>QXEO01001984.1:0-600000 GCA_007115705.1 Dactylis glomerata | reverse complement strand
TCCAAGGGGTACAAGCGTCAAAGCTTGGTGACGAGGGGTTAACTCGACAAATGTCCTAGATGAAGGACTTAGATCGGGGGAAAGGCGTCGACTAGAGATTCCAGGATCGAGATTGGCACACGATGTACCCAGGTTCACGTCCCCGCGGTGGAGGATCGCTACATCCTGCTAGCAATCTAGTATATGATCATAGGTGTTTACATGGAGCCGCCGTAGGCGGAGATTTGTATCTAGTCTATGTCTAATCTATCTCTCTTGTCTCTCTAATATTGCTTGTCTATGATATTCGATGTCTATGAGATTGTCTTAGATATCTGATGTCCCTCTAGGGGCGCCCCTGCCTGGCTTTATATATGCAACCGGGCTAAGGTTTTACAAGTGTTCTAGTCGAATACGGATTAGAGTCTTCCTTCTTCTACTCCAAGTCATCTTCGAGTCCTTATGCTTGTCCACTTCCTTAATGGGCCGGACCCGGTATACCAATCCGCGAGTACCCGAAGGGCATTCCCTTGTCACTTGGGGATGCCCCCGAGGCACCCCCCCTTCTTCATCGGCAAAAAATCAGGTCACCTTTCAAGACACTATATTTTTATTGCTTTATGCACTATGCGTTTTTCTTGGAGCGTCAGTTGTTTTTGTTTTCAGTTTTCTTTTGCTTTGTTTGCTGCAATAAATGGTTTGATCACATCTTGTTGTTTTGGAGAGAGATAAACCCTATTTTTCATCTGCCAA
This sequence comes from Dactylis glomerata, assembly GCA_007115705.1. Classification (NCBI taxonomy): domain Eukaryota; kingdom Viridiplantae; phylum Streptophyta; class Magnoliopsida; order Poales; family Poaceae; genus Dactylis; species Dactylis glomerata. The sequence continues at coordinate 599,268 of QXEO01001984.1, read as the reverse complement.
GAACACTCCGTTTTTCACTCTTATCGTTTGACGAGTGTTCTCTTTTTCTGCTACTGCATTTAGCTTTTTTTTTGCCTTGATTTTTGTTCAGATCTTGCTTTATCTTTGCATCAAGGTGTATTTGGACCTCTGGTCCATGTTGGTTTTCATCAAAAGAGTTATTTTTAAAAAGTTCGAATGGTGTTGGAAAAGAGAAAAAGCTTTATGCAAAAAAAAAAGTGGTACAAGAAGGAGCTTGTGTAGACTACGGCTTAGGCTTTTGCATGTCGTGCTTGATGTCTTTTTGATAGTATGCTTAGTGGTTTTGCTATAGCATGACTTGTCTCAAATAACTGAGATGGCATAATGAGCCTTTGAAAAAATCATGCGTTGTTTTAATTATTTGGAAGCATTATTTTGGTTTTCTCCTTGATGCTTTATTTGGGTTGACTTGGCGCATGCTCACACATGTTAGACTCATACAAAGTCACCAATAGCCTCTATGATCATTTAGTTTTTGACTTTTGATGCCATCTTATGCTTCTTTTAATGTTGCTTTGTCGCTTTGCATGATTATGGCCGTTATTGCTCTCTTAGTTGGTCGCTCCCAGTCTTTTGCTAGCCCTCGCCTTGTACTGAGTATGAGCTCTACTCGTGCATCCAACTCCTAAAAACCAAGTTTTCCAAAGTGTCCACCATACATACCTATTAGCAATTTGCTATTCCAAGTAAATTTGACTTGCTTTTATTTTCTCTTCAAATTAAACTCTTACCAGTGTTATGCGAAAATTGGTTAGTAAAGCTCTCACGAACCGGAAGGCACACTTTACTTTTTCTTGTTCTTAAAAATTTGACATTGTGGTCTCTTATGTTGAGTTGTTATGCTTGCAAGTTGTAAGTTGGAGACTAGCCCAGCCATGCCGTCATGGGCAAGCTTTCAACATTGCACTTCTTATTTGAGTTGATATCGTGATCTTTTGTTGATGGATACTCGCGGTGTGAAATGAATTGGGAATCTTGCGAGATCATGGAGTTTGTATATGTGTTAGAGAAACGCCTGTGCTGCCAATCTAAGCCATGCATAATTCATGGTGGAAATTTGCAGCATGCCCATAGTGGACATTCGACGACGCATCTCAAAATAAAAAGCTATACAAATGGTAAATAAAAGAGATGTCGAGGTGTTCATTGTCTGCTTGTCCTGTTATTTTGATGTGGGCTTGTTCCATGTCATCGGACACGGAGGTACCCCGTTGGCGGTTCTCGATGATACTATATACTTACAATGACAAGAGCTTGCTTGGGACTCTAAGTAAAGTAGCATGAGGTTTGGGTACTCGTATTCACGGGACACGAGGTTTTCAACTTATGATTTGTCAAGTAGATGCATCATAATTGTTCTCGCATTAACTTTAACCATTCAAGATGCTTATGATGGGGGCAATGAGAGCTCAAAGCCGGTAAGTACCATAATTTTTGAAGGTTATAAAACTTGCAATCACTGCTTCCCTCCGCGAAGGGCTTTTCTTTTACTTTTATGTTGAGTCACCACCTTCTATCTTTATGCACCATTAAGAGAGCATAGTTGTCATTCTTAGTATAATGTGCATTGTCCCAAAGTTTTCATTGATTGATTCATGATCATGGTTTCACTTGTTCTCAAATTATTTGTATCTAGTCGCCCTCTTAAACTTGAAAGTGTCCTATGCATTTATGTTTTGCTATTCCATGAGGGACAAGCTGAAAACCATTTGTATGTTTTTCCTTATGATTTGAATACACGTTTGACTTTCATTGTTTCATTTTCATGATCTTTTGTTTGTGTTCATTTTCATGTTTATAACATGGTTGCTAGGTTTCTTCTATCAAGATTATGTCTTTCATGCCCATGTTTTAAGTTCTTTTGATCCCAGCTCACAACGCTTACATATATGATCAAGATTGTGTAGGTGCATGTCACCTCAAAAATTATTTCTTTTGTTATCACTTACCTACTTGAGGATGAGCAGGAGTTAAGCTTGGGGATGCTGATACGTCTCAAACGTATCTATAATTTTTGATGCTCCATGCTTGTTTTTACACCATTTGCCTTGTGTTTCGTTACACTTCGTGGCATTTTTATGCGATTTCCGGAACTAACTTATTGACAAGATGCCACAGTGCCAGTTCCCTGTTTTCTGCTGTTTTTGTGTTTCAGAAAAGCTACACAGGAAATATTCTCGAAATTGGACGAAACAAGTTCCAGAACTCCTATTTTTCCCGGACGAAGGACGAGGACCGAAAGAGAGCCAGAGGGGGGGCAGGTGCCAGCCTCACACTAGGGCGGCGCGGCCCAGGCCCTGGCCGCGCCCCATATGTGTGAGGAGGCCCTGGCAGCCCCCTGATGACGCCCCTTCACCTATATAAAGCCTCGGGACGGAAAACCCTAGGGGAGTCGGTGAAATTTCTAGAACAGTTCCGTAGCTCTGCCGCTGCCGTAGACGAATTTCGGGGGACAGAAGTCTCTGTTCTGACACCCTGCCGGGATGGGAAGTGCCCCCGGAGCCATCTCCATTGGTCTCCATCGCTGTCTCCGCCGTCTCCATCGACCTCACCGCCATCTCCATCAACCTTGCTGTCTCCTATGATGAGGAGGGAGTAGTTCTCCCCCGGGGCTGAGGGCTCTACCGGTAGCTATGTGGTTCACCTCTCTCTCCCATGATGTGATCTTTATGTGATCGTGAGCTTTGTATCATGTTGAATAAGTAGATGCTACTCTTCATCATTATGTGTACTCTAGTGGTGTTATTAAAGTAACCTGTTCCTCCTACCATGGTGTAACGGTGACAGTGTGTGCATCGTGGTGGTACTTGGTCTAGGCTACAATTGTGATCTCTTATGGATTATGAGAATAATTATCACTATGATAGTATTGAAGTGATCTATTCCTCCTTTCATGGTGTAATGTTGACAGTGTGTGCACCATGTTAGTACTTGGTCTAAGTTGCAATAATATTTATCTTGAGTTGTGATTTGATTTGGATATCTCTATGAGTGGTGTTTGTCAAGTACTTGATGAACTTTAAGGGGTGCTTCTGTAGCCACTACGCAATGATTAGTGTTATTCAATAGGAGAGTAATTCAGAGTAGCATAGTGAAGAGAAGTTATTTATTTGTTCAATTATGTTATATTTGTTGGGAGTGTGTCCACTAGTGAAAGTATGATCCCTAGGCCTTGTTTCCAAGCTTTGCACACCATTTACTTGCTATTTTGTTACTTGTTTGCTTGCTGCCATTTTTATTCCAGATTGCATTTACTACTTATAATCATCTATACCACTTGTATTTCACTATCTCTTTACCGAACTAGTGCACCTATACATCTGACAAGTGTATTGGGTGTGTTGGGGACACAAGAGACTTTCTGTATCGTAATTGCAGGGTTGTTTGAGAGGGATAGCTTTGACCTCTTCCTCCCTGAGTTCGATAAACCTTGGGTGATCCACTTAAGGGAAACTTGCTGCTGCTCTACAAACCTCTGCACTTGGAGGCCCAACACTATCTACAAGAACAGACACGTGCGTAGACATCAGGCATCTTCTCCACATAATCTGGTTTACTGATAGAAACAACAGAAGAAACTTTGGAGGATTCCTCCTCTCTATTAATAAGATAGAAACATCTATTAGTCCCGTCATAGCTTGTCAAAACATCATGTTTTATAAGATTTTGTAAGTAAGTATTTGCGAGGCAATCTTTAACACAATAGAGACGACAACCATGAAGGGTGCTATTAATATCAGAATCATTCATATCTATCAAAGAAGTCTTTCTAGATATCTCTTCACACCCCAAAAACAAAGTAAGCTCATCATGCTGATTGAGAGTAATCTTGTCATCACAATACAAATTTGCGGTGCTCATTCGATTAGAAAGGTGACTATTAGGGCTCGAGCATTGAAAATTAAAATGACCTATGTCATCGCAAAACTCACAAAGAAAAGGATAAAGCTTGCAAACCTTTTCACCAAGCTCGCCTATAGCCTTGTGCCACATTCGGGTTTCTTCATTTGCATGGTGGACACAATAATCTTCCTTGTTGTGACTCTGTTCGCAAGGTCTATGTACTCCACAAAAATTAACATGCTTATAAGAAATAGGACTTTCAGAAGTTCGAGCATGTTTATTGCAATCATCAACAACAATATCACTTTCTATGCAAGTGTCCTTAAAAGGTTCATGATACATGTTCCCATTTCCTTTAGGAACATTAATATGGGAAGCAAAGGCTTTAAAACAACCAATCATAATTTGAGGATCAAGACCATACTTAGCACTAAGCTCTTGAAAATCAGCAGTTTCAGCGAAAGACTTAATGCAATCAAACTCGTAATTCATACATGATCCTTTACCTTTGTCGCTATCCCAACCTTTAATATTGTTTTGAATTGTTTCAAGCAGATCCCACATGGTGTCAACATCCTTGCTTGTGAAAGACCCATTAAAGCATACATCTAGATAGTCCTTGTAATATCCTGAAAGCCTTGCATAAAAATTATTAATAACAATATTACGGGGAAGATCATGAATAGGACATTTGTACATTAGTAACTCCAATCTTCCCCACGCTTGGGCAATGCTTTCTTCCTCATGCGGATGAAAATTATAAATGTAATTCCTATCTTTATAAACCTCACTAGAAGGATAGAATTTAGAATAAAAGAGAGGTACAATTTCCTCCCAGTCGACAGGTCGGCCATCCTTATGTGTTTTATACCATTCCATAGCTCTGCCCTTCAGTGATAAAGGAAATAGCTTTCTCTTAACTTGGTTCATCAAAATACCTGCACACTTGAACAACTCGCATAATTCATGTATAAAGAGCAAATGATCACCAGGATGGACAGTTCCACCTCCCAAATAGTAGTTATTCATAGCACAATCAACAATTTTCATAGGTATTTTAAAAGGATAAGGAGCACAAGCATCATTAGAAACATCACATATGGGAGATAAAATATCATCAGAGCAAACTTTCTCCACTAAAGCTGGGGAACTAAAAATATCATGCTTAACAAAACCAGCTTCCCCAAGCTTAGACTTTTCTAAAACGGTGTTCAAAGCATTCATACTAACAACACTATTAGCATGCAAATTAAGCTCCAAAGGTTTTTCAATTTTCTCTTCAAATCTAAACTCAGGAAAAAGACTAAAGAACTCTTTACTTTCCATTAAGCCTAACTAGTGAAAATAAAAACAAGAAACAAAAAGATATAATTGCAGAATCTAAAGGAAATAACTTCGAGCACTCACACAGGAGGATGCGAGTACCTTTTACCTTACCTCCCGGCAACGGCGCCAGAAAAGAGCTTGATGTTTACACACGCGTCTATTCTTGTAGACAGTGTTGGGCCTCCGAGTGCAGAGGTTTGTAGGGTAGCAGCAAGTTTCCCTTAAGTGGATCACCCAAGGTTTATCGAACTCAGGGAGGAGGAGGTCAAAGCTATCCCTCTCAAGCAACCCTGCAATTACGATACAGAAAGTCTCTTGTGTCCCCAACACACCCAATACACTTGTCAGATGTATAGGTGCACTAGTTCGACGAAGAGATAGTGAAATACAAGTAGTAGTGATTATTATAAGTAGTAAATGTAATCTAAAATAAGTATCGCTGCGAGCAAACATGTAACAAAACTGAAAGGAAACAGTGTGCAAAGCTTGGAAACAAGGCCTAGGGATCATACTTTCACTAGTGGACACACTCTCAACAAATATAACATAATTGAACCAATAGGTACTATCATCAATATGCAACTCAAAACAATTCTCCAATGGAAAATGAACACTAATCATGCATAGGGCTACGAAGCACTCCTCAAAGTCCGTATGTACCCAAACTAGATTGTCCCACACTATCACCGTGAACGCACTAGATGGTTCCAACAAACACCAAAAATTCATAGAGACATTAACCAAAAAGATACACATGATGCGCACACTAGTCACCTTCACACCATGATACAAGGTATCTCTGGAGATTACAAATATAAAGCACGGGAGTAGCATAATATCTGAATAATAACATCTACCAATTCAACTAGATACAAAGCTCACGATCACATAAAGATCACATCATATCAGAGAGAGGTGAACCACATAGCTACCGGTAGAGCCCTTAGCCCCGGGGGAGAACTACTCCCTCCTCATCATAGGAGACAACAAGGTTGATGGAGATGGCGGTGAAGTCAATGGAGACGGCGGAGACAGTGATGGAGATGGCTCCGGGGGCACTTCCCCGTCCTGGCAGGGTGCCGGAACAGAGACTTCTGTCCCCCGAAATTCGTCGTCGACGGCGGTGGAGCTACGGAACTCTTCTGGAAATTTCGCCTCCTCCCCTAGGGTTTTCCGTCTCGAGGCTTCTTATAGGCAAAGGGGCATCGTCAGGAGGCGACCAGGGGCTCCTCACAACAGGTGGGCGCGGTCAGGGCCTGGGCCACGCCCCCTCATTGTGTGGCCAGCCTCTGGCCCCTCTCCGGCTCTCGTTCGGTCCTCGTCCTTCGTCCGGGAAAAATAAGACTTCTGGAAGTTGTTTCGTCTAATTCTGAGAATATTTCCGGTGTAGCTTTTCTGAAACACAAAAATAGCAGAAAATAGGGAACTGGCACTGTGGCATCTTGTTAGTAGGTTAGTTCTGGAAATCGCATAAAAACGCCACGAAGTGTAACGAAACAGAAGGCAAATGGTGTAAAAACAAGCATGGAGCATCAAAAATTATAGATACGTTTGAGACGTACCACCGCCGCCATCGAAGACAAGTTTTGGGGGATAGAAATCTCTGTTCTGGCACCCTGCCGGGACGGGGAATTGCCCCCGGAGCCATCTCCATCGACTCCACCGTCATCTTCATCGTTGTTGTTGACTCCCATGATGAGGAGGGAGTATTTCTCTCCCGAGGCCGAGGGCTCTACCGGTAGATATGTGATTTATCTCTCTCTCCCATCATGTGATCTTTATGTGATCATGAGCTTTGTAATCTAGTTGAATAAGTAGATGTTACTCTTCATCTATTATGCTACTCAAGTGCTTTTATTAATGTGATCTCCGGAGACACCTTGTCCCACGGTGTGAAGGTGACAGTATGCGCACTGTGTGTGGCTCTTAGGCTAAAGATTACAGAAATACTTATCATGAGTTATAATTTGAGTTGGATGTCTCTATGAAATTGTGGTGTTTGTCTGGAACCATCTAGGATTCTCAAGGTGACAGTGTGGGGTTAACTAGATGGGGAATGCAAACTTTAATGTGTGCTTTTATAGCCCTACGCGGTGAGTTGGTGTTTGCTATCCAACAAGAGAGTAGTTCAGAGTAGCATATTGAGGAAAAGATATTTATGTATTCAATTATGATATTGATACGTCTCAAACGTATCTATAATTTTTGATGCTCCATGCTTGTTTTTACACCATTTGCCTATTGTTTCGTTACACTTAGTGGTACTTTTATACATTTTCCGGAACTAACCTATTAACGAAGTGCCACAGTGCCAGTTTCCTGTTTTCTGCTGTTTTTGTGTTTCAGAAGTGATACACAGGAAATATTCTCGGAATTGGACGAAACAAGTTCCTGAAGTCATATTTCACCGGGGAGCTCCCAAACATCCGAAGACCTGACGTAGGGGGGCCACGTGGCCCCCACACACAGGGGCGGCGCGGCCTGACCCCTGGCCGCGCCACCCCCTTGTGAGGCCGCGTGGCTCCACCTCTGACAGCCCCCCTTCGCCTACATATACCCCCTGACGAGAAAAACCTAGGCACCCGATCAGTTTTCCAGAATACATCGCGATCCGCCGCCGCCGTCGACCCGAAGATCGGGAGGGTCCAGAAGCTCTTCCCGGCACCCTGCCGGAGAGGGGAATCACCACCGGAGGTCTTCTTCACCGCCATGCTTGCCTCCGGAGCGATGAGTGAGTAGTCTACCTTGGACTATGGGTCCATAGCAGTAGCTAGATGGGTGTCTTCTCCACCATGTGCTTCATGTTTAGATCTCATGAGCTGCCCTACATGATTGAGATCACCGTTATGTAATACTATGATGTTGGTTTGTTGGGATTCGATGAATATTGGTGTTTATGATTAAGTTGCTGTACTGAATTATATCTTTTGTTATCTCTATGTTGTTTATGATCTTGCATGCTCTCCGTTGTTAGTAGCTATCTTGGCTGAGTAGTTGCTAGTGACTCCAAGAGGGGGTATTTATGCTCGATAGTGGGTTCATGCCTCTATTTCACCTGGGGGAGTGACAGAAACCTCTAAGGTGGTAGATGTGCTATTGCTACTAGGGAGAAAACAACATTCATATGCTCAAGGGCATATGCTTTGTTTACATTACACACTTTGCTTAATGCAATTATCTGTTGTTCGCAACTTAATACTTTTGGGGTGTTCGGATGATATCCCCGAGGGTGGATTATTAGTCATAGATGCAGTTGGATGGCGGTCTATGTATTTTGTTGTAATGCCCAGAGTAAATCTCATAGTGATCTTCTTGACATATCACGTTATCTTTATTCTATCAATTGCCCAACTATAATTTGTTTACCCAGCATGTTATTTATCTATGGAGAGACACTACTAGTGAACTGTGGACCCCGGTCCTATTTTTAATCATATTGCAATCACCTGTTTACTTTTCCCGCACTGTTTACTTTACTCGCATATTACTACTGTTTTCCACTCGATACACTCATAACCTTTGTTTCAAGCAAACCGGTGAGATTGACAACCTCATCGCAAGTTGGGAGCAAAGTATTTGTTTGTGTGTGTGCAGGTTCCACGTTGCAGCTAGCAAGCAAAGCTTGGACGAGGCGCCATATATAAATTGTCCGCTGCTGTCGCAAACTAGTCCGCATCACCTTCAGTCATCACCATCCCTCTTCTTCAAGAACGATATTAAACCTTGGTTTCTTACTGAGGGAAAACTAGCTGCTATACTCATCACACCTTCCTCTTGGGGTTCCCAAAGGGCTGGTCATTCACCACGCATCAAGCTAATTTTCTGGCGCCGTTGCCGGGGAAGAGAGAAGACTTCTGCGAGGGGAGTTCTTCGCACACACATACTTTACTTTGTTATTGTTTTGCTTTACTTTATTTTATTTTACCTGCATTGCTTTTTATATCAAAAACCCAAAAAAATTAGAATCCTTGGTAGTTGTTTTTACTTACCTGCTTTTAGTTTTGTTACAATGAGTAATCCTGAAGTAGAAGTTCGTAGTTTCAAGCAACAAGGGGGAGAAAGTTTAAAAGATGCTTGGTACCGTATTAACAATGCTCATCATAGGTGCACCAAAAAGCACTCCACCACGATCCTCCTTAGAAATTTTTATGTTGGTATATCTAGCTGGAATAGGTATGTTCTTGATACTCTTACAGGAGGTAATTTTCTGGGTACTCCCGCGGGAGAAGCATGCACTATAATTGAAAGTTTAGTGGGAGTACCACCTATTCATGTTGCTAAAACTGAGACCACTTTGGAAGAGGTGGTAGAAAAGCTCAGCTCCTTAGAAAAAAGTTTGCCAAGTATCCTAGAAAATGCTAGCCGCAATAGTGAATTAATAGAAAGCATTGGTAAGAGAATTACCATTTTAGAGGCTAGCACTACTCATGACAATCAAAACTTGAGGATTGGTAAACTAGAGGAGTCTATGGAAACTCTTAGTTTAATCTTCTCTTCTCTTAAATTTAAGAAGGAGAAATTGTTTGTTGGAAAAGAGCAAAAATTTATGTATGTTCCCAAGGTTTCTGCGCTTAAATCTCAACATGTTCTTAAGATTGGTAAGACTCTTAGTTCTACTAAGGGTGACTTGCAGGTTGAATCATCTTCGGGAACCTTCAAAGAGCCTACTGAGGTAACTAGCACTTCATCTATTGATATTACTTGATTCGCAATTTTCTGCGCCTAGCTCAAAGGCGTTAAAGAAAAGCACTCTTGGGAGATAACCCATTGTTTACTTTTCAGTACTTTTTCTTTTATTTGAGTCTTGGAAGTCATTACTACTGTAATGACCGCTCCTTATCTTGTTTATTTCGTTTTTGTGCCAAGAGAAGCCTCTAATTTGAGTGAGGTAAAGATTTGGGGTTATTGCTGTCCTGAAACTGTTTTCGGTGCTGCACCGTAAAAATTCGTGAACATTCTCTGTTTATCTTTTGGACCTGCGATTTCTTGTGTATATGCCCCAGGTTATATCCAAACTTTTCTTAGTTGAACACTTTTTGATCTGAGCAACGGGAAATCCCTCAAAAATTCGTCCATTATCAGCTGTCCAGTTTTGACAGATTTCTGCCAATATTTGTTTTTGCCACTTTATCGCTTTCTTTTGAGTTCTTTTTGATCATGGAACTCTTGTGGAAGTTGCTACAGTATTATATACTTTATATGTGGTGGTTTTGGGTTGAAACCTGAAGCTAAAAGAGGTTGAATATATTTTATGCTTGCACTAATGTTGCTAATAGAATTGTGTTTAGTTTTGTATGAAGGAAGTTTTCAAGTGTAGGGATTGGAGAATGATGAGATGAGTTGAAGAATGGATAAAAGCTCAAGCTTGGGGATGCCCATGCATCACCCCAAGAAATATCCAAGAAGTACAAGCGTCAAAGCTTGGGGATGCCCCCGAGGCACCCCTTCTTCATCGGCAAAAATCAGGTCACCTTTCAAAACACTATATTTTTATTGCTTCATGCACTATGTGTTTTTCTTGGAGCGTCAGTTGTTTTAGTTTTCTTAGTTTGTTTAGTTTGTTTGTTTGCTGCAATAAATAGTTGGACCCCAACAAATTTCCTTTGGAGGAGATGTACTCGTTTTCATTTGCAAAGAATGCTCTAGTTTTCACTCTTATTTAAAATCGAGCATTCTACTTTTTCCGCTACTGCTTTTGGTTTTCGTTTTCGCCTTGATATGCGTTCAGATCTTGTCATATCTTTTCATCAAGGTGTATTTTTGCCTCTGATCTTTATTGGTTTTCATCAAAAGAGGTGTCTTAAAATTTTTCAAATGGTGTTGGAAAAGAGAAAAAGCTTTGTGCAAAATAGTGGTACAAGAAGGAGCTTGTGTAGACTGCGGCTTAGGCTTTTTCATGTCATGCTTGATGTCTTTTTGATAGTATGCTTAGTGGTTTTGCTGTAGCATGACTTGTCTCAAATAACTGAGATTGCTTAATGAGCCTTTGAAAAAAATCATGCGTTGTTTTTATTGTATGGAAGCATTATTTTGGTTTTCTCCTTGATGCTTTATTTGGGTTGACTTGGCGCATGCTCACACATGTTAGACTCTTACAAAGTCGCCATTAGCCTTCATGATCATTTAGTTTTTGACTTTTGATGCCATCATATGCTTCTTTTAATGTCGCTTTGTCGCTTTGCATGATTATGGCCATTATTGCTCTCTTAGTTGGTCGCTCCCAGTCTTTTGCTAGCCCTCGCCTTGTACTGAGTATGAGCTCTACTCGTGCATCCAACTCCTAAAGCCAAGTTTTCCATTGTGTCCACTATAAATTCCTATGCATGGTATTTGTAAGCCATTCCAAAGTAAAATTTTCGTGTGCTACCTTTCAAAAACCTTCAAAATACTTCTCGTTTTGTGACACTGTTTTCAGCTCATGGGGACGTAGTGGTCGGATTTGCTATCTTCCATATTGCTTATTCCAAAAAGAAAAAAAAAGGGAAAAAAAGAAAGAAAAAAGGCACTCCTCCAATGAATGTGAATGTTGGTGGGCACCCGATGGAATCGGTTAGCCATGGTATGTGAAAGGAAAAGGTGGGGAGGAGTGCCAAGTTTTATAAAAAGAGCACGAAGTGCCAATCTCTCTCTCAAAAACTTGCTTTATTTTTGTATGGAAGATAGTAAGAACCCCATTGCCAGTCGTTGACAAAGACAACCACCTCTCAAAAATCAAGTTTTATCTCTGTTTTACAAATGAAAAGCTCTAGCACATGTTTAAATCACTGCTTCCCTCTGCGAAGGGCCTTTCTTTTACTTTTATGTTGAGTCACCACCTTCTTTCTTTATGCACCATTAAGAGAGCATAGTTGTCATTCTTAGTGTGATATGCATTGTCCCAAGGTTCATTGATTGACTCATATTGTTGGTTTCACTTGTTCTTAAATTATTTGTATCTAGTCGCCCTCTTAAACTTTGAGGTGTCCTATGCATTTATGTTTTGCTCTCTTTGAAGGACAAGCTGAAAACCAAGTGTATGTTTTTCCTTATGATTTGAACACACGTTTGACTTTCATTGTTTCATTATCATGATCTTTTGTTTGTGTTCATTTGCATGTTTACAACATGGTTGCTAAGTTCTTATTGTCATGATTATATCTTTCATGCCCATGTTTTAAGTTCTATTGATCCCAGCTCATCAATGCTTACATATATGATCAAGATTGTGTAGGTGCATGTCACCTCAAAAATTATTCTTTGTTATCACTTACCTACTCGAGGACGAGCAGGAGTTAAGCTTGGAGATGCTTGATACGTCTCAAACGTATCTATAATTTTTGATGCTCCATGCTTGTTTTTACACCATTTGCCTATTGTTTCGTTACACTTAGTGGTACTTTTATACATTTTCCGGAACTAACCTATTAACGAAGTGCCACAGTGCCAGTTTCCTGTTTTCTGCTGTTTTTGTGTTTTAGAAGTGATACACAGGAAATATTCTCGGAATTGGACGAAACAAGTTCCTGAAGTCATATTTCACCGGGGAGCTCCCAAACATCCGAAGACCTGACGTAGGGGGGCCACGTGGCCCCCACACACAGGGGCGGCGCGGCCTGGCCCCTGGGCGCGCCACCCCCTTGTGAGGCCGCGTGGCTCCACCTCTGACAGCCCCCCTTCGCCTACATATACCCCCTGACGAGAAAAACCTAGGCACCCGATCAGTTTTCCAGAATACATCGCGATCCGCCGCCGCCGTCGACCCGAAGATCGGGAGGGTCCAGAAGCTCTTCCCGGCACCCTGCCGGAGAGGGGAATCGCCACCGGAGGTCTTCTTCACCGCCATGCTTGCCTCCGGAGCGATGAGTGAGTAGTCTACCTTGGACTATGGGTCCATAGCAGTAGCTAGATGGTTGTCTTCTCCACCATGTGCTTCATGTTTAGATCTCATGAGCTGCCCTACATGATTGAGATCACCGTTATGTAATACTATGATGTTGGTTTGTTGGGATCCGATGAATATTGGTGTTTATGATTAAGTTGCTGTACTGAATTATATCTTTTGTTATCTCTATGTTGTTTATGATCTTGCATGCTCTCCGTTGTTAGTAGCTATCTTGGCCGAGTAGTTGCTAGTGACTCCAAGAGGGGGTATTTATGCTCGATAGTGGGTTCATGCCTCTATTTCACCTGGGGGAGTGACAGAAACCTCTAAGGTGGTAGATGTGCTGTTGCTACTAGGGAGAAAACAACATTCATATGCTCAAGGGCATATGCTTTGTTTACATTACACACTTTGCTTAATGCAATTATCTGTTGTTCGCAACTTAATACTTTTGGGGTGTTCGGATGATATCCCCGAGGGTGGATTATTAGTCATAGATGCAGTTGGATGGCGGTCTATGTATTTTGTTGTAATGCCCAGAGTAAATCTCACAGTGATCTTCTTGACATATCACGTTATCTTTATTCTATCAATTGCCCAACTGTAATTTGTTTACCCAGCATGTTATTTATCTATGGAGAGACACCACTAGTGAACTGTGGACCCCGGTCCTATTTTAATCATATTGCAATCACCTGTTTACTTTTCCCGCACTGTTTACTTTACTCGCATATTACTACTGTTTTCCACTCGATACACTCATAACCTTTGTTTCAAGCAAACCGGTGAGATTGACAACCTCATCGCAAGTTGGGAGCAAAGTATTTGTTTGTGTGTGTGCAGGTTCCACGTTGCAGCTAGCAAGCAAAGCTTGGACGAGGCGCCATATATAAATTGTCCGCTGCTGTCGCAAACTAGTCCGCATCACCTTCAGTCGTCACCGTCCCTCTTCTTCAAGAACGATATTAAACCTTTGGTTTCTTACTGAGGGAAAACTAGCTGCTATACTCATCACACCTTCCTCTTGGGGTTCCCAACTGGCTGGTCATTCACCACGCATCAGATATCATTGTTGAGAGTGTCCACTAGTGAAAGTATGATCCCTAGGCCTTGTTTCTAAGCATTGAAACACCATTTACAACCAGTTCTGCTACATGTTTGCTTGCTACAATTTTTATTTCAGATTGCAATCACCACCTATAATCATCCATATTACTTGTATTTTGCTATCTCTTCGCCGAACTAGTGCACCTATACACCTGACAAGTGTATTGGGTGTGTTGGGGACACAAGAGACCTCTTGTATCTTAATTGCAGGGTTGCTTGAGAGGGATATCTTTGACCTCTACCTTCCTGAGTTCGATAAACCTTGGGTGATTCACTTAAGGGAAACTTGCTGCTGTTCTACAAACTTCTGCACTTGGAGGCCCAACACTGTCTACAAGAATAGAAGCGTGCGTAGATATCATGCACGCATTGACACATGCTTAGGGTGGCCTAGAGATGCCTCTGCATACACTTTCATTGTTACCCTTTTCCTGACACCCTATTGATATCGAAGCGCACACACGTGAGGCAATGACAGACAGTGTCCTCAGCGCGCCACGAACGTCATATGTGTATTCGTGATCCTATGTGTTGTGAATATGCTATTGTTATAGTTCCTCAGTGCCACGAACGTCATATGTGTATTCTGATCCTATGTGTTGTGAATATGCTATTGTTATGGTTACTAAAACATGTCAGACTATTTTATGAATGTACTCATGACCAACTATTTTTTTATAATTGTAAAATATTATATATTTTTAGCAAAGTTTATGGTGAAATTTTTAATTACATCGATCCTTCAAGCTAGCTTGCAAGCTTCACCAAACTGGCTTGTTGACCCTCGAGCCTAAGTAGCAAGGTTTAGGCTTAGCTTGTACAACCTACAAGCCAAGCCAAGCCGAGCCCAAGCCAAACCTTGTCGAGCCCAAGCCATGCCTCAAGCCTCGGGCATTGTGTCCACCCCTAGGTCCGGAAGGACCCGATGTTGCTTATGTTATCATCGGTGGAGGTAAAATTATAAGAGGGACCCCACATGAAAACAAAATTACAACTAAGTTCTTGAATTTCACAATGAAGACCCTAGGACAATGGCAGTTAAAGCACTCGGGCCAAGGACATATTTGAGCTCCTTCTCCACCGCGACCATGCCGAAGCTTGCGAGTACAGTCAGTTGTTGTACCACTAGGGACAACGCCACTTGGGGTATAGCAGAGGAAGCACACCGCCCCGAAGCCAAAAAAACCTTCATAACAGCACCCACATGCCTGGAGGAAGAAAACCTCACACCGGCTCACCGGCGACCAAGTGAAGTGGTTTTCATCCCATGAGTTCATCACCTAGACGGAAATAGGACGTTGGGGAAGCAATGCCAAAGACAAACTCCCAACGAACAGGAGCTACTACTCAATAGATGTAGATGTCGATGGCGATATTGGCGTAGATGCTTTGCTCCAAACAGACGCATCATTCGCGCCTCATTTCCTTAGTTCTTCAGATCCGCAAAGACAACACATTGTGCTCTTTATCCCCTCGCCTCCATGGCCGGTCGAAGAAAGAGAAGCAACCCTTACCTGCAACATCTGAAGAACACCCCACCAAGCCATCGCATCAAAGCAAGGTGTAGTGGACTGTCTCCTCCTCCCGCCACCAAGACAAATCAGAGGATGCCCACCAACTCCTCCACTGAACCACAAGACTTGGCGACCACACAAACAAGGTAGCAGCACACCACACTCCTTTCTTAACTCACAACCATGACAGACCGAAGGAGAGAGTAGAGGCCACCACTAGATGGGTCTGACGCAAACCTTACTGATGGACCAGCTGGTGGCCATCATAGCCACCATCCCGACCACTAGATTTGGTATGAGTAATATGGCGAGATCCTCATGGCATAACGCCTAATAATAGCAAGAGGACAAAACCTACTCCTAGTTATACACTACGGTCGCCGATGCCTTGCCTCTGCCCATCTCGCCCGGCAACACCAGCGAGATTGGCCTCGGGTTGGCCTGGCTCATACGGAGGCGCTCCCAGCTACTGTAGCAAAGAGAGACCGGAGAGGATAGGAATAATGTGTGACGGGACTGTATGTCAGTAAATAGTAAAAAATACTCCCTCTATGGGTTGATTCATAGCTATATTCATATATAAATCTACTCATCTTATTCTCAAGCTCTTTTTAAGAGAACACATCGCTTTATTTCTCAAATGACATTAATACAAAGAGTTTTCCTAATACACTATGAAGCAGAACGAGCAATAATACTAAAGCTAAAATTAGTGATTTTATACCACTCTTCACATCACGTCAAGATGACCACTCCAAAAGATTGCATTGTTGTGGTAAAACCTTTGGCAAGATGCAACATGTGTAGCTACAATGCATAGCCGACCCACGGAACGACACATTGATGCTCTATCGACATATGAAGCAAAGGCATAATATGTGAAGGTTATGTCAAAGGTTTGTTGTTGTTTGGTGTGAAAACAATATAATTTTGTTGTAAAAAGTTGTGCAGCTTTGCTCCTGTTAGACCTATAAATAATAATATTTTGTTGTATTATTGTTAATTACAAGTGTTTTTTATGAAAAAAAAACTATTGTATGCTTCTCAAATAGCCATATTTGCCCGCTGAAGTTGCAATGTTATACTTGGAAAACATCAACTTCGGGTCATCTGGGCATCGAGCTTTCAAGATATTCTTAGATTGAGCCTGGGCATGCAGAACAATAATTTTTATCGAGTTAGACTAGGCTTGGGCCTAACCTTGGCATTGGGATTTTGTAAGCCCAACCCGAGATATGCCTAGGTTTACCTGAACTTGTACCTAATCCACTGGTAAGTTTCAACTTCTACTTTAAGGCCATGTATGGTAAGGTGATTGGTGCTAAAGAGATGATGACGTGGGAAGATGAAATTCCAATATGTTTTTGTCACATGGAGGAGTTATTTCTACCTGTATTCTTTGACATGATGGCCCATCTTATTATCCACCTTGTAACTGAGGTAAGAATTGGTGGACAAGTCCATTACAGGTCAGCGTGCTCAACAGAAAGATTCATAGGCAACCTTAAAAACATGGTCCATACCAAAAGTCAGCCTAAAGGATTAATTGCTAAAGGATACATTTTCTACAAAAGCAAGACATTCTGTTCAAGATACTTACATGATAGCAAGTTAAAATTTAATAGAGCTCCAAGGCATGTTGACAGTTGTCCTACTACCAGGAGTCAACCATACTTGAGGGTAACTGGTAGGCCATTGTCAGGCTCAGCATTAACTCAAATTGATATCAAATCATGGACATAAGCCCACATATGTGTGCTTGTTAACTATCCAAAAAATTGAACTTTTCCAAGTGAGTTCCTGCCTTGTCTCTATAGATGAATACATACATATATCCTACCAATAAGTGGCCATCCTTTTTTCACCAATAGGATAAACAAATATATCCTCTCACCTGGTAGAAGAAAATTGAAGAGGGGGCTTTAATCAGCTTATCATAATAAGTTCCACACTTGGATCACTGATCATCTAAGTACAATACCCAACCTTAGTTTGCACGTATTAGTTCACCATACTTACTAGTATCCTTGCCTTCCAGGTACACAATCTCAAAGAACAAGGAATTGTGATTCCTCCGGATGTTTGGATTCTAGCCCAAAAAACCATATATGTTGGTCAAATCATTTAGTAGTTATTGTGTTAATGGATGCACATTCCATACACATTATTATGGTTCTATGAAAGCTACACAATACCATGGTTATTCACCGGTTGCGAACACATCTAGTTATTCAAGTGCTAAAGATCAAAATCCAACATTATGAGATATTACCTACTATCAAAGAGTACACTAGACCATGATGGCGCGCGTTGGCGCGCCCTTCCATTTTTATGATAATAATGATAAGAACTTATAATAATGATTTACATAAATATATAGAACACATGACATAACACTTAATTTTGACATATTGGTCAGTAATCAAAGAGGATAATTTTAGAAACAGGAAACAATGACGGTAGAAATATTATAAAAACTACAATATTTAGAATTCATATGCATCGTTGCAAATAACACAATGGTATATATGTTCAAAGAAAATTGACATGTTTGAACTACACCATCCAAAGCCACCAAAGAAGAGGAAGACTGAGAATTCATATGCTGAATAGGAGAACACAGTTCTAAAACTAAATTCAAATGCAGTTCTAGTGCAATATTAAGCTTCAGAAACTTTGAATTTAGTTTTTATGTAAGAATGTTTTGTGAATTTGACACAACCATTGTAATATTTGTTTGTAAGTTGAATCCTAGATTGTGTGCATCTATTGCTTTCAAATCACGTCACTTTAACACTTTTGCAAAGTGCCCTAAAAAAATCCGAGGCACTTTGCTTAAGTGCCCAAAAATCTTTTCAGGACACATTGAAAAAGTGCTCTAAAAACTTCTTGAGGTACTTCAGCAAAAACATTTCAAGGCACTTGCCAAAATTCCCTAATAAATTTTTAGGTCAATTTGAGTAAATTCCTCGAAACAAATTTGGAGGAAAATATGAAAATGTCTAATGCCTTAACTTTGAGGGTACTTTTCCAAAGTGCCCTTAATTTTTCTAGATACACAAGTATATTGAGCACTTTAAAAAGTGCCAGAATAAGTAACTAGGACACTTTTTATACATATTAGGGCACTTTTGCCTCTAAACTACTACGGTGATATAGTGATACTTGCACTTGGAGGGGTGCAGGATGTGTTGTTCTGAGTGCTATCCCTAGATGCGGTTGTGTGTAGTGTTGAGTTTTGAGTTACCAATGGTGCTTTAGTGTAGAGCCTGTTGTCATTGTTCTTCCTCCTAGGCTCTGCCTGCGCACGACCTGCTACAATGTTTGCATGCGTAAGTGTGAGGTCGGGACACAAGGCCCCGATTTGGCCACCATCTTCATCGATCCTATAAGTGTTGTGATAGCTGTCGCCAAAATGGTGGCTTCATTTTGATCTTTGTTTTTGTCTTGTCATGTTCTATTGAATAAGAATTTTAAAGTATTTGTGCATTATTTTGATGTAGAGGCCATGGGTCTTAACCTCCTTAGAAAAAATAAAAAAATGTTAAAAGTTTGGCCACCTCCGAAATATTTTGTTCATGTGTTTCTAGTGGGATTTTCTTTGTGGTGGGATGATCAATGTGCTCTGGTTTTCGGTTGTAGCATGTTGAGAGTTGATTAGTGTGCCTAGACGGTTGGAGACTTGCATGCTTTGGGAGTAGTCCATATATGGTTTTGTTGTATTGGGTTTTGTCTAGTCTATACCTAATAATAAAGTACATAAGGGTTCCATGGTTTGGTTCTTCCGTCGAACGTTTTGAAAATAAGTCCTCCATAATTTATGTGAATAAAACCGCGGTCCCATTTTTTAGTCAACCCTCCCTCGCCAAATCTTCCTCGCTCGTCCTGACAGAGACACAGACCCGCCTATTCCAGTGCTTACTCTCGACTGCGGTGGTGATAGGGAGCAGCACGAGCAGATCTCCGCCTAACCCTCCCTGGCTCAGTCGCACGTCGACTGGGCATGTACGTCTGCTCCTTCGTCGAACTCCTCTATCGTCCTGTATCGCGCATGTCTCCGAGCTACAGGTGGATGCTCCTTTGACCCGCATCACGACCGTCTTCGAGCTCCCAATACATGACCAGGCCTGTCTCTGGGTATGGCCTCCAGCCCCGTGCTTCCCCGCATAATCAGAATAGCGTCCAGCTGCCGGGCCATGAGCTCGGTTTCCGTCGGGGATGGCCTTTTTAGAATTAATTTTGTCAGATGCGAGGTTGTCGTGGAGAGTTTCATACTTAATCCTGTCATGAATATGCAACTTGTATTATCTGGGGGCCAAAGGCCACAATATATAGTACAGGTATAGGTGCAAATATGCAGGAAACCGCCTAACATACGGGGAAAAATACAATATCTCTACTAATAATATTGCTACAGGTATGGTCCGTGGCTCGCAAATACGCTTTCAATCCACCTAAATACGCTTCCTCCCTCCGTAGCCCGAAACGTTTTCTTTTTTCCATCCTACGCAAAAAGACAGGCTCCGTGCCTTGCGCTCTCCTTTTCTTTTGATCTCAATCCCTTCCTGCTTTTCTCCCATCCTGATTACGTTTCCGTTCTCTCCTCCGGATGACACGCAGCGTCCGCTGGCGGAAGTCCCCAAGGTCGTGCCTCCTCTTGCTACCAATCCATGCGACGCGAGATGGGGAGCAGGTGACCTGCGGAGCTGCACGCGGCTTGGCGAGGACTTGCGAGGCAGGGCGCGGGCTGATGCCGAATTGGAGCGAGCGCGCTCTCGCGACCGAGGAAATGGAGGCGGTCGGAAGCCAGGTTGGTCGGCTCCAGGACCAAGCCGGGAGGCGCTGATGCACGGCGGGTCGGCGGCGCATGGGAGCGTGTGGCCCGAGGCGGGAATTGGCGCGACCGCGTGATGGCGATGTGATGTGCTGTCGCACTGCTCGATGAATCGATGGGCTCTACTACTGCACACGGGAGTCGAAGGAAATAGAGATCGATGCGATGCCACCGTGAAGTTATTCCTGTAAAAAAGAAAAAAAATTATCCAATCGTGCACGTCACGGACATCCCGGCGAAAAAAATTCCCAACCTCAATCTCCGGGGATGCGTCACCGCTGCCCTTGCCGGCGAGAGCGCGGCGCGTTGCAGGGGACGTGCGAGCTGGCGGCTGCCGCCACCGATGACCGCACCGGCGGCAGCGCTCCTCAAGCACTGCATGCTCGACCTATACTGCTAGCTCCCCGCTGCCACCGACTGCATCCCGGCCTCCTCCGCTCGTCGTCCTGGTGAGGAATACGCGTCAAGGAGACCGGGCAGAGGAGGCCGACGTGCTTGTTTTGCAGGGCAGGTCTGGTGAGCTGCCATGCTGGCGTCGACCTATCGGAGACGGAGAGCAGAGAACCGGTGGATGTTGCTTGCGAATGAGGAGGGTGCGCTGCTGGTACAGAGAGAGGGGCTGCTGGTGGAGAGAGAGAAGGGCTAGACCGAGCAGGGACGAGCAGGTGTGAGGATCCCATCGGGTGAGCCGGTCAGGTGAGGAAGATGGTGGAGCCCAGGCAGCGCAAGGCCGGTTCCCAGAAATCGGCTCATGGACAGGGCAGAGGTGTGCGCGGCGGCGAAGTTGGGCTGCAAGCGGGGCTTCGAGGCCAGGTACGAGGTAGGCGGCCATTCTCCCCACGCGACGACGACTCGGTGCGATGGAACCCTTCCTTCAAAAGGGCAATCGGCAGCCTTGGCGCTCTCGCTGGTACACTCCGGCCACACCGCGCGCTGGCCGGGCCTGCCGCGCGCCATGCCCTTCTATCAGCCATCCCCTCTGCCGATGCCATTTTGGATCCATTGGGGGCATAAGAGGTTAAGACTTTGCAAAGATGCAGATTAATTTTACTGGTATCCTGGCTTACTGTGATTCTAATCACGGGAAGGATTTTATTTTAGGAGAGGGGTTTCTGCGTCGTCTGTTCTGTGTCATCTAAGTACTGTCAGTATTGTGTTCAACTATCAGTAGTAGCTTACACACATTGTGTTTTGACATATATGACTACGATACGACATTGGTTTACACTAATTAAGTCCAACGACACATGTTCAGCTTATTGTTTTGCAATCTTATGTACGAGTATTTTTGAACCTTTAGGGAATGAGGGCCTGGTTAATATTGACCCCTGCCCATTCACACAGTTGCTTACCCGGCCAACCCTTATTCATGGCAATTTAATATTTGTTCCGTTGCGAAGCACGGGCATTGTGCTAGTACAATATACATCTAACACCCCCCCTCAAACTCATGGTGGATCCACAACACTGAGTTTGGAGAGTAAGAAATCATGCTGTGCTCTAGTCTGTGCCTTTGTAAAGAAATCTGCCAACTGTAACTCTGAAGGCACATACTGAAGCGCAATAACCTGAGCCTGCACCTGAGCACGTGTATAAAAAGCATCAACACCAATATGCTTGGTAAGCTCATGCTTTACCGGATCACGTGCAATACTGATAGCACCTGTACTGTCCAGACAAAACTGGAGTGGGTGTCGTAACAGAGACCCCAAAATCCACAAGCAACCACCGTAACCAAGTCACCTCAGCAGTCAACAAGGCCATAGCTCGCAACTCAGCCTTAACACTCGAACGGGAAACCGCTGTCTGTTTTTTCGTCTTCCAAGCAATGAGCGAACCACCAAGAAACACACAGTAAGCAGAAAGTGAATGACGATCCGTAGGATCACTCGCCCACGTAGCATCTGAGTAGCACTGAAGCTGGAGGGAGCTGGAACGAGTAAAGAAAAGGCGACGAGTGATCGTGCCACGAAGATAGCGAAGAACACGAAGGAGATGACTATAGTGAACAGTGGTAGGAGCTGAGACAAACTAACTCAGAATATGAACAGGATAAGATATGTCAGGACGAGTGACAGCAAGATAAACAAGACTCCCAACAAGATGGCGATAACGTGTCGGGTCTGAAAGAGGATCACCATCAGTAGGACGAAGCTTAACATTAAGCTCCATAGGAGTCTCAACAGTGCGCTCATCCCCAAGAGCAGCACGAGCAAGAAGATCCTGAATATACTTTTCCTGAGAGATAGAAAAGCCATCAGAAGTGGAGGAGACCTCAATCCCAAGAAAGTAGCGTAGAGGACCAAGATCAGTCATAAGAAACTGATCACGAAGACGAGCCTTAACAAAGGCAATATACTCAGGATCATCACCAGTAATGATCATATCATCAACATAGAGAAGGAGAAGAGTGCGTCCACGAGGAGAAGTGTGAACGAACAACGCTGGATCATGAGCACTGGGAGAGAAACCAGCAGCAGTCACCACAGAGGCAAAGCGCTCAAACCAGGCACGAGGGGCCTATTTCAGGCCATAAAGAGAACGCCGAAGATGACAAACCATCCCATCAGGAACAGAATACCCAGGAGGAGGCTACATGTAAATCTCCTCACTCAATTCACCATTGAGGAAAGCGTTCTGAACATCAAGCTGAGACACAGACCAGTGTCGAACAGAAGCAACAACAAGAAGAGTGCGCACAGTGGTCATATGAGCCACAGGGGCAAAAGTCTCATCATAGTCACGACCGTGCTCCTGCTGAAAGCCACGAGCCACAAGACGCGCTTTATAGCGCTCAAGAGATCCATTAGAGCGGGTCTTAATTTTATAGACTCACTTGCACGTGATGGGATGAACACCGGGAGGGGGAGAAACAAGATCCCAGGTGCCAGTGCGCTCAAGCGCAGCAATCTCCTCAGCCATGGCAAGCTGCCATTCAGGATGACGCTCAGCATCCCGATAAGAAGTCGGCTCGGAGGCAACAGAAAGACCGTACTGACTAGGAGAGTAACGGTCTGGAGCACGACGCGGACGAGTCAC
Source organism: Dactylis glomerata (assembly GCA_007115705.1). Taxonomy (NCBI): domain Eukaryota; kingdom Viridiplantae; phylum Streptophyta; class Magnoliopsida; order Poales; family Poaceae; genus Dactylis; species Dactylis glomerata. The sequence continues at coordinate 575,723 of QXEO01001984.1, read as the reverse complement.
CGGAAGAGGAGAGGGAAGCTCATCAGAAGAAGAAGACATATCGGAAGAAGAAGAAGGAACATCAGGAGGAGGATCCGGAACATGAGAGCGACGAGAATAATGGAAGGGAAAAGGAGACAACGGTGAGGTGGGTGGAGGATCAGGAGAAGAAGGAGGAGAACTAGATGGAGAGGAAGACAACGGGGTCGAAGGTGAGACATCAGCAATAATAGGTCCCGAAGGAACAGAGGGAGGTGTGTCAGGAAAAAGTAGAAAGGAGATATCCTCTATCGGATAGGTAAAGGAGGTGGGGCGAGGATAGAAAGGACGCGTCTCATCAAACGTGACATCACGAGAAATGCGCATCCGACGACCAACGGGGTCCCAACACTGATAGCCCTTATGCTCATCACTGTATCCAAGAAAGACACACTCAACAGACTGAGCAGTCAGTTTGGTGCGTTCACGAGGGGCAAGAAGAACATAACAAACGCAACCAAACGAACGAAGCGCCGAGTAATCAGGAGGATGACCAGAGAGGCGCTCTAGAGGAATACCACCCTGCAGAGCAGCAGAGGGTTGAATATTAACGAGATAGGTGGCAATGGAAATAGCCTCAGCCCAAAAGTGAGGCGGAAGAGAAGCGGCAATCATCAACGCACGAGCAGTCTCAAGAAGGTGACGATGCTTGCGCTCAGCCACACCATTCTGAGCATGAGCACCAGGACAAGAAAACTGAGCAAGAGTACCCTCCTCAGCAAGAAAAGCGCGCAGTGAATGAGAGATATACTCGCCAGCAGAATCTGCACGAAACAAACGAATAGGAGTGGAGAACTGGGTACGAACCATGGCAGCAAATTTCATATAGATAGACAAGACCTCACTACGAGAAGACATGAAATATATCCAAGTGTGACAAGAAAAATCATCTATAAAGAGAACATAGTAGCGATGACCCCCTTTCGACGGAAAGGGAGCTGGACCCCAAACATCAGAGTGAACAAGATCAAAAGGATGCTCGGACACAGACTCACTGTGAGGATACGGTAGCTGAATCTGCTTACCAAGCCGACAGCCCTGACAATCCAAAGAAGCGTTTCTGGAGACAGACCCCAGAACACCACGATGAACTAAAGACGAGAGTCGAGAACCACATAAATATCCAAGACGATGATGCCACTGCTGAAAAGAGCTAGTAGCGACGGCTACAGATGCCGAGGAACTGGCGACGGTGGCATCAGAAGGAAGACGAAGCCAGTGAAGCTCCCAGAGGCCATCATGGCGGCGGGGGCCAGCACCAAGCATAGTGCCGGTGCGACGATCCTGAACAGAACAGGAATCAAAGTCGAGAGTGATGCTACAACGAGAGTCAACGATCTGACTACCAGAAAAGAGTTGCATGTTAAGTTGAGGAACATGCGCAATAGAAGGAACATGAAACGAGGAAGTACTAAGAATGCCTCGACTAATGACTGGGAGGGGGGGTACCATCGGCAGTAAGAACACAAACAGGAGGGTCGACAGGTCGAACAGAATGCAACAAGGAAGAATCAGGAGTCATATGAAAAGAAGCTCCAGTATCAAGAAGCCATGGGGATGTACCTGGAGAAGGAGGAGGTGGTCGCTCAATGCCAGAAAACTCAGTCGCAGAACCAGCAGAACCTGTCATTGAAGAATCCCAAGCATCAAGCAGGCATCGAAGCTGCGCTATCTCATGCGCAGAAAGGGGCACGACTGGAGAGGTCGAGGTACAATCAGATACCGACGAGGAGCTGTCACCCACACACACAGAGGCCGCCAAAGGTGGCGACGAAGAGCAACACGCCGATGAAGACGGAGTCGACGAAAGACGGTCATAACCGCCTGAAGAAGCCGCAAGAGTCGATGTCGAGCGGCGAGCCGACATAGACGGGGTCGGCGAAGCGCGGCCATAACCACGTGAAGAGGCCGCGAAAATCGATGTAGAGCGGCAGGCCGACGTAGACGAAGTCGGCGAAGGGCGGCCATAGCCGCGTGAAGAGGCCGCAAAAGTCGGTGTAGAGCGGCAAACCGACGAAGACGGAGTCGGCAAAGGGCGGTCATAACCGCATGAAGAGGCCGCACGCATCGACGGAGAGCGGCAAGCCGACAAAGAGGGAGTCGGCGGACGAGCACCAAGTAACGAGGGAGGACATGGGTGCAAGACGGGAGCAGCGAAAGCGACATCATCGGAGCAGGAAACCATGCCGGAAGGCTTTTTTTTTTTGGGTCAACTGATCAGGATCAAAATCCAGCGAAATTTGGCCTGGCCAGAGCAAATTCGGCGAAATCAAGCAAAGAGCCGGCGAGATCCGGCCTGGCCGGACCTATTCCGGGCGTCCGGCAGCCGATCGGAGCAATTCTCTGCAAACGAGGACGTCCCGAACGAGGACGAGAGCTCCCAGCCCACGCCGGCCAGGTGAGACTCGATCTGGACCGATTTACACGATCGATCTCAGCTGGAGCCAGCTCCTGGCAGCGGACGGTCACGGGAACGACTCCGCCTGGGTCACGCACAGCGCATGGCGATGGATCGGGTCGGGCCAGCTCCTAGCGGATCAGGCTGGCGACGAATCGGGGCTGGCGGCTGGCGGCGGCGAGCTGGGAAAGAAGACAGGCAGACGGCGACCTCCTGCTGAGATCGGGGCGGCCTCCCGGTCAGATCGAAGGAGCGGCGGCCGGCCGGAGGAGCTCGAAGATGACGAGCAGAACGAGGACCACGCGCCGGGACAGAGATCGGCGGCGAGCTCGGGAAGAAGATCGAAAAAAAAGGCACGAGTTGCGGCGTGCGGGAACCCTAACCTGGCTCTGATACCATGTCATGAATATGCAACTTGTATTATCTGGGCCACAATATATAGTACAGGTACATGTGCAAATATGCAGGAAACCCCCTAACATACAGGGAAAAATACAATATACAATATACATCTAACAAATCCAACCAGAAAGATGGTTGGCGTTGCTGCAGGAGTGATGAGGAAAATAGTCGGTTCATTTGCTGCTGGAGAATGATTGGGGGGAAGAAAAGGCATTGGATTTTGGAGCTGAAACTCAGTGAAGAACGAGAATAAGCAAGGAACACGAGGGATTTTTTAGCTTTTTTCATGGGAGCTATTCGGGGAGGCACCAAGGAGAAAGAAACTGCAATTTTTTATGTGCACGATTCACTAACACCACGCTGTGGTAATTTGGACTCTGGAACCCATTTCATATGTCAATCAGAACTTTGCTTTTGTCATGTAAAAGCAGAATGCATTAAAAAAAATCCAAGAATATAAATGCAGCAATGTTTTATAAGAGTATATCATTAGCATAGTGGAAGTAACTATGTATATTCACTGGCCACTGCGTTCTCATGTACCGGTGATTTGGTTGTGTCCGGTGTATTAACTAGAAATAACACTAGCTGTTCAAATAAATGAATAGAAATTATGAGGAGAGTTATATTATAGAGTTAGTTGTGGTAGAAGGACCATGCATGGTTGATGCACCCGAAAACTGAAATACCTTGATAATTCGGTCAATTCAGGCCAGTTAGCTTAATCGACGCCTTGGTTTTCACCTGGGATGATTTATGCATTCTTTTTTTTTCTCTACTCCCGACCACGAGGGAGTCGGGGTCCTTCACGAAACCAGGTAGGATAGCGACGGCAGCACATAGATATGGGTGGCCTAGCTTAGGTGGCACATAGAGTAGGCAGTGGTGGCGCACCTCACCGTCACACAGTCGTGGGCGCGATGGAGCTGACTGGTTTATGCGATGTAGGAACAAAAAATTATTTTATGGTACATAATTTTCTCTTCCGTTGCAACGCACAGACACATTTCCTAGTTTTCTATTAATTAACTAGGCATTTTTTTCTTCTTAATTAATATTGATGCAAGACTTTGCCCCTAAATTAGGAGATATATACGTAAGGATAGATATAATTTACAAAAGATAATGGTAACTAGTTTCTAGTCTAGTGTGCCAACAACATGTTAGTCGTTGGTCATTAGCCCTCCGATGAAATATCCCTTATAGCCTCCATGAGGCTTGGCACCATGCTGCCAAGCGCTAGCCTTAACCCAGGCGAGCACGAGCGCTTTCTACTCTCCTCGCTAGGACATGCCTCACTAGTCAGCGTGCCAACAATGCATCCCTGCATGTAGGCCTCACATGCCTTAAGTATGAATCTTCCCCGACGGCGGTGAAAGTGGTCCTTGATGAGCTCCTCGAATCCTAGTGGTGGTCGGCGTAGCAGAAAGAGCATAGTTCGGAGCGTGAGCAGGTAGGCTTTCTCGTTGTAAGGCAGCGCATTGCGGCGGCCCTCTGGAGTGCCAACCAGGTCTTCATAGCCGGCCTCATTATAATATGGCTGAGTGTTGAGGACGAGGGCTTGGATAGACACGACGACCTGAAGGAGTGTTGACGTTGCTGGAGACCAGACCTCGGCACCCTCACCGCCGAACGTGTTGAGCAGGCTGAGGCACACCGTGCCGGAACCATATAGATTGGGGTTGAGACGAAGGCCAAATGAGTGGTAGTATACTTGCGGTGGTACGGCTGGGTACATCGGTGGTAGCTGCAAGTCGAAGAAGAAGAGCCCGTCGTGGTAGGGTGTCCCACTTGCACCCACAATCACCACCCTGAGCAGGTCCATGCGATCCTCAAACGCCCGCACGTAGATAGTATCTGCACAGTGTGGTCAGGTAAGCGTGCGTGCGTGCAACCGTAAATAAATATACAAGTTTCGGGCGGCAACGTACCTGGTAAGTCGTTTGATAGTATTTTCCATTCTTTTTGCACGGTCTTAACCCATGATTTTCCATTACCAACACCCTGACATTTCGATAAGAACAATGGTTAGTCAATTACGTATATGAATCTGTACTGAACTTATCGAATAATTCAGCTATGCAGCTCAACATCGTGCATATGTAGATGGCATGATCACAAATATTGGTGTTGCTGCCCCTTGTAACGCGGCATAGCTATACTTTTCTTGCTTTTCAGAATCAGGTGATGCACTTTTCATAGTTTCACAATATTAATTTTCTACAGCCTACGGAACGACCTAATTAGATACAGTACTTTCGGAATAATAATTTGTTTTTGTGGCGAGTGTACCTGCGCGTCCGTGGTTTCAAGGTAATGGTGATCCGACGGGCTCTTGGCTACATCAAAGCGTGGGAAGCGGCGGAATGGATCGACAACACCACCGGCAACAATGGTGGGGTTTTCCTCTTCCTCCGGATCAGAATCGGGACTACTGGCAGTTGCGTCGCAGCTTGTCACCTCAGCAACGCCATTGCTAGGAGAATCGTCACTTGCAGGTACAGGCACTTGGGCATTTTCACCGGCCAGAGATAACTCTGATATTGATGACATTGACCACCTCGCCAGATAGCTCTTGCTCTGAGCCAGCGTTTTGTCCGCCAATTGGGCCACTGACCGGAAGACACCGCCCAAGCCCCACGTCCACGTCGAAGCACGGCCAAATTGATTTGGGATATCATCAGCGCCGCCTCCTTCCGTGCTGCCATCTGCAGCTGGGTCAGGAAGATCGTTGTCCTGGAATCGGATATACGCACCAGACATATATATTAAGTGCAAATCGTCAAAGCTGGCTATGATTTTTAAGTGTATATAATTATGTTTGCTAAGTAAGTAGTACCGTATTAGCAGCATCCAAGTATTGAGCTTCGTCGTCCTCCTCCTCGACCCAGTCGCCCATTTCAGCTTGCAGTTCCGCGTAGTGAGCATCGTTGACGACAATGATCTCATGGGGTAACACCTGAAAAACACCAAATCAGGTATGTCTTACGTTCGAGTAGTGCAATTAGTGTGTAAGTGAGAGCAAGGTCTTTAGTATTGGGATATTAGGCAGTATCGTTTTCTTGTCAGTAGTATCTTATTGTAGAATCGTATCGTAGTATCACGATACTATGAGATTTTTATTTTTAATAAAATATATGTATATATTAATAATATATCTAAAAATATTTCAAAATTTAATTTTAATTTTAATTTTAAGCATATTCTATGTCTTTCATAGAAACTGATCATATAAAACAATGCATTTATATAATATAAATATGACCAACTCATGTGATGCGTAATACAAACATAAGTAATTATAAACCTACAAAACAAAATGCATGCAAACTAATACACACAACTGGATATTAACTGCTTTCTTGAATGTACACAAACTCTTTTTTTACACGTATCTCAACCAAATTAATGGATGGTGTATTGTTTAGATACTTAGTTAGTCTTGAGACTACAAAATCACTTTTAATCTTGAGTTTGCCATGTCGTCGTGTCCATATTTTTTAGCATAGGTGTGGGATCGTAAAGTATCATTTTTGTATCGGGATGCTAAAGATACCACGATACGTATCAGGATACGAGTAAGATACTATTAGATTAAGATATCATCACGATACGTATCGGTTAGCCGCGATAGTATCGTAGAATCGTAAGATACTAAGATACGTATCGGTATAGTGACAACCATGAGTGAGACAAATTACTTAAGATGCAGAGCAATGGTACTGCATGCATACCGTTGACATAGTGCCGTCTCCCCATTTGACTTGGACGTGGCCGTCAGGAAGGTCAACAACACGGCCGACCCATGAAAGATGAGACGGCGGAGCTTCCACTGAAGCTGTACATCCGATGCTGGTCGACAGAGGGCGAATGACGACATCTCCATAGAAAGCACAGTGGTCGCGGTCTATGCCCAGATCATACGCACTCACGGTGTCATCTTCGAGGCACGCCGGCGCCGCCGCCGTGAACCACGACACGCGCACCGTCTGGTCCTTGTAATTCAGGCTTCTGACGATGCCCGAGCGGCGTCGCGTTGATCCATCCGCGGCAGCGGGGGCGCTGTCGACGACGTGCTGCCCGGGGAAGAACTCGTGCTCGTTCATGATCTCGAAGGGCACGACGGTCGTCGACGGCGCGCCGCGCTGCCGCGTGCCGTCCTGCCACAGCACGTCGACGGCTGTGCGCGTGTTGGAAACGGTCATGGGCAGCTCCAGCTCCGCCGTGCGCCTCCTGTCCTGTCGCCGCGTTCGCCTCTGCGCGATGAAGAGATATTTCCTCAGCTGATGCTTCGGGTACGACGTCCTCTCCTCCTGCCGCTTCTTACTTAGCGCATGACCGTCGTCGTCATCGACCGTCGATGCAGCCGACCACGACTCGTCCGGTTCCTCCTCCGGCTGGAGAACATCAGTGCTATCGTCGGGTGAACAAGATGCGTAGTGCTGATTGTCCTGCAGGTGATCGTCGTGGGGTTCGGGTGATCCCACAAGGAAGCAGCGGTCCGCTACCGCCCAGATGCAATCGGAATCCGGGCAGAAGAAAGTCAGATTGTTGGGACTCTGATAGGCCGGAGGAGCGTGAAGGAGCTGGTGGTCGGCGCCGCAGAGCGCCGACGTGATCCAGTAGACAAGAACCCCCGCCATCTCCACCTTGCATACGGTGCCTACTTCACGGCTAGCTTTCCACTGGCCGTTAAGCCACCGGGAGGCCTTGAAGACGGCATAGGGGTCGCCCTTGACGCGCTCTCCCGGGTACAGCAGGGTGTTCGTCTGAGGGCGGTAGCTCGCGTGTGTCTCCGCCGACAGTAGCTTCTTCGACTCCGCGTCAGTAACCTTACAGACGGCGCCGTCATCGAACAGCACGTCGACGTCGAGCGATACCTCCACGACCCGGCCGAGCCACAGCCCGGAAACGACGTAGTCGCCGAGGCTGAGCCCCCTGGCACGCCGCAGGTCCGACGGCGACATGCCATGGAGGACTGCCGTCGGATCGCCCAGCTGGATCAAGTCCACCGCAGTGGTGACGCCAGTGACGACGCCGATCTGGCCGCCGAGGTTTGAAGCGGACGCAACGACCTGGCCAGGGCTCATGTAACTCCTGTCGAGGAGAGTCACCTCGCGGTCCCCGGTCGTGACGGCGGCGTCCGCCGAGAGAATGCTGAAGTTGCTGGCGGGGACAGAAAGGTTATTCGGGCTGGACAGACCGACGGCCGGGATGACCAGACCGCGGTCAACAGTCCCGCCGGGTTCTGGCTTGAACCTCACAAGGTCCAGCATGTAGACATTGGTGGAGACGGCCGGTGCCTCCTCGGCGGCGAGGTCCATCTTACTTTTTTTTTCTACGGTTGATCTCCCGGTGACTCCTCCGGTCGTGTTTAGGCTTACGATTTTGTTTTCTAGACTAGACTAGGAGTATAGGTCTTATACCATGAGCCTCTCAGGATAAAATTTCTACTTCTTGTCCGCGTGTAGGACTCTAGTCGGGAAAACATAAGAGGAAAGGGAAGCTTTAGGAGTTCCAATTGGACTGCAAATCCGTGTCGTCAATGCATATATTTACATAGATATTCTGCCGGACCTAGCTAGCAGATATACAACGTGTAACTTGTGTCGCCGACATGGAGAAGATCCCCGACGGTGTCTGCAGGTAAGCACAATTGATCCCTTTGCTTGATTTCAATCCGTCGGCAAGTTTTTGATATGTCTATGAAATTCCTGATCCTTTGTTTAAACCCCATCTGATACCATCGCAGACAAGAACAACGCCGCAAGATGAAATTTAAGATCCGTAGAAGAAAGTTTCGTCTATGTCTTCGCGACGAGTGTGGGACTAGAATATGTGACCAAGGTCGTGATGATGAAGCGGCTATGCTCCGAACCACATTGTTGGGCCGTGAAGTTGGTCTGATAGAGGATATGGCGATGACGACTATCTACTTCCATGAGCTTAAGAAAATGGGCATGCTCCGTTGGAAATATTATAAGGAACACCGGGACAGCATTATAGCATCGCTAGAGATTGTCAACCAGAGAATCAAGACATACAAAGAGTGTCGCTTGGAGTCTGGATTTTTCTATTTGGTGCCAAATCGAATGAATAACATGGTCACAGTCCGAAGTCATCTACACGAGATGCCAATCAAAGAAGCAAAAATGAGGCGACGATTAGAACTCCAAAAGAGAAAAGACATACTCGAAAGGTATAACAGAGGCTCTAAGGAATCAGACATCTCTGACGACGCTCCTTTGATTTCCCCCATAAATAGATTGCTTTTGTCCACCCTATGCTCGATGATTATAGGGTGTATAATAATCTTTGTTTAAAGCTTCATTTCGGCTCCGATCCAGTTTCCATATACCAGTATGAGTTTTTATATCTTTATCTATATATAGACCTAATAATAAAGAGAGGATTTTTTCTTCTGTCCGTTTTTTTCCTACACATGTTTGTCAATCGAAACCTCTTACCACCGTTGAGTAAAATAACGTTTTGGTTCGTTTTCGGTCATGTATCGTCTTCATCCGTAGTTTGTCACCGTTAGTCGTGGCTAGGATCTCCAGCACAGCCAGGCTTCACGGCGAGCAAGAAATCTACATGATAGCGCAACCGAGGTAGACCTCATGTAGGTTGGGGAAGGCGGCGCCCCATGAGAGGGTGGTGTTGTCCATGGACACCTTGACGCCGATCCAGAACCGGCAGCGGGAGGTGCAGTTACAACAGTGGGATGAGAATGTGGAGACAGGCGAGCCCCCCATCCACACGCGCCGCTGGGAAGACGGAGCGGAACGCACCACGGACGTCAAGGAGAGAGGGTCGAGAGTAGGATCATGCCGCGTGCGGCGCATTCTGAGGAAGAGGCAACATAAAGCAGCTCGAGCTGGCGGCTATGGCGCTAGCCTCGCCTAGAAGAAAAGTACCCATCTACCACGGTAAAAAATGTACTAAAGGGTCATTTTTCGTGGTTAATGACTTTTTACCTACGATTTGCATACCATGGTCTATTGACCGGTACGGTTTTTTCGAAATCATGGTGGAAGAGTGTCTTCTACCACAAAAATTTGTACCGATGTAGATAGGATCCGCTCGACCATCAAAATGTTGATGTCATCCAAACTGACACGTGACAACCGCCGTTTAATGGGCGTTCATGCCGTCATGTTTTCAATGACCGTAAATTCATGGTAGATGGCAGGCTCACCCAAGTCCTGCTAAATTTTTGGCGGGCTGGCTTACTAAATGTAGCAGGCCCCTTAAAGATTACGGCGCCAACCCATGTAATAACTGGGTCGGCCCATTAAAATAAGAAGTACGCCCATTTACAAGTGTTTAGCAGGCTGGCCCATTCTAGTTAGCAGGTCAGCCCGTCATGTTTAGCAGGCTGGCCTATTCTAATTGGCAGACCGACCCGTACTGTATACCAGGCCGACCCGTCATGTTTAGGAGGCTAACCCGTTTTAGTTAGCAGGTCTGCCCATACATCTTACCAAATCGGCCGTTCTAGTTAGTAGGCCAACCCATACATCTTACTGGGTGATGACCCACAAGTATAGGGGATCGCAACAATCTTCGAGGGAAGTAAAACCCAAATTTATTGATTCGACACAAGGGGAGCCAAAGAATATATATAAGCCTTAACAGATGAGTTGTCAATTCAGCTGCACCTGGAAACAGTCTTGCTCGCAGTGGTTTATCAGTAGCAACAGTTTTATAGTGGTGATAGTAGTGAAACAGTAACAGCAGCAGTAAAATAACAGCGGTAATAGTAACAGTAGTAAACAGTAGGAACAAATACTGTAGGCATATGGATGGATGTACGGGCGTTGTATGGATAAGACAATTCATGAAATCAATGAGACATGGGCATTGCAGATAAATAATGATAAAGCATCCTAGTACTAACAATCATAGGCATGTGTTCCATATATAGTCGTACGTGCTCACAAGGAGAAACTTGCACGACATCTTTTGTCCTACCAGCCTGTTGCAGCAGGGCCTCAAGGGAAACTACTGGTAATTAAGGTACTCCTTTTAATAAAGTACCGGAGCAAAGCATTAGCACTCGGTGAACACATGTGATCCTCACATCATAGCCATCCCCTCCGGTTATCCCAATTTCTGTCACTTTGGGGCCTCGGGTTCCGGACAACAATATGTGTATAGAACTTGTAGGTAAGACCATAAACAACAAGTATCATCATAGAAATAATAACATGTTCAGATCTAAAATCATGGCACTCGGGCCCAAAGTGACAAGCATTAAGCACAACAAGTTGCAACAATGTCATAGGCACTAAATAAAGATACTAGGCACTATGCCCTAACAATCTCATATCAAATTACATCAACAATCTCATCCAATCCCTACCATCCCCTCTCCTACAGCGGGAGAATTACTCACACATGGATGGGGGAGTCATGGATGGTCGATGGAGTGATGTCGGTGATGATGGTGATGAAGATCTCCTCCAAATCCCCGTCCCGGCAGGGTGCCAGAACGGAGTTTCTGGTTCCGAATCGCGGTTTCTGATGGCGGCAGCGCAGCGGAAGTCTATCTAGGAAAAAACGCTGTCCCCCCGATATAATCGAGTCAGGGGGTATATATAGGCGAAAGGAGAGGTCGAGGGGACGGCCGAGGCGTCCTCACACCAGGTGGGCATGGCCAGGGCTGGGCTGTGCCCCCTATGTGTGTGGGGGCCTCGAGCCTCCCCTCCGTCTCGCCTTCTGGCTCCGTGGGTCTTCTGGTGAAATATGATTTTTGATGATTTTTCCCGAATTTTTACTGAAAGTTAGATTTCTGCACAAAAACGAGACACCAGAGCAATTCTGCTGAAAACAACGTCAGTCCGTGTTAGTTGTATTCAAAACACACAAATTAGAGGAGAAATAATAGCAAAAGTGTTCGGGAAAGTAGATACATTTTGGACGTATCACTGGGCCGGCCCATTCTAGTTAGCAGGCTGGCCCATCCTAGTTAGCAGGCCGGCCCATGCTATATAGCGGGCCAGCCCATTATTAGCCCACGTAGTTTGGCAGCGCATACAAGCAAAATCCTATTGCAGGCCCATTAATGTTAGCAGGTCGGAGTATGTAAGCCCATTATACATAGCCGGTCAACCCAATAAAGCCCATAAATATTCATGGGCTTGCCCAATTGCTGGCGGGTCGGTCCATAGAAGCCTAATATGAAAGCGGATCGGGCCCATATAAGCCTAATAAGCTATCCGAGCCGACCGTTTAGCATATGGGCTTTTGCTACCCGTGGGCCATTGCCAGTACGACACGATATTTAGAAGAGCGACCAATTTTTTGTCATGGGGTCTGCATCATGAATCATGATGATGCAAGCTTTTAGGCATGTGGATATAATGCGATTTACGTTTATCAAAAACAAGATAGTTTACAGGGCACATCTAGTGCCAAAATACAAAGTAGAACAGGCAACTAAAGACAGTTGCTTCTTAAGAGCTCCCAGAGGAAGACATGGCTGCAGCTTTATGAAGCTCACGTCTGTACATAGTCATATATAGATTTGATCAAATCCTCTTTGCCTTTTCTCAACATATCAGCAACTGACCTAAGAGCAGCTACGCTCTTTCTTTTTGCAACCAGAATAGCCTTTAGATATTTAACACGTGTATAGGTTGTTCTGGGTGGACTGCTAAGTAGGTCGTTTGCTTCAGTAGTGCTCTCTGCAAGGTCAGGACATCCAGGGGTCCTCACTTCTGAGGAATTCTGAAAATAGTATGGAAAAAGTTAGAGTAATGAACTTCGCAAGCTGAGATACACATCAAATAATCACAGGGAGACGATGCTTCTATATGCTGAAAAAGGTAGCTCATATAGACTAGGCATGGACTTATAGCAGCTTGTACAGACTCACCGCACTTCCATCTCTTCCGAGCGTGACTCCGTGTCAACATGTCTGTCACACCAGAATCCACTAGCTAGATTTCAGGTAATTCTACTCCATTGTCCATTTTCTAAAAAAAATGGTGTTTAAAACCAAATCAGCTATTTGGAAGGGTGAAAAGTAGTTGAACTAATGACACTAAGTAAGTGTGCCAAGTTGGGACTCCAAGTGCAGAGTGTTGTAGCAAGAGTAAATTTTCCCCACGAGGGAAACTCGGGGTTAATATCGAACTCTTGGGAAATTGTTGAAAAAGCTCGGCTCGTTCTTCTTCCAGCAACCTGCAAAACAATTCCTCGTTCTTGTGTCCCCAACTCACCGAGTGGTTGTCAAGCACAAGGTGTGAATGTAAGTAATATGATATGCAATACAGTAAAGTAAATATGCTATGGTAATGATATTTTTGGGTTTTAGTTGTGTATGCAAAGAAGTAAACATGCTTTTGTATTTTTTGGAATAATTTAGTGCTGAAAATAAAAGTGCATGTAAAAGTGTTGGAAATATGTTTCTTATGATTTAAATTGGACCGGGGTTCATGGGTACACTTGCCTACTCTCTCATTGAATTGTGGTGGCATTAAGCGCAATGCGTATGACCGAAAGGTTGACATGATTTTTATTATGTTACTTGATAGTATTCATATGGGCATCACATCCTAATTTAAAGATGATGCAACACATTGATACGTCTCAAACGTATCTATAATTTTTGATGCTCCATGCTTGTTTTTACACCATTTGCCTATTGTTTCGTTACACTTAGTGGTACTTTTATACATTTTCCGGGACTAACCTATTAACGAAGTGCCATAGTGACAGTTTCCTGTTTTCTGCTGTTTTTGTGTTTCAGAAGTGATACACAGGAAATATTCTCGGAATTGGACGAAACAAGTTCCTGAAGTCATATTTCACCGGGGAGCTCCCAAACATCCGAAGACCTGACGGAGGGGGGCCACGTGGCCCCCACACACAGGGGCGGCGCGGCCTGGCCCCTGGCCGCGCCACCCCCTTGTGAGGCCGCGTGGCTCCACCTCTGACAGCCCCCCTTCGCCTACATAGACCCCCTGACGAGAAAAACCTAAGGCAGCCCGATCAGTTTTCCAGAATACATCGCGATCCGCCGCCGCCGTCGACCCGAAGATCGGGAGGGTCCAGAAGCTCTTCCCGGCACCCTGCCGGAGAGGGGAATCGCCACCGGAGGTCTTCTTCATCGCCATGCTTGCCTCCGGAGCGATGAGTGAGTAGTCTACCTTGGACTATGGGTCCATAGCAGTAGCTAGATGGTTGTCTTCACCACCATGTGCTTCATGTTTAGATCTCATGAGCTGCCCTACATGATTGAGATCACCGTTATGTAATACTATGATGTTGGTTTGTTGGGATCCGATGAATATTGGTGTTTATGATTAAGTTGCTGTACTGAATTATATCTTTTGTTATCTCTATGTTGTTTATGATCTTGCATGCTCTCCGTTGTTAGTAGCTATCTTGGCCGAGTAGTTGCTAGTGACTCCAAGAGGGGGTATTTATGCTCGATAGTGGGTTCATGCCTCTATTTCACCTGGGGGAGTGACAGAAACCTCTAAGGTGGTAGATGTGCTGTTGCTACTAGGGAGAAAACAACATTCATATGCTCAAGGGCATATGCTTTGTTTACATTACACACTTTGCTTAATGCAATTATCTGTTGTTCGCAACTTAATACTTTTGGGGTGTTCGGATGATATCCCCGAGGGTGGATTATTAGTCATAGATGCAGTTGGATGGCGGTCTATGTATTTTGTTGTAATGCCCAGAGTAAATCTCATAGTGATCTTCTTGACATATCACGTTATCTTTATTCTATCAATTGCCCAACTGTAATTTGTTTACCCAGCATGTTATTTATCTATGGAGAGACACCACTAGTGAACTATGGACCCCGGTCCTATTTTAATCATATTGCAATCACCTGTTTACTTTTCCCGCACTGTTTACTTTACTCGCATATTACTACTGTTTTCCACTCGATACACTCATAACCTTTGTTTCAAGCAAACCGGTGAGATTGACAACCTCATCGCAAGTTGGGAGCAAAGTATTTGTTTGTGTGTGTGCAGGTTCCACGTTGCAGCTAGCAAGCAAAGCTTGGACGAGGCGCCATATATAAATTGTCCGCTGCTGTCGCAAACTAGTCCGCATCACCTTCAGTCGTCACCGTCCCTCTTCTTCAAGAACGATATTAAACCTTGGTTTCTTAACTGAGGGAAAACTAGCTGCTATACTCATCACACCTTCCTCTTGGGGTTCCCAACGGGCTGGTCATTCACCACGCATCACACATCTTACTTATACTCCACTAGAAAGGAATAAACTTCAAGCAATCTAGTGTTAAGAATTAACAGAGTATAGCCTTAGGTACTTTGACATGATGTTGAACAACAAATATGCTACCACTTGGACATATTACGATAGAAACTTTAATGTCGCTCGGGATTCTCAGCTGTCATTGAGAAATTATAACACATGCATTATTTTTATCCCTAGTGAGGTAACCATGGAATAAGGTAAAATACCCTAGCAGATCATGAACACTGTCTCTATTCAATCACTACTACCTAGTTACTCCATCTAATACACACCATCCCCTCTCGCGCTCTCGCATACATGTCGTGTCATAACAAGTAATAAATAATGTGGTAATAATATGCATCTACCCATACATCAAGAACATAATAATATATCACATCTCATTAGTCATCCAATAATATAAAGATCCACCACATAGGAATTACATACATGCATCATAATCATGTTGGACAACTTATATGATGTCTAAACAATGAAGTACATGAGAGAAATAGGACAAGCTACTACCACAAACCTGTAGTCCAGAGGTGGACTATTCCCTCTCCATGGTGGTGATGATGGTGTTGATGTCGGAGAGGGTGGAGAAGTGTCCGGGGGCGACTACGACATCGTTTCCCACTCCAATCTTCACTGGAACATCATCTGTTTCTGTGTTTCATGTTTCTCTGCCGTCTCCTGATCACGATCATTGAAGGGGTATTTATATAGGCATTTTTAGGTCAGGCTCAGCATCTGGAGACAAAGATGTACGACATCGGAGGTCCCAGGCTCAAACAAGCCTAGGTGGCGCGGCCAGGCCAGGGGCCTGCGCCACCTGGTCTCATTTGGCCCCTAGGCTCCTCTCGTTGACTTCTTGATCTCTAGGTGTCTCTCGTGGTAGATATTAACGGTCCAAAAATCCCAGGTCAATTTGAGTTCGGGAAGGTTCCTGAAGTTTAAAAATACGCAAAACAGGTTTTCCTGTCCTGCAGAGTTATAACCAAAATAAGGGGGATCGATGGAAAATCCCCATAAAACATCATAAATCATGATTATAACACATAATAGCATTATAATATGTAGGAATATGCATCAATAAACTACAAATATCATGCATGTATGTTGCATGCATCAACATCCCCAAGCTTAACCCATGCTCGTCCTCGAGTATGAAAGTGATAAAATAAAACAAGAGCTTTGGAGTTTATTGCTTCAATAAAAATAACAAGTAGTAATGCATATGATAGATGATTCAATCTTTAACGTACATCAACAAGCAAATAATATATAAAGTGGTACTTCTAATTCAACTCAATGATGTCCAACAATCAATAACAAAGTGCAAAAACAACTGAAAGTACTATGGACATTAAACATGCAAGTGCTTGTGCTTTGGAATTATTTTCTTTCTTTTTTCTATTTCTTGAATTAACAACCACTGAAAGTAAGTAGGGAGTCTATGTGCCAAGCTTCAAAGCTAAAGATAAAATTTTATTTTGAGGATTGTGCAACCCAAGTCAATGGTAGTGAAGAGCAAATATGGTTTACATGATCAAAATTTTATTAGTTGTAAGTCTCATACCCTGTGATTAATAGTACCTCCACCTGAAGCTACTTAACTCTAGAATTACCATATACTCTCATCATGTGCATATAGTTTTAACCAAGTGCTCGCAAAGGGGTACCTCCATGCCACCTGTACACAGTGCCTTCTAGATTTTCATCTTTCTGCAAAGGCAATACATACCAGGATGACAAGACAACACATAAATGAACTCCTCTTAAAGGACTCATGAATGAAGTAAACTAAACTTGTTTAAGCTAATAAGGAAGTCCATGCTGAAACTTCTACCATGATTAGGCATGGTTTCGGTTAGCGGCCCAATGCTCTTCTCTAACAAATATGTACCCTTGAATCTTTAACATGATAACTCCCACTCATTTCACACCAAAAAGTTATGCATAACCAAAGGTGTATGACAACAACATAATTAAAGTTGAAAGTCATGTTCCATGACAGCACCTGTAGTTCTTAAGAAAGGTCTACCAAGGATTATAGGACTTGAGGTATTGCACCTCATGTCCATAATAATAAAGTATACATGTACAAAGGTCATATGGAGTTCTACCTAGAGCATGCTTGGTAGAATCATCGGCAAGTAATAGATCAATATCACATTTTTTTCTAGTTTTTTTTATCAAGATCAAGTATATCATATAATTCTTTTGAGAGGATGTTTACACTTGATCACAAGTCTAAGATAGCATTGTGTGACTCTTTTCCTACAGCAATAAGTATTTGTGGAATCCATCCATCCCCAAGCTTAGGTGGTATCATAGTCTCATTGTTATAGCGTTGTATCTTGTCCTTAATGACATGGTTGGCTATGTAAGATCCAAATCCGGTTTGGTGAACATTGAAAGAAGGATCATTAGCAAAGTTTTGCAATATATTTATAAGTTCACTCAAACTACATTTGTCAAGATTAAGTAGAGGTTCATTAACATTATCGAAGAGCATTTTTACTTCCTCTACTCTTTCATAGATCTCATATCTATCATCAAATGGCTTACCAGGTATGTTTGTAGCGTTCAATCCGTCATAAATTTTTCTTTCAAGAAGTATCCCATCTAATAGGTTCTGAGCTTCAGAGGTAGTGAGTTCCAAAAAGGGTTTTCCACTTTTTAAATCAATATAAGACTTAGATTTTGTTGAAAGTTCAAGGTAGAATGCGCGCATTATCATCCAATCTCCAAGACTGTGTTCCCGCCCATAAGCAATGCCTCTAAATCTTTCCCAAGCATGAACAAGCCACTCATCATTTTGTGGTTTGAATGAAAATAAAACTTCTTTATTATAACTCATAACTGAATGTAGCCCAAATATTTCCATAAAAGTAGATTTCAGATTAAGCCATGAATGAGAAGTTCCTAAGGGAAAATCTAAAAACCAATTCAGAGCTTTCTCTCCAAGTGAATAGGGAAACATTTTAATTTTTATAACTTCACTACTAACATTATCGAGTATAATCATCTCACATCTCTTTTCAAACTTTTTAAGATGAGCAATGTGATCTTCCCTAGGTTTTCCTTCAAATCTTTCTTCATAAATTGTTTTGATGATAAAAGTTTTAATCTCAAAAGGTGTAGGCTTATCAAATGAAGGAGGAATTTTTTAACACTAAACGGCCAACGCGATATTTCATCCATAGCAGCAACTCAAAATGACAAGAACAAGAAAAAGAGAATTGCTTTGCAAATCTAAAAGAGCGAGAAGGCTCACAGTGGTGTTACCTCCCCCAGCTTAGGTGATTGCCCGGCGCGTGAATAAGATCGTGCGTCGGAGAATTTCCTCCACTTGATGAAGCTAGCAGTTGCGAATGCTTTCCTTTGTTCCCTGACAATGGCTCCAGAAATAGTCTTGATGACACTAAGCAAGTGTGCCAAGTTGGGACTCCAAGTGCAGAATGTTGTAACAAGAATAAAAATTTTTCCCACGAGGGAAACTCGGGGTTAATATCAAACTCTCAGGGAACAGTTGAAAAAGCTCCGCTCGTTCTTCTTCCAGCAACCTGCAAAACAATTCCTTGTTCTTGTGTCCCCAACTCCACCAAGTGGTTGTCAAGCACAAGGTGTGAATGTAAGTAAAAGTAAATATGATATGCAATATGGTAAAGTAAATAACAATGCAATAAAGTAAATATGCTATGGTAATGATATTTTTGGGTTTTGGTTGTGTATGCAAAGAAGTAAATATGTTTTTGTATTTTCAGAATAATTTAGTGCTGAAAATAAAAGTGCATGTAAAAGTGTTGGAAATTTCTTATGATTTAAATTGGACTGGGGTTCATGGGTTCACTTGCCTACTCTCTCGTTGAATTGTGGTGGCATTAAGCGCAATACGGATGACCGAAACATTGAAATGATTTTTTATTATGTTACTTTATAATGTTCATATGGGCATCACGTCCTAATTTAAAGATGATGAAACACATCTTACTTAAACTCCACTAGAAGGAATAAACTTCAAGCATCTAGTATTAAGAATTAACAAAAGTATAGCCTTAGGTATTTTGACATGATGTTGAATAACAAGTATGCTACCACTTGGACATATTATGATAGAAACTGTGTCTATGAATGTCACTCGGGATTCTCAGCTATCACTAAGAAAATATAACACATGCATTCTTTTTATCCCTAGCTAAAATAACCGTGGAAGAAGGTACACGACCCTAGCAGATAAATGAATACTGTCATCTATTCAATCACTACTACCTAGTTATCTCACCAATACACACCATACTCCTCATGCCCTCGCATACATGTTGGATCAGGATAAGAACAATGATAATATCCATCTACTAATATATCAAGAACATAATAACATATCACATCTCATCAATCATCCAATAATATAAATATTCACCACATAGGAATTATATACTAAGCTTCATAATCATGTTGGGCAGCTCATATGATTTCTAAACAATGAAGTACATGAGAGAAATAGGACAAGCTACTGCCACAAACCTGTAGTCCAGAGGTGGACTACTCCCTCTTCATAGCGGTGATGATGGTGTTGACGTCGGAGAGGGTGGAGAAGCGTCTGGGGCCGCCTCCGACAGTATTTCCCCCTCCAATATTCACTGGAACAGCCTCTATTTCTATGTTTCGTGTTTCTCCGCTGCCTCCTGATTGCGATCATCAAGGGGGGGGGGTCTTTATAAAGGCATTTTTAGGTCAGGCTGAGCGTCTGGAGACGAAGATGGACGATATCGGAGGTCCTAGACTCAAACGAGCCTGAGTGGCGCAGCCAAGCCAGGGCCCGCGCCACCTGATCTCGTTTGGCCCCTGGACCTCCTCTCGTTGACTTCTTGATCTCCAGGTGTCTCTCATGGTAAAATATTAACGCTCCAAAAATCCCAGGTCAATTTGAGTTCGGGAAGGTTCCTAAAACTTAAATACGCAAAACAGGGTTTTTTCTGTCCTGCAGAGTTATAACAAAAATAAGGGGGATCGATAGAAAATCCCCATAAAACATTGTAAATCATGATTATAACAACTAATAACATTATAATATGTAGGAATATGCATCAATAAACTACAAAGATCCTGCATGTATTTATCATGCATCACTAACAAAAATATTGCATTAACAATTAACATTGCAAGGTTATGACGAAGTTTAAGTATCACCACCAACAGTGGGAGAGGGTACCATCCTTGCAGGTTAAATATAGCCTAAGTAAGTGATCATAGTTACCAAGACCTCAGATTACATGGCGTCAGGTTGTTAGTGTTGGTGTTTCTAAGAGTTTAGATGATCCAGGATATCGCACAGATACAATAATATGGGAAGCATGAAGACTTCAACTACACATGATCATATATATATAAAGTAGTTTTAGAACAGCGTGTAGAAAAAATAGCAGGCAACTAATGTTGTAGTTTAAAATGAACCAGGTGCACATACACATGACATTACTATACGAGGTGTGTGACAAAAAAAACTAGGGATTTCTATTTTCGTACCCTCGGGTCCTTAGTTGTGCTCAGTTTTCCCCAGCCGCTTAACTTTTCCTCAGTTTTCCCCTCCCTCTAGTTTGAAACCCCTCGCAGACGCTCGGACGAGAGGGTTGTCGTCTGGTCAAAGGCCTTGACCGTTACCGGTGACGGGTAGGGAGCCGCGGTGGTTGTGAATTGACCGATGCTTTTGAATGGTTCTGACGGGTAGGGTCAGGAGACACATCGGGGCAGCCATCCATCTATCGCTGACGTGTGGGCCATTTTATTTCCTGATTGTATACGCGGTGCTGCCAATGACAAACGGGGCTGCTCTATAGGGCTGCCGCAACCAATGACCAGTGGGGTCGTGTATTTTTCAGGAAAAGATATATATTGCCGCTCTGTGGGGCTGCCGCAGCCAATGACCAGTGGGGTCGTCTATTTATTAATAGAAAATCATATATTGCTGCTCTATGGGGCCTCCGCAGCCAATGACCGCTGTGGACGTCTATTTATTTAGAGAAAATCATATAGAGCCACTTTGTGGGGCCGTGATGTCTACACACGCTTCTGTTCTTGTAGACAGTGTTGGGCCTCCAAGTGCAGAGGTTTGTAGAACAGCAGCAAGTTTCCCTTAAGTGGATCACCCAAGGTTTATCGAACTTAGGGAGGAAGAGGTCAAAGCTATCCCTCTCAAACAACCCTGCAATTACGATACATAAAGTCTCTTGTGTCCCCAACACACCCAATACACTTGTCAGATGTATAGGTGCACTTCGGCGAAGAGATAGTGAAATACAAGTGGTATAGATGATTATAAGTAGTAACTGTGATATGGAATAAATATCGCTGCAAGCAAACATGTAACAAAACAGCAAGTAAACGGTGTGCAATGCTTGGAAACAAGGCCTAGGGATCATACTTTCACTAGTGGACACACTCCCAACAATATAACATGATTGAACAAATAAACAACTTCTCTCCACTATGGTACTCTGAATTACTCTCCTATTGAATAACACTAATCATTGTGTAGTGGCTACAGAAGCACCCCTTAAAGTTCAACAAGTACTTGACAAACACCACTCATAGAGATATTCAAATCAGATAACAACTCAAGATAGATATTATTGCAACTTAGACCAAGTACTAACACGGTGCACACATAGTCAACATTACACCATGAAAGGAGGAATAGATCACTTCAATACTATCATAGTAATAATTATTCTCATAATCCATAAGAGATCACAATCGTAGCCTAGACCAAGTACCACCATGATGCACGCACTGTCACCGTTACACCATGGCAGGAGGAATAGATTACTTTAATAACATCACTAGAGTACACATAATATCTGAATAATAACATCTACTTGTTCAACATGATACAAAGCTCACGATCACATAAAGATCACATCATGGGAGAGAGAGGTGAACCACATAGCTACCGGTAGAGCCCTTAGCCCCGGGGATGAACTACTCCCTCCTCATCATAGGAGACATCAAGGTTGATGGAGATGGCGGTGAGGTCGATGGAGACGGCGGAGACGGCGGTGGAGACCGATGGAGATGGCTCCGGGGGCACTTCCCCGTCCCGGCAGGGTGCCAGAACAGAGACTTCTGTCCCCCGAAATTTGTCTTCGACGGCGGCGGAGCTGCGGAACTGTTCTGGAAAAATCGTCGACTCCTTTAGGGTTTTCCGTCCCGAGGCTTCTTATAGGCGAAGGGGCGATGTCAGGAGTGGGGCCAGGCACCCTCACGCTATGGCGGCGCGGCCAGGCCCCTGGCCGCGCGAGCCACGTGTGAGGAGGCCTGGTGGCCCCTCTCCTACTCTCCTTCGGATCTCTGGAAGCTTCCGGGTAAAATAAGACTTCAGGAACTTGTTTCGTCCAATTCCGAGAATATTTCCTGTGTATCACTTCTGAAATACAAAAACAGCAGAAAACAGGAAACTGGCACTGTGGCAACTCGTTAATAGGTTAGTTCCAGAAATCGCATAAAAATGCCACGAAGTGTAACGAAACACAAGGCAAATGGTGTAAAAACAAGCATGGAGCATCAAAAATTATAGATACGTTGGAGACGTATCAGCATCCCCAAGCTTAACTCCTGCTCGTCCTCGAGTAGGTAAGTGATAACAAAAGAATAATTTTTGAGGTGACATGCACCATCACAAACTTGATCATATATGTAATCATTTGTGAGCTGGGATCAAAAGAACTTAAAACATGGGCATGAAAGACATAATCTTGATAATAGAAACTTAGCAACCATGTTATAACATGAAAAGAAACACAAACAAAAGATCATGAAAATGAAACAATGAAAGTCAAACGTGTGCTCAAATCATAAGGAAAAACATACAAGTGGTTTTCAGCTTGTCCTTCAAAGAGAGCAAAACATAAATGCATAGGACACCTTCAAGTTTAAGAGGGCGACTAGATACAAATAATTTGAGAACAAGTGAAACCAACAATATGAATCAATCAATGAACTTTGGGACAATGCATATCACACTAAGAATGACAACTATGCTCTCTTAATGGTGCATAAAGAAAGAAGGTGGTGACTCAACATAAAAGTAGAAGAAAGGCCCTTCGCAGAGGGAAGCAGTGATTGCAAGTTTTATAACCTTCAAAAATTATGGTACTTACCGGCTTTGAGCTCTCATTGCCCCCATCATAAGCATCTTGAATGGTTAAAGTTAATGCAAGAACAATTATGAAGCATATGCTTGACAAATCATAAGCTGAAAACCTCGTGCCCCGTGAATACGAGTACCCAAACCTCATGCTACTTTACTTAGAGTCCCAAGCAAGGCTCTTGTCATTGTAAGTATATGCATATCATTGAGAACCGCTAATGGGGTACCTCCATGCCCGATGACATGGAACAAGCCCACACCAAAATGACAGGACAAGCAGACAATGAACACCTCGACATCTCTTTTATTTGCCTTTTGTTTAGCTTTTTATTGCGAGATGCGTCGTCGAATGTTCACCATGGGTATGCTGCAAATTTCCACCATGAATTATGCATGGATTAGATTGGCGGCCCGGCGTTTCCCTAACACATATACAAACTCCATGATCCCCACAAGATTCCCAATTCATTTCACACCGCGGGCATCCATAAACAAAAGATCACGATATCAACTCAAATAATAAGTGCAATGTTGAAAGCTTGCCCCATGACAGCATGGATGGGCTAGAATCCAACTTACAACTTGCAAGCATAACAACTCAACATAAGAGACCACAATGTCAAATTTTTAAGAACTGGAAAAAGTAAAGTGTGCCTTCCGGTTTGTGAGAGCTTTACTGACCGAATTTCGCATAACACTGGTAAGAGTTTAATTTGAAGAGAAAATAAAAGCAAGTCAAATTTACTTGGAATAGCAAATTGCTAGTAGGTATGTATGGTGTACACTTTGGAAACTTTGGCTTTTAGGAGTTGGATGCACGAGTAGAGCTCATACTTAGTACAAGGCGAGGGCTAGCAAAAGACTGGGAGCGACCAACTAAGAGAGCAATAATGGCCATAATCATGCAAAGCGACAAAGCGACATTAAAAGAAGCATAAGATGGCATCAAAAGTCAAAAACTAAATGATCATAGAGGCTATTGGAGACTTTGTAAGAGTCTAACATGTGTGAGCATGCGCCAAGTCAACCCAAATAAAGCATCAAGGAGAAAACCAAATAAATGCTTCCATATAATAAAAACAACGCATGATTTTTTCAAAGGCTCATTAAGCAATCTCAGTTATTTGAGACAAGTCATGCTACAGCAAAACCACTAAGCATACTATCAAAAAGACATCAAGCATGACATGAAAAAGCCTAGGCCGCAGTCTACACAAGCTCCTTCTTGTACCACTTTTTTGCATAAAGCTTTTTCTCTTTTCCAACACCATTTGAAATTTTTAAAGACACCTCTTTTGATGAAAACCAATAAAGATCAGAGGCAAAAATACACCTTGATGAAGAGATATGACAAGGTCTGAACGCAAATCAAGGCGAAAATGAAAACCAAAAGCAATAGCCGAGAAAAAGAACACTCGGTGAAATTGTAAGAATGAAAAATGGAGTGTTCTTGGCAAATGAAAAGCGAGTTCATCTCCTCCAAGAGAAACATGATGTGATCTAACCATTTATTGCAGCAAACTAAACTAAACTAACTAAGAAAACTAAAACAACTGACGCTCCAAGAAAAACACATAGTGCATGAAGCAATAAAAATATAGTGTTTTGAAAGGTGACCTGATTTTTGCCGATGAAGAAGGGGTGGCTCGGGGGCATCCCCAAGCTTTGACGCTTGTACTTCTTGGATATTTCTTGGGGTAATGCATGGGCATCCCCAAGCTTGAGCTTTTGTCCATTCTTCAACTCATCTCATCACTCTTCGATCCCTACACTTGAAAACTTCCTTCATACAAAACTAAACACAATTCTATTAGCAACATTAGTGTAAGCATAACATATAATCAACCTCTTTTTGCTTCAGATTTCAACACAAAACCACCACATATTAAGCATAAACTAATGTAGCAACTTCCCCAAAAGTTCCGTCATCAAAAGAACTCAAAAGAAAGCGATAAAGCGGCAAAAACGAATAGTGGCAGAAATCTGTCAAAACAGAACAGCTGACAAAGGTCGAAATTTTGAGGGGTTTTCTGTTGCTCAAATGAAAAAGTGTTCAACTAATGAAAGTTTGGATATAACCTGGGGCATATGAACAAGAAATCGCAGGTCCAAAAGGTATACAGATAATTTTCACGAATTTTTACGGTGCAACACCGAAAACTGTTTCAGGACAGCAACATCCCCAAATCTTACCTCACTCAAATTAGAGGCTTCTCTTGGCACAACAACAAAATAAAAAGGATAAGGAGCGGTTATTACAGTAGTAATAACTTCCAAGACTCAAATAAAAGAAAAAGTACTGAAAATAAACAATGGGTTATCTCCCAAGAGTGCTTTTCTTTAACGCCTTTGAGCTAGGCGCAGTAATTTGCAAAGATGCTCATGTGGGCGCCATATAAGAGCTTGAGGCAAAGGCGCCATATAGGAACTTAAAGCAATAGAGAGCATCAAAAAGCAAATGTGAAAGACATTTATATCTGAACCACTTCCTATGCATAGGAATCTTGTAAGAAAATAAATCAACGAGGCACATAGTAGCAAGCATGCATAGATAAAACAAGTGCCACTTCAAGATTTGCAACATAAAGAGGGAAAACTTAATATTGTTGAGATCCATCAAACCATGTTTCCCTCTCTCATAATAACATTCAGTAGCATCATGAATAGAACTAACAATATAACTATCACATAAAACATCCCTATCATGAGCCACATGCATAAAAGAATCAATACTCACCACAGGAACAATAATAATAGCAGCAGATTCAACAGAATAATTATTCTCATCACCATAATCATCATAAATAGGAGGCATATTGTAATCATAACTAATTTTCTCCTCAAAAGTAGGTGAACTGAAAATATTATACTCATCATCATAACCATCATAAACTAGAGATTTAGTATCATCACAAACTAGAGAACAGCTATTTCGCAAAGCATACTCATAAAACATATCATCATAAGAAGGGACATGGATAGCACTAATGGTACAACAATTATTAACCTTAGAATTGGTACCAAAAAGATTTTCAATATCAAAAGTAGAGTGCTTTTCCCAATCATGATCACTAACATAAGTAATAGGCATAGGAACATCATCCCAATCAGAATTATCATAATCTATAGCAGGATCATAACGCTTAGGGGAAGATACCGTGTCCTCTCACCTCTTACTCCTCTTCTTCTTCTTCTTCTTCTTCTTCTTATTCTTCATACTCTTCTTACTCTCTCCTTTAGGAGGGAGAGACTTGAAGGGCATCTTCTCCACATATTCTCTAGGAGGGAAAGGCATCTTCTCCACATAATCTGGTTTGCTGACAGGAACAACAGAAGAAACTTTGGAGGATTCCTCCTCTCTATTAATAAGATAAAAACATCTATCAGTCCTGTCATAGCTTGTCAAAATATCAAGTTTTATAAGATTTTGTATGTAAGTATTTGCAAGGCAATCTTTAGCACAATAGAGACGACAACCACGAAGGGTGCTATTAATATCAACATCATTCATATCTATCAAAGCAATCTTTCTAGATATCTCATCACACGCCAAGAACAAAGTGAGCTCATCATGCTGATTGGGAGTAATCTTGTCATCACAATACAAACTTAGGGTACTAGAAGAGTAACTATTAGGGGTTGAGCATTGGAAATTAAAATGACCTATGTCATCGCAATGTTTACAAAGAAAAGGATAAAGCTCACAAACCTTCTTACCGATCTCGCCTATATCCTTGTACCATATTCGGGTTTCTTCATTTGCATGATGGACACAATAATCTTCCTTGCTGTAACTCTGTTCACAAGGTCTATGTACTCCACAAAAATTAACATGCTTATAAGAAATAGGACTTTTAGAAGTTTGAGCATGTTTATTGGAATCATCAACAACAATATCATTTTCTACGCGAGTGTCCTTAAAAGGTTCATGATACACGTCCCCATTTCCTTTAGGAACATTCATATGGGAAGCAAAGGCTTTAAAGCAATCAACCATAATTTGAGGATCAAGACCATATTTAGCACTAAGCTCTTGAAAATTAGCAGTTTCAGCGAAAGACTTAATGCAATCAAACTCGTAATTCATACCTGATCCTTTACCTTTATCGCTATCCCAACCTTCAATATTGTTTTGAATTGTTTCAAGCAGATCCCACTTGGTGTCAACATCCTTGCTTGTGAAAGACCCATCAAAGCATGCATCTAGATAATCCTTGTAATTTCCTGAAAGCCTTGCATAAAAATTATTAATAACAATATTACGGGGAAGATCATGAATAGGACATTTGTGCATTAGTAACTTCAATCTTCCCCACGCTTGGGCAATGCTTTCTCCCTCATGAGGCCAAAAGTTATATATCCGATTACAATCTTTATGAATTTCACTTGGAGGATAAAACTTGGAATAAAAGAGAGGCACCATTTCCTCCCATGCAATAGATGGACCATCTTCAAGCAGCCGATACCATTCCTCAGCTCTGCCTTTCAGTGATAAAGAGAATAGCTTCTTCTTAACTTGGTTCATTGAAATACCTGCACACGGGAACAACTCGCATAATTCATGTATAAAAAGCAAATGGTCACCAGGATGGACAGTTCCATCTCCTAAATAGCAGTTATTCTTAACACATTCAACAATCTTCGTAGGTATTTTAAAAAGATGAGGAGCACAAGCATCATTAGAAACATCACATATGGGAGATAAAATATTATCAGAACAGACCTTCTCCACTAAAGCTGGGGGACTAAAAATATCATACTTAACAAAACCAGCTTCCCCAAGCTTAGACTTTTCTATAGCATTAGCATTAACGGGATTCAAAGCATTTGTACTAATAACATTGCTATGCAAAATAAGCTCCAAAGGATTTTCAATTTTCTCTTCAAATCTAAAATCAGGAAAAAGACTAAAGAACTCTTTGTTTTCCATTAAGCCTAACTAGTGAAAATAAAAACAAGAAACAAAAAGATGTAATTGCAGAATCTAAAGGAAATAACTCTGAGCACTCACATGGGAGGATGCGAGTACCTTTTACCTTACCTCCCCGGCAACGGCGCCAGAAAAGAGCTTGATGTCTACACACGCTTCTGTTCTTGTAGACAGTGTTGGGCCTCCAAGTGCAGAGGTTTGTAGAATAGCAACAAGTTTCCCTTAAGTGGATCACCCAAGGTTTATCGAACTCAGGGAGGAAGAGGTCAAAGCTATCCCTCTCAAACAACCCTGCAATTACGATACAGAAAGTCTCTTGTGTCCCCAACACACCCAATACACTTGTCAGATGTATAGGTGCACTAGTTCGGCGAAGAGATAGTGAAATACAAGTGGTATAGATGATTATAAGTAGTAACTGTGATATGGAATAAATATCGCTGTGAGAAAACATGTAACAAAATAGCAAGTAAACGGTGTGCAATGCTTGGAAACAAGGCCTAGGGATCATACTTTCACTAGTGGACACACTCCCAACAATATAACATGATTGAGCAAATAAAAAACTTCTCTCCACTATGGTACTCTGAATTACTCTCCTATTGAATAACACTAATCATTGTGTAGTGGCTACAGAAGCACCCCTTAAAGTTCATCAAGTACTTGACAAACACCACTCATAGAGATATTCAAATGAGATCACAACTCAAGATAGATATTATTGCAACTTAGACCAAGTACTAACACGGTGCACACACTGTCAACATTACACCATGAAAGGAGGAATAGATCGCTTCAATACTATCATAGTAATAATTATTCTCATAATCCATAAGAGATCACAATCGTAGCCTAGACCAAGTACCACCATGATGCACGCACTGTCACCGTTACACCATGGCAGGAGGAATAGATTACTTTAATAACATCACTAGAGTACACATAATATCTGAATAATAACATATACTTGTTCAACATGATACAAAGCTCACGATCACATAAAGATCACATCATGGGAGAGAGAGGTGAACCACATAGCTACCGGTAGAGCCCATAGCCCCGGGGATGAACTACTCCCTCCTCATCATAGGAGACAGCAAGGTTGATGGAGATGGCGGTGAGGTCGATGGAGACGGCGGAGACAGCGATGGAGACCGATGGAGATGGCTCCGGGGGCACTTCCCCGTCCCAGCAGGGTGCCGGAACAGAGACTTCTGTCCCCCGAAATTTGTCTTCGATGGCGGCGGAGCTGCGGAACTGTTCTAGAAAAATCGTCGACTCCTTTAGGGTTTTCCGTCCCGAGGCTTCTTATAGGCGAAGGGGCGATGTCAGGAGTGGGGCCAGGTGCCCTCACGCTATGGCGGCGCAGCCAGGCCCCTGGCCGCGCGAGCCACGTGTGAGGGGGCCTGGTGGCCCCTCTCCTACTCTCCTTCGGGTCTCTGGAAGCTTCCGGGTAAAATAAGACTTCAGGAACTTGTTTCATCCAATTCCGAGAATATTTCCTGTGTATCACTTCTGAAACACAAAAACAGCAGAAAACAGGAAACTGGCACTGTGGCAACTCGTTAATAGGTTAGTTCCAGAAATCGCATAAAAATGCCACGAAGTGTAACGAAACACAAGGCAAATGGTGTAAAAACAAGCATGGAGCATCAAAAATTATAGATACGTTGGAGACGTATCAGGCCGCCTCAGCCAATGACCACTGGGGTCGCCCTTAGTGAAAAGGCATATATCCCTGCTTTTAGTTAGAGAGAAGCAACAAGTTCGCTAATTAATTTTTCTTAAGCTAGATCTAAAGTGAATCTTATGCTAAACATGGCTGAAACCTAGTGTTGTGTATCTCATTAGTCATCGGAGAACCGTTGGCAGCTCGTTCCCCACCCTCGGACAGAGCAGCCATCGCCGGCGCCTCAGCGCACCGCCGGCTCTATCCCCCGATGGCGTTGGACGGACTGCGGCGCTGCACGTCAACCACGGCTCCAGCACTTGTTTCATCCGCACGCATTGTACCCACCGCAGGAAAGTCCGCCGCAAGCAGATCCGCCGCCCACGACGGCCGGGGTTTGTTTCACGCACCAATTGGTAGTATAGCTTGGTAAGACCTCCGCTTCTGCCTCCCCCGCCCCCTAATCGATTCGGTTCCCGTAATTTATTGGAGTTTGTAGGTGCGAAATAGTCCTCAATGTCTGGTCGTAGCGGGTACACCGGCGAGGGTGGGGATTCGATCATGTTGTGGCCACGTTCTACTTCTCCTACCTCATCGGAAGTGGAGGTATCTAGCTTCTGCTCTCTGTACTACCGTTGAATTTGAAGTGCCGCCATGGCCTGTTAGAGTGATTTCAGTTGTTCTTTTTCCATTATTGTTACAGTTTGCCAGGCAAGCCGATGATCCATGGTACATTGCATACCAAGATGAATCAACCCAGTGGTGTAGCCAGAGGATGGATTTGGAGGAGAAGGTGGCCAATTTTGGTGATGAATTGGCCCATAAAAACCTGATGATATTCGAGCTGAAGCGTACTTTGGAGGAAGAAAAGAAGAATTCAGAGCTTATTCGCAAGGAGAAGTTGATACTTGAGACAGATCTTGCCGTATCTGATCAAGTGGTAGAAAATCTAGAACATGAACTTCAAGTGATTGGAGAGGAGAAAAGTAGATTCATCTGGGTAGTTTTATTAGGTGTCGTCCCTGTCCTAGCAGTTATGTGGTTGTGGTAGATGATTTAGATAACATAGAATTGTTATTCAGTAGATGGCTCTAACCACTGTATTTTGGTGTGGCTCTAACCACTGTATTTTGGCGTACAATTTCCTAGTTGTGCTAAGTAATGCACGCGATAATTTTAGCATGCATGAACATCTTATAAAAGTGAAGGGATCTCAAAAGTGAAAGCATGTACCAGCCTCTCGGATCAAATACATATCAATCTTCCCAATCAAGTTGGGATAGAATTCAAATCATACATACGGATGTACAGGGACACATCGAGAAAGTGGAGAAGCTTTTTTTTTGAGACAGAGGTAGTAGTTTAAACAATTTTATCCCAATTTGAAATTGAAAAATACAAATTTATCATAATTTATCCCAATTTGCGGCGTCGAACACGGCCGCGCACCGATGGGCTAGAAGGGCCGGGACGACAGGCGGCTGAGGGGTGGTCATCTGCGCCATCCGCAAACTCGGACATGGAAGAGGGCTAGATCTGCGGCTTCGCAACCACTCTTGGCATCACTGCCATCTTGGTGTACTTCATTAGCGACGGATCTGAGGAGGGCTGGATCTGCGCCGTCGCAGCGATGTTGTAGGCGAGGGCTTCAATCGTCTTGGCCTCGATGAACACTGTCGACATGGCCGCCGTCTTGGTGTCCTTCATCAGCAACAGATCTGAGGAGGGCAACGGAAGTGAGACATCGGTAGGCTCCGACATTGAAGGCTGGATCTGCACCGTCACAGCGATGTTGTAGGCGATGCCTTCAATCGTCTTGGCATCGATGACCGGTGTCGACACGGCCGCCGTCTTGGTGTCCTTCATCAGCAACAGATCTGAGGAGGGCAACGGAAGTGAGATAACGGCAGGCTCCGACATTGAAGGCTAGATCTGCGCCGTCGCAGCGATGTTGTAGGTGATGGTTTCAATCGTCTTGGCATCGATGACCACTATCGGCACGGCCGCCGTCCTGGTGTCCTTCATCAGCAACGGATCTGAGGAGGGCAACAGAAGTGAGACATCGGCAGGCTTCGACATTGAAGGCTGGATCTGTGCCGTCACAACGATGTTATAGGCAATGGCTTCAATGATCTTGGCATCGTTGACCACTATCGGCATGGCCGCCATCTTGGTGTTCTTCATCATCAACAGATCTGAGAAGAGAAACGAAAGTGAGACAGAGAGAGACATTTCAACTATTTCTGAGGGTTAGATCCTCACCGGCACTCTTAGATCCTCACCGGCACTCTTAGATCCACGCCGCCGCACGGTTAGATCCATGCCGCTGCCACGGTTAGATCCGCGCTGCCGAACGCACGGTTAGATCCGCACTGCCACACGCACGCTGCAGTTCCGCACAGCCGCACGCACGGTTAGATCCGCGCCGCCGCACGCATGCTGCAGTTCCGCGCCGCCGCGACCGCCAGAGCAAGAGAGGAAATAGGAGAGAGGAAGATGCGACTGGAATATGCGACTGCCAGCATTGGTAGGTATGTGCTCTGCTCTTGTCTCCGTATGCGTCCATCGAGGTAGAGAGAGATATACAGGCCGTCCGATCATAAATGATCCAACGGTGCAAGCGTACGTTGAGCTATCAACCAACCAAGATCCGTGTGATATACATCTCGACCAATCAGAGATCAGCCAGTGAGTACAAATGAGGAAAACTAATAGAACTAAGAGGGGGAAAAGTGAGGAAATGTTTATCGGAAGGGCAAAACTGAGTAGGACTGAGTAAAACAAGTGGACCCGGAGGGGGAAAACTGAGTAAAACTAAGTAAAACAGGGGCACCCAAATAATAAAGGGACTAAGGGAAATTGAAGCTTTTGGCATAAAAATTGTTAGATTGTGTTATTTGAACAATATAGTACATTTTGGCCAACGTGATATTGTTTGCAATTCAAAGATACACAAGTGTGACGAATTTGGACTCATTTGGACAAAGTTTGTAAGCATAGTGGGTATTTGGGAGGTGTGTTGAGTAGAAAGCCCAGCATCTTCATAGCTAGTAGCTCATGGACTAGGAAGTGGTTTTGGGAAAACTTCATATCTCTATATTTCCTTTTCCATTATTGTTTCTCTAGGTTGTAGGTAACATAACAAGACTCCATGGGAAGGTTCCACCATGTTTTGAATTATTTTGAATTAAACTAAACCCAAAACTATATTTTTTGAGTTTAGTCACTTAGAAAATGATAAATTTCCTTTTCCATTATTATTTCTCTAGGTTGTAGGTAACATAACAAGACTACATGGGAAGGTTCCACCATGTTTTGAATTATTTTGAATTAAACTAAACCCAAAACTATATTTTTTGAGTTTAGTCACTTAGAAAATGATAAATGTGGCTTAAGCAATGAACTTATTTGAGGTGCATGACCATAGAAAACTTGCAATAACACATACATTCAAATTAATTATTCAAAATAAAATCTTTCTCTTGCTCTTGGTGTGACTCGCTGGGTCCACCACCTTACTGCGGGTAACCCT
The DNA here is from genome assembly GCA_007115705.1 of Dactylis glomerata. Taxonomy (NCBI): domain Eukaryota; kingdom Viridiplantae; phylum Streptophyta; class Magnoliopsida; order Poales; family Poaceae; genus Dactylis; species Dactylis glomerata. The sequence goes on along the minus strand of QXEO01001984.1, from coordinate 542,385 downwards.
ACCAGGGATATTACCGGTGTCTACCTTCCTTTTGCCCTCTTTCTTGTTCTTCTTCTTCTTCTCTTCGGGTTGTGCCAAGACCGAGACAACCATATCATACGAAGCTTGTGCTCTTTCTTCTAATGCATTTTCTTCCCTTGCTTCTACAATCTTCTCTTGATCCATCGGTTTACCCAGCTCTCGATCAATTCCTTCACTCAGCTGTCTATGCATTGCTTCAACGGCCTCTAGATCCATCTGTTCCCTCTGCTCTTGATCCATTGGTTCAAGCAGCTCTCGATTCATCTGTTCAATATGCTCTCGATCCATCGGTTCAAGCAGCTCTCGATCCATCGGTTCAAGCAGCTCTCGATTCATTGCTTCAATCTCCTCATGTTGAATTGCTGCTTCATTCTCCTCTGCATTTGCTGCTCCCGCCTGATCTTCCATTCCAAAAACTGGGTCAACTGGATTTTTACAAAGCCTAGCAATGTGTCCAGGGGTTCCACAACATTTGCACTTACGTTGTTGAATCGGTGCACCACCCTCTGCACTAGCTCTGATCCTATTCTTCCTCGGCCTACCTGCCGGTCTAGTCAAAACTGGAGAGTACAGTTTGAAGCCTGGATTGACTTACATCCATTGGTCTTTTCCCAACAAGGTAGGAACATTCATAGCATATGCAGCCCTAAATTTGGCAACAGAGAAATACTCTGACACATACTGATCAACTTCACCTTCTGCACCCGCTATAACACTCATGAAAAACAATGCATGTATGCAGGGTATCCCACAGATCTGCCATCGCCTACAATGCATGTCCTATCAACCAAACTCACTGGATACCTCCACTGCCTATTTTTACTGTCAGTGTAGGTTACCTCAGCCTCCATTCCTTTTCTGATGCATTTCATCTTCAATTGTTTTGCCCTGGCATGCAAAGACTTAATCAAAGATGGGAGCATGAGATGGCCAACATATTTTGTGGCTGCAATTCTTTGACACAGATCGATCTTTATCATGATCATCTGCCTAATCTTATCAAATATTTGCCATAGCATAAGCCCTTTCAATGACTTGACCTTTGCATTGAAACTCTCCGCAAGGTTACTTGTTACATAGTCTACCTTGCAAATTTCATTGAATTGGCTTCTTGACCACACCCTACCATGATGTTCATCCAAGTACTCCTTCACCCTAGGTTTTTGTTTATACAACACTTCCAAATGAAACAGATGCTTCCTAATGCTGCATGTGTATGCAACTGGCCATAGGTTGTTAGTGTAAACTTTACCCTTGAATTTCTTTGTAAAATTCTGTACCAAGTGTCGCATACATTCCCTATGCTCCACTCCAGGGAATACTGCTTCTATTGCACTCTCCAAACCTTTGCAAGCGTCTGTGTGGATAGCAAGTCCTGGTGGATGACCTATAAGGTCGTGCAAATTCTGCAGAAACCAAGTTGAACTTTCCTCTGACTCAACCTCCAAAACTCCATAAGCAACAGGAAACATCCAATTGTGTCCATCAACTGCAGTAGCAGCAACTAGCTATCCTTTAAACTTGCCATGAAGAGCTGTTGCATCCACGGCCAAATAAGGCCTGCAACCATCCAGAAAGCCTTTCCAGCAAGCTTTGAAACAAACAAAAGCCCTTCTAAAATATTCCTTCTGTATTATCCTCCCGCTTTTCAATTTGTAGGGAACTGTATGCTTGTCTATCGCTACAACACTGCCTGGACTAGCCATCTCCACTTCAGCTTTGAAAGTGTAAAGCAACTGAAAGCTTTCATTCCATGGAACATTGATCCTGTCAATAGCCATTTCCTTTGCATAGAACATCCTCATGTAAGGTATTTTTATATTAAACTTATCAGATATCAATTTCACGAGTGCTGTTGGACCAAGTGATGGAGTTTCTCTTAGCCAATCTATGATTGCATCTGCCAACCACCTAGTCTTCGCTAGCTTTGATTTCTCCTCTGGCGCTCCCACTCGTGGTGGACAAGTATGGTCGATCGAGTTCTTCTTTATCTGAAACATAATTATAAGGAATGTCAGTAACAGTTAACAAATTTTACACCGTGATCTAAAATACACAACTGGTTGGCGTAGTACCTGAACCACGGTGCTTCTGAGCATTGTGGATGCATGCAGCCTCCACTTACACCTCTTGTATGGGCACTTAACTGTGAACCTACCTGGCTCACTTTTAATAACCTCATAATCATTCTTGGTGAGAATGCAATATGTAGTAATTGCATTACGGCAGTCCATCATCGTTTGAAATACGGTGCCTTCTGCAAGCTGAGGATCCTCCCTGTTCCACTCAATTGTTGGCAAGTCATCACCTTCGTAATCGGCTAAAACGAGGCTGTCATTATTCTCATCCTTCTCTTCATCATCAGTGTCATCAAATCTGGCACCTTGTGCAATATCTTCCATGTATTGATCCTCCATTGCCTGCTTACTGCATCGATCTACCAATTCAGGAAACATCAACTCATCCTCATCATCTTGAGGAGATGGATCCTCAATCTCTGCATCGTCCTCCACATCGACCATAGGAACAATCTGGCTACCACTAGCACTGGGGACAGATGGTGCTGATGTGGACCTACAAGGAGCGGGACGGCGCACACGATTAGCAGAGGCAGCAACACTAGAGAGACATGATGCCCGACCACCTGATGATGCCCCGACACCAGATGATGCCTGGACCCTGTCCACATGGATACGAATTTCACCGACACGACAAGAATCATTTAAAGCAAAAAGAATCCCCAGATCGTCGTCGGAAATTAGTGGAACATATCTTCCCTCCATGCTGTTGAAATATTGGAAATCAACTGAATCGCCAGCGCCCCAGGGGTACTGAGCGCAGATGTTATCTTTTAAATCCCTCAACGAGATGGTAGTTGCAACCACTGCTGGGATGTAAAATCCGCTCACATTGCGTTTAGAATCACGCAAAAAGCTAGTATCCAGCCTAACCACCAGCCGAAAAGCCAGCGCTGGATCAATCCTATTCGAAAAGCAACGCAGTTAGTTGAGCAACAACGATTCGTGCTCAAAAACTGCCTATTGTTAATTCACATAGGCAGACGATGCTTACCCAGATGGAATCCATGTGTTAGATCCCTCCGATTCCTAATCTTCTCTGCCGTTGAGGGGCATAATCGGCACACCAGACGGATGTACAAACTCTACCGCGATAGGGGTAGATCTAGTGGAGGCGGAGCCCTCTCCGCCTCCCGGGGGTGGTGGTGGGGGCGGGGGCGGCTCGGGCGCAGATGACGCCATAAGGTAGGAGGGCAGGACAGCGTGGCGGTGGAGGGGCGGTGTGTGAGCTCTTCCAGTCTTGGGCGGAGGGGAAAGCTTTGGGTGAGTGACAGACTGCCAGTCCGACGTGTCTCATTGGGTCAACAGTCAACACCATTCAAAAGCAACAGTCCATTCACAACCACCGCGGCTCCCTAGCCATCACCGGTAACGGTCTAAGGCCTCTGACCAGACGGCAACCCTCCCGTCCGAGCGTCTGTAAGGGGTTTCAAACTAGAGCGAGGGGAAAACTGAGGAAAAGTTAAGCGGCTGGGGAAAACTGAGTACAAATAACGAACCAGGGGCACGAAAATAGAAATCCCAAAAAACTAATACAAGATGCAAAGGCAGAAATCAATAGTCATGTAACTTGCAATAATGAAATTTACGGCGTAAAAGACCAACATATAAGTAATATCCAGCAATAAAAAATCATTATAGCAAGGAAAGGGGCCAGAGTACCTACCGTGCTGCGGCGGGATCGACAAGGGCGAGGGGTCCGTGGGAGCGGATGGTCATTTTGGGCACGGCGAACAAGGGAGTCAGTGATGTTGATCTTGTGTTGTGGACGCGATCGTCAGTGAACTAGATCCGGTGCGGTGGATGTGATCGTCGGTGAACTAGATCCAGTGCAGTGGACACAGTCATCAATAGAGTAGATCCGATGCATTGGACGTGATTGCCAGTGGCATAGATCTGGTGCGTCCACGACATTGTTGTAGAAGATCCGCTTCACCGATGGCATTGATGAAGTAGATTCTACAAGCTGGACGCGTGATTTGATGAAGTAAATCATGTGTGGTAGTCCAAGACGACGGTTGTGTGGATCCGGTGGGTGGACAAGATAGGCAGTGAAGCACATATCGTGCAAAGGAGGCTGACACTAAGGCACCTACGGTTTGCAGTAGACCAGAGGTGAAGCAGATCCAGTACAGTTGAAAGATCATATCGAGCCTCATGTGTGGTTTTGGTAATTAATGACAATCCCTATGGACTAATGGTTGCATTGAGTTATATGTGTAGGACTTGTCCATAGACAATGCTTGAACCATTTGTTGGAGTCAAGGTTGTAAGAAGAAGATTATGTGTTTACCCAGGTGTTATTCAAGGAGTGATCCAAAGATTGGTCTTAAGGGAGTTGAGCTTATGTCAAGTGTGTCTTGAAGAATAAGATTGAGTGAGCTCTCATGTGTATCCTCAAGACACCATCATTATGGAGAAAGAAGAATTGATTCGAGGATTGATCAAGTCAAAGCGCAAGTTCAAGATGAGCAACTAGAAGAGAACATATGCTTGAAGCTTGTCATCTATATTATGATCATGGATATGTGAAGATATGCTTAAAAAGAGTCTCTTCCATAGTAGAGTATGGGGGAGCAATCCGCAATACTTCAGCAAGCAAGCTCAATCAAGAAAGGTGGTCCAACTTGAGAAGATCAAGATCATCATTATCCACCTCAAGTGGAATGCTCAAGGCAAAGGTATGATAGTGTTAGGGTTTCTTTCTTACCGGTCTCATGGTGTTAGTTGTGAGACCGGGTTATAGGATCGGTAGCCGTACTATCAAGAGGGGCTCTCAAGTGAGTAACTTAATCGTATCGTTCGGAGAGAGCTCAAACCTTTGCATACTTGGCATCATCTTTCTTGGTTCTCATTTGGGTTTTATCCATGTGAGGTTCTAGACCTTGTGGTTATTTCCATGACAAGCTCTAGCTCATCAAAAACGGATTTCGCATGAAACTCTTATTGTGTTTTTGATGTTCAGAGGTTTTACCGGTTTGCCTTCGAAGAGAGGTCAAACCTTTCACCATTTGGTTTTATCCTCCTTGGTTGGACTATGATGTTTCTATGGATGAATTTGTAGAGCTTGTTGGGGTGATTCCAACGAGCCCAAGATCATCGAAAATGGAGTCCGAATGAAAAAGTTATCACCGTTTTCGTATTGCAATTTCTTCAAGCTCGAATTTCTGCTAAGGACTTAGCTCGGCGTCACCAAGATAGGGGGGAGGATTATTTGGCCGGATATTTCATCCAGTGCCAGATAATCCACCCCCCTCTGGAATTCGATGAAAATGGCTAAGGACTTAGCTCGACGTCACCCAGATAGGGGGCCGGATTATTTGGCCGGATATTTCATCCAGGGCCGGATAATCCGCCCCCTCGGGAATTCGACAAAAATGGCTAAGGACTTAGCTCGACGTCAATCAGATGGGGGGTGGATATTCGGGGCGGATATTTCGTCCAGGGCCGGATTATTCATGGGGGGCGGATATTTTGCAGATATTTTGTCCCAAGGCCGGATAATCTGGCCTAAAATCCTGCAACGGTCATTTTTGGAAGGGGGATATAAATACCCCTTCTTCCTCCTTGGGCTGAGTATGTTTTGGGCCTCTCTCTCCTCCATTGCTGACCTTGAATAGCTTGCCCTTCCTCCTCCATTCCTCCCATGATTCTTGCATATTTTTTAGGGAAAAGAGAGAGGAGATCTAGATTTATACTTCCACCAATCCATCTCTCCTCTAAGTGAGGGGAACATAGTGAATCTAGATCTTGGAGTTCTTTGTGGATTTCCTTTGTTCTTCCTCTCATATCTCTCCATAGCATAAGTTGCTTTGGTAGGATTTGAGTGAGAAGGCTTTGTGGCTTTGTGGTGCCTTTGTGGCTATTCTTGGGAGCCTCCAATTAAGTTGTGGATGCGTGCCCCAAGCTTTGTGTAAAGGCCTGATACGTCTCAAACATATCCATAATTTTTGATGCTCCATGCTTGTTTTTACACCATTTGCTTAGTGTTTCATTGCACTTCATGGCGTTTTTATGCATTTTCCGGAACTAACCATTAACAAGATGCCACAGTGCCAGTTCCCTGTTTTCTGTTGTTTTTGTGTTTCAGAAAAGTTACACAGGAAATATTCCCGGAATTGGACAAAACAAAAGCCGAACATCCGGAAATTTACCGAAGCTTCCAGAGAACGAAAGAGGAGACAGAGAAGGGCCACAGGGCGGCCACACTACCAGGGGGCGCGGCCTGCCCCTGGCCCGCACCCACCTGTGGTGAGGGCCTCCTGGTCCACCTCTGGCACCGCCCCTTCGCCTATAAAGACCCCCCGGTGGGAAAAACCTAAACACCCAATTACTTTTCTAGAAACATATCGCGATCCATCGCTGTCGTTGACCCAAGATCGGGAGGGTCCAGAAGCTCTTCCTGGCACCCTGCCGGAGAAGGGAATCGCCACCGGAGGTCTTCTTCATCGCCATGCTTGCCTCCGGCGCGATGAGTGAGTAGTCTACCTTGGACTATGGGTCCATAGCAGTAGCTAGATGGTTATCTTCTCCACCATGTGCTTCATGTTTAGATCTCGTGAGCTGCTTTACATGACCGAGATCACCGTTATGTAATTCTACATGTTGTGTTTGTTGGGATCCGATGAATATTGGTGTTATGATTGAGTTGATGTGCTCAATATTATCTTATGTTATCTCTATGTTGTTTATGATCTTGCATGCTCTCCGTTGTTAGTAGCTATCTTGGCCGAGTAGTTGCTAGTGACTCCAAGAAGGGGTATTTATGCTCAATAGTTGGGTTCATGCCTCTACTTAATCTAGGGGAGTGACAGAAACCTCTAAGGTTGTAGATGTGTTGTTGCCACTAGGGGGAAAACAACATTCATATGCTCAAGGGCATATGCTTTGTTTACATTACACACTTTGCTTAATGCAGTTATCTGTTGTTCGCAACTTAATACTTGTGGAGTTCTCGGATTGATTCGCCACAAGTGGATTATTAGTCATAGATGCAGTTGGATGGCGGTCTATGTATCTTGTTGTAATGCCCAGAGTAAATCTCATAGTGATCCTCTCGACATATGCACGTTGTCTTTATTCTATCAATTGCCCAACTGTAATTTGTTTACCCAGCATGTGTTATTTTATCTTATGGAGAGACACCACTAGTGAACTGTGGACCCCGGTCATATTTCCATTACATTGCTATCACCTGTTTACTTTACTCGCACTATTTACTTTACTCGCATATTATATTGCTTTCCACTCGATACACTCATACCCTTTATTTCAAGCAAACCGGTGAGATTGACAACCTCATCGTAAGTTGGGAACAAAGTATTTGGTTGTGTTGTGTGCAGGTTCCACGTTGCTACTAGTTGAAGACGCGCTAACAAGTTATCGTTAGCGGCGCCCTTGTTGGAGTGTCACTAGGCTAGCAAGCATCACCTTCAGTCGTTTGGCTTTTTCTACTGGATTGATAACCTTGGTTTCATAACTGAGGGAAAACTTGCTGCTATATTCATCAAACCTTCTCTTAGGGTTTCCAACTGGTCGGTCATTTACTTCATCAACTACACACCAACAAGTTCTTTGGCACTATTCAACACCGCGCCATCAACAAGTTTTCTCGCGCCGTTGCCAGGGAAAAAGAAGACTTCTGCAAGGGGAGTTTCGCACGCACATCCTTTACTTTGTTTTAAGTTTTGCTTTACTTTATTTTTGCTTGCATCGTTTTATAAAAAATACAAAAAAATTAGTTCCTACTATAGTTGTTATTTTTGTTGGTCTGTTATTGTCTTGCTTTATCATGCTTTCTAACAATGGTTGGCTTCTTTGAAACTAAATCTTTTGGGCAAGGTGGGTTCACGGAAGAGCAGCAAAATTATTATGAGGAACACCACTTGTCACAAAAATGGAAAAACTTATGGAAACAAATCAATAGATTATATATCATTGCTAGAAACGCGTGCTCTACTTATAATGTTACTTATTGCTTTGATAGATCTTGTTACTGTAGGAGGTATAAACACCTCCCTTTTCAATGTGAGTATAATGATGATGTTACCATATCTTCTTATATTAATGGAAATTATGACTTTTATGATGTGGAACAAATTAAAAAATTTATTGCTTGGAAGGGTGCATTCGAACTTGCTTATTTGCTTAAAAATACTGATGATGCACCTTATAAATATGAGGTTTATGATATACTTACATTTTGCTTTGATAATTACAAGGAAGAAAATGGCTATATTCTTAAATATCTTAATAGATGCTCTCCAACGGAAGAGACTAATGCCTTGAAGGAGCCTATGGAAGAAGAAATTGCTGAAACTGGAAGCTCATTGGATGAAAAAGAGGAGGAGAGTGATGATCAAGAGGAGGAAGAATGGAGCTACCCATGTCTACCTCCCAATAAGAGTAACTCTTTAACTAATACCTTATTTGATAGCCCTCCATGCTTAACAAAGGAGGGCAAGTGTGATATTTATATTGTTAAGTTTGTTCATGATGCTACTGAAAATTATTATGAGAGAGGAAAATATGGTTGTTGGAATTCTCATGTTACTAAAACACCTCTCTTTATATTGAAAGTTCTGAAGTTGCTCTTGTTTCATCTACCCATACTTGTGACTATGTGCTTCTTTGATTTATTTTCTTACAAAATTCCTATGCATAGCAAGTGGGTTAGACTTAAATGTGTTTTATATTTGCTCGTTGATGCTCTTTTGGCTTCAATTCATATTTCTTATGTGAGCATCTTCTCAAATTACTGAGCCTAGCTCAAAGGCGTTAAAGAAAAGCACTCTTGGGAGATAACCCAATGTTTTACTTTCAGTTCTTTTTCTTTTATTTGAGTCTTGGAAGTTATTACTACTGTAATAACCTCTCCTTATCATTTTTATTTCGTTTTTGTGCCAAGAGAAGCCTCTAATTTGAGTGAGGTAAGATTTGGGGATGTTGCTGTCCTGAAACAGATTTTGGTGCTGCACCGTAGAAATTCGTGAAAAATCTCTATATATCTTTTGGACCTGCGATTTCTTGTGCATATGCCCCAGGTTATATCCAAACTTTCATTAGTTGAACACTTTTTGATTTGATCAACAGAAAACCCTTTAAAAATTCGACCTTTGTCAGCTGTTCTGTTTTGAAAGATTTCTGCCAATATTTGTGTTTGTCGCTTGATCGCTTTCTTTTTTAGTTCTTTTGATCACGGAACTTTTGGGGAAGTTGCTATAGTAGTATATGCTTTATATGTGGTGGTTTTGATATTACACCTGAAGCAAAAAGGGTTGATTCAATGTTATGCTTACACTAATGTTGCTAATAGAATTGTGTTTAGTTTTGTATGAAGGAAGTTTTCAAGTGTAGGGATTGGAGAATGATGAGATGAGTTGAAGAATGGACAAAAGCTCAAGCTTGGGGATGACCATTTCACCCCAAGAAATATCCAAGAGGTACAAGCGTCAAAGCTTGGGGATGCCCCCGAGGCACCCCTTCTTCATCGGCAAAAATTAGGTCACCTTTCAACACACTATATTTTTATTGCTTCATGCATTATGCGTTTTTCTTGGAGCGTCAATTGTTTTAGTTTTCAGTTTTATTTAGTTTTTTTTGGTGCAATAAATGGTTGGTCCCCAACAAATTTCTTTTGGAGAAGTTGCCTTGCTTTTCATTTGTCAAGAACACTCTGTTTTTCACTCTTACCGTTCAACGAGTGTTCTCTTTTTCTAGAACTGCGTTTAGCTTTCATTTTTCGCCTTGATTTGTGTTCAGATCTTGTTATATCTTTGCATCAAGGTATATTTTGACCTCTGGTCCATGTTGGTTTTCATCAAAATAGTTGTTTATAAAAAGGTTCGAATGGTGTTGGAAAAGAGAAAAAGCTTTATGCAAAAAAGTGGTACAAGAAGGAGCTTGTGTAGACTGCGGCCTAGGCTTTTGCATGTCGTGCTTGATATCTTTTTGATAGAATACTTAGTGGTTTTTCTGTAGCATGACTTGTCTCAAATGACTGAGATTGCTTAATGAGCCTTTGAAAAAATCATATGTAGTTTTAATTATTTGAAAGTATTATTTTGGTTTTCTCCTTGATGCTTTATTTGGGTTGACTTGGCGCATGCTCACACATGTTAGACTCATGCAAAGTCGCCATTGCCTCTATGATCATTTAGTTTTTAATGCCATCTTATGCTTCTTTTAATGTCGCTTTGTCGCTGTGCATGATTATGGCCGTTATTGCTCTCTTAGTTGGTCGCTCCCAGTCTTTTGCTAGCCCTCATTTTGTACTGAGTATAAGCTATACTCGTGCATCCAACTCCTAAAAACCAAGTTTGCCATTATGTCCACTATAAATTCCTATGCATGGTATTTGTAAGCCATTCCAAGTAAATTTTCATGTGCTACCTTTCAAAACTTTCATGCTTGGGGATGCTGATACGTCTCAAACATATCCATAATTTTTGATGCTCCATGCTTGTTTTTACACCATTTGCTTAGTGTTTCGTTACACTTCGTGACGTTTTTATGCATTTTCTGGAACTAACCTATTAACAAGATGCCACAGTGCCAGTTCCCTGTTTTCTCGGAATTGGACGAAACAAAAGCCGAACATCCGAAAATTTACCAAAGCTTCCAGAGAACCGAAGAGGAGACGGAGAAGGGCCACAGGGCGGCCACACCACCAGGGGGCGCGGCCTGCCCTTGGCCCGCGCCCACCTGTGGTGAGGGCCCCCTGGTCCACCTCTGGCGCTGCCCCTTCGCCTATAAAGACCCCCCGATGGGAAAAACCTAAACACCTGATCACTTTTCCAGAAACATATCGCGATCCGCCGCCATCGTCGACCCGAGATCGGGAGGGTCCAGAAGCTCTTCTCAGCACCCTGCCGGAGAGGGGAATCGCCACCGGAGGTCTTCTTCATCGCCATGCTTGCCTCCGGCGTGATGAGTGAGTAGTCTACCTTGGACAATGGGTCCATAGCAGTAGCTAGATGGTTGTCTTCTCCACCATGTGCTTCATCTTTAGATCTCGTGAGCTGCTTTACATGATCGAGATCACCGTTATGTAATTCTACATCTTGTGTTTGTTGGGATCCGATGAATATTGGTATTATGATTGAGTTGATGTGCTCAATATTATCTTATGTTATCTCTATGTTGTTTATGATCTTGCATGCTCTCCGTTGTTAGTAGCTATCTTGGCCGAGTAGTTGATACGTCTCAAACGTATCTATAATTTTTGATGCTCCATGCTTTGTTTTACACCATTTGCCTATTGTTTCGTTACACTTAGTGGCATTTTTATACATTTTCCGGAACTAACCTATTAACGAAGTGCCACAGTGCCAGTTTCCTGTTTTCTGCTGTTTTTGTGTTTCAGAAGTGATACACAGGAAATATTCTCGGAATTGGACGAAACAAGTTCCTGAAGTCATATTTCACCGGGGAGCTCCCAAACATCCGAAGGAGAGAAGGAGAGGGGCCACGTGGGCCCCACACACAGGGGTGGCGCGGCCAGGCCCCTGGCCGCGCCGGCCCCGTGTGAGGGGGCGTGGGACCCCCTCTGACAGTCCCCTTTCGCCTATAAGTACCCCCTGACGAGAAAAACCTAAGCCCCCGATCAGTTTTCCAGAATACATCGCGATCCGCCGCCGCCGTCGACCCGAAGATCGGGAGGGTCCAGAAGCTCTTCCCGGCACCCTACCGGAGAGGGGAATCGCCACCGGAGGTCTTCTTCATCGCCATGCTTGCCTCCGGAGCGATGAGTGAGTAGTCTACCTTGGACTATGGGTCCATAGCAGTAGCTAAATGGTTGTCTTCTCCACCATGTGCTTCATGTTTAGATCTCATGAGCTGCCCTACATGATTGAGATCACCGTTATGTAATTGTATGATGTTGGTTTGTTGGGATCCGATGAATATTGGTGTTTATGATTAAGTTGCTGTACTGAATTATATCTTTTGTTATCTCTATGTTGTTTATGATCTTGCATGCTCTCCGTTGTTAGTAGCTATCTTGGCCGAGTAGTTGCTAGTGACTCCAAGAGGGGGTATTTATGCTCGATAGTGGGTTCATGCCTCTATTTCACCTGGGGGAGTGACAGAAACCTCTAAGGTGGTAGATGTGCTGTTGCTACTAGGGAGAAAACAACATTCATATGCTCAAGGGCATATGCTTTGTTTACATTACACACTTTGCTTAATGCAATTATCTGTTGTTCGCAACTTAATACTTTTGGGGTGTTCGGATGATATCCCCGAGGGTGGATTATTAGTCATAGATGCAGTTGGATGGCGGTCTATGTATTTTGTTGTAATGCCCAGAGTGAATCTCATAGTGATCTTCTTGACATATCACGTTATCTTTATTCTATCAATTGCCCAACTGTAATTTGTTTACCCAGCATGTTATTTTATCTATGGAGAGACACCACTAGTGAACTGTGGACCCCGTTCCTATTTTAATCATATTGCAATCACCTGTTTACTTTTCCCGCATTGTTTACTTTACTAGCATTTTACTACTGTTTTCCACTCGATACACTCATAACCTTTGTTTCAAGCAAACCGGTGAGATTGACAACCTCATCGCAAGTTGGGGACAAAGTATTTGTTTGTGTGTGTGCAGGTTCCACAAACACCTTCAGTCGTCACCGTCTCCCTTCTCCTGTTCGATATACCTTGGTTTCTTAACTGAGGGAAAACTTGCTGCTACACTCATCATACCTTCCTCTTGGGGTTCCCAACGGGCTGGTCATCACCACGCACAAGGACATACTGCTCCCACGTCAACTAAACGCCACAGTCTTTTCTGGCGCCATCACACGAGTAGCAGCCTCTTTTCTGGCGCCGTTGCCGGGGAAGGAAGAGAAGACTTCTGCGAGGGGAGTTCTTCGCACACACATCCATTGCTTTGTTATTTGTTTTGTTTTGCTTTACTTTATTTTATTTTACCTGCATTGCTTTTTATATCAAAAACCCAAAAAAATTAGAATCCTTGGTAGTTGTTATTTCTTTGCTTTAGTTTATCATGTCGTTTCCTGAGTTCGTTCTGGAGGACCTCTCTGTAGGTAGTGGTTCGATTATTGGCAAAAGCAACATTGAGGAGTTCTTTAATCACATTAGTATGCATAAGGAAGTTGAGGAAAAGTCTTTGATTGAGTTAGCTCCTAGTATTGAAGTTGCTTCTGTTATATTAATTGACATGTTGGAAACTAGGTTTGCTAGTCTTAATCCTTTTATGCAATACATGTTCCTTAAGCTTCATGAAATTGAGGATCCCGAAAAGAAAGCTTTCATCTTAGAAACCTTGCGCACAGAATTTAGAGATGTTGCAATTGAGGCTAGGAAAGTTTTTAAGAAGTTTAATAAGCTTGGCTCGCCTGTTAAGGTTGTTGGTACGCCTGATGATTTTAAAACACCAATACCTTATGAACTTATAGGAATTCATGATGCTTGGGAAAAGAATTCTAGTTGGATTTGCCCTAAAAATCTTTTCGATGAAAGTAGTTTGCCAAAGCGTGATCGTAAAGGAGTTTCGAAAACTCAGTTGAATACATTTTCCTTCATTGTTGAAAAGATCGCTGCTGTTGATCTTAATGCATCTGCTGATATTACTTGATTCGCAATTTTCTGCGCCTAGCTCAAAGGCGTTAAAGAAAAGCACTCTTGGGAGATAACCCATTGTTTACTTTTCAGTACTTTTTCTTTTATTTGAGTCTTGGAAGTCATTACTACTGTAATGACCGCTCCTTATCTTGTTTATTTCGTTTTTGTGCCAAGAGAAGCCTCTAATTTGAGCGAGGTAAAGATTTGGGGTTATTGCTGTCCTGAAACTGTTTTCGGTGCTGCACCGTAAAAATTCGTGAAAATTCTCTGTTTATCTTTTGGACCTGCGATTTCTTGTGCATATGCCCCAGGTTATATCCAAACTTTTCTTAGTTGAACACTTTTTGATTTGAGCAACAGAAAATCCCTCAAAAATTCGTCCATTATCAGCTGTCCAGTTTTGACAGATTTCTGCCAATATTTGTTTTTGCCACTTTATCGCTTTCTTTTGAGTTCTTTTTGATCATGGAACTCTTGTGGAAGTTGCTACAGTAGTATATACTTTATATGTGGTAGTTTTGGGTTGAAACCTGAAGCTAAAAGAGGTTGAATATATTTTATGCTTACACTAATGTTGCTAATAGAATTGTGTTTAGTTTTGTATGAAGGAAGTTTTCAAGTGTAGGGATTGGAGAATGATGAGATGAGTTGAAGAATGGACAAAAGCTCAAGCTTGGGGATGCCCATGCATCACCCCAAGAAATATCCAAGAAGTACAAGCGTCAAAGCTTGGGGATGCCCCGGAGGCACCCCTTCTTCATCGGCAAAAATCAGGTCACCTTTCAAAACACTATATTTTTATTGCTTCATGCACTATGTGTTTTTCTTGGAGCGTCAGTTGTTTTAGTTTTCTTAGTTTGTTTAGTTTGTTTGTTTGCTGAAATAAATGGTTGGACCCCAACAAATTTCCTTTGGAGGAGATGTACTCGTTTTCATTTGCAAAGAACGCTCTAGTTTTCACTCTTATTAAAAATCGAGGATTCTACGTTTTCTGCTACTGCTTTTGGTTTTCATTTTCGCCTTGATATGCGTTCAGATCTTGTCATATCTTTTCATCAAGGTGCATTTTTGCATCTGAACTTTATTGGTTTTCATCAAAAGAGGTGTTTATAAAAATTTCAAATGGTGTTGGAAAAGAGAAAAAGCTTTGTGCAAAATAGTGGTACAAGAAGGAGCTTGTGTAGACTGCGGCTTAGGCTTTTTCATGTCATGCTTGATGTCTTTTTGATAGTATGCTTAGTGGTTTTGCTGTAGCATGACTTGTCTCAAATAACTGAGATCGCTTAATGAGCCTTTGAAAAAATCATGCGTTGTTTTTATTGTATGGAAGCATTATTTTGGTTTTCTCCTTGATGCTTTATTTGGGTTGACTTGGCGCATGCTCACACATGTTAGACTCTTCCAAAGTCGCCATTAGCCTTCATGATCATTTAGTTTTTGACTTTTGATGCCATCGTATGCTTCTTTTAATGTCGCTTTGTCGCTTTGCATGATTATGGCCATTACTGCTCTCTTAGTCGGTCGCTCCCAGTCTTTTGCTAGCCCTCGCCTTGTACTGAGTATGAGCTCTACTCGTGCATCCAACTCCTAAAAGCCAAGTTTTCCATTGTGTCCACTATAAATTCCTATGCATGGTATTTGTAAGCCATTCCAAAGTAAAATTTTCGTGTGCTACCTTTCAAAAACCTTCAAAATACTTCTCGTTTTGTGACACTATTTTCAGCTCATGGGGACATAGTGGTCGGATTTGCTATCTTCCATATTGTTTATTCCAAAAAGAAAAAAAAAAGAAAAAAAGCACTCCTCCAAAGAATGTGAATGTTGGTGGGCACCCGATGGAATCGGTTAGCCATGGTATGTGAAAGGAAAAGGTGGGGAGGAGTGCCAAGTTTTATAAAAAGAGCACGAAGTGCCAATCTCTCTCTCAAAAACTTGCTTTATTTTTGTATGGAAGATAGTAAGAACCCCATTGCCAGTCGTTGACAAAGACAACCACCTCTCAAAATCAAGTTTTATCTCTGTTTTACAAATGAAAAGCTCTAGCACATGTTTAAATCACTGCTTCCCTCTGCGAAGGGCCTTTCTTTTACTTTTATGTTGAGTCACCACCTTCTTTCTTTATGCACCATTAAGAGAGCATAGTTGTCATTCTTAGTGTGATATGCATTGTCCCAAGGTTCATTGATTGACTCATATTGATTGGTTTCACTTGTTCTTAAATTATTTGTATCTAGTCGCCCTCTTAAACTTTGAGGTGTCCTATGCATTTATGTTTTGCTCTCTTTGAAGGACAAGCTGAAAACCATCTTCATGTTTTTCCTTATGATTTGAACACACGTTTGACTTTCATTGTTTCATTATCATGATCTTTTGTTTGTGTTCATTTGCATGTTTACAACATGGTTGCTAAGTTCTTATTGTCATGATTATATCTTTCATGCCCATGTTTTAAGTTCTATTGATCCCAGCTCATCAATGCTTACATATATGATCAAGATTGTGTAGGTGCATGTCACCTCAAAAATTATTCTTTGTTATCACTTACCTACTCGAGGATGAGCAGGAGTTAAGCTTGGGGATGCTTGATACGTCTCAAACGTATCTATAATTTTTGATGCTCCATGCTTTGTTTTACACCATTTGCCTATTGTTTCGTTACACTTAGTGGCATTTTTATACATTTTCCGGAACTAACCTATTAACGAAGTGCCACAGTGCCAGTTTCCTGTTTTCTGCTGTTTTTGTGTCTCAGAAGTGATACACAGGAAATATTCTCGGAATTGGACGAAATAAGTTCCTGAAGTCATATTTCACCGGGGAGCTCCCAAACATCCGAAGGAGAGAAGGAGAGGGGCCATGTGGGCCCCACACACAGGGGTGGCGCGGCCAGGCCCCTGGCCGCGCCGGCCCCGTGTGAGGGGGCGTGGGACCCCCTCTGACAGTCCCCTTTCGCCTATAAGTACCCCCTGACGAGAAAAACCTAAGCCCCCGATCAGTTTTCCAGAATACATCGCGATCCGCCGCCGCCGTCGACCCGAAGATCGGGAGGGTCCAGAAGCTCTTCCCGGCACCCTGCCGGAGAGGGGAATCGCCACCGGAGGTCTTCTTCATCGCCATGCTTGCCTCCGGAGCGATGAGTGAGTAGTCTACCTTGGACTATGGGTCCATAGCAGTAGCTAGATGGTTGTCTTCTCCACCATGTGCTTCATGTTTAGATCTCATGAGCTGCCCTACATGATTGAGATCACCGTTATGTAATTGTATGATGTTGGTTTGTTGGGATCCGATGAATATTGGTGTTTATGATTAAGTTGCTGTACTGAATTATATCTTTTGTTATCTCTATGTTGTTTATGATCTTGCATGCTCTCCGTTGTTAGTAGCTATCTTGGCCGAGTAGTTGCTAGTGACTCCAAGAGGGGGTATTTATGCTCGATAGTGGGTTCATGCCTCTATTTCACCTGGGGGAGTGACAGAAACCTCTAAGGTGGTAGATGTGCTGTTGCTACTAGGGAGAAAACAACATTCATATGCTCAAGGGCATATGCTTTGTTTACATTACACACTTTGCTTAATGCAATTATCTGTTGTTCGCAACTTAATACTTTTGGGGTGTTCGGATGATATCCCCGAGGGTGGATTATTAGTCATAGATGCAGTTGGATGGCGGTCTATGTATTTTGTTGTAATGCCCAGAGTGAATCTCATAGTGATCTTCTTGACATATCACGTTATCTTTATTCTATCAATTGCCCAACTGTAATTTGTTTACCCAGCATGTTATTTTATCTATGGAGAGACACCACTAGTGAACTGTGGACCCCGGTCCTATTTTAATCATATTGCAATCACCTGTTTACTTTTCCCGCATTGTTTACTTTACTAGCATTTTACTACTGTTTTCCACTCGATACACTCATAACCTTTGTTTCAAGCAAACCGGTGAGATTGACAACCTCATCGCAAGTTGGGGACAAAGTATTTGTTTGTGTGTGTGCAGGTTCCACAAACACCTTCAGTCGTCACCGTCTCCCTTCTCCTGTTCGATATACCTTGGTTTCTTAACTGAGGGAAAACTTGCTGCTACACTCATCATACCTTCCTCTTGGGGTTCCCAACGGGCTGGTCATCACCACGCACAAGGACATACTGCTCCCACGTCAACTAAACGCCACAGTCTTTTCTGGCGCCATCACACGAGTAGCAGTAGTTGATAGTGACTCCAAGAGGGGGTATTTATGCTCGATAGTTGGGTTCATGCCTCTACTTAATCTGGGGGAGTGACAGAAACCTCTAAGGTTGTAGATGTGCTGTTGCCACTAGGGGAAAACAACATTCATATGCTCAAAGGCATATGCTTTGTTTACATTACACACTTTGCTTAATGCAGTTATCTGTTGTTTGCAACTTAATACTTCTGGAGTTCTCAGATTGATTCGCCACAAGTGGATTATTAGTCATGGATGCAGTTGGATGGCGGTCTATGTATCTTGTTGTAATGCCCAGAGTAAATCTCATAGTGATCCTCTTGACATATGCACATTGTCTTTATTCTATCAATTTCCCAACTGTAATTTGTTTACCCAGCATGTGTTATTTTATTTTATGGAGAGACACCACTAGTGAACTGTGGACCCTGGTCCTATTTCCATTACATTGCTATCACCTGTTTACTTTACTCGTACTGTTTACTTTACTCGCATATTATATTGCTTTCCACTCGATACGCTCATACCCTTTGTTTCAAGCAAACTGGTGAGATTAACAACCTCATCGTAAGTTGGGAACAAAGTATTTGGTTGTGTTGTGTGCAGGTTCCACATTGCTACTAGTTGAAGACGTGCTAATAAGTTATCGTTAACGGCGCCCTTGTTGGAGTGTCACTAGGCTAGCAAGCATCACCTTCAGTCGTTTGGCTTTTTCCTACTGGATCGATAACCTTGGTTTCATAAATGAGGGAAAACGTTCTGCTATATTCATCAAACTTTCTCTTGGGGTTTCCAACTGGCCAGTCATTTACTTCATCAACTACATGCCAACAAGTTCTCTGGCACTATTCAACACCGCGCCATCAAGGCCCGGTTCCGCCTTGAGGAACCCCTTAGTGGAAGAGTGAGCTAGGCCTTTGTGGTGCAAGCTCACACTGGAGAATAGGATGAGGCCTTTGTGGCGTTGGTTAGGCCTTTGTGGCGATACCACACCCCTCCAACGAATTGTACTCCCTTTCAAGGGAGGAACTCGGGAATACATCATCGTCTCCGCGTGCCTCGGTTATTCCTATACTCGAGCTCTTTACTTATGCACTTTACATTGTGATAGCCTTCGTGCTTGAAGTCATTTATATATCTTGGTATCATCTTGCTATTTGTATTGCTTAGCATAAGTTGTTGGTGCACATAGGTGAGCCTAGTTTATTTAGGTTTTGTGTGCTTGACAAAATAAACGCTAGTTTAATTCTGCTTTTGTTCAAGCCATTCATAAAATTTGATATCGCCTATTCACCCCCCTCTAGGCGACATCTGTGTCCTTTCAATTGGTATCAGAGCCCGGTCTCTCATTTTAGGCTTCACCGCCTTGAGAGCAAAGATGTCGGCTAGGGGATTAGTGCACAACAACACTTTTATATTCAATGACACAAACTATGATACTTGGAAAATTCACATGCTTAATTATTTTCGGGTCATGGACCCAACTATGGAGCAAATTGTGGATATGGGTTTTTCTCCTCCAAAGGATTCTCAAAATTTATCTTTAGAGGATGAGAAGAACTTGTATCTCAATGCTCAAGCTAGTTATGTGATTGTTAATGCTTTGAGCGGTGTAGTTACCTTCTCTATCACGCCTTTTTGGAGCGCTCATGAGATATGGACAAAGCTTCAAGAAAAATATGGCGTGTACAAGATTATTGAGGATGATTGTATTCCTTCCACTTCCGGCCATGATGCACTTTCATCCACTTCACCAAAGTGTGGCAAGATGATGCTTGCGGTACGATTAATGTGAATCACCGTCCAGTTGGGAACCCCAAGAGGAAGGTATGATGAATATAGTAGCAAGGTTTTCCCTCAGTAAGAAACCACGGTTTATCGATCTAAAGGGGAAGAAGCCAAACGACTGAAGGTGATGCTTGCTAGCTTGCGACAGCTCCGGACAATTTATAAGGCGTCTCGTCCAAGCTTTGCTTTGCCAGCTGCAACGCGGAACCTACACACAACACAACCAAATACTTTGCTCCCAACTTACGATGAGGTTGTCAATCTCACCAGTTTGCTTGAAACAAAAGGAATGCGCGTATCAAGTGGAAAACAGTAATAGTATGCAAGTAAAGTAAACAGTGC
Organism: Dactylis glomerata; assembly: GCA_007115705.1. Lineage (NCBI taxonomy): Eukaryota > Viridiplantae > Streptophyta > Magnoliopsida > Poales > Poaceae > Dactylis > Dactylis glomerata. The sequence continues at coordinate 522,356 of QXEO01001984.1, read as the reverse complement.
GAGTAAAGTAAACAGGTGATAGTAATATAATGGAAATAGGACCGGGGTCCACAGTTCACTAGTGGTGTCTCTCCATAAGATAAAATAACACATGTTGGGTAAACAAATTACAGTTGGGCAATTGATAGAATAAAGACAACATGATATGTCAAGAGGATCACTATGAGATTTACTCTGGGCATTACAACAAGATACATAGACCGCCATCCAACTGCATCTATGACTAATAATCCACTTGTCGCGAATCAATCCGAGAACTCCACAAGTATTAAGTTGCGAACAACAGATAATTGCATTAAGCAAAGTGTGTAATGTAAACAAAGCATATGCCCTCGAGCATATGAATGTTATTTTCCCCCTAGTAGCAACAACACATCTACAACCTTAGAGGTTTCTGTCACTCCCCCAGATTAAATAGAGGCATGAACCCACTATCGAGCATAAATACCCCCTCTTGCAGTCACTAGCAACTACTCGGCCAAGATAGCCACTAACAACGGAGAGCATGCAAGATCATAAACAATATAGAGATAACATAAGATAAAATTCAGTACATCAACTCAATTATAACACCAATATTCATCGGATCCCAACAAACACAACATGTAGAATTATATAAAGGTAGTCTCGATCATGTAAAGCAGCTCACGAGATCTGAACATGAAGCACATGGTGGAGAAGACAACTATCTAGCTACTACTATGGACCCATAGTCCAAGGTAGACTACTCACTCAGCGCGTCGGAGGCAAGCATGGTGATGAAGAAGACCTCCGGTGGCGATTCCCCTCTTCGGCAGGGTGCCGGGTCGACGACGGCGGCGCATCGCGATGTGTTTCTAGAAAAGTGATCGGGTCTTTAGGTTTTTCCCATCGGGGGGTCTTTATAGGCGAAGGGGCAGCGTCAGAGGTGGACCAGGGGCCCACACCACCAGGGGGCGCGGGCCAGCCCTAGGACACGCCGCCCTATGGTGTGGCCGCCCTCTGGCTCGGCTCCGTCTCCTCTTCGGTCTTCTGGAAGCTCCGTGAAATATCTGGACGTCTAGCTTTTGTTTCGTCCAATTCCGAGAATATTTCCTGTGTAACATTTCTGAAACACAAAAACAGTAGAAAACAGGGAACTGGCACTATGGCATCTTGTTAATAGGTTAGTTCCGGAAAATGCAATAAAATGCCACGAAGTGTAACGAAACACTAAACAAATGGTGTAAAAACAAGCATGGAGCATAAAAAATTATGGATAAGTTGGAGACGTATCAGCATCCCCAAGCTTAACTCCTGCTCGTCCTCGAGTAGGTAAGTGATAACAACAGAAATAATTTTTGAGTTGACATGCACCTACACAATCTTGACCATATATGTAAGCGTTGTGCGCTGGGATCAAAAGAACTTAAAACATGGGCATGAAAGACATAATCTTAATAGAAGAAACTTAGCAACCATGTTCTAACATGAAAATAAACACAAACAAAAGATCATGAAAATGAAACAATGAAAGTCAAATGTGTGTTCAAATCATAAGGAAAAATATACAAATGGTTTTCAGCTTGTCCTTAATGAGAGAGCAAAACATAAATGCATAGGACACCTTCAAGTTTAAGAGGGCGACTAGATACAAGTAATTTAAAAACAAATGAAACCAACAATATGAATCAATCAATGGAAACTTTGGGACAATGCACATTATACTCAGAATGACAACTATGCTCTCTTAATGGTGCATAAAGATAGAAGGTGGTGACTCAATATAAAAGTAAAAGAAAGGCCCTTCGCGGAGGGAAGTAGTGATTGCAAGTTTTATAAACCTTCAAAAATTATGGTACTTACCGGCTTTGAGCTCTCATTGCCCCCATCATAAGCATCTTGAATGGTTAAAGTTAATGCGAGAACACTTATGTTGCATATGCTTGACAAATCATAAGTTGAAAACCTCGTGTCCCATGAATACGAATACCCAAACCTCATGCTACTCGACTTAGAGTCCCAAGCAAGATCTTGTCATTGTAATTATATGTGTATCATCGAGAACCGCCAATGGGGTACCTCTGTGCCCGATGACATGGAACAAGCCCACATCAAAATGACAGGACAAACATACAATGAACACCTCGGCATCTCTTTTATTTACCATTGGTATAGCTTTTTATTGCGAGATGCGTCGTCGAATGTTCGCTATGGGCATGCTATAAATTTCCACCATGAATTATGCATGGCTTAGATTAGTGGCCCAGGCATTTCCCTAACACATATAAAAACTCCATGATCCCGCAAGATTCCCAACTTATTTCACATCGCGAGTATCCATAAATAAAAGATCAGGATATCAACTCAAATGAAAGATAGTGCAATGTTGAAAGCTTGCCCCATGACGGCATCGCTGGGCTAATTCCCAACTTACAACTTGCAAGCATAACAACTCAACATAAGAGACCACAATGTCAAAATTTTAAAGCGAGAAAAGTAAAGTGCGCCATCCGGTTCGTGAGAGCTTTACTGACCAATTTTCGCATAACACCAAAAAGAGTTTAATTTGAAGGATAGATAAAAGCAAGTCAAATTTACTTTGGAATAGCAAATTGCTAATAGGTATGTATGGTGGACACTTTGGAATAACTTGGTTTTTAGGAGTTGGATGCACAAGTAGAGCTCATACTCAGTACAAAATGAGGGCTAGCAAAAGACTGGGAGCGACCAACTAAGAGAGCAATAACAGCCATAATCATGCAAAGCGATAAAGCGACATTAAAAGAAGCATAAGATGGCATCAAAAGTCAAAAACTAAATGATCATAGAGGTAATGGCAACTTTGTATGAGTCTAACATGTGTGAGCATGCGCCAAGTCAACCCAAATAAAGCATCAAGGAGAAAACCAAAATAATGCTTCCAAATAATTAAAACAATGCATGATTTTTTCAAAGGCTCATTAAGCAATCTCAGTTATTTGAGACAAGTCATGCTACAGCAAAACCACTAAGCATGCTATCAAAAAGACATCAAGCACGACATGCAAAAGCCTAGGCCGCAGTCTACACAAGCTCCTTCTTGTACCACTTTTTTGCATAAAGCTTTTTCTCTTTTCCAACACCATTTGAACTTTTTATAACCAACTCTTTTAATGAAAACCAATATATACCAGAGGCAAAAATACACCTTGATGAAAGGATATAACAAGATCTGAACACAAATCAAGGCGAAAATCGAAAGCTAAACGCAGTTCTAGAAAAAGAGAACACTCGTTGAAATTATAAGAATGAAAAACGGAGTGTTCTTGGCAAATGAAAAGCAAGACAAATTCTCCAAAAGGAATTTGTTGGGGTCCAACTATTTATTTCAGCAAATAAAACTAAACAAAACTAAACAAAACTGAAAACTAAAAAAAACTGATGCTCCAAGAAAAACACATAATGCATGAAGCAATAAAAATATAGCGTATTGAAAGGTGACCTGATTTTTGCCGATGAAGAAGGGGTGCCTCGGGGGCATCCCCAAGCTTTGACGCTTGTACTTCTTGGATATTTCTTGGGGTGACATGGGCATTCCCAAGCTTGAGCTTATGTCCATTCTTCAACTCATCTCATCATTCTCCAATCCCTACACTTGAAAACTTCCTTCATACAAAACTAAACACAAATCTATTAGCAACATTAGTGTAAGCATAACATAGAATCAACCATTTTTTGCTTCAGGTTTCAACTCAAAACCACCACATATAAAGTATATACTACTGTAGCAACTTCCCCAAAAGTTCCGTGATCAAAAGAACTCAAAAAGAAAGCGATAAAGCGGCAAACACAAATATTGGCAGAAATCTGTCAAAACAGAACAGCTGACAAAGGTCGAATTTTTAGAGGGTTTTCTGTTGCTCAAATCAAAAAGTGTTAAACTAATGAAAGTTTGGATATAATCTGGGGCATATGCACAAGAAATCGCAGGTCCAAAAGATATACAGAGAATTTTCACGAAGTTTTACGGTGCAGCACTGAAAACTGTTTCAGGACAGCAACATCCCCAAATCTTACCTCGCTCAAACTAGAGGCTTCTCTTGGCACAAAAACGAAATAAAAATGATAAGGAGAGGTTATTACAGTAGTAATAACTTCCAAGACCCAAATAAAAGAAAAAGAACTGAATGTAAAAACATTGGGTTATCTCCCAAGAGTGCTTTTCTTTAACGCCTTTGAGCTAGGCGCAGAAAATGTGAATCAAGTAATATCAAGTGATGAAGCATCAAGCTCATAATTTGCTCTAAGAATAGAGTCAAAAACTAATTTCTTTATCTTTCTAGGGAAGTGTTCCATACCTTTCTTGAGTGGGAATTGATATTTGATGGTGCCTTCCCTCATATCAATGATGGCACCTACAGTTCGAAGAAAGGGTCTTCCCAAAATAATAGGACTTGAAGCATTGCATTCAACATCCATGACAAGAAAATAAACGGGAACAAGGTTATTGTTAACCACAACAAGAACATCATTAATTCTTCCCAAAGGTTTCTCTTAGCAACATCAGCAATAGGAACATCATAATAACACTTTTCAAGAGGTGGTAAATCTAGCATGTCATAAATTTTTCTAGGCATGATAGAAATACTAGCACCTAGATCACATAAGGCATGGAAATCAAAACCATTAACATGCATATCAATGATGGGTTCCCAACCATCTTCTAACTTCTTGGGAACAGAAGCCTTTTGCTTCAACTTTTCATCCCTAATTTTCATGAGAGCATTGGTAATATGCTTAGTAAAAGCAATATTTAAAGAACTAGCATCGGGAGTCAAAGCAAGCTTTTGCAAGAACAAAATAACTTCAGATATATTGCAGCCATCAACATCAAAATCATTAAAGGAAATAGAGCTATCATCTCCTACACTCCGAAAAATTTCAGCACTCTTTTGAGAAAAAGTTTTGGCAGTTTTAGGCTTTTTAACACAAGGAGTGGGAGTTTTCTCTACACCAATCAAAGTAAGAGGATTTCTAGCATTTGGAATAACATCATTAGAGGTAGTAATGGTACATACCTCCATTTCTCTAGCCATCTCATCTTCTCTTTCCCACCTGGCATGCAATTCTGCTAGCATCCTAACATTTTCATCAATTCTAACTTGGATAGCATTAGTAGTGGCAAAAGGATTGTTCTTTTTCACCACATTAGGCAACACTTTTAATTTTAGAAGTTCAACATCATGAGCAAGGCTATCAACCTTAGAAGCAAGAATATCAATTTTGCCTAACTTTTCCTTAACAGACTTGTTAAAAGCATTTTGCTTACCGATGAAGTCCTTGAGCATTACCTCAAGCTCGGAGGGTGCGGCCCTAGTGTTGTTGGAGGAATTACCATAAGAGTTACCATAACCATTACCATTGGTTGAAGGATATGACCTATAATTGTTACTAGCAAAACTGTTCCTATAAGCATTGTTGTTAAAATTATTGTTTCTAATGAAGTTTACATCAACATGCTCTTCTTGAGCAACCAAAGAGGCTAAAGGAACATTATTAGGATCAACATGAGTCTTATCATTTGAAAGCATAAGCATAATAGCATCAATCTTATCACTCAAGGAAGAGGTTTCCTCAACAGAATTTACCTTCTTACCTTGCGGAGCTCTCTCGGTGTGCCATTCAGAGTAATTTACCATCATATTGTCGAGAAGCTTTGTTGCGGCGCCCAAGGTAAGGGACATAAAAGTGCCTCCAGCAGCTGAATCAAGTAGGTTCCTTAAAGAAAAATTCAGTCCTGCATAAAAAATTTGGACAATCATCCAAGTAGTCAGTCCATGAGTGGGACAATTCTTTATCATAGATTTCATTCTTTCCCAAGCTTGAGCAACATGTTCATTATCAAACTGACTAAACTTTATAATATTGCTACGCAAAGCTATAATCTTAGCAGGAGGATAGTATCTACCAATAAAATCATCCTTACACTTAGCCCATGAATCAATACTATTTTTAGGCAAAGACAGCAACCAATCCTTAGCTTTTCCTCTCAAAGAAAAAGGAAACAACTTAAGCTTAATAATATCACTTTCAACATCCTTATATTTCTGCATCTCACATAGCTCAACAAAATTGTTGAGATGAGCTATAGCATCATCAGTACTAGCACAAGAAAATTGCTCTTTCATAACAAGGTTCAACAAAGCAGGCTTAATCTCATAAAAATTTGCAGCAGGAGCAGGTGGCGCAATAGGAGTGCAGATAAAATCACTATTATTAGTGCTAGTAAAATCACACAACTTGGTGTTTTCAGGAGTATCCATTTCAGCAAAACTAAAAGCAGACAAGTAAAAACAACTATCAAGGATACTAATTTTTTTAGGTTTTTGATAAAACAATGCAAGTAAAAATATAGTAAAGCAAAACTTAAAACAAAGTAAAGGATGTGCGTGCGAAACTCCCCTTGCAAAAGTCTTCTTTTTCCTTCCCGACAACAGCGCCAGAAAATTCTTGATGCTTGCGGTACGGTTAATGTGAATCACCGTCCAGTTGGGAACCCCAAGAGGAAGGTATGATGAATATAGAAGCAAGGTTTTCCCTCAGTAAGAAACCAAGGTTTATCGATCTGAAGGGGAAGAAGCCAAACGACTGAAGGTGATGCTTGCTAGCTTGCGACAGCTCCGGACAATTTATAAGGCGTCTCGTCCAAGCTTTGCTTTGCCAGCTGCAACGCGGAACCTGCACACAACACAACCAAATACTTTGCTCCCTACTTACGATGAGGTTGTCAATCTCACCGGTTTGCTTGAAACAAAAGGAATGAGCGTATCGAGTGGAAAATAGTAATAGTATGCAAGTAAAGTAAACAGTGCGAGTAAAGTAAACAGGTGATAGTAATATAATGGAAATAGGACCGGGGTCCACAGTTCACTAGTGGTGTCTCTCCATAAGATAAAATAACACATGTTGGGTAAACAAATTATAGTTGGGCAATTGATAGAATAAAGACAACATGATATGTCAAGAGGATCACTATGAGATTTACTCTAGGCATTACAACAAGATACATAGACCACCATCCAACTGCATCTATGACTAATAATCCACTTGTGGCAAATCAATCCGAGAACTCCACAAGTATTAAGTTGCGAACAACAGATAATTGCATTAAGCAAAGTGTGTAATGTAAACAAAGCATATGCCCTCGAGCATATGAATGTTGTTTTCCCCCTAGTAGCAACAGCACATCTACAACCTTAGAGGTTTCTGTCACTCCCCCAGATTAAATAGAGGCATGAACCCACTATCGAGCATAAATACCCCCTCTTGGAGTCACTAGCAACTACTTGGCCAAGATGGCCACTAACAACAGAGAGCATGCAAGATCATAAACAACATAGAGATAACATAAGATAAAATTCAGTACATCAGCTCAATCATAACACCAATATTCATCGGATCCCAACAAACACAACATGTAGAATTACATAAAGGTAGTCTCGATCATGTAAAGCAGCTCACGAGATCTGAACATGAAGCACATGGTGGAGAAGACAACTATCTAGCTACTGCTATGGACCCATAGTCCAAGGTAGACTATTCACTCAGCACGCCGGAGGAAAGCATGGTGATGAAGAAGACCTTCGGTGGCGATTCCCCTCTCCGGCAGGGTGCCGGGAAGAGCTTCTGGACCCTCCCGATCTCGGGTCAACGACGGCGGCGGATCGCGATGTGTTTCTAGAAAAGTGATCGGGTCTTTAGGTTTTTCCCATCGGGGGGTCTTTATAGGCGAAGGGGCAGCGTCAGAGGTGGACCAGGGGGCCCACACCACTACAGGGCGCTGGCCAGCCCTAGGCCGTGCCGCCCTATGGTGTGGCCGCCCTCTGGCTCGGCTCCGTCTCTTCTTCGGTCTTCTGGAAGCTCCGTGAAATATCTGGACGTCTGGCTTTTGTTTCGTCCAATTCCGAGAATATTTCCTGTGTAGCATTTTTGAAACACAAAAATAGTAGAAAACAGGGAACTGGCACTGTGGCATCTTGTTAATAGGTTAGTTCTGGAAAATGCAATAAAATGCCACGAAGTGTAACGAAACACTAAACAAATGTTGTAAAAACAAGCATGGAACATCAAAAATTATGGATACGTTGGAGGCGTATCACAAGACACAAGGTAATCATATGGTGAGTGGTGATGAAACTTGCAATGGTGATGATATGCTTACTTTTGATGATCCTTCCTCTCTATCTCATTACAATGCTTCATCTTTGGACTTATACACTTCGAGCACCAAAAGTACTTTACATGCTTGTGTTGATAGTCCTTGCATATCATGTATAAATTGCTTGATGAAACCTAATGATGATATGCTTATTTCATCTTGTTGCCATGATACAAATGCTTCTATTTCCTCTAGTATTTATGATGCTAACCATATAGAGGAAACCGAAGAGTCTTTGGGCCAAGACAAGGTCTTGAATGGAGCTTCAAGTATTTCTTCTTCTTCTCACGGTTCCCACATATGCCTTATGGCTAGGTCTTCAAATCATAATGATGTTGAGGACAATGGTGAGGATGAGGAAAATGAAGAAGAGTATATTGAGTATTTAAATAAGAAGGGTAAGGTGGTCTTTGATGCTTTGCATAACAATAAAAATGTTTTGCCCAACTTCTTTGAAATCATGAGTTGTGCTCTTGAGAGCATGAAACTCATTGATATGAAGAAAGAAAAAATTGATAAAATGTTTTCTCTTGAGCGTGAGTATACCAATGATATCCATGATTTAAAAAATGCTCTAGAGGAAGAGCAAGAGCTTCAGGTTTCTCTTGAGGAGAAGCTTGAATCCATTGAGGAGTCATGTAATTCTAAACTCACTAAAGAACATGACCTCGCTCTTGCCAAGTTGTCTTCTCCTATTGGTAATGATAATGATGCATGTGCTACTAACTCTACTTCTTGTGAATCATCTATTTTGAAGAAGAATGTTGAGCTAAGGGCTCAACTTGAGTTGCTAACTAGAAAGTATGGGAAATTGGAAGAAAGTCATGAAAAGCTATCTAGCTCTAATGAGGATCTTCTAGTGTCCCATGCTCTCCTAAAGTTAGCTCATGAGGCTATATCTATAAAGTTAATATTTTGTGAGCCTCATGTGGACACTAGCACTATTTCTCAAAATGCTATATTGACATATGCTAGTCCTAGTAACTCTTCATCTCATGCTATTGCTAAATGTTGTGATAAATTACTCTCCTTGCCTTGTTGCTCTAACAATGAAGCCTCTACTTCCACTAGTACTTGTGTTGTCACTAACCATGTAGAGGAAATCAAAGAGCTCAAGGCCCAAGTTACTTCATTGAAGAAAGACTTGGAAAATTGTCATGAAGGGAAATCCACACTCAACAAGATCTTGAGTGTACAAAAATCCCCCAATGACAAGAGTGGACTTGGATTCAAATACAATAACAAGAACAAGTCCAAGATAAACAATAAGAAGAAGAAGGGCCAAGAACAAGTCAAGAATTTGGCCAAGATTGTTTGCTTCAAGTGCAAAATTGAAGGGCACCATGTTAGATCTTGTCCTTTGAAGAAGAAGCCTCTTAGTGAGAAGCAACAAGGGAAGCGGCCTCAAGTTCAAGGCCATGCTCAACCTCGAGTTGAAGAAAGGTCACTTCCCAAGAAAAATCAAGCTAATGCTCCCCTTGTGGAGAAATCAAGTGAGAAGAAGGTGAAGAAGAGAACTTGCTACATATGCCATGAGAAGGGTCACCTATCTTCTTCATGCACTAGTGGTAACTCATCCAACCCTATCATAATGTAGGATGTATATTCACTTTGCAAGGATAAGGTTGGTAATGTGTTTGCCAAATTTGTTGGTACTCAAAGTGGTGTCAAGAAAAGAACCATTTAGGTGGCCAAACCTATTGTTACTAACTTATTAGGACCCAACTTGGTTGGGGACCAACAAGCCATTACTTGAACAATAGGTGTTGGTGGAGGGCATTGGAAACTTGGCCATATCATGAAGAATTAGGGGATCTTCATCAATTATATTTTCTCAAGTCAAGTCAAGTGGATTATCTTGTGTCTATCATATATCCAATGTTCCTCCTTGCGGTAATGATACGTCTACAACGTATCAATAATTTTTGATGCTCCATGCTTGTTTTTACACCATTTGCCTAATGTTTCGTTACACTTCGTGGCACTTTTATGCATTTTCCGGAACTAACCTATTAACAAGTCGCCATAGTGCCAGTTCCTGGTTTTCTACTGTTTTTGTGTTTCAGAAAAGCTACACAGGAAATATTCTCGGAATTGGACAAAACCAAAGCCAGTCGCCCAGAATTTTACCGGAGCTTCCAGAGAACCGAAGAGGAGTTGGAGTGGGGCCACGAGGGGCCCTCACACTAGGGCGGCGTGGCCAGGGGCTGGGCCACACCCCCTATGTGTGAGACCGCCTCGGTCCAATTCTGACGATGCCCCTTCGCCTATAAAGACCCCCCCCCCCCGACAGGAAAAACCTAAGTGCCCGATCAATTTTCTAGAAACACATCACGGTCTGTCGCCGTCGTCGACCCGAGATCGGGAGGGCCCAGAAGCTCTTCCCGGCACCCCGCCGGAGAGGGGAATCGCCACCGGATGTCTTCTTCATCGCCATGCTTGCCTCTGGAGCGATGAGTGAGTAGTCTACCTTGGACTATGGGTCCATAGCAGTAGCTAGATGGTTGTCTCCTCCACCATGTGCTTCATGTTTAGATCTCATGAGTTGCCTTACATGATTGAGATCACCGTTATGTAATTCTACATGTTTGGTTTGTTGGCATCCGATGAATATTGGTGTTATGATTGAGTTGCTATACTGAAATATATCTTATGTTATCTCTATGTTGTTTATGATCTTGCATGCTCTCCGTTGTTAGTAGCTATCTTGGCCGAGTAGTTGCTAGTGACTCCAAGAGGGGGTATTTATGCTCGATAGTGGGTTCATGTCTCTATTTAATCTGGGGAAGTGACAGAAACCTCTAAGGTTGTAGATGTGTTGTTGCTACTAGGGAGAAAACAACATTCATATGCTCGAAGGCATATGCTTTGTTTATATTACACACTTTGCTTAATGCAATTATCTATTGTTCGCAACTTAATACTCATGGGGTGTTCGGACGATATCCCCGTGAGTGGATTATTAGTCATAGATGCAGTTGGATGGCGGTCTATGTATTTTGTTGTAATGCCCAGAGTAAATCGCATAGTGATCTTCTTGACATATCATGTTATCTTTATTCTATCAATTGCCCAACTGTAATTTGTTTACCCAGCATGTGTTATTTATCTTGGAGAGACACCACTAGTGAACTGTGGACCCCGGTCCTATTTCCATCATATTGCTATCACCTGTTTACTTTACTCGCACTATTTACTTTACTCGCATACTTTCACTATTTTCCACTCGATACGCTCATACCCTTTGTTTCAAGCAAACCGGTGAGATTGACAACCTCATCGCAAGTTGGGAACAAAGTACTTGGTTGTGTGTGTGCAGGTTCCGCGTTGCTACTGGCCGAAGACGAGTCAACAAGTATCGTTAAATGGTGCCCTTGTTGGAGTGTTATTAAGCCAGTCCACATCACCTTCGGTCGTTTGTCTGCTCTTCTCCTGATCGACATACCTTGTGAACGGATCGTAAGGGCACCTAGAGGGGGGGGGGTGAATAGGTGCTACTCAAATTTTAATTCTTTTTCCAATTTAGGCTTGACACAAAGGTAAATTCTCTAGATATACAACTAAGGTGAATTTACCTATATGACAACTAGCAAGCTAAGCAAGATACAATAAGTAAAGGCAATAAAGGATAGAGGTAACCGAGAGTGGAGCACACGGAGACACGGATGTAATTCCCGTAGTTCCTTCCTTTTTAGGGGAAGTACGTCTACGTTGGAGGGGTGTGGTTGCCACAAAGGCCTAACCAACGCCACAAAGGCTCACCCTATTCTCCGGTGCAAGCTTCCGCCACAAAGGCCTAGCTCACTTTCCACTAAGGGATTCCTCAAGGCGGAACTGGCCTTTACAATCTTGGGGCACGCATCCACAACCGAATTGGAGGCTCCCAAGCACAACACAATGTTGTCAAACAACAAGTAGCAATATATCAAATACACAAATCAAGGTCTTGGGACACAAGGGAACCCAAGACACAAGGGCCCTCAAGCAAATGAGAGGGGAAAGTAAATCGCTTCGGTGAGGATGTAGATGATGGTCTTCTCCTTCGATTCTCCAAAGATCAAGAGCTTTGGTGGGTTGAGGGAGGAGATCTAGTTGATTTGGTGGCTCAAAATAATGGTGTTCTTCTTGGGACGAGCTAGTTGTTGGGGAAGAAGGTGGGGGGTATTTATACCCCCACCAAAATCTGACCGTTGCCAGCCAGGAAAGTCCGGCTAAAGCCGGAGTTAAGTCCGGCTAAAGCCGGTCACACCAGCTAAAGCCGGCCTCCACACCGGCTAAAGCCGGTCTGAAAAATCCGGCCCTGCCGGAAATAGCCGGACAAAAAGCCGGGTTACTCCAGAGACGCATGACTTCTTCCGAAACAGGGCAGTCCGGCTATAGCTGGTCTGGGGACCGGCTAAAGCCGGCCTTCCTGGCCAAACTTCATATAAAACCTTTCCCAGAGCATGTTAGCACCAATTCCTCAAGAATTTCCTTTGGGTAATGATAATTATCAAGTATAACATAGGAAACCCAATATCTTGTGCAAGAATATAATAAAATCCTGCAAAGCATAATCACCACATTAATAGATAATGTATTGTTAACAAACGCCAAAATCAATTAGGCGGGAAATGCTCTTTCAATCTTCCCCTTTTTGGTGTTTGATGACAATACACAATTTTGCATGTTTCAAACGATATAAAATATAGACGGAGCTCCCCCTTGCTATGTGCCTTATTTTAAGTTTTGTATTTGAATACAAAGACACATCAACAATAAGAACTCCCCCTAGATTTTATAGGGTGATCCATATATGCACAAGATATATAATAAATCAATAGCTCATAATCAACAAGCATATAATATGACAAGATATATAGCAAGTAGGATCAATTAGGATAAGCATAAAGACTACTACACATGATAATAGCACATAGTTCAACACATAGTAGTAGATGATAATTCAACTAGAGTTCAACCATGGGACACAAGCGAGCAAGCACACGATAAGAGCTTGTGACCCAACCAAATCCAAATGGAAACCCAACACAAATCCAAATGGAACACATGCAAATGGGACTTTCTCCCCCTTTGGTATCAAGACGCAAAAAAGGGAGACAACAACACGAGATCACTCCTCAACGTCATCAAAGTCCTCATCATCCTCATCATCTTCTTGGTCATCATCTTCTTCCTCTTCATCATCATCTCCATCTCCTTCTTCATGTAACGACCCAAGATTTTGTCAAATTTTGGGAATTTTTTTTGCTTTTATATTACTTGAGATGATTGGAAATTCATAGGGATTTAAAACTTTTTGAGTCTATTTGAAAGCTTTATTAGAAAACTATTTTAAACTTTCTATTATTTTCTGGAAGAAACTCTTTGAGAAAAACCTAAAATCAAAATATTATTTTCTTGCTTTTAATCAGCTTTATGCAAGCTTGCTTGCAAAGATTGTTTTACAAAATTTACTTTATTCAATATGGGCTGCTTTTGCAAACCATAATTGAGTGTGTTTCTCAATCATTATTTTATAAACTATTATTTTACTATTTTAGAAAGAATCGAGTTCAAACTCTATTTCTATGCAAGCAAAGCCTTTTGCTAAATTTATAAAGCCTTTTTGAAAATCTTGTTTTATTTATGAAAACATGTTTCTTACTGTCTTAGAATGTTAAGTTGAATTTTAGAAAATTTTACATTTTGGTTTGAAGTCATTTGGTTTTAAAATGCAAAAGTTATGAAACAAAACAGAAAACAAAAAGAAAAAGAACCAGAACAAAAAAAAGAGAGAAAGGCAGCTACTGGGCCGACCCGAGAAGGACCAGCCCAACAGCCACCGAGCCGATCCGCAACCCTCTTCCTCCCTTTTTCTTTTCTTTTCTTCCAAGCTGACAGGTGGGACCGCCTTGTCAGATCCTCCTTCTTCCCCGCGATTACCTCCTCCACTGGAAACTGCCGGCCGGAGTTACTCCCCTCTTCAATTCCTCCTTAATCCTTGCCCGTTTCAGAACCTAGTCGCGCCTACAAATAGCCCTCCCCCTCCTCTCTGATTCCCCTCTTCTTCCTCTTGCAAAATCGCCGCCAGGCCGTCGGAATTGCTTGCCGGAGACCACGGTTGCTGCGGCCGTGCAGGCCAAATTCCGGCGCACCAAGGTGTCCTCGGGCTCTCTCTCTTGTCCTATTCTTCCTCCCATGATCTGGCGCCTCACCCCATGTCCCTTGGCTATCCGATTTTGCAGGGAAATCAATGCTTCACCGCGAACCGAAGGTCACCGTCGTCCTCGCCTTCTCCAGTCGCCCCTCCCCTCTTCTACTGGATGCGATCGAGCATCCCGAGGATCTTTCCGAGTTCGCCTACCTCTTCTGCACCCCGTCCGATACTCCCTCACCGTCGGCAACCCCCGTAAGCTCGCCGTCATTCACATCCAGAGCCGGAGCTCGCCGGCGGCCAGCCGTAACCCTAGCCCGGTGAGCCTATTCCCCCTCTGTCCTTCTCAACCGTTAGATCTTGATCCTGCGATCTAGAAAGAATCACTTAAACAAAGCGGTATGGGACAATCTGGTGCGTCCATACTTCATAAGATCTAGCGGCTAACAGAGACGATCCAGCCGAAGGGGTAACAACCAATCAGAATCAGCCACGTGTCAGCTTCTGGTTAAAACGAAAATCAAATAGAAGTTTGAAACCAGATTAGATCCAAATCTTTGAAAAATCATAACTTTTGATCTGTAACTCGAAAAATAGCAAACAATAAACCGTTGGAATCCTTAGGAAATCTAGAATCCATTAATACAATAATAATTCATATTTTATGGGTTCAATTTGAAACTATTTTCAAATTGGAATCAAACTCTCTGTTAGCATTATTAATTTATATCTTTTGAACCAAGTGTCCAAAAATTACAAATTTGTAGTCTCTGGAATCCCCTCAACTTTTAGAACATCATAGAATCAATAAAATCCAAATTTGATACGTGCACAAACCTTGTGCATTCAAATCTATCCAAATCACTAGTTTGACCATATCTTGAGTTCTAAAATTTATTTTAGAATGATTCCACTTGCAGTGACTTTGTATTACTGCAAGCTATCCAGTAACATCACTCCCATAAATTTCTTGAACCATGTCACAATTATTCAAATTCTAATATGAGAATTTGAGTATTCCTATATAGATTAATTCTATTTCTATCAGTGATTCCTTCTACTTTAGAAAACCCTATGATCATACCTAGCTATCAAATATCATCTTGAGATCACTTTGATCCAATGTCATATCTATCTAAACAACGTCTTGATCAAGATCATATTCACTTAGACCTATCTTGTATAGTACCCACTTATTCAAATTACAATTGTGTTGTTTGAGTAAAGTGTGATACATCTCAATCATAGATTCTATGCTTGCTATCCTTGTGGTGTTGATCAAATCAACACTATAGCACCTATCCGATACTCCATGTACCCAATAGAAACCCTAACCATAATCTCAAATGTTATCTATCCCTACTCAATCCTCTATCCATTTGATCCCGATCTCATGTGTAGAACTATTCAATTAACAAATGAGTTAATTGAGTAACTCAACGCTTCATGAATCCTAGCCCATTGCCTAAATATAATATATACTATTTAAGAATAATTGTTGTCACACTTATTCAATAGTATTGCTATTGCACTATTTTGTCTCTTATGTGATTTACCCACATGAGATATTCCAGGATTCAATATGCTTTGATAAAGCATAAAGATCTCACTCATTATATTTTGTCTAATTCATATTATATTCAAATTGCATTTGTGCTACTTGAGTAGAAATATGAATTCATCTCAAACCTAGATTTTGTTAATGTGGTGTTGTTATAACCCATACCGTAGTATGTGTTATACACCATGTTGATCAATGAACCATTTGAGCCGTGTCCTCAAATATCAATCATACACACCCAATCCTATGTGTAACTTATATTATTATGAATAAGTGTTGTCACACCTTATTCAGTAGTATTCTGTTGCACTATTCTATACCTATGTGAATATATCCACATGAGTTATTCTAAACTCTATTCATGCCTATGCCAAGCCTAGGATTGTTATCATTACAATGTAATCTTGGAGGATCAATCTTTTCCAATCACTTGACCGTCCCAATCCAATGCCTACTTAGTTTTGTTCACATGTATTGAACTATTCAACTTGCAAATGTGCTAATTGAGTAGTTTAAGCATTCTTAAAACCCAGCCTAGTTCCTAGGTGCAATAGATACTATTTAAGAGTAATTGTTGTCACATTTACTCGATAGTGCTGTAGTTGCACAAATCGACTCTTGTGTAATTTATTTCACATGAGCTATTCCTCAAACTCTTATATGCTTTAGTAAAGCATAAAAACTTCATCAATTATAATTGCCTAGACTAATTATCTCTCCAATCATACTGATCTTCCCTAGCTAAGCTCTCAAACCCATATCTCACAAATCATGGTCCTTTGCCATATCTTTCTTGTCATAACATCTCAATAAATCTAAATTGTTAAACAAACACTTTTCAATTGTTTGTTTGTTTGATTGTGCTGTATGGATTGTTTATGGTATGTTCTTTCTGTGCTATAGTTAGTGCGAAGGACTACGTGCTTAGTTGAGAGAAGTGAAACGTCGTGATCTTCAAAAAGGCAAGTGACACACATATCCCTTACCTATTTTATTTATGCATTAGTATATTCACCTCTTGTAGTATGCATGATAGGTGTTTTACTCAACCGTTTTATCAAATGCTTAGATCCTAGTAGTGTGTAGCTACCCCTCAAACCCCACCTGTTAGGATGATAAATACTTTGAAAAATATTGATGCCATGCTTGTTTTGAACTGGTACAAAAATTAAAACTTCAACCCAATGAAACACCTAGGTGGATTGGTTTGATTGATGGAGGCGATGTTGAGTGGCTACCCAGGGCTACACACCTGGCTATCAACCCAGGATTTGTGTAGTTGTCTTCGCCTGGGCGCTCACTTGTGGATTGCCACCCAGGGACAAAGAGATGGCTATGTCTTCCATGCTTAGTGTACTTCCAGTGCAGCCTTATGACATTATGGGCTCTGTCTTGACTGATTAGAATGTGGGAGTGCAACTTGTCGGCAAGAAGTGGTGGTAGTCAAATTATAGGTTGGGAGCGGTGCTTGCCAAGTTAGTTGTCCTCTTCTTCTAAAAGGTCTCGTTTCATTTTATGTATGGGCATAAAATGAATCGTAAGGTGAAAGTGCACAACCCTTGCAAGGTGTATAAAACTAATCGATTAGCCGTGTCCTCGGTTATGGACAGTTGAGTCTCTAGACATGGAATGTACGGAAGAATCTCATCACCATTTCAGAATGATTAAAACTTGAATAGTGACTACTTAGGGCTACACACCTGACTATCAACTCAGGACTTGTGTAGTTGTCTTCGCCTAAGGGTCCTCACCAATCCCAAGACTAGCTACTCGGGGCTACACACCTGGCTATCAACCCAGGATTTGTGTAGTTGTCTTCGCCTGAGGGTTATCCTGGTCTTGTCGAGTAACTACTCAGGGCTACACACCTGGCTATCAACCCAGGATTTGTGTGGTTGTCTTCGCCTGGGGGTTATCTTGACCTTTAAAAATCTTGAATGCTTAATAAAAGTTTTAAAAAGGATTTTAGGGTAAAAATTGGCTTTATGCAAATCAGCCATTGAGATCCACCAGCCAAATATCATGTAGATAGCTTTTTCACAACAGCCACTAAATATGTGTCATTTGCCAGTACGTCATTGTACTGACCCCTCTGGGGCTGCATATTCAAATGTGCAGGTTTTATTTCGAGTAAGGAACCAGGAGTAGGATCTCGAGACTACATTCCAACATGTCTGCCTGTGGCACGTGATGAAGAATGGAGGCTCACTGCAACTATGCTTTATGCTGTGTACTCATAAGGTAGAATACCTATATAACTGGATTTATGTTATAATATTGATGCTATTGCAATGATTACTTATTTTGTACTGTGGTGCTATCTACTGATCCAGGGAATGGCACAGATACACAGGAGTTCTGCATTTAGCAAAGGCGGGGCGTTACAGAATGGTATCAGAGCATAGTGTTGCCTGTAGGATCGAGACCCTAGGTTTGGAATTAGAAATAGGAGGACCCTAGGATGAAATTCTCCATCTCATCTTACTTCTATTTATTAAAGAAAAATGTTTGCATTTTGAACTCCTTGTATTCTCTCCTACTTCCTCTCCAAATGTTTCCAAATACTATAGCTGACCCTACCCCGAAATCATCAACAAAGGATAGAAGATCACAATGTGCCAGAAGTGTGAGACCGATACTCCATACACTTCCCCTGACTCAACATGAAGATTTACATTGAAGGCCAAACGAAGAACTTGGAGGAAGACTCAAATGCAACTTGCACAACTCGAGAAGATGAATCAAGGAAGTAGAGAAGAAACTAGAAGTTCACAAGCGAGTAATAGACGAGACCACCAATAATTCTTGTTTATAGAACCAACGACGTTGTAATAATCTAATGATCATACCAAATTGGGGTATGACCATACTAGATTATTAGTGTTTGACATAAATTGCTAGATGTGATGAATGTTTGTTAGATATTGCTTGTAAGATGAATTGTCTTGATCTGTTGTTGGGTAGGAACCTTCTTTAGATCCCTTCTATCCAATATCATCTATGCTAAGACCTAAACCTGTCCTAAACACAAACAGATGCATCCTCAACGTCAGAACAATCACAACAACCCTCAGTTGGAGTTAGCAATGCAACAGTTAGTTGAAGCTCACACAGGAATGATGCGGGTGATGACTCAGAATATGGTGAATCGCGATAGCGAAGAGCTACCCCCAGGAGTGCAGCAAGTACTAAATGATCATTCACAAATAGTACAAATAATGTCCCAGATGGTGGCTAGTACCTACAATAGCCTGCCACAAGATGAGCATGGTGGAAAGCCAACACAAGTTGATGCTGAGATGACACAGCAAGCCTGTAAGAGATGTGGAGAAATAGGACACACCTCTAAGGACTGTCATGAAGGGTGTCCCTACTGTGATACAAGTCACCCAATTGGAGAATATCCCATGAGCCAAGTTACTTGTTTCCTATGCGAAGGAACCAATCATGTTCCTGTTGAGTGCAAGTTTTACTCCACGGTGCAACGAATGAATCAACAAGCCAAGGATAGAATGAGCCAACTACTAAGGAAGACCCCTGAAGATGGAAGTCCCAAGATGAAAGTGGACTTGAAAGTCATGGAAACAACACACAACCCTACCACCAAGTGTTGCTACTCATGTGAAGAAGAAGGACACTTGTCTAGAAATTGCTCGAGGAAACGAGAAAGGTTTCCCACAGCTATGGTAGAATATGAAGAGAATGAAGTAAGAGATCTCCTAGCCTTAGAGGTACCCAAAAAGAAGAAGATGATAAAGAAGAAAGACAATAGCAAGGTGCAGTGCTTCAATTGCAGGGAACTTGGACATTATGCGAGGGAATGTCCAGAACCAAACATACAAAGGGGAACAAATCTGGTCACTTGTCAGAAATGTAACCAAAAGGGACACTATACGGATAAATGTTCAGAGACTGGTACCTCAAGACTTCAGTGAACTGGAATAACCGAAAGATGCTACAAAATACAAGGAGAAGACACAACAAAGTATAGCCAACTTGAAAGAATTTGTATGCAGCTACAGCCTTGTAATAAATATTGTAAGGACTTGTAAGAGCTAAAGACAACCTTGTTGAGTGAATTTTACTTCTCAATGAAATAGCAAGCTGAAAAATTTGTAACCCCAGAGTTAACGTCATATGACCAAGTTCGCGGAAAAACCTCTAGCTAGGAACGATAGATTTTGATTTCAAAATTCAAAATAAGATTTGGGAACTTGGTTCCAATTTCAACAAAACTTTTGTTTAAAAAGCTAGTGAGGTTGACCAAGAGTTAGAATACGAGGTTTGCAAGCCATGTATGAAGTAATGATTTGGGTGCAGGATGGATTGATCACCATTCCTACTACCCTCATTATTCGCTCTCATAATGCTGGTTTTACACACCTAGAGAGACATACCTACATAAGAGACGACGTCTTTAAACCATGACCATAGAAGGATAAATATGCTACACCCCTCATAGTGCGCCAGTGTGGCCAAAACGTAAGAATACGGTGAGGAACGACTACACGTTTCAGAAGCGTTTCCTCAGTGGACCTTGAATGCGGAAACGGTTCAATTTCGACTTCAATTCCCGACTTCTTGTTTCGACTCCTCACACGGCCGGTTCGACTACCCCTGAGCCTGTAAAAGAGGACTCTCCCCTCTCCAGAGAGTCACAATAGGGACTGCCACCACCAATTATGAGATTTCCGCCTGATTCCAAAGCCCAGCGCCACCGAAGTCTACCCCATCCCGACCTACGATGTTATGAGACACCTCTCCAAATCCATGGAACCCTGTTCCTGCCCATGAGAGCGTCCTCAGATCCCTTTTCCCTGAAAAGGAATCCATCTTCGAGATATAATCAAGTTGTCCAGCGCCTTCCCACAACTATGAAGACGGTTGCTAAAGGAATTCTTAAGGACCATCTAGTACCTGTGGCAAGTATCACGACTTGCTCCGGTAACTTGAATGGGTTCAACAATGCTGGTTATAAGGCGACCTTCCGTCCCTTAAAGGTGCCAGTACCTCCTACAGAGTCCCTCTTGTTTACCCTATGAAATGCTTGAGAAGACTACAAAGAGATGCCATCCTAATTCCTTGGGATGTGTGGTCTCATCATGTTCGTGGGGCAAGCATGCAGTACTTGACACTGGGTCATCTTTTGAGACTCTGCAATGAAAATCAGCTAAAAAGCAACAAGGAATATGGTGACGGCCTGTATGCTGTCATGGCCTTGGTGAGGACCGACCAAGAAAAGGCTAGATACACATTCTTGGACGATGTGGACTACCTTGTTGAAGACAACGCGATGGATGATATCTGCCTATCACCAGAATTGGATGGAACATTTGGAATGCCCACTTTTGAACATAACGGCGAACATCGACACTTCTGAGAAGAGCGATTTCAAAAAAAATGACGCGACAGTGAATTCAAGCTGGGAACAAAATGCAAGTGCCTAAGGAAGCATCAAGATACCACCAAGCAAAATCTTATTTAAGGGTGGTAGCACCCAACCCCATTAGGATCCCTAAAACCCTGTAACCTTCCTTCAATCTCGAGGATGAGATTTCTTTAAGGGTGGTAGTCTGTAACGACCCAAGATTTTGTCAAATTTTGGGAAATTTTTTTGCTTTTATATTACTTGAGATGATTGGAAATTCACAGGGATTTAAAACTTTTTGAGTCTATTTGAAAGCTTTATTAGAAAACTATTTTAAACTTTCTATTATTTTCTGGAAGAACCTCTTTGAGAAAAACCTAAAATCAAAATATTATTTTCTTGCTTTTAATCAGCTTTATGCAAGCTTGCTTGCAAAGATTGTTTTACAAAATTTACTTTATTCAATATGGGCTGCTTTTGCAAACCATAATTGAGTGTGTTTCTCAATCATTATTTTATAAACTATTATTTTACTATTTTAGAAAGAATCGAGTTCAAACTCTATTTCTATGCAAGCAAAGCCTTTTGCTAAATTTATAAAGCCTTTTTGAAAATCTTGTTTTATTTATGAAAACATGTTTCTTACTGTCTTAGAATGTTAAGTTGAATTTTAGAAAATTTTACATTTTGGTTTGAAGTCATTTGGTTTTAAAATGCAAAAGTTATGAAACAAAACAGAAAACAAAAAGAAAAAGAACCAGAACAAAAAAAAGAGAGAAAGGCAGCTACTGGGCCGACCCGAGAAGGACCAGCCCAACAGCCACCGAGCCGACCCGCAACCCTCTTCCTCCCTTTTTCTTTTCTTTTCTTCCAAGCTGACAGGTGGGACCGCCTTGTCAGATCCTCCTTCTTCCCCGCGATTACCTCCTCCACTGGAAACTGCCGGCCGGAGTTACTCCCCTCTTCAATTCCTCCTTAATCCTTGCCCGTTTCAGAACCTAGTCGCGCCTACAAATAGCCCTCCCCCTCCTCTCTGATTCCCCTCTTCTTCCTCTTGCAAAATCGCCGCCAGGCCGTCGGAATTGCTTGCCGGAGACCACGGTTGCTGCGGCCGTGCAGGCCAAATTCCGGCGCACTAAGGTGTCCTCGGGCTCTCTCTCTTGTCCTATTCTTCCTCCCATGATCTGGCGCCTCACCCCATGTCCCTTGGCTATCCGATTTTGCAGGGAAATTAATGCTTCACCGCGAACCGAAGGTCACCGTCGTCCTCGCCTTCTCCAGTCGCCCCTCCCCTCTTCTACTGGATGCGATCGAGCATCCCGAGGATCTTTCCGAGTTCGCCTACCTCTTCTGCACCCCGTCCGATACTCCCTCACCGTCGGCAACCCCCGTAAGCTCGCCGTCATTCACATCCAGAGCCGGAGCTCGCCGGCGGCCAGCCGTAACCCTAGCCCGGTGAGCCTATTCCCCCTCTGTCCTTCTCAACCGTTAGATCTTGATCGCGCGATCTAGAAAGAATCACTTAAACAAAGCGGTATGGGACAATCTGGTGCGTCCATACTTCATAAGATCCAGCGGCTAACAGAGACGATCCAGCCGAAGGGGTAACAACCAATCAGAATCAGCCACGTGTCAGCTTCTGGTTAAAACGAAAATCAAATAGAAGTTTGAAACTAGATTAGATCCAAATCTTTGAAAAATCATAACTTTTGATCTGTAACTCGAAAAATAGCAAACAATATACCGTTGGAATCCTTAGGAAATCTAGAATCCATTAATACAATAATAATTCATATTTTATGGGTTCAATTTGAAACTATTTTCAAATTGGAATCAAACTCTCTGTTAGCATGATTAATTTATATCTTTTGAACCAAGTGTCCAAAAATTACAAATTTGTAGTCTCTGGAATCCCCTCAACTTTTAGAACATCATAGAATCAATAAAATCCAAATTTGATACGTGCACAAACCTTGTGCATTCAAATCTATCCAAATCACTAGTTTGACCATATCTTGAGTTCTAAAATTTATTTTAGAATGATTCCACTTGCAGTGACTTTGTATTACTGCATGCTATCCAGTAACATCACTCCCATAAATTTCTTGAACCATGTCACAATTATTCAAATTCTAATATGAGAATTTGAGTATTCCTATATAGATTAATTCTATTTCTATCAGTGATTCCTTCTACTTTAGAAAACCCTATGATCATACCTAGCTATCAAATATCATCTTGAGATCACTTTGATCCAATGTCATATCTATCTAAACAACGTCTTGATCAAGATCATATTCACTTAGACCTATCTTGTATAGTACCCACTTATTCAAATTACAATTGTGTTGTTTGAGTAAAGTGTGATACATCTCAATCATAGATTCTATGCTTGCTATCCTTGTGGTGTTGATCAAATCAACACTATAGCACCTATCCGATACTCCATGTACCCAATAGAAACCCTAACCATAATCTCAAATGTTATCTATCCCTACTCAATCCTCTATCCATTTGATCCCGATCTCATGTGTAGAACTATTCAATTAACAAATGAGTTAATTGAGTAACTCAACGCTTCATGAATCCTAGCCCATTGCCTAAATATAATATATACTATTTAAGAATAATTGTTGTCACACTTATTCAATAGTATTGCTATTGCACTATTTTGTCTCTTATGTGATTTACCCACATGAGATATTCCAGGATTCAATATGCTTTGATAAAGCATAAAGATCTCACTCATTATATTTTGTCTAATTCATATTATATTCAAATTGCATTTGTGCTACTTGAGTAGAAATATGAATTCATCTCAAACCTAGATTTTGTTAATGTGGTGTTGTTATAACCCATACCGTAGTATGTGTTATACACCATGTTGATCAATGAACCATTTGAGCCGTGTCCTCAAATATCAATCATACACACCCAATCCTATGTGTAACTTATATTATTATGAATAAGTGTTGTCACACCTTATTCAGTAGTATTCTGTTGCACTATTCTATACCTATGTGAATATATCCACATGAGTTATTCTAAACTCTATTCATGCCTATGCCAAGCCCAGGATTGTTATCATTACAATGTAATCTTGGAGGATCAATCTTTTCCAATCACTTGACCGTCCCAATCCAATGCCTACTTAGTTTTGTTCACATGTATTGAACTATTCAACTTGCAAATGTGCTAATTGAGTAGTTTAAGCATTCTTAAAACCCAGCCTAGTTCCTAGGTGCAATAGATACTATTTAAGAGTAATTGTTGTCACATTTACTCGATAGTGCTGTAGTTGCACAAATCGACTCTTGTGTAATTTATTTCACATGAGCTATTCCTCAAACTCTTATATGCTTTAGTAAAGCATAAAAACTTCATCAATTATAATTGCCTAGACCAATTATCTCTCCAATCATACTGATCTTCCCTAGCTAAGCTCTCAAACCCATATCTCACAAATCATGGTCCTTTGCCATATCTTTCTTGTCATAACATCTCAATAAATCTAAATTGTTAAACAACCACTTTTCAATTGTTTGTTTGTTTGATTGTGTTGTATGGATTGTTTATGGTATGTTCTTTCTGTGCTATAGTTAGTGCGAAGGACTACGTGCTTAGTTGAGAGAAGTGAAACGTCGTGATCTTCAAAAAGGCAAGTGACACACATATCCCTTACCTATTTTATTTATGCATTAGTATATTCACCTCTTGTAGTATGCATGATAGGTGTTTTACTCAACCGTTTTATCAAATGCTTAGATCCTAGTAGTGTGTAGCTACCCCTCAAACCCCACCTGTTAGGATGATAAATACTTTGAAAAATATTGATGCCATGCTTGTTTTGAACTGGTACAAAAATTAAAACTTCAACCCAATGAAACACCTGGGTGGATTGGTTTGATTGATGGAGGCGATGTTGAGTGGCTACCCAGGGCTACACACCTGGCTATCAACCCAGGATTTGTGTAGTTGTCTTCGCCTGGGCGCTCACTTGTGGATTGCCACCCAGGGACAAAGAGATGGCTATGTCTTCCATGCTTAGTGTACTTCCAGTGCAGCCTTATGACATTATGGGCTCTGTCTTGACTGATTAGAATGTGGGAGTGCAACTTGTCGGCAAGAAGTGGTGGTAGTCAAATTATAGGTTGGGAGCGGTGCTTGCCAAGTTAGTTGTCCTCTCCTTCTAAAAGGTCTCGTTTCATTTTATGTATGGGCATAAAATGAATCGTAAGGTGAAAGTGCACAACCCTTGCAAGGTGTATAAAACTAATCGATTAGCCGTGTCCTCGGTTATGGACAGTTGAGTCTCTAGACATGGAATGTACGGAAGAATCTCATCACCATTTCAGAATGATTAAAACTTGAATAGTGACTACTTAGGGCTACACACCTGACTATCAACTCAGGACTTGTGTAGTTGTCTTCGCCTAAGGGTCCTCACCAATCCCAAGACTAGCTACTCAGGGCTACACACCTGGCTATCAACCCAGGATTTGTGTAGTTGTCTTCGCCTGAGGGTTATCCTGGTCTTGTCGAGTAACTACTCAGGGCTACACACCTGGCTATCAACCCAGGATTTGTGTGGTTGTCTTCGCCTGGGGGTTATCTTGACCTTTAAAAATCTTGAATGCTTAATAAAAGTTTTAAAAAGGATTTTAGGGTAAAAATTGGCTTTATGCAAATCAGCCATTGAGATCCACCAGCCAAATATCATGTAGATAGCTTTTTCACAACAGCCACCAAATATGTGTCATTTGCCAGTACGTCATTGTACTGACCCCTCTGGGGCTGCATATTCAAATGTGCAGGTTTTATTTCGAGTAAGGAACCAGGAGTAGGATCTCGAGACTACATTCCAACATGTCTGCCTGTGGCACGTGATGAAGAATGGAGGCTCACTGCAACTATCCTTTATGCTGTGTACTCATAAGGTAGAATACCTATATAACTGGATTTACGTTATAATATTGATGCTATTGCAATGATTACTTATTTTGTACTGTGGTGCTATCTACTGATCCAGGGAATGGCACAGATACACAGGAGTTCTGCCTTTAGCAAAGGCGGGGCGTTACACTTCATCTTCTTCATCAATGGCTTCCTTGCCCTTGGACGTGACTTCGGCTAGCTCCTTCCAATCAAAAGATGAGCCCTCATTCCACTTGCCAAAAGAAAAAGTATCCTCGGATAGATCTTGCTCTTGGGACTCCTCGTCGTGGCTAGCTCCTTTGCCCTTCTCCACAGCCCTCAAACGAGCATCCAAATCCCTTTGCTTCTTGTGAATGTGGTTGCGGTCCACATAGTCCTTGTATTGAGTTTGACGCACATCACTGTTCATGCAAAACAAAGCCCTTTGCCACCACTTGAGCTTCTTCATCTCTTGACCCATTCCACCACTTGGTGGATCCGCGTTCTTCCTCCTACAACCACTAGCATAGCGGTTGCCACCCAACACATCGCTCGAAGAGGGAAAAGCACTTGAGGTGCTAGACACCAAATGAGCGGTCTTCTTGTAGAGCTTGTTGGGCTTGTGCACTTCCAACTCTTCACCTAGAAAATCTTGCTCAATCTCAAAGTCTCCTTCAATGCCTCTGTCAATGATAAGCCTCATGATAAATGGAGCAAAAGGAGGGATTTTCCTGTCAAGCATAGCAATCTTCATCTCCATGAAGATAAAGTACATCACATCGAGCTCCATCCCTTCACACTCCCTTCCGGCCTCGAAGACAAGACGGGCATGGTGGAGTAAATGCACAAGTCCACCTCTGATAGAATCATTGTTGCCCCCACTTGGAGCAATGTTGGCACAGAACATCCGAAGCAAAATATCATAGAGGGGAAGGAGATTTGGAGCCTCTCCCGCTCTGCCCCCGGGACCATAGAGACACTAGATCTTCCTCTTGTTGTACTCTGTGGTGTCAAGATGCATACGGGCACCTCTAGGTCGATGAATGCCATCAAACCTATAGCCCAAGAGCTGCCCGAAGCGAGAGATGGTAGAGCTCTTCCTTACTTCACCTGACATCCAAGTGAAACCAACCTCATCCCGAGTATCAAACTCCAAAGTGGCAAAGAACTGCCGGATCAAACGAGGATTATAGTCTTGTCTAAAGACCATTAACTTGTGCAAACCCAACTTCTGAGTGACCCAGAGAGCATCAGCAAAGTATTCATCCCTGGACAACGATGCAATGTTGGTGAACTTCATGGGGGCAAACCTTTGTGCTCATGGTCTCATACACCTGCTCATAGATCCTCTGATGCTCTGACCGGTAGAAGGAACCACTGTCGATGTCCCTAGGCATGGCATAGAACTTCTGTTCACGGAACTCACGGTACTCTTGCTTGGACAACTTCTTGAGATCACCAATGTTAGCAAACAGAGATTTCTTCTTTCGTTCTTCCAACCGCTTCTTCTTCATAGCAGCGGTCATACGAGCATCGTGATGATCTTGACGGCGGGCAAGAGAAGGATCAACATAGCGAGACCGCTTGGGTCGAGAACCACCTGCAAACAGCACATAGGTAGATAGCATATAGGATGAGCATGCATGCCAGAGGATCAAAGAGCAATAGCACAGAAGGAAAAAACAGAATAGTCGTTGGTGATCTACACCGGCTATTTCCGGTCTCAGGCCGGCTTTAGCCGGTCAGGCCGGCAAAAGCCGGTCTGACACCAGCTTTAGCCGGACCAGATGAGCAAAAACGAAATCTCAGGAGTAGGCCACCAAAACTAGTCAGGTGTTTTCAATCTATGCAATGCAGGAGGAATCATGAATCCAAAGTCTCCCAGATGAACAACAAGGTACCAAGAAGCAATCAACCCTAACCCTAGGGAGACCTAGGGAGAGAGAGAGAGAAGAGGTTAGGGGAGAGTACCCTGATCCATGGGGGAGGACGCCGGAGAGGATGGCCGGCCGATGAGGGGGTACCGGCGGCCGGAGGAGAGGCGATTGACGGCGGCGGCGACGGCTCCAAGGGAGAGGCTCGAGCGGAGGAAGATAGGCGTGGGGGTAACTGAGGAAACCCTCACCCCCACAGCCTTATGAGTTGGGCTCGAAAACCCCAGGCCGGCTATAGTCGGGTGGGCCGGCTAAAGCCGCACCCCGGCTATTTCCGGTGAAGGACCGGCTATAGCCGGTCAAGATGACACAAAACTGATAACTTTGATTTCAGGAAATTCTGGGCATGCAAGAGAGGATGCTTTGGCTTTAGATAAGTGGGCTTAGGATAGAAAACATGCATGGAGTGGTTCTCGGCACTTGGCATTGCAAACACAAGAAATCTTTGGAAAATCCAATGCATGTGCCTTCCCATTTCAAGGATAGAGACAATGACGAAAAAGTTCAATAAACTCAAATAGAATTTGCAAGGAATCAATTCTTCAAAAAGAAGAGGTCGGTGGCCGAGGCCACCATGTATGAGTGTTATGGCATTGGACCGCGAAGATGTATCTTGGGTCCATAACCAATACTCGTCATTGAAACTCATATATCACAAGAATGATAGAAAGAGAACAATTTTGTTACTATCGGCATTATGGGGGGAGGGATAGCCCAATTGATTAGAACCGCACTCCCCCTATCTCCATGCCCCCACCTAAACCAAACAAGTATTGAAAAGTAGGTGTATTTGCAAGATGCTCAAGCCACACTCCTTGAATCAATGATATTTAGCTCATTCCTCAAATATCCAAATCTTGCTTCATCAAGGGGCTTCGTGAATATATTGGCAAGTTGATCCTTGGTGTTCACATATGCAAGCTCAATATCACCATGGGCAACATGATCTCTAATAAAATGATTCCGGATCTCAATATGTTTGGTTCTTGAATGTTGCACCGGATTATAGGCTATCTTGATAGCACTCTCATTGTCACATAGAAGAGGCACTTTGTCACAATTGACACCATATTCCTTTAAAGTTTGCCTCATCCACAACAATTGAGTGCATCCACTTGCGGCGGCAATATATTCGGCTTCGGCGGTGGAGAGAGATATACAATTTTGCTTCTTAGAAGACCAACACACCAAAGACCTACCAAGAAATTGGCAAGCTCCGGAGGTTGATTTCCTATCATCCTTGTCACCG
Organism: Dactylis glomerata; assembly: GCA_007115705.1. Taxonomy (NCBI): domain Eukaryota; kingdom Viridiplantae; phylum Streptophyta; class Magnoliopsida; order Poales; family Poaceae; genus Dactylis; species Dactylis glomerata. The sequence continues at coordinate 493,036 of QXEO01001984.1, read as the reverse complement.
GCCCAATCCGAATCTGTGAAGCCACAAAGAGAGAAATCCGAGCCTTTGGGATACCAAAGCCCATAAGTTGGGGTATGAACCAAATATGGAAAGATTCTCTTAACCGCCATAAGGTGGCTTTCTTTAGGAGCGGCTTGATACCTTGCACACACACCTACACTCAACACAATATCGGGTCTAGATGCGCAAAGGTAAAGCAAGGAACCGATCATAGAACGGTATACCTTTTGATCCACATCTTTACCATTGGGATCAAGTTCAAGATGACATTTTGTGGCCATTGGTGTGGCAGCCCCATTTAGTTCCTTCATCTTGAACCTCTTGAGCATGTCTTGGACATATTTGGCTTGATTAATAAAAGTCCCTTCTTTCAATTGCTTGATTTCAAAACCAAGAAAGAACTTCATTTCGCCCATCATAGACATCTCGAACCTATCGGTCATAAGCTTTGAAAATTCATCATTAAAAGCTTTGTTAGTAGAGCCAAAGATAATATCATCAACATATAGTTGGCATACGAAAAGCTCCCCATTGACCCTCTTAGTAAAAAGAGTGGGATTGATTTGCCCAACTTCAAACCCACGGTCTAACAACAACTCCCTAAGGTGCTCATACCACGCACGTGGGGCTTGTTTAAGGCCATAGAGTGCCTTATGGAGTTTATAGACATGGTTCGGGAAGTTGAGATCCTCAAACCCCGGGGGTTGCTTAACATACACTTCCTCTTTCAATGGACCATTTAGAAAAGCACTTTTAACATCCATTTGTTGCAACTTAAAGTTATGATGAGTGGCATATGCAAGAAGGATACGGATGGACTCAAGGCGAGCCACGGGAGCATAAGTTTCTCCAAAGTCAATTCCTTCCAACTGAGAGAAACCTTGAGCAACCAATCTAGCCTTGTTCCTCACAACAATTCCATGCTCATCTTGCTTGTTCTTGAATATCCACTTTGTGCCAATCACATTGCGGCACTCCTTTGGCTTCTCCACTAACACCCATACATTATTGCGCTTGAAGTTGTTGAGTTCTTCATGCATAGCATCCAACCAATCCGGATCTTCAAGAGCTTCAAATACTTTCTTGGGTTCAACCATAGAGATATAAGCATGATGAGAGCTAAATTGTGCCAATTGACGCCGGGTTGACACTTTGCTTCTTAAATCTCCAATAACCCTCTCAAGGGTATGACCTTTAAGCTCCAAATCCCTTTCAACTCTTTTCTTGCGACGGGCTTCGATCTCCTCATTTGACCTTGGAGGAGTCACTTGATCATCTTGATCATTTTGGTCCCCGTCTTGACCATCAAATTGACCTTGATCATTATTATCTTCATGAGTAGGTTGATCTTGGTCTTGTGAAGAATTGGGGGCGGTTGAGATAACCGGAGAGGATGGTGGTGCCCCTTCTTCTTCATGAAGGTCCTTGTCTTGTTCTTCGGTTGGTGCATTAGTTGCTTCCTTGGGAGAAGCTTGTTGAGCTTGTGAAGATGAAGGCTCCACTTGAGTAGAGCATAGTCCTTCCCGGTCGGCCACAAGGTGTCCCTCAATGGGGCGGAAAAATCCCACGCCCATTCTTCCTATGGCTTCTCAAGGTATTTCATCATCTACATCACAAGAAACAACATCTCGCCCCCCTTGGGAGCCGTCATTCTCTTCGAATACCACACTACAAGATTCTTCAACACGTCCGGTGGACTTGTTGAAGACTCTATAAGTGTGGGATTCGGCACCATAACCAACAAAAATACCTTCTATTACTTTCGGATCAAATTTACCTAAACAAACTCCTTTTCTTTGAAAGAAACACTTACACCCGAAAACCCGGTAGTAGGAGATGTTGGGCTTGCTTCCGGTGAGTATTTCATATGGAGTCTTGTTTAGGCCTTTGCGGAGGAAGAGCCGGTTTGAAGAGTGACAAGCCGTAGAGATAGCTTCGGCCCAAAAGTTGTATGGAGACTTAAACTCCGCCAACATGGACCTAGCCATATCCATAAGAGTCCGGTTCTTCCTTTCGGCTACACCATTTTGTTGAGGGGTGTATGCAGCGGAATATTGATGACGAATCCCCTCATCACTAAGAAATCCATTTAAGGTGTAGTTCTTGAACTCCGAGCCATTGTCACTTCTAATTGCCAAAATAGTTTGCCCATGTTGACGTTCAACTTCCTTGGCAAAGTCGATGACGGTTTGTTGAGTCTCACTCTTATGCTTGAAGAAGTAGACCCAAGTATATCTTGAATAGTCATCAACAATCACCAAACAATATTTCTTCCCACCAAGACTTGCATGAGAGGGAGGACCAAAAAGATCCACATGAAGGAGCTCCAAGATCCTCTTGGAAGAAATGATAGTCTTGCTTGGGTGGGGAGAATCATGCATTTTTCCTAGAACGCAAGCCCTGCAAACACGATCTTTGGCAAAAGAAACATTCTCTTTTAGTCCGAGTATGTGGCCACCCTTGTGAAGGCTTTGCAAAGTTCTCATATTGACATGGGCTAGTCGGCGATGCCAAAGCCAACCCACATCGGCCTTTCCAAATAAACACATTGCACTTGTAGTGGTTTTCCCCGAGAAGTCCACCACATACAAGTTATTTTCAATGTGCCCAACGAAAGCGACCTTTAAAGACTTGCTCCACAAGAGTACCACAATTTCATTATCAATGAAGACGGCAAAGCCCATCTTACCAAGTGCACAAACTGAAAGTAAATTGTAACCTAGGGTCTCAACAAGCATGACGTCCACAAGGGAAATATCCGGTGCGACCACCACCTTGCCAAGACCCAATACCTCGGATTGTGACATGTCTCCATAAGTGACGGTTATGTTGTTGTCATTAGGCCTCATCTCCGTCATAATCTCCTTGCTTCCGGTCATATGACTTGTGCATCCACTATCAAGCACCCATTTTTATCCACCGGAAGCATAGTCCTACAAGAGATTATTGCTTGGTTTTAGGTCCCCATTTCTCAATGGGTCCTCTTTTGTTAGCAACAAGGGTCTTTGGAACCCAAATAGACCAAGCAATATAACCATCATTTGGACCAACATATTTTGCATAAACATCACCATAATAATCACGAAATAAAACATAGTGAGAGTTAGCAATTCCCGCATGATCATCATGAGTGGCTTTGCCACCCACAATAGGATCCTTCTTTGCTTGTGCGGGCTTGGCCTTCTTTTTCTTGTTGTTCTTCTTCTTCTTCTTTGAGACAAAGCCAATCCCCGTTTTATCACCAAATGCCTTTTGCTTACTCAAAAGGTCATTCAGGTTTTTCTCACCTATGGGAATGGAGGACTTGGCAAGCTCATCTTTCAACCTAGCATTTTCTTCAATAACATTTGCATGATCACAAGTAGAAGTAGAAGAACTAGGCACGTTATTCTTAGTCAATTGAATTTGAAGTTGTTCATGTGACTTGGTAAGAATAGAGTGTTCACTTTTCAAGACCTTGTGAGCCTTGTCAAGATCTTCTAAATCCTTAACAAGTATATCATGACCAACACCAAATTCAACCTTTTCCTTTTTAAGCATTTTTACTTTAGCACGAGCATGGTCACGCTCTTTAATGAGTTTGGAAACAACTTCATTATTAGCTTCCTCAATGGAATCGAGCTTCTCTTCGAGAGTTGCTCGTTCCTCTTGCTCTTCTTCAAGAGACTCGGTTAGTGAGGCAATATCTTGAGCATATTCGTTTTCAAGCCTCATTTGTTCATCTAGTTTTTCAAGAGTTTTACCATATTGGCTCAATAGACGTTCAAAGTGAAGCTTGTGAACACCATCTACACTAGACACATAATCATCAAAAGCAACAATTTCTTCCTTTACTCTAAGACTAGCAAGATCATTCAAGGAAGCATCATTTGTCTTAGAGGAAGAGAAAGATGTGGGTGATACCTCGGAAGACTTGGCCATAAGGCACTTGACGTTCTTGACAAGAGAGTCCTCATTGGGGGATTCAAAGAGTGATGTGGAGGAAGTGGAGGTGGTTGCCATTGCGGCCATCTCACTAGTAGTGGTTTCTTCTTCATCACTCTCACTTGCGGAGTACTCTTCTTGAGTCAAGAACACAAACTTTGGTTGTTTCTTCTTTGGTCCACCCTTCTTCACAAATGGCTTCTTGGATGGTGACTTGGTCTTGCTTTTGAAGATGAGCTTTCCACCATGGTCTTCTCTCTTCTCATAAGGGCACTCGGCAACAAAGTGAAATCTATCATTGCAATTATAGCATGTCCTCACCCTTTGACCATTGTTGTCATTCCTTTGATAGCCACTTGACTTGCTTCTTCTTTGATTATCTTCTTTAGCCTTGTGTGGATCAACCCAAAAGGTTTTTCCATAGAAGGCCATGTGCTCATTGTACTCATGTCTTATGTCCTCGGGACACATCTCAAGCCTTGCTTCAATGCTTGCTTGAAGTGGAACCTCTTTCTCAACCACACTAGTTTTTAATGCAAGATTGGAGCTTCTTTGCATTCCTATGGCACGAGCACGAGCATCTTCCGCATTTTGTGCGGAAACCTTGTAGGCTTGAATCTCTTGCATCACTTGATTGGAGGTCATCTCATTGAAGTTGTGCTTTCCTTGAACACTCTTCACATCCGCGGGCTCATATGGAGTGAGAGCAAGAATGTACTTCATCTTGATCCACTCATCATCAATATGGTGAGCACCGAGGTTCTTGAAGGTGGTAGCAATAGCCTTGAGTCTCCTATACATCTCTTGATGATCCTCAGCATCCATCATGAAGAATCCCTCCGCTTGATTTGAGAAGGCAATATATCTTGTTTTCTTCATGCTCTCATTGCCAACGAAAACATCGGAGAGACCTTCCCAAGCTTCTTTGGCGGTGGAGAAGTGTTGGATGTGAGGCAAGTCCTTGGGCCCAACGGCGACTTGAATCATGTGGAGAGCGGTTGCATTGAGTTGACTATTGACCGTCTCTCTTCTCGTCATGTTGGTGGGATCCACGGCCTTGAATCCTTCTTCAACAATCCTCCAAAGCTCAATGCAAGAACTGCGCATATGAGAGATCATTTGATATTGCCATTGACCAAAGTTTAATGCATCAAGCTTAGGCGGATCACCTCTATGGTTAATATGAGGATGAGGAACCGGCGGGTCGGGTGAATACCAATGTGGGTATTCACCTTTCCCGTCGCCCTTGGTGGAAGACTTAGCATCGCCATTTTTGTCGGCACCCTCCTCATCTATCCCCTCATTCTCCACTTGTGGAGTAGCGGGTTTTTCCGGAGGTGGAGGAGCATTAGTTTTAGCTTGCATGAGTTGCGCTATCATTTCACGCATCTCACTTATTTGAGATGTCATGGAAGTCATGGATGATTCCAAAGATTTGAACTCATCCATAGAGACTTGACCCGAGCCCTCTGTAGGTGGAGGATCCATACTCTTAGGTGGTTAAGCCCGAATTAAGAGCCGAGGCTCTGATACCAATTGAACGGATCGTAAGGGCACCTAGAGGGGGGGGGGGTGAATAGGTGCTACTCAAATTTTAATTCTTTTTCCAATTTAGGCTTGACACAAAGGTAAATTCTCTAGATATGCAACTAAGGTGAATTTACCTATATGACAACTAGCAAGCTAAGCAAGATACAATAAGTAAAGGCAATAAAGGATAGAGGTAACCGAGAGTGGAGCACACGGAGACACGGATGTAATTCCCGTAGTTCCTTCCTTTTTAGGGGAAGTACGTCTACGTTGGAGGGGTGTGGTTGCCACAAAGGCCTAACCAACGCCACAAAGGCTCACCCTATTCTCCGGTGCAAGCTTCCGCCACAAAGGCCTAGCTCACTTTCCACTAAGGGATTCCTCAAGGCGGAACCGGCCTTTACAATCTTGGGGCACACATCCACAACCGAATTGGAGGCTCCCAAGCACAACACAATGCTGTCAAACAACAAGTAGCAATATATCAAATACACAAATCAAGGTCTTGGGACACAAGGGAACCCAAGACACAAGGGCCCTCAAGCAAATGAGAGGGGAAAGTAAATCGCTTCGGTGAGGATGTAGATGATGGTCTTCTCCTTCGATTCTCCAAAGATCAAGAGCTTTGGTGGGTTGAGGGAGGAGATCTAGTTGATTTGGTGGCTCAAAATAATGGTGTTCTTCTTCTTGGGATGAGCTAGTTGTTGGGGAAGAAGGTGGGGGGTATTTATACCCCCACCAAAATCTGACCGTTGCCAGCCAGGAAAGTCCGGCTAAAGCCGGAGTTAAGTCCGGCTAAAGCCGGTCACACCGGCTAAAGCCGGCCTCCACACCGGCTAAAGCCGGTCTGAAAAATCCGGCCCTGCCGGAAATAGCCGGACAAAAAGCCGGGTTACTCCAGAGACGCATGACTTCTTCCGAAACAGGGCAGTCCGGCTATAGCCGGTCTGGGGACCGGCTAAAGCCAGCCTTCCTGGCCAAACTTCATATAAAACCTTTCCCAGAGCATGTTAGCACCAATTCCTCAAGAATTTCCTTTGGGTAATGATAATTATCAAGTATAACATAGGAAACCCAATATCTTGTGCAAGAATATAATAAAATCCTGCAAAGCATAATCACCACATTAATAGATAATGTATTGTTAACAAACGCCAAAATCAATTAGGCGGGAAATGCTCTTTCACCTTGGTTTCTTACTGAGGGAAAAGACTTGCTGCTGTGCTCATCATACTTTCCGCTTGGAGTTTCCCAACTGCCTGGCCACAATAATCATTAACTACAGGCCAGACATCAAGCCCTTTTCTGGCGCCATTGCCGGGGAAGAAGTAGAAGACCTCTGCAAGGGGAGTTTTTCGCACACACATCCTTTACTTTGTTTTATTGTTTTGCATTACTTTATTTATATTTACTTGCATCGTTTTATCAAAAACCCAAAAAAATTAGAATCCTTGATAGTTGTTTTTTACTTATCTGCTTTTAGTTTTGCTGAAATGGCTAATCCTGAAAATACCAAGTTGTGTGACTTTACTAGGACGAACAATAGTGATTTTATCTGCACTCCTATTGCACCACCTGCTCCTGTTGCAAACTTTTATGAGATTAAGCCTGCTTTACTGAACCTTGTTATGAAAGAGCAATTTTTTGGTGCTAGTACTGAAGATGCTGCAGCTCATCTCAACAACTTTGTTGAGCTATGTGAGATGCAGAAATATAAGGATGTAGAAAGTGATATTATTAAGCTCAAGTTGTTTCCTTTTTCTTTGAGAGGAAAAGCTAAAGATTGGTTGCTGTCTTTGACTAAGAATAGTATTGATTCATGGACTAAGTGTAAGGATGCTTTCATTGGTAGATATTATCCTCCTGCTAAAATTATATCTTTGCGTAGCAATATTATGAAGTTTAGTCAATTTGATAATGAACATGTTGCTCAAGCCTGGGAAAGAATGAAATCTATGATAAAGAATTGCCCCACTCATGGACTGACTACTTGGATGATTGTCCAAACTTTTTATGCAGGACTGAATTTTTCTTCAAGGAACCTATTGGATTCAGCTGCTGGAGGCACTTTTATGTCCCTTACCTTGGGTGCCGCAACAAAGCTACTTGACAACATGATGGTAAATTATTCCGAATGGCACACCGAGAGAGCTCCACAAGGTAAGAAGGTAAATTCTGTTGAGGAAACCTCTTCCTTGAGTGATAAGATTGATACCATTATGGCTATGCTTGCTAATGATAGGACTCATGTTGATCCTAATAATGTTCCTTTAGCCTATTTGGTTGCTCAAGAAGAGCATGTTGATGTGAACTTCATTAGAAACAATAATTTTAACAACAATGCTTATAGGAACAATTTTGCTAGTAACAATTATAGGCCGTCTCCTTCTTCCAATGGTAATGGTAACTCTTATGGTAATTCCTCCAACAACACTAGGGCCGCTCCCTCTGAACTTGAAGTCATGCTCAAAGACTTCATGGTAAAACAAACTGCTTTTAACAAGTCTGTTGAGGAAAAGTTAGGCAAAATTGATATTCTTACTTCTAAAGTTGATAGCCTTGCTCACGATGTTGAACTTCTGAAATTAAAAGTGTTGCCAAATGATGTGAAAGAGAACAATGTTTTTGCTACTGCTAATGCTATCCAAGTTGGAATTGATGAAAATGTTAGATTGTTAGCAGAATTGCATGCTAGATGGGAAAGAGAGGATGAGATTGCTAGGAATATGAAAGTTTGTACTATTACTACCTCTAATGATGTTGTTCCAAATGCTAGCAATCCTCTTACTTTGATTGGTGTAGAGAAAACTCCCACTCCTTGTGTTAAAAAGCCTAAAACTGCTAAAACTTTTTCTCAAAAGAGTGCTGGAATTTTTCGGAGTGTAGGTGATGATAGCTCTATTTCCTTTAATGATTTTGATGTTGATGGCTGCAATATATTTGAAGTAATTTTGTTCTTGCAAATGCTTGCTTTGACTCCCATTGCTAGTTCTTTAAATATTACTTTTACTAAGCATATTACCAATGCTCTCATGAAAATTAGGGATGAAAAGTTGCAACAAAAAGCTTCTATTCCCAAGAAGTTAGAAGATGGTTGGGAATCCATCATTGATATGCATGTTAATGGTTTTGATTGCCATGCTTTATGTGATCTAGGTGCTAGTATTTCTATTATGCCTAGAAAAATTTATGACATGCTTGACTTACCACCGCTTGAAAAATGTTATTATGATGTTCCTATTGCTGATGTTACTAAGAAGAAACCTTTGGGAAGGATTAATGATGTTCTTATTATGGTTAACAATAACCTTGTTCCCGTTGATTTTCTCATCGTGGATGTTGAGTGCCATGCTTCATGTCCTATTATTTTGGGAAGACCCTTTCTTCGAACTGTAGGTGCCATCATTGATATGAGAGAAGGCACCATCAAATATCAATTCCCACTAAAGAAAGGTATGGAACACTTCCCTAGGAAAAGAAAGAAATTACTTTTTGACTCTATTCTTAGAGCAAATTATGAGCTTGATGCTTCATCTATTGATGTTACTTGATTCGCAATTTTCTGCGCCTAGCTCAAAGGCGTTAAAGAAAAGCACTCTTGGGAGATAACCCAATGTTTTATTTTTAGTAATTTTTCTTTTATTTGAGTCTTGGAAGTCATTACTACTGTAATGACCTCTCCTTATCTTTTTTATTTCATTGTTGTGCCAAGAGAAGCCTCTAATTTGAGTGAGGTAAAGATTTGGGGATGTTGCTGTCCTGAAACTGTTTTCGGTGCTGTACCGTAAAAATTCGTGAAAATTCTCTGTATATCTTCTGGACCTGCGATTTCTTGTGCATATGCCCCAGGTTATATCCAAACTTTTATTAGTTGAACACTTTTTGATTTGAGCAACAGAAAACCCCTTTAAAAACCGGCCTTTATCAGCTGTTCTGTTTTGACAGATTTCTGCCACTATTCGTTTTTGCCGCTTTATCGCTTTCTTTTTGAGTTCTTTTGATCACAGAACTTTTGGGGAAGTTGCTACAGTAATATATACTTTATATGTGGTGGTTTTGGGTTGAAACCTGAAGCAAAATAGGTTGATTATATGTTATGCTTACACTAATGTTGCTAATAGATTTGTGTTTAGTTTTGTATGAAGGAAGTTTTCAAGTATAGGGATTGGAGAATGATGAGATGAGTTGAAGAATGGACAAAAGCTCAAGCTTGGGGATGCCCATGCATCACCCCAAGAAATATCCAAGAAGTACAAGCGTCAAATCTTGGGGATGCCCCCGAGGCACCCCTTCTTCATCGGCAAAAATCAGGTCACCTTTCAAGACACTATATTTTTATTGCTTCATGCACTATGCGTTTTTCTTTGAGCGTTAGTTGTTTTAGTTTTTTTTATTAGTTTAGTTTTGTTTGCTGCAATAAATGGTTGGACCCCAACAAATTTCTTTTGGAGAAGTTGCCTTGCTTTTCATTTGCCAAGAACGCTCTAGTTTTCACTCTTATAAAAAACCGAGTGTTCTTCTTTTTCTGCTACTGCTTTTGGTTTTCGTTTTCGCCTTGATTTGCATTCAGATCTTCTTATATTTATTTATCAAGGTGTATTTTTGCCTCTGGACCATTTTGGTTGTCCTCAAAAGAGTTGGATTTAAAAAGTTCAAATGGTGTTGGAAAAGAGAAAAAGCTTTATGCAAAAAAGTGGTACAAGAAGGAGCTTGTGTAGACTGCGGCTTAGGCTTTTTCATGTCATGCTTGATGTCTTTTTGATAGTATGCTTAGTGGTTTTGCTGTAGCATGACTTGTCTCAAATAACTGAGATTGCTTAATGAGCCTTTGAAAAAATCATGCGTTGTTTTTAATTATTTGGAAGCATTATTTTGGTTTTCTCCTTGATGCTTTATTTGGGTTGACTTGGCACATGCTCACACATGTTAGGCTCATACAAAGTCGCCAATAGCCTCTATGATCATTTAGTTTTTGACTTTTGATGCCATCTTATGCTTCTTTTAATGTCGCTTTGTCGCTTTGCATGATTATGGCCATTATTGCTCTCTTAGTTGGTCGCTCCCAGTCTTTTGCTAGCCCCTGCCTTGTACTGAGTATGAGCTCTACTCATGCATCCAACTCCTAAAAACCAAGTTATTCCAAAGTGTCCACCATGCATACCTACTAGCAATTTGCTATTCCAAGTAAATTTGACTTGTTTTTATTTTCTCTTCAAATTAAATTCTTACCAGTGTTATGCGAAAATTGGTCAGTAAAGCTCTCACGAACCGGAAGGGACACTTTACTTTTTCTTGTTCTTAAAAATTTGACATTGTGGTCTCTTATGTTGAGTTGTTATGCTTGCAAGTTGTAAGTTGGAGACTAGCCCAACCATGCAGTCATGGGCAAGCTTTCAACATTGCACTTCTTATTTGAGTTGATATCATGATCTTTTGTTTATGGATACTCGCGGTGTGAAATGAATTGGGAATCTTGCGGGGATCATGGAGTTTGTATATGTGTTAGGGAAACGCCTGGGCCGCCAATCTAAGCCATGCAAAATTCATGGTGGAAATTTGCAGCATACCCATAGTGGACATTCGATGACGCATCTCAAAATAAAAAACTATACAAATGGTAACTAAAAGAGATGTCGAGGTGTTCATTGTCTGCTTGTCCTGTCATTTTGATGTGGGCTTGTTCCATGTCATCGGGCACGAAGGTACCCCGTTGGCGGTTCTCGATGATACGTGTATACTTACAATGACAAGAGTCTTGCTTGGGACTCTAAGTAAAGTAGCATGAGGTTTGGGTACTCGTATTCACGGGACACGAGGTTTTCAACTTATGATTTGTCAAGCATATGCATCATAATTGTTCTCGCATTAACTTTAACCATTCAAGATGCTTATGATGGGGGCAATGAGAGCTCAAAGCCGGTAAGTACCATAATTTTTGAAGGTTATAAAACTTGCAATCACTGCTTCCCTCTGCGAAGGGCCTTTCTTTTACTTTTATGTTGAGTCACCACCTTCTATCTTTATGCACCATTAAGAGAGCATAGTTGTCATTCTTAGTATAATGTGCATTGTCCCAAAGTTTTCGTTGATTGATTCATATTGTTGGTTTCACTTGTTCTCAAATTATTTGTATCTAGTCGCCCTCTTAAACTTGAAGGTGTCCTATGCATTTATGTTTCGCTCTCCATAAAGGACAAGCTGAAAACCATTTGTATGTTTTTCCTTATGATTTGAACACACGTTTGACTTTCATTGTTTCATTTTCATGATCTTTTGTTTGTGTTCTTTTTCATGTTATAACATGGTCGCTAAGTTTTTATTGTCAAGATTATATCTTTCATGCCCATGTTTTAAGTTCTTGTGATCCCAGCACTCAATGCTTACATAGATGATCAAGATTGTGTAGGTGCATGTCACCACAAAAATTATTTCTTTTGTTATCACTTACCTACTCAAGGACGAGCAGGAGTTAAGCTTGGGGATGCTAATACGTCTCCAACGTATCCATAATTTTTGATGCTCCATGCTTGTTTTTACACCATTTGCCTAATGTTTCGTTACACTTCGTGGCACTTTTATGCATTTTCCGGAACTAACCTATTAACAAGTCGCCACAGTGCCAGTTCCCTGTTTTCTACTATTTTTGTGTTTCAGAAAATCTACACAAGAAATATTCTCGGAATTGGACGAAACCAAAGCCAGTTGCCTAGAATTTTACTGGAGCTTCCAGAGAACCGAAGAGGAGTTGGAGTGGGGCCACGAGGGGCCCTCACACCAGGGCGGCGCGGCCAGGGGCTGTGCCGTGCCCCCTATGTGTGAGACCGCCTCGGTCCACTTCTGACGATGCCCCTTCACCTATAAAGACCCCCCCGACGGGAAAAACCTAAGTACCTGATCAATTTTCCAGAAACACATCACGATCCGCCGCCGTCGTCGACCCGAGATTGGGAGGGTCCAGAAGCTCTTCCCGTCACCCTGCCGGAGAGGGGAATCGCCACCGGAGGTCTTCTTCATCGCCATGCTTGCCTCTGGAGCGATGAGTGAGTAGTCTACCTTGGACTATGGGTCCACAGCTGTAGCTAGATGGTTGTCTCCTCCACCACGTGCTTCATGTTTAGATCTCATGAGCTGCCTTAGATGATTGAGATCACCGTTATGTAATTCTACATGTTTGGTTTGTTGGGATCCGATGAATATTGGTGTTATGATTGAGTTACTATACTGAAATATATCTTATGTTATCTCTATGTTGTTTATGATCTTGCATGCTCTCCGTTGTTAGTAGCTATCTTGGCCGAGTAGTTGCTAGTGACTCCAAGAGGGGGTATTTATGCTCGATAGTGGGTTCATGTCTCTATTTAATCTAGGGGAGTGACAGAAACCTCTAAGATTGTAGATGTGCTGTTGCTACTAGGGAGAAAACAACATTCATATGCTCGAGGACATATGCTTTGTTTACATTACACACTTTGCTTAATGCAATTATCTGTTGTTCGCAACTTAATACTCATGGGGTGTTTGGACGATATCCCCGTGAGTGGATTATTAGTCATAGATGTAGTTGGATGGCGGTCTATGTATTTTGTTGTAATGCCCAGAGTAAATCGCATAGTGAACTTCTTGACATATCACGTTATCTTTATTCTATCAATTGCCCAACTGTAATTTGTTTACCCAGCATGTGTTATTTATCTTGGAGAGACACCACTAGTGAACTATGGACCCCGGTCCTATTTCCATCATATTGCTATCACCTGTTTACTTTACTCGCACTATTTACTTTACTTGCATACTTTCACTGTTTTCCACTCGATACGCTCATACCCTTTGTTTCAAGCAAACCGGTGAGATTAACAACCTCATCGCAAGTTGGGAACAAAGTACTTGGTTGTGTGTGTGCAGGTTCCGCGTTGCTACTGGCCGAAGACGAGTCAACAAGTATCGTTAAACGGTGTCCTTGTTGGAGTGTTATTAAGCCAGTCCGCATCACCTTCGGTCATTTGTCTGCTCTTCTCCTGATCGACATACCTTGGTTTCTAACTGAGGGAAAAGACTTGCTGCTGTGCTCATCATACTTTCCGCTTGGAGTTTCCCAACTGCATGGCCACAATAATCATTAACTACACACTAGACATCAGGTAACATGTATCAACTTATCTACATTGAAAGTTACTCGCCCCTTTACATGTGTTGGGTTTTGTATCTTGCATGTGTTTGTATATGTTGTCCTTCCTACTTGCTTCATTTTGAGTAATCAAGTATGTGCATGTTGGTTTGCACACTATGTACAGTTGTTCTCGTTGAGCCTTTTGCATCTCGTTTTATCTTACTTGGCTCTTGTAAGAGATTATTGGACCATCCCATTTTGGGGGAGTGATATGCTTTGCACTTCACAATCCTAAAAATGTGTGTACATGAGGAATACCACTTAGTGTTGATATTTAAAGGTTATCTAGTTTCTATGTGGTATGTCATTCCCATGAGAAATTCAAATTCTATAATGTCCATTAATCATCTTGTTGGATTTTATTTATCTCTTGTGAAAATAAATGTTTTATCACATTATGGGGGAGTAATATGCTTTGTGCATACTACAAACCAATATAATGTGTATATTTGAGGTTGTGTCACATAGTGTTGATATTGTAAATTATTTTGCTTCTATGTGGCATGTTTTCTCAAACAAATTCCAATTTGCTAAATTGTTTTATTGCTCTTGTTTTGAATCTTGTTTGTGAGATACTTTCTTGATAGGGTTTTCCTAAAATGTGGAATGCTACATCAAAGTTGGAAAACCATTTGCTTCAAGTTATCTTAATCATTGTTTTGTGTGATTGTTTATCTATTTGAGTCTATCAAGAATATCTTCTTTAGCATGGTGATTAATTCTTATCCTTCTCCGTATGATTCTTTGTTGTGAAGATGATCTTGGATTTATATGTAAACTACCACCGGGAAATAAATCCAAATACCTCTTGTTCTTGGACAATTGGTACTATATCATGTGGGACATGTATATTGATCATCTTTACATTGGCTAATGCTTTTAATTGCCTTATCTCTAGCCAAAATGTATTTGTTTTAGCTCCCATTGTCTTCCATGACTTTTGTTATTCCATTTGATTTCGTTGAACTTGTTTTGTGTTATTTCTATTTAGGTAGATGTGATGATCCCACTTGTGTGAATTTTGTAATCAAATGCAAAATCATAAATAATGCACTAATCTTGGGGGAGCTCTCCTATATTTGTTATAACACACTCTTTGTGCTTATTTCATTTGGTATTGGTTTTTGTTGAAAGACAAATCTTTTCTTTTTGGTACTTAGTGTGCCATCATAAAAAGCGTGGAGAGTTTGGTTTGTTTGTTTGAATCTTGCTCTCTTTGGGAGTTGGTGATCTCATTCCTTATTATTATTTTCTTACTCTTAAAATGAGATATGTCTTTGAGCATGTGTGTTTTAGTCATGCTTTATGCTCATTGGCTTTTGCTTGATTCACTAGTTGAACTTTGGAGTCAATCTTGTATTGATTTTATTCTTTGATATAATTTGGACAACCTTTTGTAGCTTCACAATTTTGTGTGCTCGCTTGTCCTTCTTGGTGTTTTGTCCAAATTGTATCTCCTTTGGCTCTTGAAAGTCTTGTGCATGCATATTTTCTAAATGTATATTGTATGGCATGCTTTGCTTTCTTTGATCAAATATATAGGAGAAGCTCCATCAAATCCTAAATCGGCTAAGATGTGCATGAAATTCAATTTTTATATATATAAGCACATATTTATGTGGAGTTTGTCCTATATGTTGTAGTCTCTAACTACTTTGGACCCAATGGGTTTGGGGACCATCTTGTACTTGAACTTTGTTTTAGGTACATGGAGATATATTGGTGCTTGTCTCAATAATAAGGATGAAGTGGTGACTAAATGATAATTTGAGGCAAGCTAGGATTATTGAAGAACTCTTATCTACTACATCCTACCATTAATATCTCGGTACCAAGTATCTTTTTATGCATACTTTTCTAGCATCCAACCTTGTGTAGGTTGTTTCTTGGCATGGATATCTTTATTTGAAAATCATGTGGTTCTTGCAAAGATTCTAATGAAACCTCTTTATTGCAAATGTGAGCAAGTTGAGATGAGGACATATTATTGGGAACATATAAAAATCATGCTCATGATTCTTCTATCCCATATATGTCAACTTAGCAAACTTTTTGCATATCAATTCCTCAATAAGCTCACATGTGCAATATTGATGAAATTGCAAATTTATTTCTTCCGTTTGGTATCCTTCATTATGATACTTGTTATTTTTATCAAAGCATCCCAACTATCTTCTTTCCCTTGTTGATATTTGCGATGTGTTTGACATGTTGGTGGTTGAAGTTTATCAATATACAATAGGATAAATTGAGCCTTTGGCCATGCTTTAAAAGTAAAAATCTCATTGGTATATTGCATGACTTCATTTTGGATACAATGTTCTATTCTTAGTATCTATTTTGTGTGTACATGTTTCTTTGTGATAATTATCTTTGTGATATTGTCTACTTAGAAACTTATACACATGAGAGATGATATCTCATTATTTGTCGGGGGGATGACCCCCGGTAGGGTCAAGAGAGTAGAAAGACACAAGGTCTATGATTGACTTTATGCCGGGTTATCAAGGAAGGGCCTGGCCGGAATATAAGAGCATCGGCCAGGCCGGCATATAATGTGTATCCCGGCTGATACTTGGATATGCCGGCATAGCCGGAATACTTATAAAAGTGTGCCGGCATATACTTAGATATGCCGGCCTAACCATTTGGTGTGTTGTGCAGGAGCAGGGGAGGCCGGATTACCCGACCCTCGTAGGTCGTTGGTCCGGCATATATGTCCTGGGTATGGCCAACGGTCATATCCGGGATACTTAAGTCAACTAAGGTGTCACATCCCTACTATCAAGGAAGAAAACATCCAAGCATGGTAGCAGAGTAAGATGGCAGGGTGCACAGTGGAGGTTACCTACCCTCACTGTGCTCCAGTACAAGCTTACCTCAGAGTGGTAAGGTCACAGTCCTGGAAGTACAAGGTACAGCAAGGGGAGTCCCATCGAGAGCAATCAGGGAGAAAGTCATGAGCGTCTGCCCTCGACAGCAAGTCCTGTTTGGAGTGTAGTTGGTGTCTCCTGGTCTTCTATGACCGTTGTAACCCTGGCCACCACTATATAAGGTGGCACAGGGAGTCCTAGCAAAGGGTGGGAAGGTTGAAGGTTGGTTGGCCACTCTGTGTTCCTACACTTAGCAGTTCATCTTCCTTCTCTAGCAGAGAGCTTGGAAGCACCATTGTTGTGTACTACATCGACCCATATATACAATCAGTAGAGCAGGAGTAGGGGTGTTATCTCCTTACGAGAGCCCCGAACCTGGGTAGATCAGTGTCTCTTTCTGTCGTGCTTTTTAGCTCGTTCCCCTCTCCCGAATCCTCCAGCATCTAGTTCGGCCCCCATTTAAGCCATCCTATGGCATATGTTGTTTCACCACGACGACATTTGGCGCCCACCGTGGGGCAGATCGATATGCTGGGCGGAGTGTTCATTCGGACGGGGTCTGTGATAGCAGCTTCGGGAGTGCGCGTGGTCTCTGGCCTCGTCCAGAGGCTAGGCTCGCTCAGTTTCGTCAGTGACAACGCCGGTTGTCTCGGTGGCCGGCCGTTCCCCAGGGATGGCCGGATTATGTCTTTCGGTTCCCACGAGGTGTACGTGGGGACTGAGAGAATTTGCAGGAAGGAGGTGCTGGTGGCGTCGGATCCTCCGTCACATCGGCTGGCTCACGCTGGGCGTAGCGCTCGCTCAGTAGAGCCGGCTGAGGTGATGATGGCCGGCACATCCGTGCCGCCGGCGGAAGATGCCGGCAAAGCAGCAGCGGCCGGAGCTTCTCCTCCGGAGCCGCCGAAGGTCAAGAGGTCGGCGCGTCCTCCGTTGGAGCGTGCGGAGAACCTGGCCGGCACTTCCGGTGTGCCGGCTAGGGGCGAGGTTCTTCTTCCCATCATCGACCGGCTTCTCGAGCCGGTGCGATCCGGCGTTGATCCGGAGCAGACAAGGGAGGTCCTGGAGGGATCTCGTCAGGCCCTCGTCGACGAGGCCCTGGCCATGAACCAGGAGCGCGAACGGTTTAACCGGCAACTCCGTGAGTATGAGGCAGCCCATGGTTTTACTCCTGTAGTAATCCGGCCTAGCCGGATAGAAGAGGTTAGAACTAGAGGCAGAAATCTTAATGCTGAGATAGGAAAAGATGCTAGAGATAAGAGTCATACCGCAACTAGTACTGTGCCTAAGGTAGTCTATAGTTCGCCAGTAAAGAACCTTAGAGCGGCGGCCGAGGTAGCTAAGGATTTATCTTGTTTATCCGGCGAAGCACTGCGTGAGCAGCAAGCCCGGCTTAACCAACTTTTGTCTGAAGCTACAAAGCAGCAGGAGGCCTTTAAGAAGGCAAACCCGGGTGCCGGGGCGTCTCAGTACATTGTGTCGGCGGGAGGTGCCGGCGCGAGGTCGAGGGGCCAAGCCTCGTCCCCGCATCCTAGCGCCCGGCGTGCCGGAAGTGTGACCTCTGGCCGCCGGGACAAGCAGATCCAGGTGTACGATCCGGCTGCCGCCGGAAAGCAGGCGATGGTGCAGAATGTCGGCCAAGCTGACAAGTATGTCGGCAGCAAGAAGCCCGGCCAGAGTGTGCCGGCCGGGCATGAAGCAGGCGCGGCCGGTGGTGGCCGGAGTAACAGTGCAGCCCGGCGTCAGCAACAGGGCGCCGGAGGTGCAGCGCAGCAGCAGGGTGCAGGCCATCCGGGACATCGAGAGGATGACGGCAATTCCGCCCTTGCCAGGGCGGGATATCAGCAGCAGCACCAGCAAGGCCGGCATAGTGAGCAGCATCAGCCGGAGCAGCAGCAGCAGATGATCGCAGGCCCAATAGCATCCCGGCTTGGACCTCGGTCCTTGGAAGCCAATGATGCACGTTTCAAGCTGGACAAGATCCACCAATCAGAGTTGGTGGAGAGACAAGGAGCTCCGGGCCCTATGTGTTTCGGACCCCGGATTATGGGGGAGCCGGTGCCTTACTTCTTCCAGCTCGCGCGTGGCGCGAGGACATATAATGGCAGTACGAAGCCGGAAGATTGGTTGGAGGATTACTCCACAGCGGTGAACATCGCCGGAGGAAACCTCAGATGGGCGGTACGATATGTGCCGCAGATGTTGGAAGGTCCAGCCAGGATATGGCTGAATAATTTGCCGGCCGGGAGTATCAACGGCTGGATTGATTTCGAAGAGCAGTTTGTGTCGAACTTTACCAGTACATACAAGAGGCCCAACCGTCCGCAGCAGCTGGCTAACTGCCGGCAAGGAGTGAATGAGACTGACCGTGACTATCTGACCAGGTGGTGCACGTTGCGCAATTCCTGCGAAGGAATCAATGAGCAGCAGGCCATCATGTGGTTCGCTCATGGGTGCCAACATGGCACCATGCTGTGGCAAAAGCTTCAGAGGCAAATGCCGGCCACGCTGGCCGAAACAATCAAGATCGCTGATAGTTATGCTCTGGGAGATCCCAAGCAGCCCAGTCTCGATTCACAAGGACAGGGGCAAACCCAGGGGAACACCAGCAATGCCGGGAGATCAGGGCAATATTATCGCACTGATAACCGGAACAAGAGAAGAGATGAAAGGCCGGATTATCGGTATGGGGCAGCACAAGTTGCAGCTGTGGAGGAAGAGCAAGGGGGCGCCGGCAGTAGCCAGCGTCCGAGATATGAGAACTATCAGCAGCCTCAGCAGCAGCCGCAGCAGCAAGCACAGCCGTTCCAGAAGAAGAATGTCTGGACCAACAAGAATGCCGGCGGAGCCGCCGGCCAGAAGAAGCAGTGGCCGAAGTATACTGTGGGTCTTGCCATGGACAAGCCTTGTGTGTTCCACACATTCCAGCCGGGAAAGCCGGCAAACCATTTGACAAGGAACTGTTCGTGGCTGGACGACATATTAGCAGGTCGTGCAGGTCCCTGGGGACCGGCTAGACCCTCTGTCCCGGCAGCTCCATCGCCGTTGACAGGTGCCAATACGATTGCAGTCCCACCTAGGCCGGTTAATCCTGGGAATCAGAGCAACGCCGGAAATGCCGGCGTAAATCAAGTTGACCAGAGCTATAATCCGGAATATAACGCCGGAGGCCCAGGAGCGGGCCGGAATGAGTACAAGGAGTATGATCAGAGCTATATGGTCTTTGAGACCGAGAGAACAGACAAGCAGAGCTTGTACCGGCGGTGTCTGGAGGTGAATGCCGTTATGTCGGCTGTGCCAAAGCTGATGTACTGGTCTGACCAGGCTGTTGGTTGGGACAGGGCAGATCATCCCCGGATCATGCCAAATCCCGGCGGATATGCTCTGGTGATGGATCCGACATTCGTCGGGCCGGCTAATAACGTAAGATTCAGCAAGGTCCTCATTGATAATGGAAGCAGCATCAACATCATGTATCGGGATACGATGGAGAAGCTGGGAATCAAGGAAAATATGCTGGAACCGAGCAAGACCACGTTCCACGGCATTGTGCCGGGACTTTCGTGTGCGCCGATGGGCAAGATCAGGATGGATGTGATGTTTGGCAGCCGGGATAACTGCAGGGTGGAAAACCTCATGTTCGAGGTGGTTGATCTGGAGAGCCCCTACCATGCTTTGCTGGGTAGACCGGCACTGGCAAAATTCATGGCCTCTACGCATGTGGCGTATCTGAAGATGAAGATGCCGGGACCCAAAGGAGTGATCACCATCATTGGTGATTACAAGCGTTCGATGGCATGTGCCACCGCCGGATCCAATCTGGCCGAGACTCTGATCATTGCAGAGGAGAGGAAGAGGCTCAAGCGAGCAGTGGAGATTGCTGAGACGGTCGTGGCCGGCAAATCTATGCCGGGCATGACAAATCCCGGTGGCAGCGTTTCTTTTCAAGTGAGTAAGGAAGTCAAAAAGGTGCCTCTGGATGAAGCTTTCCCGGAGCGCCATGCCCTGGTTGGGGCAAGTTTGGATCCCAAATAGGAAAGCGAGCTCATCAGCTTCCTCCGTGAGAATCGGGATATCTTTGCATGGTCTACTTCGGACCTGCAAGGTGTGCCGAGGGAGCTGGCTGAGCACGCATTGCACGTGAGACCCGATGCTAAGCCAGTGAAGCAGCCGCTCCGGCGGAATGCCGGCGATAGAAGGAAAGCCATATGGGAGGAAGTGGCCAGGCTCTTAGCCTCTGGCTTTATAAAGGAAGTACTTCATCCGGATTGGGTGTCTAATCCGGTTTTGGTGGAAAAGAAGAAAGACGAGCCGCCATAGTGAAAGTATGGCGGATGTGTGTTGATTACACCAACTTGAATAAGGCATGTCCTAAAGATCCATTCCCGCTCCCTCGGATCGATCAAGTGATTGATTCCACAGCCGGATGTGAACTGTTATCATTTGTAGATGCCTATTCTGGTTTCCACCAGATCCCCTTGTTTGAGCCAGATCAAATAAAGACATCCTTTATTACCCCGTACGGGGCTTATTGCTATCTCACTATGCCGTTCGGTTTAAGAAATGCCGGCGCAACTTACCAAAGGTGTATGCAAAAGTGTTTGCACGATCAGATAGATAAAAATGTGCAGGTATATGTCGATGATATCGTCATAAAAACCAAGGAGAGCAAGACTCTCATAGATGATCTCCGGGAAACCTTTGGGAACCTGAGGAGATTCCGGATGAAGTTGAATCCGGCTAAGTGCACCTTTGGTGTGCCGGCGGGCAAGTTGCTCGGTTTCCTTGTTTCCAGCCGGGGTATTGAGGTGAATCCCGGCAAGATTCGTGCCATAGAAAGGATGAAGCCGCCGACAGATTTGAGGGAAGTACAGAAGTTCACTGGGTGCCTCGCATCCCTGAGCCGCTTCATAAGCCGGCTGGGAGAGAAAGCTCTGCCGTTATATCAGTTGATGAAAAAGTCCGACACATTTGTCTGGACAACGCAAGCAGATGCAGCTTTCAAGAATTGAAACAGTTGTTGTCAACAGCGCCGGTATTAGCGTCTCCGATGCCCCGGGAGCCAATGTTGCTCTATATAGCGGCAACCAACCGAGTTGTCAGTGCTGTGGTGGTAGTAGAGCGAGAGGAAGGAGGCAAAACCGTGCAGCGGCCGGTATATTATCTGAGTGAAGTCCTCTCCACCTCAAAGCAAAACTACCCCCACTATCAGAAGATGACCTATGGTGTCTATATGGCGGCCAAGAAGCTCAAGCATTACTTCCAAGAGCATCCAATCCGGGTAGTGGCCGAGGCCCCTATCTCGGAAATTATAGGCAACAAAGATGCCAGCGGCCGGATAGCAAAGTGGGCAATAGAGCTTTCACCATATACACCGCAGTACGATAAGAGGGATACAATCAAGTCCCAGGTCTTGGCTGATTTCTTTATTGACTGGGCCGAGATACAGTATGAGCCACCATTGCCAGATGCCAATTATTGGAGGATGCATTTCGATGGGTCCAAGACAATCCATGGCTTGGGTGCCGGCATAGTTCTCAGTTCACCAAAGAATGACCAGCTGAGATACGTCCTGCAGATTCACTTTGCAGCATCAAATAATGTGGCGGAATATGAGGCACTTGTGCATGGCCTGAAGGTGTCTAAGGACATAGGAATTCGCCGGATTATGTGCTTCGGGGATTCTGACTTAGTGATTCAGCAGTGTTCCGGCATATGGGACGCGCATGATGCTAACATGGCATCATACCGTTTCCTAGTGCAGCAGTTAAGTGGTTACTTTGAAGGTTGTGAGTTCCGGCACGTTCTCCGGGCTCAGAACGATGCAGCCGATGCATTATCCAAGCTGGGGTCTTCCCGAGATTCAATCATGCCCGGCATTTCGCTGGAGCATCTGAGGAAGCCATCGATCAAACCCTCGCCGGAGTCATCCTCCATTTATGTCCCGCCAGGTCCAGACGAAGCAGTTCCAATGGAGATAGATGCCGGAGCCAGGACGGATAACCCGGGGACTGTTCCCTCAGTCCCGGGGACTGGGCCGGCATATGCGGTTAGTACAGTATTCCGGAGCAAAACTAAAGGCAAGGGTAAAATGTGCCAAGAGGTTGTGCCGGTATACCCGGGGACTGCTCCGGCATACCCGGGGACTGATTCTTCAGTCCCGGGGACTTCGCAGCCCATGGAGATCGATTATGTGTCGGTCGAAATGATGGAAATAGATCAGGCAGTGTTCACTGTCAGGGAAGTGCCCTCATGGGCACGTCCTATCATGAACTTCATGGTGGATGGTCAAGTGCCGGCGGATGAAACCGAGGCCCGCCGGGTTATAAGGAGATCCAAAGCGTATACCATCATCAACAAAGAAATATACAAGAGAAGTACCACCGGAGTATTGCAGAGATGTGTCGAATCTGCGGAGGGTCTGGAGATGCTCCGGGAAATTCACCAGGGGGAGTGTGGTCACCATGCTTCGTCCAGGGCATTGGTGGCAAAGGTATTCCGGCATGGCTTCTATTGGCCAACGGCACTGCAAGAGGCAGAAAACTTGGTCCGGAAATGTAATGGGTGTCAAAGATATGCCCACCAGATTCATCAGCCGGCATCTGCCCTGAAAACTATCCCAATAACCTGGCCCTTTGCTGTTTGGGGCCTGGATATGGTCGGGGCTTTTAAGCCGGCCAGAGGGAAAATGACCCATATCCTGGTCATGGTGGACAAGTTCACCAAGTGGATTGAAGTGAAGCCCATAAGCAAGTGTGATGGTCACACAGCAGTGAAATTCTTAAAGGATATAATCTTGAGATATGGTGTTCCTCATAGCATCATCACTGACAATGGGTCAAACTTTGCCCAAGGGCCATTTGCCAGATTTTGTGAGGAAGTGGGAATCCGGCTGGACGTTGCGTCGGTTGCCCACCCTTGTGCCAATGGCCAAGTAGAGAGATCGAATGGGCTAGTATTATCCGGCATAAAACCCCGGCTGATAGAGCCCCTGGAGAAAACTCCGGGATGTTGGCTAGATGAGCTGCCAGCAGTGCTGTGGAGTTTAAGAACAACTCCGAATAGATCAACAGGCTACACACCATTTTTCCTGGTGTATGGAGCAGAAGCTGTGCTTCCAACAGATGTAATACATGATGCACCAAGAATAGTGCTATATACTGAGGAAGAGGCTAAAGAAGCCAGAGAAAATGATGTTGATCTGCTAGAGGAAGCAAGGGAAATAACTCTGTCAAGAACAGCAGTATATCAGCAGAACCTCAGACGCTATCATGCGCAGAAGGTAAATCCAAGGAGATTTCAAGAGGGAGATCTAGTACTCCGGCTAAAGCAAGGAACAGAAGGCCGGCATAAGTTAACTCCTCCATGGGAGGGGCCATTCATTGTGAGCAGAGCTCTGCACAATGATGCCTATTATCTTATAGATGCGCAGGACCCCAAGAAGAATAAGGCGGACAGGTCCGGAGAAGAAACCAAGAGGCCATGGAACATAGCTCTACTGCGCCCTTTTACTCCTGAGCAACACAATGTATGTATTTCCATATTTTCCTTTGTATGCCGGCGTGTTGTGCCGGCACAAGACTAATGAATGAAATACCAGCATCCCGAAGAAGCCGGGTAACTAGCTCCGAGGTATATTTGTTGTTTATTTACAGTTTTTTGTTATATGCCGGCTGGCTTTATTTGAATGTTTCCTATGTCGGCCTAGTAATGTGTCGGCACCAAAGGCCACTCTTCGACTCAGCTGCTGTCCTGAAACCCGGCTTCATGGCTAGCAAGAGTAGATGCCGGAGATTGTCTACACATGGAAAACGGCTAAGGAAATACAAAGCAAGCGAACCGACATTTTCGTTAAAGCTAAAGTTAAAATTTAAAGTGTCGGATGATTTGAAGTCTAAGTCTCAAAGTTAAAGTACTGTATGTTCGAGGAAGCAACCTTGAGACTCATACGTCGAAAGCCAATTGAGGTAGACAAGCAGCCAAGGTTGTGAAATTGAGGAAACAGGAAAACAACTCGGTGACTTAGCCAAAAGATGATCCGGCATTAGTAACAAGCAAACCAAGATAAAACTTGTTCAGGAAGCAAACCAAAAGAAATTAAACGTGTATATTACATCTGCACCTGGCATACCGGGGATCTGATAAAACTTAAAGTGTTTGTGCTGCAAAGTCAAGAAGCAGAGGCGCCGGCTGGTGGAGCAGTGGCGGTGGAGATGTCGGCTTCAGGAGTGCCGGACCCAGCAGATGGAATGGAGCCATCACCTCCGCCCGGGGCAGATGCCTGTTCCGGGACATCAGTGTCGGCCTCTTCAGCTTCATCTCCATCCTGGCTAGAGTCGGAGCCCTCAGCAGCGGCGGATGTCCCGGCATCGTCCTTCTTCTCCGGCTCACGGATATCCCGAACGAAGGCGTCGGTGTCGGCATAGTCCACATAGCTGTGGGCCAACTCTCGCCGGCGCCGGATATGTTCCGGATCCGTGGTCCAGATGGATCCTTCGCGCACAGTGCGCAAAGTCTCCAAGTCAGCCTTTTCATACCAGGACAAGAAGTAGCTGAGAGCTTCGTCAGCTCCAACCCTCGCGCCGGAATCTCGCCACTCCCGGAGGCGAACCTTGGCCAGCTGCAGATCGTTGCCGAGGTCGACGGGATCAGTGGGAGTCCTTTGTCCCGGCCAGAGGGCAGAGAATGCCTCCTGGGCGCCATAGAAGAGTTCTTCAGTGTAGAGCGACATGGCGTTCTTCCGGGACTGCAGAGCCAACAGCTGCTCCGACATGTCCCAGTTGGGCGAGTCAACCGGAACACCCCGGTTTTCTCGATCCAACTGCAAAGCCCTCTCAACGTCTGCGACGGAAGCGGGAAACATGTCTGAGGAATAGAAACAATGTTAGCAAAAGGAGAATATGCCGGAGAGAATTACACTATGTCGGGAAGGATAAAGGGAAAGGATTTGAAGCTTACTGGCAAGGTCGGCATTCAGCTGTGAAACTGTAACCTCCCATTTGGTGGCCTGCTCCTTCAGGCTATCCAGTTCAGCGTGGGCGTTGGAGGCATCAGTCTCGGAGATGACAAGCAGGGACTGGGTTTTCTTCAGTAGGCCCTCCCTCTGTTCCTTTTCGTCCAGAAGCTCGGTGATCCGGCCCCTCAGCTGCTCAACCTCGGCCTTGTGACCGGCATCCCGGGCGTCCAGTTGCTTGGCTACATCCACTGAGGACACACAGTCCTGGTGGCGTGCCTCCAGTGCAGCTTTCTCGTCTGAAAAGATTTGAAGTCAAAGCAAGGATTTGAAGAAAGAAAACAGTGAAAAGATTAAAAGATTTGAAGTACAGAAGGATTAGTTGAAGATTAAGAGGATCCGGCATACCTGTCAGCTCCT
The DNA here is from genome assembly GCA_007115705.1 of Dactylis glomerata. Taxonomy (NCBI): domain Eukaryota; kingdom Viridiplantae; phylum Streptophyta; class Magnoliopsida; order Poales; family Poaceae; genus Dactylis; species Dactylis glomerata. Next base: position 467,172 of record QXEO01001984.1, on the reverse strand, counting down.
TCACTCTCTTGACAAGCTCGGTGACTTGTGCTTCGGCACCAGCTGCCAAATGTCAGACAAAGATTAGGTGTCGGCATATTAAGATATGCCGGCCAGAGGTCTATTGAGAAGGGGCAAGGTATGTCGGCTGAAATTACCTTTCTGGGACAGCTCCAGCTGAAGCTTGCTATGCTCGTCGGATAACTTCCGATGCTCGCATACCAAGTCATGATACAGGTCGGCCCGGGTGTTGTTCATGCGCTGCAAAAGTGCCCGGATTTAAAATATCAGCAGAGAAATTCGGCATGGAAATTAAGTTGAAAATTCTATCAAGTGATCATTCTACTGAAGACCCGGCACAGGTGCTGCGCACCTATCCCGGCCCTCGGTGACTAGGATTTGAAGCTCGAAACGAGCTTATATCTCGGTCGAGAGGATTTGAAAGATAATTGAGATGTGAAATTGCTAAAGACCCGGCACAGGTGCTGCGCACCTATCCTGGCCCTCGGTGACTAGGATTTGAAGCTCGAAACGAGCTTATATCTCGGTCGAGAGGATTTGAAAGATAATTGAGATGTGAAATTGCTAAAGACCCGGCACAGGTGCTGCGCACCTATCCCGGCTCTCGGTGACTAGGATTTGAAGCTCGAATCGAGCTCATATGTCGGAAAGTTAATTGCAAAAGCAGCTAAGTGCAAAAGGTCTTGGAAAATCCCGGATGTCCGTATCCCGGACAGCCGACATTTTCGGGGACTGGGGATATCTATATGTAAAGGACTTACGTTGGTGGCATCGGCCAGGCGATGAAGTCGTTGCTGAAGACTGAGAAGTTCGCAGGCAATAGGAATGGGCTTAGCGGCCAGGATATCAGCCGGGTTGCCGGTGGCCGAAGCTTCGGCCTATTTCTTCTTGCTGCTGGAGTCCGCGGTGTCCATGCTGCCGGCGTCGTTCCACTTGGTGCAATGCTCCTTGAGAGACCCGAGGCTTTGGTCACTCTTTGTCACCAGGGGGATGATGCCCTCAAGTTCTGGCGTGTCGAAGAAGTTGCGCCGGTAGCCAGGCCGGGCTGCTGCCCTGCCAAGATGCAGGGCCAGAGCAGAGCTGGTCCGAGGCGTTGCCTTAGGAGGAGCAGTGGCGGCGGATGGAGTGCTGGACTTGGTCGGCTGGATCTTCAATGTGCCGGACTTGGCCGGGGCAGAGGTCTTGGCCGGCGCCGTGGTCTTGGCCGGTGCAGGAGTCTTTTCAACAGAAGGAGTCTTGGGCGCGGGCTGTTCCGGTGCGGCCGGTGCATCTTGGCCAGCAGGAGCAGGATCCGGAATAGTCTGGACTTCCGGCACTAAAGGGCCTTTACCCTTGAGGTCTGCTCCGGCGTCTTCAGTTGTGCCGGCGTCGCTAGTGGGCACGCCGGAGTCTGGTGCTTCTTGGTGGGCTCCTGTGTCCATGTGGACATCAGGAGCCGAGGTTTCCTGTTGAGCCCCCGAGTCCATGTGGACGTCGGGGGCAGAGATATCTTGTTCCGGCGGAGGAACGTCCTTCGCCGGGGAGGTGGTCTTCTCAGGCGCAGGCGAAGATGCCGGCGCCGGGGAGGTCGTGTGACTGGCAGAGGGAATGTCGGAAGTAGCAGGGGCAGCGGGCTTGGTAACCTTCGGGTCGCCACTCAAGCCAGAAGCTTGTTCCGGCGCAAGAGGAGCTCTGAAAGAGAGAAAACACCAAGTCAGTAATACAAGCAAGAGATATGTCGGAGGAAATGCAAAGAAAATGAAACTTACCCCGAGGCAACAGGCCTCTGTTTCTTCGGTATGGGCACGCAGACCTTCTGCCTCTTCGACTTCTGAGGTGTGTCGGGCGGGGGCTTCACCCCTCGCTTCCGGCCGGCACGTCCGCCGGTGGAAGGAGGTCCCTGGTTCAGAGGGGCGGCGTCGATAACCATATCATCCGGGATAGCTGAGGACGGAATTGGAAACTTGTAAGCAACAGGTGTTTCTGGAAAGGCATACGCAAGTGGCATCGGGTCATAGTACAGCAGGATCTCCTCGGCAGAATCAGTCTCACTCCGGTCTTGAGTATAATGCCGAGATGAAGAGCCCTTACCCATGGCAGCTGCAGCACGGGTGCTCCTGGGAAGCTTATCCCAATGATCCGGATCTTCAACATTCGCAACAGTGCGGTCCGCCGTGATCTTGATCCGGGAGTTCTCCATGGTTTGGAAGCTGAATTTCTGTATAAACAGCAAAGTCAATATTCAGACAAGGAAATATGCCGGTGGAAGAGGTATGTCGGATCAATATGATATGTGTCAGCAAACAGGCATGTGTCGGCTTAAGTATCTATGTGCCGGACATGGACTTTATGTATCGGATAAGATGATTTACCGTTGGGGCGGGCCTATCCCGGCTGTATGGTTCTAGCCCCCAGGCAAAAGTGGCCTGAGAGGACTTGCAGACATCCTTAATCCGGCGCAGAATGTCGGCCGGAGTCAGCTCGTGTGTGGAGTGCCGGGTGGGGTCCATTGGCCCGCTCATCTGGCAGATCTTGTGCGACCGGCGCTGCAGAGGGGAGACGCGCCGGCTTATATAGCAGGCCACCAGGTCTTGAGGAGTAAGACCGGCATCCAGGAGCTCGCCCTTAACCCGGTGAAGCGCATTCACCGGCATCACCGAGTTCTTCGGGTTGTAGGTCCAGTTCGTCATAGCCAAGGGTGGCTCGTCCACAAATGGCGGCAGGTTGAGGAGATCCTCGTCGGTGGTGTTCTTGACGTAGAAGAAGCTTTTCTGCCACTTCTTGCTAGATTCCAGGAGTTCCACCTTGGGGAAGTCCGAGCCCTTTCGGGACATGATGGTGGCCGCGCCGCAGAGGGTCATGGGGCGGTCCTTCTTTTCCTGGGCCGTCTCCGGCGGGTCGTCCTTGCTCCGGGGCGGCTCTTGGACGACTTGCTTCCGCAGTTGGAAGTACTTCGCCCAGCCTTGAGTAAGGGCCTCTATGCCGGCATAGCCCTCGCAAAAAGCAGCGAAGGCGGAGAGGATCATCACGGCATTGGCCGGGATATGATGAGGTTGTAGGTCGTAGGTGTTGAGGAAGTCCCGGAAGAAGTCCGATGCCGGCAGGCCGAAGCCACGCTCGAAGTGGGCGATGAAGACGACGCGTTCGCCAGGTTCAGGTGCCGGCACAGTTTCTCCTGCTGGTAGCCGGCATGCTACGCCCTCCGGGACTCTCCTGGTGGAGGTGACCCAGGATATCTCGGCCGGAGTAACCTCCGACCCCTCCCAGCCGGAGCGTCCTTGGGCTCGGGCCGAGGTATCTTCCTCAGAGGCCGAGGTACCCGTCATGCTTGAAGATGCCATCTTAGTGGCCGGGATAAGGCGAGAGAGCCGGAGTTCCGTGATGTTATTCCTATCAAGGCCGGAGAAAAGAGGGAGGTTAGTCTCTCCGGCATACCACTCTCCCCAAGGTTAGCAGAAATCAAAGATCTACCGAGCCAGTTAAAACAGGAAACAAATAAGGGTAAAAATTCCAAGGAAGAACACCTGTGAGCGCTGTTAGCGATGCTAGTCGAATCCAGAGAGGAACTGCACTAGATCTGTGCGGATATGGCTACCAATGAGAAGCTATGAAGAAGCGTGAAGGAGGAAGAACAGAGGGAGGTCTCACCGGAGCTTGGCCGGCGACGATGGAGCGGCGGCGAGCGTGCAGAAGAAGATCCAATCTCCCTGCAATGCTGCAGAGAGAAGAGGCGGCGGCGGCGTCGTCAATGGTGATGCCGTGCGTCGTCGAGCGTCGGCGTCGGCGGGGAGCAGGACGGCTGCGGCGGAGATGCTGTTCTTCGGACCGGCGGTGGAGCGCAGGAGGCAAAGGAGCAGGCGAGGAAGACGATGGTGGGGGGTAAAAAGATAAGTTTACCCCCGCCGCCCTATTTATAGGTCTGCCAGGTCAGGGTCGTGGGGATCGTGGGAGTGTTCCACTCCCCCGACCGTTTCTGCAGAGAGTCGCCACGTGGCGGCACGGAGTGGGGCGGCGGTTCCTGTAACCGTGCCATGACGCAATGATGGCAAGAAGTAACTGCTGCACTGTGAACCGTCACATCGTGGGTGACTGTTCGAGGTGGCAGGGCAGTTACAAGTTTCGATGCAAAGCTGTCAGGCATGGCTTCTCGAGGAAGACTCGTCTATATGACGGATTAATTGCCCGATGTATATGTTCCGTCCGGAATACCCTCGGGACCGGCCGGAATAAGTTTTGGAACAGGAACAGAGGCCGGGATATAATCTGATCACCGGGACATAATGAAGAAAGGTATGTTGAACCTGTCAAGGCTCCACAGTTATGACTGGGGAACCTCGGCAGCTTCGGGGACTAGTGTCGGGGGGATGACCCCCGGTAGGGTCAAGAGAGTAGAAAGACACAAGGTCTATGATTGACTTTATGCCGGGTTATCAAGGAAGGGCCTGGCAGGAATATAAGAGCATCGGCCAGGCCGGCATATAATGTGTATCCCGGCTGATACTTGGATATGCCGGCATAGCCGGAATACTTATAAAAGTGTGCCGGCATATACTTAGATATGCCGGCCTAACCATTTGGTGTGTTGTGCAGGAGCAGGGGAGGCCAGATTACCCGACCCTCGTAGGTCGTTGGTCCGGCATATAAATCCTGGGTATGGCCAATGGTCATATCCGGGATACTTAAGTCAACTAAGGTGTCACATCCCTACAATCAAGGAAGAAAACATCCAAGCATGGTAGCAGAGTAAGATGGCAGGGTGCACAGTGGAGGTTACCTACCCTCACTGTGCACAAGTACGAGCTTACCGCACAGAGGTAAGGCCACAGTCCTAGAAGTACAAGGTACAGCAAGGGGAGTCCCATCGAGAGCAATCAGGGAGAAAGTCGTGGGCGTCTGCCCTCGACAGCAAGTCCTGTTTGGAGTGTAGTTGGTGTCTCCTGGTCTTCTATGACCGTTGTAACCCTGGCCACCACTATATAAGGTGGCACAGGGAGTTCTAGCAAAGGGTTGGAAGGTTGAAGGTTGGTTGGTCACTCTGTGTTCCTACACTTAGCAGTTCATCTTCCTTCTCTAGCAGAGAGCTTGGAAGCACCATTGTTGTGTACTACATCGACCCAAATATACAATCAGTAGAGCAGGAGTAGGGGTGTTATCTCCTTACGAGAGCCCCGAACCTGGGTAGATCAGTGCCTCTTTCTGTCGTGCTTTTTAGCTCGTTCCCCTCTCCCGAATCCTCCAGCATCTAGTTCGGCCCCCATTTAAGCCATCCTATGGCATATGTTGTTTCACCACGACGACAGGATCCTGCCGTGGGGAAGGCTCCTTGATCGCTGATTGGCTGGGTCCAGTCGTGGCGCTTGTCACTCCCATCCTTTGCCTCTATCATTCTTGTCGGGGCCAGCCCACTTTCGGCAAAACAGCCATTGGAGGGCTTTTGTCTTCATCGCCCGGCTCTGGCTCTCCTCGGTGGAGTCGCCAGCCGGCTGCTGGCGCAGCCGACCCTTCAGGTGAAGCCGGTCTTCTCATCCTAGGGCCGTGGAGATTCCTGGGATGCCAGCCGGCAAATAGCTCGGCCCGTGGCATGCCCCATTAGTCATCCCCACGACACTAGCCCCCGAAACTGGCGAAGTCTCATGGGTTAGCATGGGGCTTCGGCGGGTTCTATTCCTCGACGAAGTCTCGTTTGTTTCCGTCGAAGTCCCAGGATTCTTGGCCCGGTCTGGAGGTTGGTGATTTCGAGGCCAAGTCGCGCGGAGCCCCTCCGGCCGTCTCGAGACATGCCGGCTCCGGGTTCGATCCAGCTGGCGGCCGCCTGGCGGTCGTGAGCCGGTACGCTGCCCCCTTGGAACTTGTGCCGCTTTGGGTCTTGATCCCACGCTGCGGCCGGTGCAGTGTGCCAGTGGCCAGCGCAGTGCGGCAGCGTCCTGTCTTGTCATTTTGACTCTTCGGCCTCCATAATGATTCCAGAGGACGTCATGTTACGAGATGAGGCTTGCGTCAGTGATGCGTCCCATCGAAACGCCACGCGTATGATTTATTCGCATTAAACCGGCTCAGCTTTTCGTGCTTCGCTAGCCTTTAAATCTCAGAGCTCTCGAGGGTTTTCTCCACTCCCGAGCGTCTCCACTCCTTCACCTTGCCAAGCGGTCACCTTCACTTCTCCCCCTTCGGCTCCAATGTCATCGCTCAAAGCTTCCAACGGAGCCGGGGCCGGAGCCGCCGGCGGGTCGGGCGGGTGCAAGCGCGGCCGCCTGCTCGGGAGCCAAAACAAAGCCAAGGACCCGGCGGCGACACCACCAGTTCCTCGGAGGCGCGGCCGCCTCCCGGGCCGCCGCAACAAGAAGACCCTGGAGGCACTTGCTGCCGCGGCCGCCGTAGAGCCCTTCGGGGCCAATCGCTCCACCGCCATCATCGCGGCCCCTGGAGGGGCCATTGCCTTGGCCGCCGCCAACGCCGCAGTCCCCGCGGCCACGACCTTTGTCACCGGTCTCACCGGGACTCCCCTGGAGGCAGCGGCCGCCCTCATTGGCTCCGCGATGGCGGTTGGGGCCGCCCCTCCGGGCCTCGCCGGCAAAAGCGTCAGCGGCTCCTCTAGCGCGGCCGCCGGCAAGGCGCGCAAGCCCCAGCGCCCGCCGCCTAAACAACGGCTCTCCTACAACCCGAAGCACGGGTTCACCACCTCCGTGGTGCACCTGCTGGCCGGGGGTGAGGAGTGTCTGCCGCTCCCTGCCAGTTTCGTCGGCACGATGGGGAAGAACCCCCCGACGAGCATCATGGTGGAGGACAGCAGCGGCGGCCAGCCTCTGTACCTCGTCGAGGTCCTCCACGACGAGGAGGGGAAGAGCAACCTCACCGAGGGTTGGGCAAAGTTCTTCACCGATTATGACCTGAAGCGGGGCTGGTCTCTCATCCTGACCCACCGCTTCGGGTCGCCCATCCTCTGCGTCCGCATCATCGACGACTCCGGCTGCGCCCGCGCCTACTCCCCCTGGCCATGATTGGCGAGCACCCTCGAAGCCCCCTCTTTGACAACGGCATCGTCAACAGAGGTCTAGGGATTAGGAGGGGGAGTTCTTTTGTTAACTTGGCCCTTAGCATGGCCCGTATTATGTAACTACCCATCGTATGTCAAGAACTTTTTTAGTTTCATGCACATCTTTGCTTGTCTTCCTTCATTTGTTGCGTGCTTGTTCTTGTATGAATGTTTTCTGTTTGTATCGTCGCGTTGTGATGATTCCCCAGCTAGGGTTCTTCCTTCGACAAAACCGTTGCCGCGCGAATCTGTAGGTAGGGGCTGCAATGGCCACTGACTTTGCAGACGTTTCTGACAAGGTCTTCCGGCTTCAGCGTGGAGGGAGCGGTGCCTCTGCTGGCCGGCTCTGGGAAGTGTGAGCTCACCCCGGCTTGGAATGATTCTGTGCCAGCTCGAGCAGGGCTGGAGCCGGCACATCTCCCTTCCCGAGCCCTCGCGAGTCCCTTGCTGCGGATGGAGTAAATCTCCGAGTTTCTGGCTTTAGCCATTACTTTGCGGGCATCAGGTTTCGATTTCGTCGCTCGTTTGCTAATCATGTCGCAGCGCCAGCTGACCGGGCAGCCGGCGAGGTACTGGAGCCGGCCCACTTCTGAGGGCCAATTCCCTTTCCCCCTAGCCCCCGAGTTTTGGGGTAGCTGGACTGACAGCTGACTCGAAACTAACCTTCCGCGTATGGTGCCAACGTCGAGCGAGGCAGCTCTAGCTTTGAACCTCTTTGACATGGCTACTCAGCCCAAATGTTGAGAGACCGTGATCATCAACCATTCGCTGGCTTGCCTTTGTCCGGTTCCCTCAACTTTTTCCTTAATCTTCCCACCCTTCGGCCCTTCTACCCCCAACCGGCAGCCTGGTGCCGGTTGGTCTCCCTTGGGCCGACAGCCAAATGCCGGCCTAGGGTGGGAGCATGCCGCAGAGTGAGAAGTAGTACTTCGGTTTATCGGGCACCTAACTCATGCTAGCCAACGCATAGTTAACGAACACTGCCCCTAACGCTTGGTTGAGCAATTTTTCTATCGTTTACGATTTTTCTCTGCGGCTTTCCTTCGTATGTGGCCTGCCGGCTCCTGTCTGTCCGGCTGCGCGGAGCCGGAAGGTGGAGGTTGGGCTCGAGACCTTCTTCATACGTAGTACTCATCCGACTGACGAGAAATCAATCATTTTTTAGGGCTGCCGGCTGTGGCTCGGTGCCCGGAGCCGGCTGCCGATCAAGTCAATAACGCAGGAAGCAAAACATACACAAAGTGTTTTCCTCCGAGCCGGCCATAACTAGCCGCTCCGTCATCCTTTATTCATTGACGAGTTTTTCGGGGTACAAGCTTTGCCTTACCAGAAGAAAGGTCTTAAGAGACTGACATTCCAGGGACGCTCCATCTCCTTGTCAGAGTTATCTGCCTCGTTCTTTCTGGGCACTTGTGCATCGATGAGGTAGTATGCCCCATTGTCCAGCACCCGGCTGACAATGAACGGTCCCTCCCAAGGAGAGGACAGCTTGTGCATGCCTTTGGTGTTCTGGATCAGCTAGAGTACGAGATCTCCTTCGTGAAACGTGATACGTCTCCAACGTATCTATAATTTTTGATGCTCCATGCTTGTTTTTACACCATTTGCCTACTATTTCATTACACTTCGTGGCACTTTTATGCATATTCTGGAACTAACCTATTAACAAGTTGCCACAGTGCCAGTTCCCTGTTTTCTGCTGTTTTTGTGTTTCAGAAGTGATACACAGGAAATATTCTCGAAATTGGACGAAACAAGTTCCTGAAGTCTTATTTTACCCAGAAGCTTCCAGAGATCCGAAGGAGAGAAGGAGAGGGGCCACCAGGGGCCCACACGCCAGGGTGGCGCGGCCAGCCCCTGGCCCGCGCCACCATGGTGTGAGGCCGCCTGGGTCCTCCTCTGACATCGCGATCCACCGCTGCCGTCAACCCGAAGATCGGGAGGGTCCAGAAGCTCTTCTCGGCACCCTGCCGGAGAGGGGAATCGCCACCGGAGGCCTTCTTCATCGCCATGCTTGCCTCCGGAGCGATGAGTGAGCAGTATACCTTGGACTATGGGTCCATAGCAGTAGCTAGATGGTTGTCTTCTCCACCATGTGCTTCATGTTTAGATCTCATGAGCTGCCCTACATGATTGAGATCACCGTTATGTAATTCTACATGTTTGGTTTGTTGGGATCCGATGAATATTGGTGTTTATGATTGAGTTGCTGTACTGAATATTATCTTATGTTATCTCTATGTTGTTTATGATCTTGCATGCTCTCCGTTGTTAGTAGCTATCTTGGCCGAGTAGTTGCTAGTGACTCCAAGAGGGGGTATTTATGCTCGATAGTGGGTTCATGCCTCTATTTAACCTGGGGGAGTGACAGAAACCTCTAAGGTTGTAGATGTGCTGTTGCTACTAGGGAGAAAACAACATTCATATGCTCAAGGGCATATGCTTTGTTTACATTACACACTTTGCTTAATGCAATTATCTGTTGTTCACAACTTAATACTTGTGGAGTTCTCGGATTGATTCGCCACAAGTGGATTATTAGTCATAGATGCAGTTGGATGGCGGTCTATGTATTTTGTTGTAATGCCCAGAGTAAATCTCATAGCGATCTTCTTGACATATCACGTTTATCTTTATTCTATCAATTGCCCAACTGTAATTTGTTTACCTAGCATGTGTTATTTATCTTATGGAGAGACACCACTAGTGAACTGTGGACCCCGGTACTATTTCCATCATATTGCTATCACCTGTTTACTTTACTCGCACTGTTTACTTTACTCGCATACTTTTACTGTTTTCCACTCGATACACTCATAACCTTTGTTTCAAGCAAACCGGTGAGATTGACAACCTCATCGTAAGTTGGGAGCAAAGTACTTGGTTGTGTGTGTGCAGGTTCCGCGTTGCAGCTAGCAAGCAAAGCTTGGATGAGGCACCATATATAAATTGTCCAAAGCTGTCGCAAACTAGCAAGCATCACCTTCAGTCGTTTGTCTCTCCTCTCCAAGATCGACATACCTTGGTTTCTTAACTGAGGGAAAATCTTGCTGCTATATTCATCACACCTTCCTCTTGGGGTTCCCAACGGGCTGGACATTCAACTAGGCACCAACTCTTTTCTGGCGCCATCATCCCAGCAATCAAGCTCTTTTCTGGCGCCGTTGCCGGGGAGGAAGTAGAAGACTTCTACGAGGGGAGTTTTTCGCACGCACATCCTTTACTTTGTTATTGTTTTGCTTTACTTTATTTATTTTACCTGCATTGTTTTATATCAAAAACCCAAAAAAATTAGAATCCTTGGTAGTTGTTTTTACTTGTTTACTTTCGTTTTGCTGAAATGGCCAATCCTGAAAACACCAAGTTGTGTGACTTTACTAGCACGAACAATAGTGATTTTATCTGCGCTCCTATTGCACCACCTGCTCCTGCTGCAAACTTTTATGAGATTAAGCCCGCTTTGTTGAACCTTATTATGAAAGAGCAATTTTCTGGTGCTAGTACTGAAGATGCTGCAGCTCATCTCAACAATTTTGTTGAGCTATGTGAGATGCAGAAATATAAGGATGTTGATAGTGATATTATTAAGCTCAAGTTGTTTCCTTTTTCTTTGAGAGGAAAAGCTAAAGATTGGTTGCTGTCTTTGACTAAGAATAGTATTGATTCATGGGCTAAGTGTAAGGATGCTTTTATTGGTAGATACTATCCTCCTGCTAAGATTATATCCTTGCGTAGCAATATTATGAAGTTTGCTCAGTTTGATAATGAACATGTTGCTCAAGCTTGGGAAAGAATAAAATCTATGATAAAGAATTGCCCCACTCATGGACTGACTACTTGGATGATTGTCCAAACTTTTTATGCAGGACTGAATTTTTCTTCAAGGAACCTACTTGATTCAGCTGCTAGAGGCACTTTTATGTCCCTTACCTTGGGCGCCGCAACAAAGCTACTTGACAACATGATGGTAAATTATTCTGAATGGCACACCGAGAGAGCTCCACAAGGTAAGAAGGTAAATTCTGTTGAGGAAACCTCTTCCTTGAGTGATAAGATTGATACAATTATGGCTATGCTTGCTAATGATAGGACTCATGTTGATCCTAATAATGTTCCTTTGGCCTCTCTGGTTGCTCAAGAAGAGCATGTTGATGTGAATTTCATTAGAAACAATAATTTTAACAACAATGCTTATAGGAACAATTTTGCTAGTAACAATTATAGGCCGTATCCTTCTACCAATGGTAATGGTTATGGTAATTCTTATGGTAATTCCTGCAACAACACTAGGGCCGCGCCCTCCGAGCTTGAGGTAATGCTCAAGGACTTCATTGGTAAGCAAACTGCTTTTAACAAGTCTGTTGAGGAGAAGTTAGGCAAAATTGATATTCTGGCTTCTAAAGTTGATAGCCTTGCTCATGATGTTGAACTTCTGAAATTAAAAGTGTTGCCTAATGATGTGAAAGAGAACAATGTTTTTGCGACCGCTAATGCTATTCAAGTTGGAATTGATGAAAATATTAGATTGTTAGCGGAATTGCATGTCAGGTGGGAAAGAGAAGATGAGATGGCTAGAGAGATGAATGTATGTACCATTACTACCTCTAATGATATTGCTCCTAATGCTAGCAATCCTCTTACTTTGATTGGTGTAGAGAAAACTCCCACTCCTTGTGTTAAAAAGCCTAAAACTGCCAAAACTTTTTCTCAAAAGAGTGCTGAAATTTTTCGGAGTGTAGGAGATGATAGCTCTACTTCTTTTAATGATTTTGATGTTGATGGCTGCAATATATCTGAAGTTATTTTGTTCTTGCAAAAGCTTGCTTTGACTCCCAATGCTAGTTCTTTAAATATTGCTTTTACTAAGCATATTACCAATGCTCTTATAAAAATTAGGGATGAAAAGTTGAAGCAAAAAGCCTCTGTTCCCAAGAAGTTAGAAGATGGTTGGGAACCCATCATTGATATTCATGTTAATGGTTATGATTGCCATGCTTTATGTGATCTAGGTGCTAGTATTTCTATCATGCCTAGAAAGATTTATGACATGCTTGATTTACCACTGCTTGAAAAGTGTTATTTTGATGTTCCTATTGCTGATGTTGCTAAGAAGAAACCTTTGGGAAGGATTAATGATGTTCTTATTGTGGTTAACAATAACCTTGTTCCCGTTGATTTTCTTGTTATGGACGTTGAATGCCATGCTTCATATCCTATTATTTTGGGAAGACCCTTTCTTCGAACTGTAGGTGCCATCATTGATATGAGGGAAGGCACTATCAAATATCAATTCCCACTAAAGAAAGGTATGGAACACTTCCCTAGGAAAAGAAATAAATTACTTTTTGACTCTATTCTTAGAGCAAATTATGAGCTTGATGCTTCATCACTTGATGTTACTTGATTCGCAATTTTCTGCACCTAGCTCAAAGGCGTTAAAGAAAAGCACTCTTGGGAGATAACCCAATTTTTATTTTCAGTACTTTTTCTTTTATTTGAGTCTTGGAAGTCATTACTACTGTAATGACCGCTCCTTATCTTGTTTATTTCATTTTTGTGCCAAGAGAAGCCTCTAATTCGAGTGAGGTAAAGATTTGGAGATGTTGCTGTCCTGAAACTGTTTTCGGTGCTGCACCGTAAAAATTCGTATAAATTATCTGTTTATCTTTTGGACCTGCGATTTCTTGTGCATATGCCCCAGGTTATATCCAAACTTTCGTTAGTTTAACACTTTTTGATTTGAGCAACAGAAAACCCCTCAAAAATTCGACCTTTGTCAGCTGTTCAGTTTTGACAGATTTCTGCCAATATTTGTGTTTACCACTTTATCGCTTTCTTTTGAGTTCTTTTGATCACGGAACTTTTGGGGAGGTTGCTACAGTAGTATTTGCTATATATGTGGTGGTTTTGAGTTGAAACCTGAAGCAAAAAGAGGTTGATTATATGTTATGCTTGCACTAATGTTGCTAATAGATTTGTGTTTAGTTTTGTATGAAGGAAGTTTTCAAGTGTAGGGATTGGAGAATGATGAGATGAGTTGAAGAATGGACAAAAGCTCAAAATTGGGGATGCCCATGCATCACCCCAAGAAATATCCAAGAAGTACAAGCGTCAAAGCTTGGGGATGCCCCCGAGGCACCCCTTCTTCATCGGCAAAAATCAGGTCACCTTTCAAGACACTATATTTTTATTGCTTCATGCACTATGTGTTTTTCTTGGAGCATCAGTTATTTTAGTTTTCTTAGTTGGTTTAGTTTGTTTACTGCAATAAATGGTTGGACCCCAACAAATTTCCTTTGGAGGAGATGTACTCGTTTTCATTTGCCAAGAACACTCCATTTTCACTCTTATCGTTCATCGGGTGTTCTTCTTTTTCCGCTTCTGCTTTTGGTTTTCATTTTGGCCTTGATTTGCGTTCAGACCTTGTCATATCTTTTCATCAAGGTGTATTTTTGCCTCTGATCTTTATTGGTTTTCATCAAAAGAGGTGTCTTTAAAAATTTCAAATGGTGTTGGAAAAGAGAAAAAGCTTTGTGCAAAATAGTGGTACAAGAAGGAGCTTGTGTAGACTGCGGCTTAGGATTTTTCATGTCATGCTTGATGTCTTTTTGATAGTATGCTTAGTGGTTTTGCTGTAGCATGACTTGTCTCAAATAACTGAGATTGCTTAATGAGCCTTTGAAAAAATCATGCGTTGTTTTTATTGTATGGAAGCATTATTTTAGTTTTCTCCTTGATGCTTTATTTGGGTTGACTTGGCGCATGCTCACACATGTTAGACTCTTACAAAGTCGCCAATAGCCTCTATGATCATTTATTTTTTGACTTTTGATGCCATCTTATGCTTCTTTTAATGTCGCTTTGTCGCTTTGCATGATTATGGCCATTATTGCTCTCTTAGTTGGTCGCTCCCAGTCTTTTGCTAGCCCTCGCCTTGTACTGAGTATGAGCTCTACTCGTGCATCCAACTCCTAAAATCCAAAGTTTTCCAAAGTGTCCACCATACATACCTACTAGCAATTTGCTATTCCAAGTAAATTTGACTTGCTTTTATATTCTCTTCAAATTAAACTCTTACCAGTGTTATGCGAAATTTGGTCAGTAAAGCTCTCACGAACCGGAAGGCACACTTTACCTTTTCCTATTCTTAAAAATTTGACATTGTGGTCTCTTATGTTGAGTTGTTATGCTTGCAAGTTGTAAGTTGGAGACTAGCCCAGCCATGCTGTCATGGGCAAGCTTTCAACATTGCACTTCTTATTTGAGTTGATATTGTGATCTTTTGTTTATGGATGCCCGCGGTGTGAAATGAATTGGGAATCTTGTGGGGATCATGGAGTTTTTATATGTGTTAGGGAAACGCCGGGCCGCCAATCTAAGCCAAGCATAATTCATGGTGGAAATTTGCAGCATACCCATGGTGAACATTCGACGACGCATCTCACAATAAAAAGCTAAACAAAAGGCAAATAAAAGAGATGTCGAGGTGTTCATTGTCTGCTTGTCCTGACATTTTGGTGTGGGCTTGTTCCATGTCATCGGGCACGGAGGTACCCCATTGGTGGTTCTCAATGATATGCATATATTTACAATGACAAGAGCCTTGCTTGGGACTCTAAGTAAAGTAGCATGAGGTTTGGGTACTAGTATTCACGGGGCACGAGGTTTTCAACTTATGATTTGTCAAGCATATGCATCATAATTGTTCTCGCATTAACTTTAACCATTCAAGATGCTTATGATGGGGGCAATGAGAGCTCAAAGCTGGTAAGTACCATAATTTTTGAAGGTTATAAAACTTGCAATCACTGCTTCCCTCTGCGAAGGGCCTTTCTTCTACTTTTATGTTGAGTCACCACCTTCTTTCTTTATGCACCATTAAGAGAGCATAGTTGTCATTCTTAGTGTGATATGCATTGTCCCAAAGTTCATTGATTGATTCATATTGTTGGTTTCACTTGTTCTCAAATTATTTGTATCTAGTCGCCCTCTTAAACTTTGAGGTGTCCTATGCATTTATGTTTTGCTCTCTTTGAAGGACAAGCTGAAAACCATTTGTATGTTTTTCCTTATGATTTGAACACATGTTTGACTTTCATTGTTTCATTTTCATGATCTTTTGTTTGTGTTCATTTGCATGTTTACAACATGGTTGCTAAGTTCTTATTGTCATGATTATATCTTTATGCCCATGTTTTAAGTTCTTATGATCCCAGCTCACAAATGCTTACATACATATGATCAAGATTGTGTAGGTGCATGTCACCTCAAAAATTATTCTTTTGTTATCACTTACCTACTCGAGGACGAGCAGGAGTTAAGCTTGGGGATGCTTGATACGTCTCCAACGTATCTATAATTTTTGATGCTCCATGCTTGTTTTTACACCATTTGCCTACTGTTTCGTTACACTTCGTGGCACTTTTATGCATTTTCCGGAACTAACCTATTAACAAGTTGCCACAGTGCCAGTTTCATGTTTTCTGCTGTTTTTGTGTTTCAGAAGTGATACACAGGAAATATTCTCGGAATTGGATGAAACAAGTTCCTGAAGTCTTATTTTAACCGGAAGCTTCCAGAGATCCGAAGGAGAGAAGGAGAGGGGCCACCAGGGGCCCACACGCCAGGGTAGCGCGGCCAGCCCCTGGCCCGTGCCACCATGGTGTGAGGCCGCCTGGGTCCTCCTCTGACATCGCCCCTTCGCCTATAAAGACCCCCCGACAGAAAAAACCTGAGTACCCCGATCACTTTTCTAGAACACATTGCGATCCGCCGCCGCCGTTGACCCAAAGATCGGGAGGGTCCAGAAGCTCTTCTTGGCACCCTGCTAGAGAGGGGAATCGCCACCGGAGGTCTTCTTCATCGCCATGCTTGCCTCCGGAGCGATGAGTGAGTAGTCTACCTTGGACTATGGGTCCATAGCAGTAGCTAGATGGTTGTCTTCTCCACCATGTGCTTCATGTTTAGATCTCATGAGCTGCCCTACATGATTGAGATCACCGTTATGTAATTCTACATGTTTGGTTTGTTGGGATCCGATGAATATTGGTGTTTATGATTGAGTTGCTGTACTGAATATTATCTTATGTTATCTCTATGTTGTTTATGATCTTGCATGCTCTCCGTTGTTAGTAGCTATCTTGGCCGAGTAGTTGCTAGTGACTCCAAGAGGGGGTATTTATGCTCGATAGTGGGTTCATGCCTCTATTTAACCTAGGGGAGTGACAGAAACCTCTAAGGTTGTAGATGTGATGTTGCTACTAGGGAGAAAACAACATTCATATGCTCAAGGGCATATGCTTTGTTTACATTACACACTTTGCTTAATGCAATTATCTGTTGTTCGCAACTTAATACTTGTGGAGTTCTCGGATTGATTCGCCACAAGTGGATTATTAGTCATAGATGCAGTTGGATGGCGGTCTATGTATTTTGTTGTAATGCCCAGAGTAAATCTCATAGTGATCTTCTTGACATATCACGTTTATCTTTATTCTATCAATTGCCCAACTGTAATTTGTTTACCCAGCATGTGTTATTTATCTTATGGAGAGACACCACTAGTGAACTGTGGACCCCGGTACTATTTCCATCATATTGCTATCACCTGTTTACTTTACTCGCATACTTTTACTGTTTTCCACTCGATACACTCATAACCTTTGTTTCAAGCAAACCGGTGAGATTGACAACCTCATCGTAAGTTGGGAGCAAAGTACTTGGTTGTGTGTGTGCAGGTTCCGCGTTGCAGCTAGCAAGCAAAGCTTGGACGAGGCGCCATATATAAATTGTCCGAAGCTGTCGCAAACTAGGAAGCATCACCTTCAGTCGTTTGTCTCTCCTCTCCAAGATCGACATACCTTGGTTTCTTAACTGAGGGAAAATCTTGCTGCTGTATTCATCACACCTTCCTCTTGGGGTTCCCAACGGGCTGGACATTCAACTAGGCACCAACTCTTTTCTGGCGCCATCATCCCAGCAATCAAAACGCGAGCGGGCGAATTTTCCGGCTGTGGTATCATCGCAGCTGCTGCTGATAGAGCGCTGATCTTGCCAAAGCCTGCTCGCGTGCCTCCTCGAGGAGATCGACGCCATCTTCACGAGCTTCTTTTGCTTGCTTCTCCGTGTACTGGACAATTCTGGGCGCATCGAATTCGATATCAGTGGGCAACACCGCTTCTGCTCCATAGACCAAGAAGAAAGGTGTGAAGCCGACAGAACGATTTGGAGTGGTGCGCAGGCTCCAGAGCACTGAGGGAAGCTCTTCGACCCAACAGCCAGCTGAGCGCTCAAGAGGCTCGACCAGCCTTGGTTTGATGCCGGCCAGGATCAGCCCATTTGCCTTCTCCACTTGCCCATTTGTCTAAGGGTGTGCTACTGATGCTAAGTCCAGCCGGATGCCCTTCTTGCCGCAGTACTCAGCAAAGACTCCCTTCGCAAAGTTCGTCCCATTGTTAGTGATGATGCTGTGGGGAACTCCATATCTTGTGATGATCTCGTTGAAGAACTTGATGGTGGACGAGCCGTTGAGCTTCTTGATTGGCTTGCCTCGATCCACTTGGTGAACTTGTCCATAGCAACCAGCAGATGCGTCAAGCCCCCGGGTGCGGTCTTGAATGGCCCTACCATGTCCAGGACCCAGACAGCAAACGGCCAAGTGAGCGGAATGGTCTTGAGGGCTGCCACTGGAGTGTTTTGATGCTTGGAGAAGCGCTGGCAGCCGTTGCACTGCTTCACTAGCTACTACGCGTCCTTCTGGGCTGTAGGCCAGTAGAAACCATGGCGGAAAGCCTTGGCCACCAAAGCTCTGGAGGAAGCGTGGTGTCCGCACTCCCCTTGGTGTATCTCCCTCAGGAGCTCTATCCCTTCTTCTGGCTTGATGCACTTCTGGAAGACTCCTGACACACTGCGCTTGTACAACTCGCTGTTGATGATTGTGTATGCTCCCATGCGGCGCTGAAGTCGCCTAGCTTCCACTTCATCTTGCGGCAAGTCCCCAGTGATGAGGTAGTTGGAGAACGGCTCTGCCCATGATGGTATCTCCCGTATGTGGAAAACACTGGCGACCAGGGGATCAGCAGCCCCCGGGTTCGTCGTCATGCCGGCTTCATTTGATTGTCCGGCTGGGGGAGCTGGCATGGGGCCGGCAGCCCCCGAGTCCTGCGTCGAGCCGGCCGCGCTGGGCTGGCCGACTGCTTCCTTCAGCCCCGAGGCGGCAGCCCCCGGGTCCGGTGGTGGCACCTGAGCCGGGGCGGAGTCTCCAGGCACGTAGATGGATGGAGAGTCCGGCGAGGGCTTGATGGACTGCTTGTGGATGATTTCTAGTGACACCCCAGCTAGGATATCCTACTTGGTGGAGCCGATCTTGGACAGCCGGTCTGCCTCGTCGTTGTTTACTCTGAGGACATGGTGGAACTCGCAGCCCTCGAAGAATCCGCTGAGCTGCTGCACGTAGAAGCGATAGGAGGCCATGTTGGCGTCCTTGGCATCCCAATCTCCCGAGACTTGGTGCACCACCAGGTCGGAGTCTCTGAAGCAGAGGATCCTCCGGATGCCAATCTCCTTGGCCATCTTGAGCCCATGTACCAGGGCTTCGTACTCGGCGACGTTGTTTGATGCACGGAAGTGCATCTGCAGCACGTACTGCAGCTTGTCTCCCTTGGGAGAGGTGAGGACGACGCCACCCCCAAGCCCCCGAGCAGCTTGGAGCCATCGAAGTGCATGCGCCAGTGGGTGGAATCCAGAGCCGGCGGCAGGTACTGGTGCTCTCCCCAGTTAGCGAAGAAATCCGCTATGATATGCGACTTGATCGTCGTCCTGGGCTTGTACTGAATGGTATGAGCAGCAAGCTCAATCGCCCATTTGGCCACTCTGCCTGACGCATCCTTGCACCCGATGATCTCCAAGAGTGGAGTGGTGCACACCACCGTGATAGGATGCTCCTCGAAGTAGTGCTTCAGCTTCTTGGCCGCCATGTACATGCCGTATGCGACCTTCTGGTAGTGCGGGTAGTTCTGCTTGGAGAGAGTGAGCACCTCACTCAGGTAGTACACCGAGCGCTGAACCGGCAGCTCCTTGCCTTCCTCAGTGCGCTCCACCATGATCACGACGCTGATGACTCGCAGAGTAGCTGCGATGTAGAGCAGCATTGGCTCTCGCGGAGCCGGCGCAGCCAAGATTGGCGCAGTGGACAAGGCTTGCTTGAGGTCGTTGAAGGCATCGTCAGCGCACTGGGACCAAACGAAATGGTCCGCCTTCTTCATTAGCTGGTACAGCGGCATGGCCTTCTCACCAAGCCGGCTGACGAACCGGCTGAGCGAGGCCAAGCAACCAGCAAACTTCTGCACGTCTCTGAGCTAGGTTGGCGGCTCTAGGGCCTCGATGGCTTTTATCTTCGAGGGGTTAGCCTCGATCCCTCGCTGGGAAACGATATAACCTAGGAGCTATCTAGCCGGCACGCCGAAGGTGCACTTCTCTGGGTTGAGCTTCATGCGATAGCGCCGCAGGTTGGCAAAGGTCTCCTTGAGATCGTCCAGGAGCATGCCGCTCTGCTTGGTCTTCACCACCACATCGTCCACATAGGCGTGCACGTTCCTCCCGATCTGCCCTTGCAGACATCGCTGCATGGTTTGCTGGTAAGTGGCTCCAGCGTTCTTCAGGCCAAATGGCATGGTAACGTAGCAGTAGGATCCATATGGGGTGATGAAGGACGTCTTGATCTGATCCGGCTGGAAGAGCGGGATCTGGTGGTAGCCTGAATAGGCATCCAGGAAGGACAGCAGGTCACAACCGGCTGTGGAATCGATTACCTGGTCGATGTGTGGCAACACAAAAGGATCCTTGGGGCAAGCCTTGTTGAGGCTGGTGTAGTCGATACACATATGCCAAGTGTTATTCTTCTTCAGTACCAAGACTGGGTTCGCAAGCCAGTCAGGGTAAAATACCTCCATGATAAAGCCGGCTGCAAGGAGTCGGGCAATCTCCTCGCCAATAGCTTTCCTTTTCTCTTCTACAAAACACCGCAGCGGTTGCTTGACCGGCTTGGCATCCGGCCGGACGTTGAGTGAGTGGTCAGCCAGCTCCCTCGGCACACCTGGCATGTCCTTTGGAGACCATGCGAAGATGTCCCGATTCTCACGGAGGAAGCTAGTGAGCTCGCCTTCCTATTTGGCAGACAGGCCGGTGCCGATGATGGCGTACTTGGTGGGATCGCTCTCGTCCAGCAGGATCTTCTTTGTGTCATTGGCCGGCTTGAACTGCTCCACCGGCGACTGGCGAACCGGCACATCTTGCTGGGCGAGCTCCATGCGATGTAGAAGCTGCCGCTTCTCCTCGGTGATGACCAGTGCCTCAGCCAGCTGCGAGCTCTCCTTTGCGCAGGCCAGGGACTTCTTGAAGCTTCCCGAGACTGTGATCACACCTCTGGGTCATGGGAGCTTCATCTTCAGATAGGCGTAATGTGGCACCGCCATGAACCAGATGGGCTTGCGGCGGCTGTTTCCTTTCTTTCCAAAGAGAACCTCCAGCTGCACCTTGCCCAAAGGGGTGCAAGAATGCCCAGGCACGATGCCATGGAAGGTGAGCCGGCTCGGTTTCAGCTGAGCAAGCGGGATGCCCAGCTTCTCCAAAGAGCTTCGGTAAAGAAGGTTGATGCTGCTGCCGCCGTCGATGAGTACGCGGGAGAACCGGCACATGTGCGTATCGGAGCACACAACAGGGTCCAGAACTAGAGCGTATTCTCCTGGGCTGGGCATCAGCCGCGGATGGTCCTCGCGCCCCCAGGTGATAGCCGCCTCAGACCAATGCATGAATTGGGGTTCTGCAGGCATAGCAACGTTCACCTCTGCCTCATGCCAAAGGTCATTCCATTTATCCTTGCCAGGGGTGGTAAAGATCTGATACTGCTCAACATCCGCCGGGAAGTCATCATCTTGATCCGGCTCGCCCCCAGCCGGGTCGTGCTATTGGTCCTCCAGCCGGTTGCGCTTGCGACGCTCTAGGGATCTGCCGAGCGCATTGCTCCAGCTCTCTCATGAACCGGCACTGACGCGTAGAGTGGGTCGCTTCCTGATACGTCTCCAACGTATCTATAATTTTTGATGCTCCATGCTTGTTTTTACACCATTTGCCTACTGTTTCGTTACACTTCGTGGCACTTTTGTGCATTTTCCGGAACTAACCTATTAACAAGTCGCCACAGTGCCAGTTCCCTGTTTTCTGCTATTTTTATGTTTTAGAAGTGATACACAGGAAATATTCTCGGAATTGGACGAAACAAGTTCCTGAAGTCTTATTTTCCCGGAAGCTTCCAGAGATCCGAAGAGGAGTTGGAGGGGGGCCACGAGGGCCCCACACACCAGGGCGGCGCGACCAGGGGCCTGGCCGCGCCCCCTATGTGTGAGAGCCCTTCGGGCCACTTCTGACGATGCCCCTTCGCCTATAAAGACCCCCCGACAGAAAAAACCTAAGGACCCGATCGATTTTCCAGAACACATCGCGATCTGCCGCCGCCGTCGACCCGAAGATCGGGAGGGTCCAGAAGCTCTTCCCGGCACCCTGCCGGAGAGGGGAATCGCCACCGGAGGTCTTCTTCATCGCCATGCTTGCCTCCGGAGCGATGAGTGAGTAGTCTACCTTGGACTATGGGTCCATAGCAGTAGCTAGATGGTTGTCTTCTCCACCATGTGCTTCATGTTTAGATCTCATGAGCTGCCCTACATGATTGAGATCACCGTTATGTAATTCTACATGTTTGGTTTGTTGGGATCCGATAAATATTGGTGTTATGATTGAGTTGCTATACTGAAATATATCTTATGTTATCTCTATGTTGTTTATGATATTGCATGCTCTCCGTTGTTAGTAGCTATCTTGGCCGAGTAGTTGCTAGCGACTCCAAGAGGGTGTATTTATGCTCGATAGTGGGTTCATGCCTCTATTTAATCTGGGGGAGTGACAGAAACCTCTAAGGTTGTAGATGTGTTGTTTCTACTAGGGAGAAAACAACATTCATATGTTCAAGGGCATATGCTTTGTTTACATTACACACTTTGCTTAATGCAATTATCTGTTGTTCGCAAGTTAATACTTGTGGAGTTCTCGGACTAATTCGCCACAAGTGGATTATTAGTCATTGATGCAGTTGGATGGCGGTCTATGTATTTTGTTGTAATGCCCAGAGTAAATCGCATAGTGATCTTCTTGACATATCACGTTTATCTTTATTCTATCAATTGCCCAACTGTAATTTGTTTACCCAGCATGTGTTATTTATCTTATGGAGAGACACCACTAGTGAACTGTGGACCCCGGTCCTATTTCCATCATATTGCTATCACCTTTTTACTTTACTTGCACTGTTTACTTTACTCGCATACTTCTACTGTTTTCCACTCGATACGCTCATAACCTTTGTTTCAAGCAAACCGGTGAGATTGACAACCTCATCGCAAGTTGGGAACAAAGTACTTGGTTGTGTGTGTGCAGGTTCCGCGTTGCAGCTAGCAAGCAAAGCTTGGACGAGGCGCCATATATAAATTGTCCGAAGCTGTCGCAAACTAGTCCACATCACCTTTAGTCATAATTGTCTGCTCTTCTCCTGAACGATAAACCTTGGTCTCTTAACTGAGGGAAAATCTTGCTGCTATATTCATCACACCTTCCTCTTGGGGTTCCCAACTGGCCGGTTATTTACTTCATCAACCCGGTAGCATCAAGCTCTTTTCTGGCGCCATTGCCGGAGAAGAGTGGAAGACCTCTGCAAGGGGAGTTTTTCGCACACACATCCTTTACTTTGTTATTGTTTTGCTTTACTTTATTTATTTTACCTGCATCGTTTTATATCAAAAACCCAAAAAAATTAGAATCCTTGGTAGTTGTTTTTACTTATCTGCTTTTAGTTTTGCTAAAATGGCCAATCCTGAAAACACCAAGTTGTGTGACTTTACTAGCACAAACAATGGTGATTTTATCTGCACTCCTATTGCGCCACCTGCTCCTGCTGCAAACTTTTATAAGATTAAGCCTGCTTTGTTGAACCTTGTTATGAAAGAGCAATTTTCTGGTGCTAGTACTGAAGATGCTGCAGCTCATCTCAACAATTTTGTTGAGCTATGTGAGATGCAGAAATATAAGGATGTAGAAAGTGATATTATTAAGCTCAAGTTGTTTCCTTTTTCTTTGAGAGGAAAAGCTAAAGATTGGTTCCTGTCTTTGACTAAGAATAGTATTGATTCATGGGCTAAGTGTACGGATGCTTTTATTGGTAGATACTATCCTCCTGCTAAGATTATATCTCTGCGTAGCAATATTATGAAGTTTACTCAGTTTGATAATGAACATGTTGCTCAAGCTTGGGAAAGAATGAAATCTATGATAAAGAATTGCCCCACTCATGGACTGACTACTTGGATGATTGTTCAAACTTTTTATGCAGGACTGAATTTTTCCTTAAGGAACCTATTGGATTCAGCTGCTGGAGGCACTTTTATGTCCCTTACCTTGGGCGCCGCAACAAAGCTACTCGACAACATGATGGTAAATTATTCCGAATGGCACACCGAGAGAGCTCCACAAGGTAAGAAGGTAAATTCTGTTGAGGAAACCTCTTCCTTGAATGATAAGATTGATACCATTATGGCTATGCTTGCTAATGATAGGACTCATGTTGATCCTAATAATGTTCCTTTAGCCTCTTTGGTTGCTCAAGAAGAGCATGTTGATGTGAACTTCATTAGAAATAATAATTTTAACAACAATGCTTATAGGAACAATTTTGCTAGTAACAATTATAGGCCGTATCCTTCTACCAATGGTAATGGTTATGGTAATTCTTATGGTAATTCCTACAACAACACTAGGGCCGTGCCCTCCGAGCTTGAGGTAATGCTCATGGACTTCATCGGTAAGCAAACTGCTTTTAACAAGTCTATTGAGGAAAAGTTAGGCAAAATTGATATTCTTGCTTCTAAAGTTAATAGCCTTGCTCATGATGTTGAACTTCTGAAATTAAAAGTGTTGCCTAATGATGTGAAGGAGAACAATGTTTTTGCTACTGCTAATGCTATTCAAGTTGGAATTGATGAAAATCTCAGATTGTTAGCAGAATTGCATGCTAGATGGGAAAGAGAGGATGAGATTGCTAGGAATTTGAAAGTTTGTACTATTACTACCTCTAATGATGTTGTTCCTAATTCTAGCAATCCTCCTACTTTGATTGGTGTAGAGAAAACTCCCACTCCTTGTGTTAAAAAGCCTAAAACTGCCAAAACTTTTTCTCAAAAGAGTGCTGAAATTTTTCGGAGTGTAGGAGATGATAGCTCTATTTCCTTTAATGATTTTGATGTTGATGGCTGCAATATATCTGAAGTTATTTTGTTCTTGCAAAAGCTTGCTTTGACTCCCAATGCTAGTTCTTTAAATGTTGCTTTTACTAAGCATATTACCAATGCTCTCATGAAAATTAGGGATGAAAAGTTGAAGCAAAAAGCTTCTGTTCCCAAGAAGTTAGAAGATGGTTGGGAACCCATCATTGATATGCATGTTAATGGTTTTGATTGCCATGCTTTATGTGATCTAGGTGCTAGTATTTCTATCATGCCTAGAAAGATTTATGACATGCTTGATTTACCACCGCTTGAAAAATATTATTATGATATTCCTGTTGCTGATGTTGCTAAGAAGAAACCTTTGGGAAGAATTAATGATGTTCTTATTGTGGTTAACAATAACCTTGTTCCCGTTGATTTTCTTGTTATGGACGTTGAATGCCATGCTTCATGTCCTATTATTTTGGGAAGACCCTTTTTTCGAACTGTAGGTGCCATCATTGATATGAGGGAAGGCACTATAAAATATCAATTTCCACTCAAGAAAGATATGGAACACTTCCCTAGGAAAAGAAAGAAATTACCTTTTGACTCTATTCTTAGAGCAAACTATGAGCTTGATGCTTCATCACTTGATGTTACTTGATTCGCAATTTTCTGTGCCTAGCTCAAAGGCGTTAAAGAAAAGCACTCTTGGGAGATAACCCAATATTTTATTTTCAGTGCTTTTTCTTTTATTTGAGTCTTGGAAGTCATTACTACTGCAATGACCGCTCCTTATCCTTTTTATTTTGTTGTTGTGCCAAGAGAAGCCTCTAATTCGAGTGAGGTAAAGATTTGGGGATGTTGCTGTCCTGAAACTGTTTTCGGTGCTGCACCATAAAAATTCTTATAAATTCTCTGTATATCTTTTGGACCTGCGATTTCTTGTGGATATGCCCCAGGTTATATACAAACTTTTATTAGTTGAACACTTTTTGATTTGAGCAACAGAAAAGCCCTAAAAAATTCGGCCTTTGTCAGCTGTTCTGTTTTGACAGATTTCTGCCAATATTTGTGTTTGCCGCTTTATCGCTTTCTTTTGAGTTCTTTTGATCACGGGACTTTTGGGGAAGTTGCTACAGTAGTATATGCTATATATGTGGTGGTTTTGGGTTGAAACCTGAAGCAAAAAGAGGTTGATTATAGGGATTTCTATTTTCGTGCCCCTGGGTCGTTAGTTGTACTCAGTTTTCCCCAGCCGCTTAACTTTTCCTCAGTTTTCCCCTCGCTCTAGTTTGAAACCCCTCGCAGACGGTCGGACGGGAGGGTTGCCGTTTAGTTGACCGTTCCGTGCTGACGTGTGGGGCCGCGTCGTGTGGGGCCGCATCGCGTGGGGCTGGTAGAACGGGACCGCGTGGGACAGGACGAGACCGCGTTTGGTTGTACGTGAGAGCTCGGTTTTGTCTCTCTCGGCCCAAATTAGCATTTTTCAGAGCGCCTTTTCCCCTCTCTCTCTCTGTAACAGTTCTCTCTCTTTTCACCAAATTAGTATCAAATCTAGAGAAGCTTCTATTTCTGTCTTTCTTTAATGATTGTTGCCTTTTGGCCCTCGTTTTTTGCCCAATATGTTAATAAATCTAGTAGCAAATCTAGAAGCTAGTAGAGTATAAATTCACAGCAGCATAATAAATCGAGAAAATATAGGATAAGCTGCATACAACAGCCAACATAGCATATATATATATATTCAGGACAGATCCAACAGTACTACCGATCCCTAGATCCAACATAAGCTACATTTTATATGGGATTAAGCTTGGAGGCTGCGCAGGTGAATCCCAAGTGCTTTGTGCTTGGCCATGAACGCATGCACGTTCACGGTCGTTCCAACTCTAGCGCCGCCAGGGGCACTGCCAAGGGATTCGACATGGTTCACCAGGCAGTTGAAGTCGGTGGCGCGGAGCCTCCTGTTGCAGAAGGGGCAGCTGTAAACGCCTCGAGCAAAGTGGCGATCGTAATGGCCGGACTGCAGCCTCCTGAGGACGTGACGAGTCTTGGTGTGGAAGGACTCGTCGTCGCTGTCGACGTCGCTGCTCTGCACCTGTCACGTAGCACCAAAGATCAAAAAACATGGAGTCAATTGCAGCGATGATGGAACAGAGAGTGAACAAAAGATCATGCATGATAATATGGGCACGAAAAAAAGAAGCCTCAGTTACATTGGACACACTTATATCCAGGATTTGGGTCAGTGAACCAAAGATCATGCACAACAAATTTGTACACACCAATTATTCACAGACCAAACCCTGAATCAATTTGTGCCCAAATATTCATCATCATCGGCACAAATTAACGGGATGGGATTGATTACTCACATAAGTTAACCGAATCTTAAACAAAAGCAAATCACAAACACTAATAACGCCCGATCTATCATAATAACGCTAGATCTATCATAAAAGGATTGAACTAGGAACAGACTAACCCTAATAACGCTAGATCTATCATAAAAGGGTTGAACTAGGAACAGACGAACCCTAATAACGCTAGATCTAACACAAAAGGATTGAACTGGCATAAGAACAAGGGAACAAAGGGTTACCTCCGGGTAGTCGTCGACGATGCTGGTGTCGTAGGGGTTCGCCGGTGCGACGTACGGCACTGGTTCGTACGGGTCTTCGTACAGGTCCCAATCGACGGGGGCCTGGACGGGTGCCTGGACGGGGGCCTGGACGGGGGCGGCGGCCATTGCGCCGGCGGCTGCTGCGCCGGCGCCTACGTCGGAAGCAGCGACGGGGGCCTGGACGGGGGCGGCGGCCGATGCGCCGGCGGACGATGCGCCGGCGGCCGATGCGCCAGCGGCCGATGCGCCGGCGGCCGATGCGCCGGCGGCTACGTCGGAAATGGGCATCTCATGCTTCTCCATCGCCGGGGTTTTTTCTTAGGGGGTTTTTCGACGCGAAGTGGAGAAGATGATGGGACAGGAGAGGCGGTTGCAGTAAGAATGAGATAGTGGGCAAGCGTCGAGAGAGAGAGAGAGAGAGAGGCTCTATAAAGACGAAGGTGGCATTCGGTGTACCACAACACGCGTCCACTATGCACGGCTGCAGCATGCACCGCGACACGAGGCTAACCCTTCGACGTTTGGTGTACTCAGTTCTACCCTCGGGCCTTATTCAGAAATTTTATATGTACTCAGTTTTCCCCTCGAGTACTTAGACTAGCAAGTGCAATATACTCAGTTCTACCCTCAAGTAGCTGGTCAACAGAGAGTCAACAAATGAGATTAACATAGCTAATTGAGTCATTTCATGCGCAAAAAAATCCAAAAAAATAAAAACATAGTGGCACCTACTCATGGAATCTTCCTACGCAACCTGCCACCTTAACAAACATAGATAAATCATGTTTTACCACAAATTGCCACTTCTCATAATCACTAGTAGCTATGAAGATGCATGGTTTTCCACTCAAACCCCTTTGCAAAACATCTTCCCCAAAACATAGTTTGTCTAAATGAGGCCATAATTGTCACACTCATGTATATTTGAATTGCAAATAATTTGATGTAGCCCAATATGAATTATATTGTACAAAACACGCATTTTTCATTTTGTAATTATTTTGTTTGAATCCCTTAGTCTATTTACTATTTACGTGCCCTTGGTTTCTTAGTACTACTCAGTTTTGCCCTCAAGTACTGTCACAAATGCTCACAGAAACCCAAACTTATCCTGATTGGTTGAGCAGTTGTCACACGGATCGACTCCACCAACCGTTGATCCAATGATCTAACGGGCAGTATACCCCTATCCGTCTCTTCGTGGCCACCCCCCCCTCTCTCTCTCTCTCTCTCTCTCTCTCTCTCTCTCTCTCTCTCTCTCTCTCTCTCTCTCTCTCTCTCTTCGTGGCCACCCCTCTCTCTCTCTCTGTCGGTGGATCAACGGTTGGTGGAGTCGATCCGTGTGCATTTATGGATTATTTTGCTACGTAACTATATTCCCTCTATTTATGCATTATTTTCCATGATTTAAAAATGTTAAACTAAAAAGTGGTAAACAAGAGACATACATATTTATCACCCCTCTAACAATTATCAACTATCTTTAGCATTCCTTTTCTTTTAGGGAATTTAGTTTTGGTAATTTGAAACGGCCCAAAAGTGGTATAATTTTGGTAGAAACATGAGACATACATGTTTGGCATATTTGGGGCATTTTGGTGAATGAATTATTTATCATCCCTCTAACAATTATCAACTATCTTTAGCATTCCTTTTCTTTTAGGGAATATAGTTTTGGCAATTTGAAATGGCCCAAAAATGGTATAATTTTGGTAGAAACATGAGACATACATATTTGGTATATTTGTGGGATTTCAGTGAATGGATTATTTATCACCCCTCTAACAATTATCAACTTTCTTTAGCATTCCTTTTCTTTTAGGGAATATAGTTTGGGATATAGTTTTGGTTATTTGAAACGTCCCAAAAGTGGTATAATTTTGGTATAAACATGAGACATACATATTTGTGGGATTTCGGTGAATGCATTATTTGTCACCCCTCTAACAATTATCAACTATCTTTAGCATTCCTATATTCCCTAACACTTATTTTTTTTGGTAATTTCGGTGAATGCACACACTAACTTTGAAAACAACTACAAGTACATGTAACTGAATAATGGATTTGTAACAAGGGATCCCTTGTAACAACTTCTAGCGCTTGACGAGCAATGATAAGAATCCGATCGCAATTATACAAAAAAAACAACCAGCCATCAGATTAGCTTGCTTCTTCAACTCGATCAGCTGCTTTAACTGCTTGTTCATTTTCTTCAGTTCTCCCTTCACTTCCACCAGTTCTGCATTGGGAGCATTAGGCATAATCGGGATGGCCCCTCTCTCCACCGCATTCTCTACAGCAAGTACCCCCCCCTCCCAAATTGCGCTCCCCAATACCGCCAATTGATTCCTGCAATTTAAGCCTCTGAACGTACACATCGATCCACTCGAAATACCTGCATTTCTTCAGGATCTGAAAACAACAACGTGAACCCTAAATCCCAAATTCGAGGGAATAACAAGAAAATCGAGAGAAAACAGAGCAATTGGAGCGAGATCTAACCTTATCCCCCTCTCTCTATATGGCAAGCTCTCGCATGCAACGAACTCACGTCCACGGTTGCCGTTGTCGTTCGTCTTACAGATCGACTGCTTCAGAGGCTCTTGGCGTGGGCAGTCGGGGCATCTTGTCAAAGGCACGGGTCCATACTGTGGCCATGAAGAATGGGAGGTCGAAGAGAAACTAGACATCACCCGCCTGCCGGGGAAGGGCTGCCGCTGCCGGAGAAGAAGAACAATGGGGCGTGGGGAAAGAAGGGGGAAGCAATGGCACGGGCACGGGCGCGGGGCTGGCTCGGGCTCCCATTTTGCAACGGGCACCTGGGTAAGCTATGGGTCCGGCGCGCTAACATGGACAAGTTGCGGGTCCCACGATGATCTGGATAAGTGGAGGCGTGTCCACTGTGGGGCACAAACAACGGCCCCACTTGCCAGCACCAACCAACGGTCAACTTAATGGGACTCCTCCCGTCCGAGCTCCTTGTGAGAGTTTCAGACAAGGGCTTGGGTAAAACTGAGGAAAAACTAAGCGGCTGGGGAAAACTGAGCACAACTAAGGACCCGAGGGCACGAAAATAGAAATCCCTTGATTATATGTTATGCTACACTAATGTTGCTAATAGATTTGTGTTTAGTTTTGTATGAAGGAAGTTTTCAAGTGTAGGGATTGGAGAATGATGAGATGAGTTGAAGAATGGACAAAAGCTCAAGCTTGGGGATGCCCATGCATCACCCCAAGAAATATCCAAGAAGTACAAGCGTCAAAGCTTGGGGATGCCCCCGAGGCACCCCTTCTTCATCGGCAAAAATCAGGTCACCTTTCAAGACACTATATTTTTATTGCTTCATGCACTATGTGTTTTTCTTGGAGCGTCAGTTGTTTTAGTTTTCTTAGTTAGTTTGTTTTGTTTGCTGCAATAAATGGTTGGACCCCAACAAATTTCTTTTGGAGGAGATGTACTCGTTTTTATTTGCCAAGAACACTCCGTTTTCATTCTTACAATTTCACCGAGTGTCTTTTTGATAGTATGCTTAGTGGTTTCGCTGTAGCATGACTTGTCTCAAAAAACTGAGATTGCTTAATGAGCCTTTGAAAAAAATCATGCGTTGTTTTAATTATTTGGAAGCATTATTTTGGTTTTCTCCTTGATGCTTTATTTGGGTTGACTTGGCGCATGCTCACACATGTTAGACTCTTACAATGTCGCCAATAGCCTCTATGATCATTTAGTTTTTGACTTTTGATGCCATCTTATGCCTCTTTTAATGTCGCTTTGTCGTTTTGCATGATTATGGCCATTATTGCTCTCTTAATTGGTCGCTCCCAGTCTTTTGCTAGCCCTCACCTTGTACTGAGTATGAGCTCTACTCGTGCATCCAACTCCTAAAAACCAAGTTTTCCAAAGTGTCCACCATACATACCTACTAGCAATTTGCTATTCCAAGTAAATTTGACTTGCTTTTATTTTCTCTTCAAATTAAACTCTTACCAGTGTTATGCGAAATTCGGTCAGTAAAGCTCTCACGAACCGGAAGGCACACTTTACTTTTTCCTATTTTTAAAATTTGACATTGTGGTCTCTTATGTTGAGTTGTTATTCTTACAAGTTGTAAGTTGGAGACTAGCCCAGCCATGCAGTCATGGGCAAGCTTTCAACATTGCACTCCTTATTTGAGTTGATATCGTGATCTTTTGTTTATGGATGCCCGCGGTGTGAAATGAATTGGGAATCTTGTGGGGATCATGGAGTTTGTATATGTGTTAGGGAAACGCCTGGGCCGCCAATCTATGCCATGCATAATTCATGGTGGAAATTTGCACCATACCCATGGTGGACATTCGACGACGCATCTCACAATAAAAAGCTAAACAAATGGCAAATAAAAGAGATGTCGAGGTGTTCATTGTCTGCTTGTCCTGTCATTTTGATGTGGGCTTGTTCCATGTCATCGGGCACGGAGGTACCCCGTTGGCGGTTCTCAAGGATATGCATATACTTACAATGACAAGAGCCTTGCTTGGGACTCTAAGTAAAGTAGCATGAGGTTTGGGTACTCGTATTCATGGGACACGAGGTTTTCAACTTATGATTTGTCAAACATATGCATCATAATTGTTCTCGCATTAACTTTAACCATTCAAGATGCTTATGATGGGGGCAATGAGAGCTCAAAGCCGGTAAGTAACATAATTTTTGAAGGTTATAAAACTTGCAATCACTGCTTCCCTCTGCGAAGGGTCTTTCTTCTACTTTTTATGTTGAGTCACCACCTTCTTCCTTTATGCACCATAAGAGAGCAAAGTTGTCATTCTTAGTATAATGTGCATTGTCCCAAAGTTTTCTTTGATTGATTCATATTGCTGGTTTCACTTGTTCTTAAATTATTTGTATCTAGTCGCCCTCTTAAAATTGAAGGTGTCCTATGCATTTATGTTTTGCTCTCTATGAAGGACAAGCTAAAAACTATTTGTATGTTTTTCCTTATGATTTGAACACACGTTTGACTTTCATTGTTTCATTTTCATGATCTTTTGTTTGTGTTCATTTGCATGTTTATAACATGGTTGCTAAGTTTCTATTGTCAAGATTATATCTTTCATGCCCATGTTTTAAGTTCTTATGATCCCAGCTCACAAATGCTTACATATATGATCAAGATTGTGTAGGTGCATGTCACCTCAAAAATTATTCTTTGTTATCACTTACCTACTCAAGGACGAGCAGGAGTTAAGCTTGGGGATGCTTGATACGTCTCCAACGTATCTATAATTTTTGATGCTCCATGCTTATTTTTACACCATTTGCCTACTGTTTCGTTACTCTTCGTGGCACTTTTGTGCATTTTCTGGAACTAACCTATTAACAAGTCGCCACAGTGCCAGTTCCCTGTTTTCTGCTGTTTTTGTGTTTCAGAAGTGATACACAGGAAATATTCTCAGAATTGGACGAAACAAGTTGCTGAAGTCTTATTTTTCCCGGAAGCTTCCAGAGATCCGAAGAGGAGTTGGAGGGGGGCCACGAGGGCCCCACACACCAGGGCAGTGCGGCCAGGGGCCTGGCCGCACCCCCTATGTGTGAGAGCCCCTCGGGCCACTTCTGACGATGCCCCTTTGCCTATAAAGACCCCCCGACGGAAAAAACCTAAGGACCCGATCAATTTTCCAGAACACATCGCGATTCGCCGCCGCCGTCGACCCGAAGATCGGGAGGGTCCAGAAGCTCTTCCCGGCACCCTGCCGGAGAGGGGAATCGCCACCGGAGGTCTTCTTCATCGCCATGCTTGCCTCCGGAGCGATGAGTGAGTAGTCTACCTTGGACTATGGGTCCATAGCAGTAGCTAGATCGTTGTCTTCTCCACCATGTGCTTCATGTTTAGATCTCATGAGCTGCCCTACATGATTGAGATCACCGTTATGTAATTCTACATGTTTGGTTTGTTGGGATCCGCTGAATATTGGTGTTATGATTGAGTTGCTATACTGAAATATATCTTATGTTATCTCTATGTTGTTTATGATCTTGCATGCTCTCCGTTGTTAGTAGCTATCTTGGTCGAGTAGTTGCTAGTGACTCCAAGAGGGGGTATTTATGCTCGATAGTGGGTTCATGCCTCTATTTAATCTAGGGGAGTGACAGAAACCTCTAAGGTTGTAGATGTGCTGTTGCTACTAGGGAGAAAACAACATTCATATGTTCAAGGGCATATGCTTTTTTTACATTACACACTTTGCTTAATGCAATTATCTATTGTTCGCAACTTAATACTTATGGAGTTCTCGGATTGATTCGCCACAAGTGGATTATTAGTCATAGATGCAGTTGGATGGCGGTCTATGTATTTTGTTGTAATGTCCAGAGTAAATCGCATAGTGATCTTCTTGACATATCACGTTTATCTTTATTCTATCAATTGCCCAACTGTAATTTGTTTACCCAGCATTTGTTATTTATCTTATGGAGAGACACCACTAGTGAACTGTGGACCCCGGTCCTATTTCTATCATATTGCTATCACCTGTTTACTTTACTCGCACTGTTTACTTTACTCGCATACTTCTACTATTTTTCACTCGATACGTTCATAACTTTTGTTTCAAGCAAACCGGTGAGATTGACAACCTCATCGCAAGTTGGGAACAAAGTACTTGGTTGTGTGTGTGCAGGTTCCGCGTTGCAGCTAGCAAGCAAAGCTTGGACGAGGCGCCATATATAAATTGTCCGAAGCTATCGCAAACTAGTCCGCATCACCTTCAGTCGTAATTGTCTGCTCTTCTCCTGAATGATAAACCTTGGTTTCTTAACTGAGGGAAAATCTTGCTGCTATATTCATCACACCTTCCTCTTGGGGTTCCCAACTGGCCGGTTATTTACTTCATCAACCCGGTAGCATCACTTCCCTGCCCGGGGAGGTGTGGAACTTGCACGGCTGGTCAAGTGCGGCATCGAGGGTGTACTTGCCCTCTTTGTGCCCCTGACCACTGCCGGCAGCCCCCGGGCCTCCTTGGTTAGAAGCCGCTCACTTTGAGCTAGCAGATCCTCTGGGGAACGCCTCGACGTGGTCAAGCCACAGGTGGATGTGCAGCGCCGGTGGGCGAGTCTGGGACTCCGACCCTGGCACTGGCACCGGGATCTGGCGTGGCCTACTTGCTCCGCCACCTTGGTGGGCGTGGCGGCCTTGGGCGTTGCCGCTCGGAGCACGGCCGCCCTGTCCGCGCCCTCCGCGGCCTTGGCTTATCGATAGCGACCGCTAGATCTGGCCGGGGCCCGCGGTGTCGAAGCTGCGCCACAGGTCACGAGCGAGCTCGGTCGGTGCGTCTCCATGCACGTTGTAGAACTCGCTGAGTGTGGTGCTCGCGCGGCACCGGTTGGCCTCGTCCTCGGCCACCTTGCTGAGGAGGACGAGACGCGTCCGCTCCAGGGCCTCGGTGACCCGGGCGGGGTCAATGACGTGGCTGAGGGGTGCGCGCAGGTCCACCACGGAGACATCCGAGGCGTCCTGCTCTGGGAGCGGAGTATCCTGCTCCTGTGGAAGAAGGCGTTCGGGCAACGGGCGCTCGGGGCGTGGTAAGTCGCCACCCTCCTCTTCTCCCAGGGCCATCACCTCGACCATGGTGCCAAGACTGCTGTTTTCATCGCAGCTCGAGCCTCTGTCACAGAGAGGGTCGAAGACGTCGGTCACCTCCTCCGGGAAGGGCTTGGCGACGTAGAAGCGGTGGCTGCTAACGTCGAGGAAGGAGCCGCTGTTGCCAAAGCCGTTCTCAAAGTGGGCCAAGTTGTTGCTGACGCAGTCGAAGGTGACGAACCTCCAGACAAGGCCGGAGGCGACCTTCTCGCCGAGAGCCGATGAGGGTCCCGGCCAAAACTTGACTCCGCTCGCCGCCGCGCTTTGCCCCATGGTGGGCGCCAACTGTCGTGGGAATTTAGAGACAGTAGCCATGGGGTCGCTTATCGAACGGGCTCGACGGTGGTGACAATGGGTTCGGCTCGGGATTGTGCCAACGGAGACACCTCGGTTTACCCAGGTTCAGGGCCCTCCCGAGTGGAGGTAAAACCCCTACTTCCTGCCTGCTTCGTATTATCTCGAGAGTAGTGATTACAGTGCTCCTCGAGCTGTTCGGGCTAGAGGAGGAAGAAGAAGATCGGGTCTCCCTAGACTAAGGGTCCAGACACCCTTATATAGGCGGGGGTCTGGTTACAGGTTAGGTGGTGATCCGGCCGGCTGCCGGCTCCTTCGTGGCCGCGTCTTTGGCGTGATCCTGTGGCCCTGCTCTGACGATCACGCTTTATAAAGCGCCTTTCCCCTTGGACCGGCATCTGGGAGGCATATGCCCTCCCTTTTGCCTCGGATCCTGCCGTGGGGAAGGCTCCTGAATCGCTGATTGGCTGGGTCTGGTCGTGGCGCTCGTCACTCCCGTCCTTTGCCTCTGTCGTTCTTATCGAGGCCAGCCCACTTTCGGTGAAACAGCCGTTGGAGGGCTTTTGTCTTCATCGCTCGGCTCTGGCTCTCCTCGGTGGAGTCGCCAGCCGGCTGCTGGCGCAGCCGGCCCTTCGGGTGAAGCCGGTCTTCTCATCCTAGGGCCGTGGAGATTCCTGGGACGCCAGCCGGCAAATAGCTCGGCCCGTGGCATGCCCCATTAGTCATCCCCATGACAATGGGGCATGCTTTCAACATTGCACTTACTCTCATTTAGTTGATATCGTGATCTTTTGTTTATGGATGCTTAAGTTGTGTGAAAGGAATTGGAAACTTGTGGAGTTCATGGAGTTTGTATATGTGTTAGAGAAACGCCTGGGCCGCTAATCTAAGCCATGCATCATTCCTGGTGGAAATTTACAGCATGCCCATAGTGGACATTCGACGACGCATCTCAAAATAAAAAGCTATACCAAATGGTAAATAAAAGAGATGCCAAGGTGTTCATTGTTTGTTTGTCTTATCATTTTGATGTGGGCTTGTTCCATGTTTTCGGGCAAGAGGTACCCCGTTGGCGTTCTCAATGATACATGTATGCTTACAATGACAAGAACTTGCTTGGGACCTAAGTCGATTAGCATGGTTTGGGTACTCGTATTCATGGGACACGAGGTTTGCAACTTATGACTTGTTAAGCATATGCTTCATAATTGTACTTGCATTAACCTTAACCATTCAAGATGCCTATGATGGGGGCAATGAGAGCTCAAAGCTAGTAAGTATCATAATTTTTGGAGGTTTATAAAACTTGCAATCACTGCTTCCCTCTGCGAAGGACCTTTCTTTTACTTTTATGTTGAGTCTTCACCTTCTACCTTTATGCACCGTCTAAGAGAGCATAGTTGTCATTCTGAGTATAATGTGCATAGTCCCAAAATTTATTATTGATTGATTCATGATTATGGTTTTGCTTGTTCTTAAATTATTTGTATCTAGTCACCCTCTTAAACTTGAAGGTGTCCTATGCATTTATGTTTTGCCACTCCATGAAGGACAAGCTGAAAACCACTTTGCTATGTTTTTCTATATGCTCGAAACACACACTTGACTTTCAATGCATTATTACTCATGATCTTTTGTTTGTGTTACTTTTTATGTTATAACATGGTTGCTAAGTTTTATTGTCAAGATTATGTCTTTTATGCCCATGTTTAGAGTACTTTGATCTCAGCACTCAATGCTTTACAACGTTGATCAAGATTGTGTTGGTGCATTTCACCTCAAAAATTATTGTTTTGTTATCACTTACCTACTCGATGACGAGAAGGAGTTAAGCTTGGGGATGCTTGATACGTTTCAAACGTATCTATAATTTTTGATGCTCCATGCTTGTTTTACACCAATTGCTTCATGTTTTGATTACACTTCATGGCGTTTTTATGCATTTTCCGGAACTAACCTATTATCAAGATGCCATAGTGCTAGTTCCCTATTTTCTGCTATTTTTGTGTTTCAGAAAAGTTACACAGGAAATATTATCGGAATTGGACGAAATGAAGCCCAAACCTCCTAGTTTTCCTGGACACAAGACGAAGACCGAAGGAGAGTCGGAGGGGGGCCAGGGGGTAGCCACACCCCATGGTGGCGCGGGTGACCCGTATGGTGCGCCACCCCCTAGTATGTGGGCCCTGGCTGCCCTCTGACGCTGCCTCTCCGCATATATTAGTCCCTCCGACGCTGAAACCCTAAGGCGATCGGTGATTTTCCAAAAAGAGTTCCGCAGCTCCGCCGTCGCCATCGATGAATTTCGGGGGGACAGAGGTCTCTGTTTCGGCACCCTGCCAGGATGGGGAAGTGCCCCCAGAGCCTGATGCGTGGTGAATGACCAGCCCGTTGGGAACCCCAAGAGGAAGGTGTGATGAGTATAGCAGCTAGCTTTCCCTCAGTTAAGAAACCAAGGTTATGTCGATCAGCAGAAGAGCGGGCAATACGACTGTAGGTGATGCTTGCTAGTTTGCGACAGCTTTAGACAATTTATATATGGCGCCCCGTCCAAGCTTTGCTTGCTAGCTATAACGTGGAACCTGCACACAACACAACCAAGTACTTTGCTCCCAACTTGCGATGAGGTTGTCAATCTCACCGGTTTGCTTGAAACAAAGGTTATGAGCGTATCGAGTGGAAAGCAGTAGAAGTATGCGAGTAAAGTAAACAGTGCGAGTAAAGTAAACAGGTGATAGCAATATGATGGAAATAGGACCGGGGTCCACAGTTCACTAGTGGTGTCTCTCCATAAGATAAATAACACATGCTGGGTAAACAAATTACAGTTGGGCAATTGATAGAATAAGGATAAACGTGATATGTCAAGAAGATCACTATGAGATTTACTCTGGGCATTACAACAAAATACATAGACCGCCATCCAACTTCATCTATGACTAATAATCCACTTGTGGCGAATCAATCTGAGAACTCCACAAGTATTAAGTTGCGAACAACAGATAATTGCATTAAGCAAAGTGTGTAATGTAAACAAAGCATATGCCCTTGAGCATATGAATGTTGTTTTCTCCCTAGTAGCAACAGCACATCTACAACCTTAGAGGTTTCTGTCACTCCCCCATATTAAATAGAGGCATGAACCCACTATCGAGCATAAATACTCCCTCTTGGAGTCACTAGCAACTACTCGGCCAAGATAGCTACTAACAGCGGAGAGCATGCAAGATCATAAACAACATAGAGATAACAAAAGATATATTTCAGTATAGCAACTCAATCATAACACCAATATTCATCGGATCCCAACAAACCAAACATGTAGAATTACATAACGGTGATCTCAATCATGTAGGGCAGCTCATGAGATCTAAACATGAAGCACATGGTGGAGAAAACAACCATCTAGCTACTGCTATGGACCCATAGTCCAAGGTAGACTACTCACTCATCGCTCTGGAGGCAAGCATGGCGATGAAGAAGACCTCCGGTGGCGATTCCCCTCTCTGGCAGGGTGCCGGGAAGAGATTCTAGACCCTCCCGATCTTCGGGTCAACGGCGGCAGTGGATCGCGATGTGTTCTGGAAAATTGATCGGGCACTTAGGTTTTTTTCCATCGGGGGGTCTTTATAGGCGAAGGGGCATCGTCAGAAGTGGACCGAGGCGGTCTCACACATAGGGGGCGCGACCAGGGCCAGGGCCTGGGCCGTGCCGCCCTGGTGTGTGGCCACCTCGTGGCCCCACTCCGTCTCCTCTTCGGATGTCTGGAAGCTTTCGGGAAAAATAAGACTTCAGGAACTTGTTTCATCCAATTCCGAGAATATTTCCTGTGTATCACTTCTGAAACACAAAAACAGCAGAAAACAGGGAACTGGCACTGTGGCGACTTGTTAATAGGTTAGTACCAGAAAATGCATAAAAGTGCCACGAAGTGTAACAAAACATTAGGCAAATGGTGTAAAAACAAGCATGGAGCATCAAAAATTATAGATACGTTGGAGATGTATCAAGCATCCCCAAGCTTAACTCCTGGTTGTCCTCGACTAGGTAAGTGATAACAAAAGAATAATTTTTTGAGGTGACATGCACCTACACAATCTTAATCATGTATGTAAGCATTGTGAGCTGGGATCATAAGAACTTAAAACATGGGCATGCAAGATATAATCTTGACAATAGAAACTTAGCAACCATGTTGTAAACATGAAAATGAACACAAACAAAAGATCATGAAAATGAAACAATGAAAGTCAAACGTGTGTTCAAATCATAAGGAAAAACATACAAATGGTTTTCAGCTTGTCCTTCATAGAGAGCAAAACATAAATGCATAGGACACCTTCAAGTTTAAGAGGGTGACTAGATACAAATAATTTAAGAACAAGTGAAACCAACAATATGAATCAATCAATGAAAACTTTGGGACAATGCACATTATACTAAGAATGACAACTTTGCTCTCTTATGGTGCATAAAGGTAGAAGGTGGTGACTCAACATAAAAGTAAAAGAAAGGCCCTTCATGGAGGGAAGCAGTGATTGCAAGTTTTATAACCTTCAAAAATTATGGTACTTACCGGCTTTGAGCTCTCATTGCCCCCATCATAAGCATCTTGAATGGTTAAAGTTAATGCGAGAATAATTATGATGCATATGCTTGACAAATCATAAGTTGAAAACCTCGTGTCCCGTGAATACGAGTACCCAAACCTCATGCTACTTTACTTAGAGTCCCAAGCAAGGCTCTTGTCATTGTAAGTATATGCGTATCATTGAGAACCACCAATGGGGTACCTCCGTGCCCGATGACATGGAACAAGCCCACATCAAAATGACATGACAAGCAGACAATGAACACCTCGACATCTCTTTTATTTGCCATTTGTTTAGCTTTTTATTGTGAGATGCGTCGTCGAATGTCCACCATGGGTATGCTGCAAATTTCCACCATGAATTATGCATGGATTAGATTGGCGGCCCAGGCGTTTCCCTAACACATATACAAACTCCATGATCCCCACAAGATTCCCAATTCATTTCACACCGCGGGCATCCATAAACAAAAGATCACGATATCAACTCAAATAAAAAGTGCAATGTTGAAAGCTTGCCCCATGACAGCATGGATGGGCTAGAATCCAACTTACAACTTGCAAGCATAACAACTCAACATAAGAGACCACAATGTCAAATATTTAAGAACAGGAAAAAGTAAAGTGTGCCTTCCGTTTCGTGAGAGCTTTACTGACCAATTTTCGCATAACACTGGTAAGAATTTAATTTGAAGAGAAGATAAAAGCAAGTCAAATTTACTTGGAATAGCAAATTGCTAGTAGGTATGTATGGTGGACACTTTGGCAAACTTGGTTTTTAGGAGTTGGATGCACGAGTAGAGCTCATACTCAGTACAAGGCGAGGGCTAGCAAAAGACTGGGAGCGACCAACTAAGAGAGCAATAATGGCCATAATCATGCAAAGCGACAAAGCAACATTAAAAGAAGCATAAGATGGCATCAATAGTCAAAAACTAAATGATCATAGAGGCTATTGGCGACTTTGGATGAGTCAACATGTGTGAGCTGCGCCAAGTCAACCCAAATAAAGCATCAAGGAGAAAACCAAAATAATGCTTCCAAATAATTAAAACAATGCATGATTTTTTCAAAGGCTCATTAAGCAATCTCAGTTATTTGAGACAAGTCATGCTATAGCAAAACCACTAAGCATACTATCAAAAAGACATCAAGCATGATATGAAAAAGCCTAAGCCGCAGTCTACACAAGCTCCTTCTTGTACCACTTTTTTGCATAAAGCTTTTTCTCTTTTCCAACACCATTTGAAATTTTTTAAGACACCTCTTTTGATGAAAACCAATAAAGATCAAAGGCAAAAATACACCTTGATGAAGAGATATGACAAGGTCGGAACGCAAATCAAGGCCAAAACGAAAACCAAAAGCAGTAGCAGAAAAAGAAGAACACTCGGTGAAATTGTAAGAATGAAAATGGAGTGTTCTTGGCAAATGAAAACGAATACATCTCCTCCAAAGGAAATTTGTTGGGGTCCAAACATTTATTGCAGCAAACAAAACTAAACTAACTAAGAAAACTAAAACAACTGACGCTCCAAGAAAAACACATAGTGCATGAAGCAATAAAAATATAATGTTTTGAAATGTGACCTGATTTTTGCCGATGAAGAAGGGGTGCCTCGGGGGCATCCCCAAGCTTTGAAGCTTGTACATCTTGGATATTTCTTGGGGTGATGCATGGTAATCCCCAAGCTTGAGCTTTTGTCCATTCTTCAACTCATCTCATCATTCTCCAATCCCTACACTTAAAAACTTCCTTCATACAAAACTAAACACAAATCTATTAGCAACATTAGTGTAGCATATCATATAATCAACCTCTTTTTGCTTCAGGTTTCAACCCAAAACCACCACATATAAAGTATATACTACTGTAGCAACTTCCCCAAAAGTTCCGTGATCAAAAGAACTCAAAAGAAAGCGATAAAGCGGCAAACACAAATATTGGCAGAAATCTGTCAAAACAGAACAGCTGACAAATATCGAAGTTTTGAGGGGTTGTCTGTTGCTCAAATCAAAAAGTGTTCAACTAATGAAAGTTTGGATATAACCTGGGGCATATGCACAAGAAATCGCAGGTCCAAAAGATAAACAGAGAATTTATACGAATTTTTACGGTGCAGCACCAAAAACAGTTTCAGGACAGCAACATCCCCAAATCTTTACCTCACTTGAATTAGAGGCTTCTCTTGGCACAACAATAAAATAAAAAGGATAAGGAGCGGTCATTACAGTAGTAATGACTTCCAAGACTCAAATAAAAGAAAAAGTACTGAAAATCAAACATTGGGTTATCTCCCAAGAGTGCTTTTCTTTAAGGGATTTCTATTCTCGTGCCCCTGGGTCGTTAGTTGTACTCAGTTTTCCCCAGCCGCTTAACTTTTCCTCAGTTTTCCCTTCGCTCTAGTTTGAAACCCCTCGCAGACGCTCGGACAGGAGGGTTGCCGTCTGGTCAGAGGCCTTGACCGTTACCGGTGACGGCTAGGGAGCCGCGGTGGTTGTGAATTGACCGATGCTTTTAAATGGTGTTGACGGGTAGGGTCAGGAGACACGTCAGAGCAGCCATCCATCTATCGCTGACGTGTGGGCTGTTTTATTTCCTGATTGTACACACGGTGCTGCCAATGACAAATGGGGCCGCTCTATAGGGCTGCCACAGCCAATGACCAGTGGGGTCATGTATTTTTCAGGAAAAGACATATATTGCCGCTCTGTGGGGCCTCCGCAGCCAATGACCAATGGGGCCGCTCTATGGGGCTGCCGCAGCCAATGACCAGTGGGGTCATCTATTTATTTAGAGAAAATCATATATTGCCGCTTTGTGGGGCCTCCGCAGCCAATGACCGCTGGGGTCGTCTATTTATTTAGAGAAAATCATATAGAGCCGCTCTGTGGGGCCGCCTCAGCCAATGACCGCTGGGGTCGCCCTTTTTCTTAAGCTAGACCTAGCAGGTGACTATTTTCGCTAATTAATTTTTCTTAAGCTAGACCCAGCAGGTGACTATTTTCGCAGCTCAATCTAAAGTGAATCTTATACTAAACATGGCTGGAACCTAGTGTTGTGTATCTCATTAGTCATCGGAGAACCGCTGGCTGCTCGTTCCCCACCCTCGGACGGAGCAGCCATCACCGGCGCCTCGTCACGCTGCTGGCTCTGTCCCCCGGCGGCGTCGGACGGACTGCGGCGCTGCAGGTCAACCACGGCTCCAGCACTTGTTTCGTCCGCACGCATTGTACCCACTGCAGGAAAGTCCGCCGCAAGCAGATCTGCCGCCCACGACGACCGGGATTTGTTCCGCGCACCAATAGGTAGTATAGCTTGGTAAGACCTCCGCTTCCGCCTCCCCCGCCCCCTAATCGATTCGGTTCCCGTAATTTATTGGAGTTTGCAGGTGCGAAATAGTCCTCAATGTCTGGTCATAGCGGGTACACCGGCGAGGGTGGGGATTCGATCATGTCGTGGCCACATTCTACTTCTCCTACCTCGTCGGAAGTGCAGGTATCTAGCTTCTGCTCTCTGTACTACCGTTGAATTTAAGTGCCGCCATGGCCTGTTGGAGTGATTTCAGTTGTTCTTTTTTCCATTATTGTTATAGTTTGCCAGGCAAGCCGATGATCCATGGTACATTGCATACCAAGATGAATCAACCCAGTGGTGTAGCCAGAGGATGGATTTGGAGGAGAAGGTGGCCAATTTAGGTGATGAATTGGCCCATAAAAACCTAATG
The DNA here is from genome assembly GCA_007115705.1 of Dactylis glomerata. Classification (NCBI taxonomy): domain Eukaryota; kingdom Viridiplantae; phylum Streptophyta; class Magnoliopsida; order Poales; family Poaceae; genus Dactylis; species Dactylis glomerata. The sequence goes on along the minus strand of QXEO01001984.1, from coordinate 423,987 downwards.
ATATTCGAGCTGAAGCGTACTGTGGAGGAAGAAAAGAAGAATTCAGAGCTTATTCGCAAGGAGAAGTTGATACTTGAGATAGATCTTGTCGTATCTGATCAAGTGGTAGAAAATCTAGAACATGAACTTCAAGTGATGGGAGAGGCGAAAAGTAGATTCATCTGGGCAGTTTTATTTGGTGTCATCCCTGTCCTAGCAGTTATGTGGTTGTGGTAGATGATTTAGATAGTATAGAATTGTTATTCAGTAGATGGCTCTAACCACTGTATTTTGGTGTGGCTCTAACCACTGTATTTTGTCGTACAATTTCCTAGTTGTGCTAAGTAATGCGCGCGATAATTTTCATGCATGAACATCTTATAAAAGTGAAGGGATCCCAAAAGTGAAAGCATGTACCAGCCTCTCGGATCAAATACATATCAATCTTCCCAATCAAGTTGGGATAGAATTCAAATCATACATTCGGATGTACAGGGACACATCGAGAAAGTGGAGAAGCTTTTTTTGAGACGGAGGTAGTAGTTTGAACAATTTTATCCCAAATTGAAATTGAAAAATACAAATTTATCATAATTTATCCCAATTTGCGGCGTTGAACACGGCCGCGCACCGATGGGCTAGAAGGGCCTGGACGACGGGCGGCTGAGGGGTGGTCATCTGCGCCATCCGCAAACTCGGACATGGAGGAGGGCTGGATCTGCGGCTTCGCAACCACTCTTGGCACCGCCGCCGTCTTGGTGGCTGGATCTGCGCCATCCGCAAACTCGGACATGGAGGAGAGCTGGATCTGCGCCGTCGCAGCGATGTTGTAGGCGATGGCTTCAATCGTCTTGGCATCGATGACCACTATCGACACGGCTGCCGTCTTGGTGTCCATCAGCAACAGATCTGAGGAGGGCAACGGAAGTTAGACATTGGCAGGCTCCGACATTGAAGGCTGGATCTGCGCCATCGCAGCGATGTTGTAGGTCGAAGCGATATTGTAGGCGATGGCTTCAAGACGATCGGTGAGCACTGTCGACACGGCCGCCGTCTTGGTGTCCATCAGCAACAGATCTGAGGAGGGCAACGGAAGTGAGACATTGGCAGGCTCCGACATTGAAGGCTGGATCTGCGCCGTTGCAGCGATGTTGTAGGTCGCAGCGATGTTGTAGGCGATGGCTTCAAGACGATCGGTGAGCACTGTCGGCACGGCCACCGTCTTGGTGTTCTTCATCATCAACAGATCTGAGAAGATAAACGAAAGTGAGACAGAGAGAGACATTTCAACTATTTCTGAGGGTTAGATCCTCACCGGCACTCTTAGATCCACGCCGCCGCACGGTTAGATCCGCGCCGCCGCACGCACGGTTAGATCCGTGCCGCCGCACGCTGCAGTTCCGTGCGGCCGCACACACGGTGAGATCCGTGCCGCCGCACGCACGGTTAGATCCGCGCCGCCGCACGCACACACGCACGCACGCACACACGCTGCAGATCCGCGCCGCCGCGACCGCCAGAGTAAGAGAGGAAGATGCGACTGCTAGGGTTGGTAGGTATGTGCTCTGCTCTTCTCTCCGTATGCGTCCATCGAGGTAGAGAGAGATATATAGGCCGTCCGATCATAAATGATCCCACGGTGCAAGCGTACGTTGAGCTATCAACCAACCAAGATCCGTGTGACATACATCTCGACCAATCAGAGATCAGCCAGTGAGTACAAGTGAGGAAAACTGAGTAGAACTAAGAGGGGGAAAAGTGAGGAAATGTTTATCGGAAGGGCAAAACTGAGTAGGACTGAGTAAAACAAGTGGACCCGGAGGGGGAAAGCTGAGTAAAACTAAGTAAAACAGGGACACCCAAATAATAAAGGGAGTTAGGGAAATTGTAGCTTTTAGCATAAAAATTGTTAGATTGTGTTATTTGAACAATATAGTACATTTTGGCCGACGTGATATTGTTTGCAATTCAAAGATACACAAGTGTGACGAATTTGGACTCATTTGAACAAAGTTTGTAAGCATAGTGGGTATTTAGGAGGTGTGTTGAGTAGAAAGCCCTGCATCTTCATAGCTAGTAGCTCATGGACTAGGAAGTGGTTTTGGGAAAAACTTCATATCTCTATATTTCCTTTTCCATTATTATTTCTCTAGGTTGTAGGTAACATAACAAGACTCCATGGGAAGGTTCCACCATGTTTTGAATTATTTTTAATTAAACTAAACCCAAAACTATATTTTTTGAGTTTAGTCACTTAGAAAATGATAAATTTCCTTTTCCATTATTATTTATCTAGGTTGTAGGTAACATAACAAGACTCCATGGGAAGGTTCCACCTTGTTTTGAATTATTTTGATTTTTTTTTGAATTAAACTAAACCCAGAACTATATTTTTTGAGTTTAGTCACTTAGAAAATGATAAATGTGGCTTAAGCGATGAACTTATTCGAGGTGCATGACCATAGAAAACTTGCAATAACACATACATTCAAATTAATTGTTCAAAATAAAATCTTTCTCTTGCTCCTGGTGTGACTCGCTGGGTCCGCCACCTTACTCCGGGTAACCCTACCAGGGATATTACCGGTGTCTACCTTCCTTTTGCCATCTTTCTTGTTCTTCTTCTTCTTCTCTTCGGGTTCTGCCAAGACCAAGACAACCATATCATACGAAGCTTGTGCTCTTTCTTTTAATGCATTTTCTTCAAATGCTTCAAGCAGCTCTCGATCCATTGCTTCAATGGCCTCTCGATCCATCTGTTCCCTCTGCTCTCGATCCATCGGTTCAAGCAGCTCTCGATCCATCTGTTCCCACTACTCTCGATCCATCTGTTCAAGCAGCTCTTGATCCATCGGTTCAAGCAGCTTTCGATCCATCGGTTCAATCTGCTCTGGATCCATCGGTTCAAGCAGCTCATGATCCATTGCTTCAATCTCCTCATGTTGAATTGCTGCTTCATTCTCCTCTGCATTTGCTGCTCCCGCCTGATCTTCCATTCCAAAAGCTGGGTTAACTGGATTTTTACAAAGCCTAGCAATGTGTCCAGGGGTTCCACAACGTTTGCACTTACGTCGTCGAATCGGTACACCACCCTCTGCACTAGCTCTGATCCTATTCTTCCTCGGCCTACCTGCCGGTCTAGTCAAAACTGGAGAGTACAGTTTGAAGCCTAGATCGACTGTCATCCATTGGTCTTTTCCCAACAAGGTAGGAACATTCATAGCATATGCAGCCCTAAATTTGGCAACAGAGAAATACTCTGACACATACTGATCAACTTCACCTTCTGCACCCGCTATAACACTCATGAAAAACAATGCATGTATGCAGGGTATCCCACGGATCTGCCATCGCCTACAATGGCATGTCCTATCAACCAAACTCACTGGATACCTCCACTGCCTGTTTTTACTGTCAGTGTAGGTTACCTCAGCCTCCATTCCTTTTCTGATGCATTTCATCTTCAATTGTTTTGCCCTGGAATGCAAAGACTTAATCAAAGATGGGAGCATGAGATGGCCAACATATTTTGTGGCTGCAATTCTTTGACGCAGATCGATCTTTATCATGATCATCTGCCTAATCTTATCAAATATTTGCCACAGCATAAGCCCTTTCAATGACTTGACCTTTGCATTGAAACTCTCCGCAAGGTTACTTGTTACATAGTCTACCTTGCAAATTTCATTGAATTGGCTTCTTGACCACACCCTACCATGATGTTCATTCAAGTACTCCTTCACCCCAGGTTTTTGTTTATACAACACTTCCAAATGAAACAGATGCTTCCTAATGCTGCATGTGTATGCAGCTGGCCATAGGTTGTCAGTATAAACTTTACCCTTGAATTTGTTTGTAAAATTCTGTACCAAGTGTCACATACATTCCCTATGCTCCACTCTAGGGAATACTGCTTCTACTGCACTCTCCAAACCTTTGCAAGCGTCTGTGTGGATAGCAAGTCCTGGTGGATGACCTATAAGGTCGCGCAAATTCTGCAGAAACCAAGTCCAACTTTCCTCTGACTCAACCTCCAAAACTCCATAAGCAACAAGGAACATCCAATTGTGTCCATCAACTGCAGTAGCAGCAACTAGCTATCCTTTAAACCTGCCATGAAGAGCTGTTGCATCCACGGCCAAATAAGGCCTGCAACCGTCCAGAAAGCCTTTCCAGCAAGCTTTGAAACAAATAAAATCCCTTCTAAAACATTCCTTCTGCATTATCCTCCCGCTTTTCAATTTGTAGGGAACTGTATGCTTGTCTATCGCTACAACACTGCCTGGACTAGCCATCTCCACTTCAGCTTTGAAAGTGTAAAGCAACTGAAAGCTTTCATTCCATGGACCATTGATCCTGTCAAGAGCCATTTCCTTTGCATAGAACATCCTCATGTAAGGTATTTTTATAGTAAACTTATCAGATATCAATTTTATGAGTGCTGTTGGACCAAGTGATGGAGTTTCTCTCAGCCAATCTATGATTGCATCTGCCAACCACCTAGTCTTCGCTAGCTTTGATTTCTCCTCTGGCGCTCCCGCTCATGGTGGACAAGTATGGTCGATCGAGTTTTTCTTTATCTGAAACATAATTATAAGTGATGTCAGTAACAGTTAACAAATTTTACAATGTGATCTAATATTCACAACTGGTTGGCGTAGTACCTGAACCACGGTGCTTCTGAGCACTGTGGATGCATGCAGCCTCCACTTACACCTCTTGTATGGGCACTGAACTGTGAACCTACCTGGCTCACTTTTAATAACCTCATAATCATTCTTGGTGAGAATGCAATATGTAGTAATTGCATTACGGCAGTCCATCATCATTTGAAATACGGTGCCTTTTGCAAGCTGAGGATCCTCCCTGTTCCACTCAATTGTTGGCAAGTCATCACCTTCGTAATCGACTAAAATGAGGCTGTCATTGTTCTCATCCTTCTCTTCATCATCAGTGTCATCAAATCTGGCACCTTGTGCAATATCTTTCATGTATTGATCCTCCATTGCCTGCTTACTGCATCGATCTACCAATTCAGGAAACATCAACTCATCCTCATCATCTTGAGGAGACGGATCCTCAATCTCTGCATCGTCCTCCACATCGACCGCAGGAACGATCTGGCTACCACTACCACTAGCACTGGGGATAGATGGTGCTGCTGTGGACCTACAAGGAGCGGGGCGGTGCACACGATTAGCAGAGGTAGCAACACTAGAGAGACATGATGCCCGACCACCTGATGATGCCCCAACACCAGATGATGCCTGGACCCGGTCCACATGGATTCGAATTTTACCGACACGGCAAGAATCATTTAAAGCAAAAAGAATTCCCAGATCGTCATCGGAAATTAGTGGAACATATCTTCCCTCCATGCTGTTGAAATATTGGAAATCAACTAAATCGCCAGCGCCCCAGGCGTATTGAGCGTAGATGTTATCTTTTAAATCCCTCAACGAGATGGTAGTTGCAATCACCACTGGGATGTAAAATCCGCTCACATTGCGTTCAGAATCACGCAAAAAGCTAGTATCCAGCCTAACCACCAGCCGAAAAGCCAGCGCTGGATCAATCCTATTCGAAAAGCAACGCAGTTAGTTGAGCAACAACGATTCGCGCTCAAAAACTGCCTACTGTTAATTCACATAGGCAGACGATGCTTACCCAGATGGAATCCATGCGTTAGATCCCTCTGATTCCCAATCTTCTCCGCCGTTGAGGGGCATAATCGGCACACCAGACGGATGTACAAACTCTACCGGGATAGGGGTAGATCTAGTGGAGGCGGAGCCCTCTCCGCCTCCCGGGGGTGGTGGTGGGGGCGGGGGCGGCTCGGGGGCAGACGACGCCATAAGGTAGGAGGGCAGGACGGCGTGGCGGCGGAGGGGCGGTGAGCTCTTCCAGTCTCGGGCGGAGGGGAAAGCTTTGGGTGAGTGACCGCCAGTCCGACGTGTCTCATTGGGTCAACAGTCAACACCATTCAAAAGCAACGGTCCATTCACAACCACCGCGGCTCCCTAGCCGTCACCGGTAACGGTCTACGGCCTCTGACCAGACGGCAACCCTCCCATCCGAGCGTCTGCGAGGGGTTTCAAACTGGAGCGAGGGGAAAACTGAGGAAAAGTTAAGCGGCTGGGGAAAACTGAGTACAACTAACGACCCAGGGGCACAAGAATAAAAATCCCTTTCTTTAACGCCTTTGAGCTAGGCGCAGAAAATTGCAAATCAAGTAACATCAAGTGATGAAGCATCAATTACCTCAGTAGGCTCTTTGGAGGTTCCCGAAGATGATTCAACCTGCAAGTCACCCTTAGTGGAACTAAGAGTCTTACCAATTTTAAGAACATGTTGAGGTTTAAGCGCAGAAACCTTGGGAACATACATAAAATTTTGCTCTTTTCTGACAAACACTTTCTCTTTCTTAAATTTAAGAGAAGAGAAGATTAAGCTAAGAGTTTCCATAGACTCCTATAGTTTACCAATTCTTAAGGTTTGATTATCAAGAGAAGTGCTAGCCTCTAAAATGGTAATTCTCTTACCAATGTTTTCTATTAATTCACTAACGCGGCTAGCATTTTCTAGGATACTTGGCAAACTTTTCTCTAAAGAGCTAAGCTTTTCTACCACTTCCTCCAAGGTGGTCTTGGTTTTAGCGACATGAATAGGTGGTATTCCCACTAAACTTTCAATTATAGTGCATGCTTCTCCAGCGGGAGTACCCAGAAAATTACCTCGTGTAAGGGTATCGAGAACATACCTATTCCAACTAGATATACCAACATAAAAATTTCTAAGGAGGATCGTGGTAGAGTGCTTTTTGGTACACCTATGATGAGCATTGTTAATACGATACCAAGCATCTTTTAAACTTTCTCCCCCTTGTTGCTTAAAACTACGAACTTCTACTTCAGGATTACTCATTTTAGCAAAACTAAAAGCAAACAAATAAAAACAGCTACCAAGGATTCTATTTTTTTTGGGTTTTTGATATAAAATGATGCAGGTAAAATAAATAAAGTAAAGCAAAACTATAAAACAAAGTAAAGGATGTGTGTGCGAAAAACTCCCCTCACAGAAGTCTTCCACTCTTCCCCGGCAACGGCGCCAAAAAATTATTGCTGGCGTGTAGTTGACGTGGGAGCTTCTTCTTCTTCAGTCCCCGGCAACGGCGCCAGAAAATTAGCTTGATGCATGGTGAATGACCAGCCTGTTGGGAACCCCAAGAGGAAGGTGTGATGAGTATAGCAGCTAGTTTTACCTCAGTTAAGAAACCAAGGTTATGTCGATCAGGAGAAGAGCGGGCAATACGACTGTAGGTGATGCTTGCTAGTTTGCGACAGCTTCGGACAATTTATATATGGCGCCTCATCCAAGCTTTGCTTGCTAGCTGCAACGCGGAACCTGCACACAACACAACCAAGTACTTTGCTCCCAACTTGCGATGAGGTTATCAATCTCACCGGTTTGCTTGAAACAAAGGTTATGAGCGTATCGAGTGGAAAGCAGTAGAAGTATGCGAGTAAAGTAAACAGTGCGAGTAAAGTAAACATGTGATAGCAATATGATGGAAATAGGACCAGGGTCCACAGTTCACTAGTGGTGTCTCTCCATAAGATAAATAACACATGCTGGGTAAACAAATTACAGTTGGGCAATTGATAGAATAAAGATAAACGTGATATGTCAAGAAGATCACTATGCGATTTACTCTGGGCATTACAACAAAATACATAGACCACCATCCAACTGCATCTATGACTAATAATCCACTTGTGGCGAATCAATCCGAGAACTCCACAAGTATTAAGTTGCGAACAACAGATAATTGCATTAAGCAAAGTGTGTAATGTAAACAAAGCATATGCCCTTGAGCATATGAATGTTGTTTTCTCCCTAGTAGCAACAGCACATCTACAACCTTAGAGGTTTCTGTCACTCCCCCAGATTAAATAGAGGCATGAACCCACTATCGAGCATAAATACTCCCTCTTGGATTCACTAGCAACTACTCGGCCAAGATAGCTACTAACAACGGAGAGCATGCAAGATCATAAACAACATAGAGATAACAAAAGATATATTTCAGTATAGCAACTCAATCATAACACCAATATTCATCGGATCCCAACAAACCAAACATGTAGAATTACATAACGGTGATCTCAATCATGTAGGGCAGCTCATGAGATCTAAACATGAAGCACATGGTGGAGAAGACAACCATCTAGCTACTGCTATGGACCCATAGTCCAAGGTAGACTACTCACTCATCGCTCCGGAGGTAAGCATGGCGATGAAGAAGACCTCCGGTGGCGATTCCCCTCTCCGACAGGGTGCCGGGAAGAGCTTCTGGACCCTCCTGATCTTTGGGTCAACGGCGGCGGCGAATCGCGATGTGTTCTGGAAAATCGATCAGGTACTTAGGTTTTTTCCGTCGGGGGGTCTTTATAGGCGAAGGGGCATCGTCAGAAGTGGGCCGAGGCGGTCTCACACGTAGGGGGCGCGGCCAGGGCCTGGGCCGCGCTGCCCTGGTGTGTGGCCACCTCATGGCCCCACTCTGTCTCCTCTTCAGATCTATGGAAGCTTCCGGGAAAAAATAAGACTTCAGGAACTTGTTTCGTCCAATTCCGAGAATATTTCCTGTGTATCACTTCTGAAACACAAAATAGCAGAAAACAGGGAACTGGCACTGTGGTGACTTGTTAATAGGTTAGTTCCGGAAAATGCATAAAAGTGCCACGAAGTGTAACGAAACATTAGGCAAATGGTGTAAAAACAAGCATGGAGCATCAAAAATTATAGATACGTTGGAGACGTATCAGAGCCATCTCCATCGACTCCATTGCCGTCACCACCGTCTCCATCGACTTCACCGCCATCTCCATCGTTGTTGCTGCCTTCGATGATGAGAAGGGAGTAGTTCTCTCCCGAGGCTGAGGGCTCTACCGGTAGCTATGTGGTTCATCTCTCTCTCTCTCTCCCATGATGTGATCTATATGTGATCCTGATCTTTGTATCTAGTTGAATTGGTAGATGTTGTTCTTCATATATTATGCTACTCCCGTGCTTTATTATTGTAATCTCCGGAGACACCTCGTACCATGATGTGAAGGTGACAGTGTGCGCATTATGTGTGTCTCTTTGGTTAATATCTCTATGAATTGTTGGTGTTTGTTGGAACCATCTAGTGCGCTCAAGGTGATAGTGTGGGGCAATCTAGTTTGGGGAAATGCAAACTTTGAGGAGTGCTTCGTAGACCTACACATGATTAGTGTTTGTTATCCATCGGAGAATAGTTTAGAGTAGCATAGTGAAGATAGATATTTATGTGTTCAATTATGTTATCTTTGTTGAGAGTATCCACTAGTGAAAGTATGATCCCTAGGCCTTGTTTCTAAGCATTAAAACACCGTTTATATTCAGTTCTGCTACATGTTTGCTTGCTGCTATTTTTATTTCAGGTAGTATTTACTACTTATAATCATCCATATTACTTGTATTTCACTATCTCTTCGCCGAACTAGTGCACCTATACATCTGACAAGTGTATTGGGTGTGTTGGGGACACAAGAGACTTCTTGTATCGTAATTGCAGGGTTGCTTGAGAGGGATAGCTTTGACCTCCTCCTCCCTGAGTTCGATAAACCTTGGGTGATCCACTTAAGGGAAACTTGCTATTGTTCTACAAACCTCTGCACTTGGAGGCCCAACACTGTCTATAAGAACAGACGCGTGCGTAAACATCAGCCGCCAGAGCTGCGGACGGGGTAGTGAGGAGACGGCAGTGGCGCGTGCGATGTCCCCACGGGGTGGGGGATAACGGGGATGGTGGTGGCGGGGCGTGTGTGAGACTGGCGGGAGTGTTGACGAGGAGAAGGCGGTGAATAGCGGCGGCGGTAGAGGTACACCGGGGTGGTGGTGGGCTAGGGCTTTAGAAGAGTTTTTTAGAGAGAGAGAGGCTTTAGATGAGTATAGGGAAACCGAAAAGTTTGATTGACTTGCTACATGTAATTCATTCTACTTTATGTTTTACTATCAAGGATCTCCTTGAAACATTCACACCAATGCACATGCACTCTTAGTTCGTGCATAAACCATAGAAGGCGGTTTCTTTTTCATTGAAAACACGTAAACCCTATGAAACCCTAAATCTCTGAACTAAATACAGCCCACAGAAAAGTTTGTAATGATACAAACAAAGAGTACACATGAATGATTCATATATGGTGGTTGATGGAGGGTGAAATCAATCCTCGCAGGGAGAAAAATGGCTTGTCTAATCATCCTCCCTGCACTCTTGTCTGTCTTTCCTCTCTATCTCTCTCCCCCAGGCACCTCCTTATCCTTCTCTCTTATCACCTACTACCTCTGTCCTAAGGAATAAGGCGTCCTCGTTTTGTGTGTTTTTTCTTTGACCAATATTTACTCTAAATATATAAAGAATGTTGATATAAAATTAGCATCATTAAAAATAATGTTTTAATACAAATCCAACGATACTAATTTTACATAATATAATCAAGTTTCAGTTGCTCTATTTATTCGATCAAAATTTGCTTTGGAATACCCGTGCACCTTATTCCCTAAAATAGAGGTAGTAGAGCACATGCTCCCAACACTCTTTTTCTTCTCCCCTCTCGGCACCTTTACCTTCATAGCTCTTCGGCACCCGTAGTGTTTCCATCTCGACGCATGCTCCTTCCGACCACCATGAATATCTTGTGGTGGAGCTTGAATCCACACCCATCGAGCTTCTATAAATCATGGAACAATAAGGAATGGATCATTGATTGGCCCATTTGTCTTTGGCCAAGCTCTAACATGCCAGATTCCTCGCCAACAAGCTCGGTAAATAGTGGTGTTTGCCGGTGCCACCAATGTTGATTGCAGAGGTTAGTGATTGTTAGGAAACTTTTGATGTTGTGAATTTTGTTTTCACTTTGACACATTGCAACTCCGTATGGTTTTTCTCCCATACTCACGGGCAACAATGTTTACAATGATTTTTTGTTGTATGCTTTAAGGGTGTATATTTTTCATGTTTTGGAACATATTTTCACGATGCATGTTGCATTTGTTGCAACATATTTTCAACCTTTTTTGTTGCATCCATTGAGAATATTGCATACAAAAGACATTATGCATGGGACATATTTCAATATGTGATGAATTTGTACGGTATTTACGGGACCACGGGACAATTTGTTCCATTAATCTTGCCAGTGAACAAAAGAATGTTGTGAATGAGAGTTTTCTGTTACAACAATAATCAGACAACCAAGATTTGTCGTCTTAAGTAAATCATACGGTGAATATAATTCCTACTTTTTTACTTATAGTATTTTTACTACTCCATAAACCATGTGTGGTTTATTGTAGCCACAAGAAGTAGGCAACATGCAAGCTAGTACATAGTATCAACTTCTTGCCCTTTTTCTGCCTGCATTTTTCTCAAAAAAGTGTTGCTCAAGTTCACTCTGGTCTACATACAGATTGCGCAAACTAACAGAAATCCATGCAAACATGAAACCATAGTGTCATTATATACTTATTATTAAAATGGTATTACAAACATGTCAAAATTGTGAGAAGTGGCAAGGCATTAAGTAGATTTTGATTGAAGCAATAGTCCAACTCCCGACCCCACACATCCAGATCCTAAGAATAGGCCAACATGAAGGAAGGCATAGATAGAAAAGCGGGAGATGGGAAGAGAGAGTACACCACACATGAAGGCAATCGAAAATCCGGTGGTGGTCAAATAGAAAGAAGGCAATCTCAAATAAGATAGACGGGGGGAGACCAAAGAGTTACATAAACAATGGTATCACTTAAGGAGCACAACCTAACATGAGATCGAGAGCAGAAGATCATGTTATGCGACGTAATCACCTTGAAGCCGAACATGTGGACATATCACATATGTGCTGGCTATGAGGACACATGTTGCTTCCACAAAGTTTGTCGCTATCAATGGTGGATTTGCTGGGTACTAGTGGTAGTTTTAGAGGCCAGACGGGCGATGGTAGACTGGTAGTGGTGGCCAACTGGCCATGGAGGTGACTCTTGGGCGGCACAAGTGTATTCATGTGTATTCAAGTTAATACCCATTATTTGAGGCCAAAGGAAATCATGTGGTACATAGCCCACCTTGTCGAACAAACCTACATGTCCTCCCGCCCATAGCATCTCCACTGACCCTACCACAACAATATATTTGATTTTAAACTAGTCACGTGAGGTTTCTAGCAGTTCAGCTCTAGACTCACTCCAACGAACAACAAGGCCCAGACAGTGATCATTTTTTCCTAACTAGCATGGTTGCCCTCGCAAATGGGAGGACAATTCTTTCAAGTGACTGGAATAAACTTATAGCTTTATTGTATGCCGCTTTGATATTTTGTTATTTTTTTAAAGACCCTTATTTGTGATAGTAGACAGGTGACATTGCATTATAAATGTGGCTGAACTTGCAAGATCATATAATTTATATTATTTTTTCATGGACTCCAAATCGTTTTACTATTGCCTACATTTCATAGTTTCTTGGTGACTATTGATGACTTGTGTCTAAAGTTGTGTTCTACTTCTTCACATTCTTTAATATTTACCATAAGTTCTTATTTGTTGTACTACTCATGACATTTATTTATAAACTTTGTTTGCGGCTTGCCCATCTTAGTTAGCATATTTTTTTTTATAATTTGTAAAAAATTACTAAAATAATCTCTCGTTAACACGCTTGATAGTTTTTTCCTTCTGGCCATGTCATGTAATGGGAAATGACTTCCTACGTTACTGACATTATTCTGTCTTCCATCATTAATTACCATAACCACGGAAGTTCATAGTTTCTCGTACGGTATGATCAAGTGCGCATGTTGTATTTTATTAGCACCTATGGGAGATACTCCTATGTGTAATCCTCATGAAAGATTAGTGTACTCTTTGATTTTTCACGGTGTACCAAGTTAGGGTTGTTGTGGAGTTTATCATCAGACGCTAGTTTATGTGAATTGTATCAAGTATATTCCTATCAATCACCTAATATTATTAGAGTTAAAATGGTATGCAAGTTATGGTCCCTTGCCTCCTGTATATATCTAAGATGCATGTGTTACTGTTTTGTTGAGTGCCAACACGTAGTTGTGCATTCGGCTAGAATTTAACCATTAGTAGCTGGTGCCTTTCGAAGCATTTTTCCTTCTTCTTCTATTGACACATTTGATAGCCTTTTCCTTATGTTCATGTCATGTAATTGGAAATTACTTACTACATAATTGACATGATTTTACCCTCCAATCTTAATTACCATAACCACGAAAGTTCTTAGTTTCTCTGATATCCTTGAGTGCACATGTTGTATTTTAATTAGCACCTAGCGGAGATTCTCATATGTGTGATCCTCATGCAAGAGTATACTCTTTGATTTTTCGTGGTGTACCAAGTTAGCGTCGTTTTGAATTGTATCATCAGATGCTAGTTCATGTGGATAGTATGAAGTATATTCCTATCAATCACGTAATATTATTAGAGTTAAAATGTTATGCAAGTTATGGTCCCTCACCACTGGCATAGCTGACATGCCTGCGCTACAGTTTGATTGAGTGCCAACACGTAGTTGTTATTTCATCTAGAATTTTACCATTGGTACGTAGCTTGTGCCTTTTGAAGCACTTTCACGTGTGAACCAAAGATGCATTGCCAAATTCATGTCCCACAGAGACCTACATATATATACCGACGTCGAAGTACCAGTGAGCATTACGTCTTCATGTTGAGGCTTGGTTAGACGATGTCAAGTTGGTGGCGGAGGAAGACTCAACATGAAGGTTTTTAAATCTTTGACGTCGTCTGACCAAACCTACATGTTGAGGCTTGGTTAGACGACGTCGAGTTGGTGGCGGAGGAAGAACCAATATTAAGGTTTTTATTCTTCCAATTGTACCAAGTTGTTGTCATTGTACCTTATGTAACAGAAGACCTAATTTATCTGGATAAATTCTTTTCATATGTTGACATTTTGCTTTTACTACCAGATCCATTTATGTTATTTATCGAAGGCATGATATACATATATATATTGTTCGGTCACTTCACACCTCTAACAAACTTAATATTGGATTTTTGTTGATAAAAATGTCTTATTTATTTTTACTTATTATTAGAGACCTCATATATTATATAGAGTTGGACTAAATGTTACTACTATTTTTCATATAAAGTTTTCTCAGAAATTCACTTATTTTTTGGACTTCATCTAAATTCTTATGAGACCAAAATACTAATTTTCATTCATTCTTATTTTACATTTTGTATGTAAATATCGTTGCCTTGCTTATCCAATTAATTAAATTTTGTCTAGTATGAATTTATAAATTTTGTGTTGCCTCAATTTGTATCCTCTCAATTAAATTTCTTCTACTATCCATTTTTGAACATGATTCGCCCAAATTTCTTTCTTAATACATTTGATGTATTATTGGGGACCTCATATATTATATATAGTTGGACCTATTTTTCGTATAAAGTTTGCTCTGAAATTCATTTATTTTGGACTTTATCTCAATTCTTATGAGACCAAAATACTACAATTTTCTTTCATTCTAATTTTAAATTTCATATGTCAAATATTGTCTCCTTGGTTATCCTCTTATTAAAATTTTATCTAGTATGAATTTCTAAATTTTCTTTGCCTTGATTTTTATCATCTAAATAAAATTTCTTTTACTATGAATTCCGAAGTTGATAAGCCCAAATTTTTTCATCAACTGATTTGAAGATGTACAATTTTGTATGGAACAAATTAGCATGGAAACTCCTGTTGGCTTCATAGCAAGATCTTTTTTCTATTTACTCCCAAATTTTTCATCACGGTAGTCAACTGCATGAGAACTCTTTCCTTCTTTATTTTATCTATCTAGTCTCGGTAACGTACAATATGCAAACTCTTCTTTTTCAAAATTGTCTAATCTCTATCACATCAAAAATCATATACATGTTTGCCTGTGGCCCACCAAGTCATCTTGCCGATTCAGTTTTCTCTCTCTCTCTTCTATTTCATGCAAACACGCACATGGGCCGCTGGTTTGGACGTTGGTACGTGACAGATCCTATATATTGCACACACAATTATTTTACGTAACGTTTGGATCTTTTAATCTCAGCCATTATAATCTGAATCAACGGAGAATATATTTCTAACCTATGTGGATTAACGTGGTGGCTCTGTTTTAGACTTCCGTATTGTGCTTTTAGTATATAGTAGACTACTACGAGATGACTTCGCTGGTCGAGATGGTAATGGCGCAAGCATTAGCCAAATTTGAGCTTTGTTGTGGTTTTTATGAAATCTGTGATGTTTGCATGACATTTAGTACTATGTCCTGTCATTTGTACATACCAAAAAACTGACTCTAAATTTGAATTGTGGTGTTTGAATTACAAATTTGGAAATGTATAAATGCTATGCACCCAAAATACTCATGCTTAAATTATTGTAAAAATATTCATGTTTAACTTATTGTAGTTTTAAACTAGGAATAATAGGGCACACCCTAAGACAAGAAGAAAAAAGAAATAACCTACTCAAGTTGACGTGGCTACCTGAGATACCGCAAAGTCCTGAAACACCAAAATAACCGGCAATTTGCGGTTTACTAAAAATATATCGATGTAAGATCCAATCCTTGTATTGTTATTTGGACATTCTGTATAATCCACACAAGGTAGATATTTTTTGTATATTAGTTTCAAAATTGACATGCATTTACATACATTCTCTACCCGGTATGCATATTTTTATTTTTAAATATGTTTTCCTCTTTTGTTGTTTAAAAAGTGTTCACACGCATTCGGATTCACCAAATCCACGTAGAGAATCACAAATACATGCAAACATGAAACAACCCATGTCACTATATATCGTTATAAAGGTAATACAAACACGATAGCATTGTCAAAACTGCTGCAGCTTAGGGCAGCTCTCTACGTTATACAAAGGCAACACAATCCAGCAAAACTCTCGGGCATAACATTCTTTTTTTTTTTGAAACGGAGGCAAAAGATTTGTCCCAATCTGTTAATTAAGAAGAAGAGAGATGTCCAGTTAATTAATAGAAAACCGGGTGAAAACCGCTACAAGAAAACCACAAGCGAACGACACCCGACACATGCAACAACCCGACCAACAAGACAAACCAACAGCCACTCTAAACCTACCGCAACTGAACTAACAACATCTAACTGCAACCGAATTAACAACATCTAACTGACAACATTTGGATCATCACCAGCTAAATAGGAACTCTCAAGTAGTTGCGGAAGCTTTATTGTGATGATTCTGTTCTTTTTTCTGCTTCTGAGAGACTTCTCCACCTTCCTGATTAAGCCCTTTGAAGCCTTTCCTGCTAAGACGCAATCAATTTCCTTGCCATATCCAGGGATAACCACCTCCAGACTGACGAGCAGGTCACAAAGCTCTTTTCCAAAGAGAGCCTCGGAGTTAGGTGCCAACACACCTCCAGTGTCTACAAAGTCCAGCTCCTCAGACGCTGGTGGTAAGGAAGTCATGCCAACTTCCACGGACTCCAAAGAGCCCAACTCCATCATCGACGCCACAGATGATTCCCCACATAGCTCCTTCAACTCAGGCATTATTTTGTCGCCAATGTATCTAGCCTCCAGCGGTGGTGGTGTGGAAGCCACCGTCAAGGTCTCAAGCGGGTCCACTTGAAGATGCAACAAGCATGGGGCGCCGGGCATAACATTCTTGCTTGCTTCTAACGAGGTACAACTAAATGACCGGCAATCAACAAGCATGGGGCGCATATTCACTCCAGCCACTAGCTACCGACTTAGAAGCGGGTCTTGCGCTTCCTCCCCGTGTATTTCGTGTCGGCTGGCACCTCACATCCTCTTTTTCTCATCTGCTCCTTCTTCCTCAGGAGCCAATCCTTGCCTCTACCATTGTTCTTATTCACCTTCGGCCTCTTATTTGACCGGTTCCGTCCATATGTGCCGACCTGCATTGGAGAAGATACATTTTCATCATACGGTAGCACCAACATCTGATCAGGGACTGAGATAGCCATAGCCATATATATATATCCGGGGTGAATCCTAGTCTGGCCTTTTTCTCCAAGAGCTTCTCAACCTCCTCTAGTCTCATTTCCTTGCATAGCCCGTCCATCACCTTGTTATAAGCCATGGCGTCCACTTGAACCCCTCCCTGATGATCTCTTGCAGAATAGCATAAGCCAGATCAATCTTTCCGCAATCACACAGGCCAGTTAAAAACAGCGAGTATCCATGTATATCTGGCTTCGCTCCCAACTCAACCATCTCAACCCACACTTGGAAGGCTTTGTCCGCCTTCTTTTCCTGAAAAAGAGACCTAGTGATGATGCCCAACGCATGAGCATCCAAAGCCAACCCAAGGAGCTTCATCTGATCATAAGCTGATAAAAAAACCTCCGAGTCGCCGCTCTCAGCTGCAAACATGAGAAGCATGTTGCAAGCCCAAGCTACCTGGACGACTGCAAGCCTACAAAGCTCACCAAACAGCCCTACTGTATCCTGCACACTGTGGCAGGTGATGTATGCCTTGACAAAGCAATTGGTCGCCAACACGAGCGACTCTGGAGCAGCGCAGGTTCTTCTTTTAAGATGCTCCATGAGCGGTCGGACTTGAGGACCGCCGCCGCCATCGGCCGTCGGTGCGACGATCTCGCGGAACTGGGAGAGGAGCATCCTCGACTGGACGGAACGGGACAGGATATCGACGATCTCCGCGTAGGTAGACAGGTCGTGGGTGAAGCCGACGCTCTCGGTGTCCCTGAAGTAGGCGAGGGCAACATCTTCTATGCTGAATTGGATAGTGGAATTACCCATTTGCGGTCTCATGCAAAAGAAAGGAATCAGATCTTTGAAAGGAAAGAAAAGTCTTGGCAATAGCAGCTATGCGGCGTCTTTGGCTCGAGAGAAACGCGCGCACATTTGACTGAGAAAGCACTAACTAGTAACTTGCAGCGTCTGGTCGCTCGGACTTTGGCAGAGGTTGATCTTTGGGCCTCAGCAAAGATGACGGTGGGTAGGAGGGAGAAGTAGATTAGATTACTGTGTGGTTTCAAGCTGTGGGCGGCAGAGGCCGTGTGTAACAAGCATTGTAAATCTTCTTGCTAAATTTTAATAGAATAACAAGCAACCTTGGTTGCCTGTTTCTTGAAAAAAAAAGATCTTTGGACTAAAGTGGTAAACTTTAGAGAATATGATTATCTAAATAAAAACCATGTCCTATTTATGTGTGAGCTGAGTTAAACCCTATTTAACATGTTCAGTCTGTTAAAAAAAGATGTCAACATTGGTGAGTGAGCAAAATCCTTCTACCAAACTATGCGTAGATGTAAGACATCCTACGTCAACTTATCACATTACATGGTCTACTATATAGAGTGTACTAATAATACAGATAGGAGAAGCAAGCTGTAAATTTTACTTTCAAGAAACTAGATGACTGAACTGCTATACTGATTGATCAATTTTCTATAAAATATAGGAGAAGCTAGATCAGTCATGGCTGATACGTCTCAAACGTATCTATAATTTTTGATACTCCATGCTTGTTTACGCACCATTTGCTTTGTGTTTTGTTACACTTTGTGACGTTTTTATGAGTTTTTCGGAACTAACCTATTGACGAGATGCCACAGTGCCAGTTCCCTGTTTTCTGCTGTTTTTGTGTTTCAGAAAAGTTACACAGCAAATATTCTCAGAATCGGACGAAATGAAGCCCGAACTTCCTATTTTTCCCGGACGCGACACGAAGACCGAAGGAGAGCCGGATGGGGGCCAGGGACCCACCACACCAGGGGGTGGCGCGCCCCCCTTGGCCGCGCCAGGGGGTGGTGTGGGGCCCCTAGCCGCCCTCTGACACCACCTCTCCGCCTATTTAAGACCCTCCGAAGCCAAAACCCTAAATGAATCGGCAAATTTCTAGAAGAAGTCCCGCAGCTCCGCCGCCAGCACCGACGAATTTTGAGGGACAGAAGTCTCTATTCCGGCACCCTGCCGGGATGGGGAAGTGCCCCCGGAGCCATCTCCATCGACTCCATCGCCGTCACCGCCGTCTCCATCGACTTCACCGCCATCTCCATCGACGTTGCTGTCTCCCGTGATGAGGAGGGAGTAGTTCTCGCCCGAGGCTGAGGGCTCTACCGGTAGATATGTGGTTCATCTCTCTCTCCCATGATGTGATCTATATGTGATCGTGAGCTTTGTATCTAGTTGAATTGGTAGATGTTGTTCTTCATATATTATGCTACTCCAGTGCTTAATTATTGTAATCTCCGGAGACACCTTGTACCATGATGTGAAGGTGATAATGTGCACATTATGTGTGTCTTTTTGGTTAATGTCTCTATGAATTGTTGGTGTTTGTTGGAACCATCTAGTGCGCTCAAGGTGATAGTGTGGGGCAATCTAGTTTGGGGAAATATGAACTTTGAGGAGTGCTTCGTAGCCCTACACATGATTAGTGTTTGTTATCCATCGGAGAATAGTTTAGAGTAGCATAGTGAAGATAGATATTTATGTGTTCAATTATGTTATCTTTGTTGAGAGTGTCCACTAGTGAAAGTATGATCCCTAGGCCTTGTTTCTAAGCATTGAAATACCGTTTAAATTCAGTTCTGTTATATGTTTGCTTGCTGCCATTTTTATTTCAGATTGCATTTACTACTTATAATCATCCATATCACTTGTATTTCACTATCTCTTCGCCGAACTAGTGCACCTATACATCTGACAAGTGTATTGGGTATGTTGGGGACATAAGAGACTTCTTGTATCGTAATTGCAGGGTTGCTTGAGAGGGATACCTTTGACCTCCTCCTCTCTGAGTTCGATAAACCTTGGGTGATCCACTTAAGGGAAACTTGCTGCTATTCTACAAACCTCTGCACTTGGAGGCCCAACACTGTCTACAAGAACAGACGCGTGCGTAGACATCAAGCTCTTTTCTGGCGCCGTTGCCGGGGAGGTAAGGTAAAAGGTACTCACATCCCTGTGTGTGGGTGCTCGAAGTTATTTTCTTTAGATTCTGCAATTATATCTTTTTGTTTCTTATTTTTATTTTCACTAGTTAGGCTTAATGGAAAACAAAGAGTTTTATTGTATTTTTCCTGAGTTAGGACGTGAAGTGTTTGAAGAGAAAATTGAAAAACCTTTGGAGCTTTATTCGCATGCTAATAGCAATGTTATTTGTATGAATTATTTAAACATCGTTATTGCTAATGCTAGCCTCTCCCTCCTAAAGAAGAAGAAGAAGAAGAAGAAGAAGAAAAAGAAGGGAAGGAGTAAAAGGAGAGAGGAAACGGTATCTTCCCCTAAGAATGTTGCTCCTATTATAGTTTTTGATGAATCTGAACTCGATAATGTTCCTATGCCTGCTACCTATAGTAGTTATCATGATTGGGAAAAGCACTCTACTTTTGATGTTGAAAATCTTTTTGGTATCAATTCTGAAAATGGTGATGTTCATAATTGTTGTGCTATTAGTGCTATCCATGTTCCTTCCAATGTTGATAGCTATTTTATTGAATTTTCTGCTACTACGATTGCTAAGAATGACTATGTTTATGTGGGGAGTATTAATTCTTTTATGCATATGGCTCATGATAAGAATGTTTTATGTGATAGTTATATTGCTAATTCTATTCATGATGCTACTGAAAGTTATTATGAGAGAGGGAAACATGGTTTTATGCATCTCAACAATATTAAGTTTTCCCTCTATATGTTAAAAATCTTGAAGCTGCACTTGTTTTATCTACCCATGCTTATTACTATGTGCCTCGTTGATTTATTTTCTTACAAGATTCCTATGCATAGGAAGTGGTCTAGATTTAAATTTGTTTCGTATTTGCTTTTCGATGCTCTCTATTGCTTCAAGTTATTTTGTGGTGCCTTTGCCTTAGCTCTTTTCTGGCGCCTACATGGGCATCTTTTCAAATTACTGCTCCTAGCTCAAAGGCATTAAAGAAAAGCACTCTTGGGAGATAACCCAATGTTTTCTTTTCAGTACCTTTTCTTTTTGTTGAGTCTTGGAAGTTATTACTACTGTAATGAGCTCTCCTTATCATTTTTATTTCATTTTTGTGCCAAGAAGAACCTCTAATTGGGGGAAGGTAAGATTTGGGGAAGTTGCTGTCCTAAAACTGATTTCTGTGCTGTACCATAAATATTCGTGAAAATTCTCAGAACGTCTTTTTGATCTACAATTTCTTGTTTACATGCCCCAGGTTTTTATCTAACTTTCATTAGTTTTGCACTTTTCGATTTGAGAAACAGAAGATCCTCAGAAAAATCGATCTTTACCAGTTGTTCTGTTTTGACAGATTTCTGCCATTATTTGCATTTGCTTCTTGATCTCTTTCTTTTTGAGTTCTTCTGATCACGGAACTTTTTGAGGAAGTTACTACGGTAGCTTATGTGTTAATATGTGTTGTAGTTGAGTTAAAACTGAACCAAAGGTGGATCTACTATCTTGCATACACTAATGTTGCTAACAAAAATTGTGTGAAGTTTTGTATGAAGGAAGTTTTCAAGTGTAGGGAAAAGAGAATGATGAGATGAGATGAAGTATGGACAAAAGCTCAAGCTTGGGGATGCCCATGTCACCCCAAGAAATATCCAAGAAGTACAAGCGTCAAAGCTTGGGGATGCCCGAGGCACCCCCTTCTTCATCGGCAAAAATCAGGTCATCTTTCAAGACACTATATTTTTATTGCTTCATATGTTATGTGTTATTCTTGGAGCGTCAGTTGTTTTTGTTTTCAGTTTTCTTTTTGTTTTTTTTGCTGCAATAAATGGTTGGATCATACCATGTTTGTTTTGGAGAGAGACACGCTCTGTTTTCATTGCCAAGAACACTCTAGTTTTCACTCTTCTCATTCAACGAGTGTTCTCTTTTTCTAGTACTGTGTTTAGCTTTTGTTTTTCACCTAGATTTTTGTTCAGATCTTGTTATTTCTATGTATCAAGGTGTATTTAGACCTCTGGTCTATGATGGTTTTCATCTTTAAAAGTTGATTAAAAAGGTTGAATGGTGTTGGAAAAGAGAAAAAAGTTTCATGACTATACTGGTACAAATGGGAGCTTGTTTAGACTGTGGCTTAGACTTTTATATGTCATGCTTGATGTTATTTTGATAGTATGCTTAGTAGTTTTTGCCGTAGCATGACTTGTCTCAAATGACTGAGATTGCTTAATGTGCCTTTGAAAGAATCATTTGTCATTTTTATTATATGGGAGCATTTTATTGTGGTTTTCTCCTTTGATGCTTTATTTGGGTTGACTTGGCGCATGCTTACACCATGTTTGACTACAAATAAGTCGCCTATAGACTCTATGATCATTTGGTTTTTAACTTTCGATACCATTTTATGCTTCGGTTAATGATGTTCTGTCGCTATGCATGATTATGGCCGTTATTGCTCTCTTAGTTGGTCGCTCCCAGTCTTTTGCTAGCTTTCATTTTGTACCGAGTATGAGCTCTAATTGTGCATCCAACTCCCAAAAACCAAGTTTTTCCAATGTGTCCACCATACATACCTATTAGCAATTTGCTATTCCAAGTACATTCGACTTGCTTTTATCTATCCTTCAAATTAAACTTTTTGGTGTTATGTGAAAATTAGTCAGTAAAGCTCTCACGAACCTGATGGCACACTTTACTTTTCTGCTTTAAATAAATTTGACCATTGTGGCTCTCTTGTGATTGATGTTATGCTTGCATGTGGTAAGTTGGAAGTTAGCTCAGCCATGCCGTCATGGGGCACGCTTTCAACATTACACTTACTCTCATTTAGTTGATATCGTGATGTTTTATTTATGGATGCTTAAGTTGTGTGAAAGGAATTGGAAACTTGTGGAGTTCATGGAGTTTGTATATGTGTTAGATAAAAGCCTGGGCTGCTAATCTAAGACATGCATCATTCATGGTGGAAATTTACAGCATGCCCATAGTGGACATTCGACGACGCATCTCAAAATAAAAAGCTATACCAAATGGTAAATAAAAGAGATGACGAGGTGTTCATTGTCTATTTGTCTTCTCATTTTGATGTGGGCTTGTTCCATGTCTTCGGGCAAGGGTTACCCCATTGGCATTCTCGATGATACATGTATGCTTACAATGACAAGAACTTGCTTGGGACCTAAGTCGATTAGCATGGTTTGGGTACTCGTATTCACGGGACATGAGATTTTCAACTTATTACTTGTTAAGCATATGCTTCATAATTGTACTTACATTAACCTTAACCATTCAAGATGCCTATGATGGGGGCAATGAGAGCTCAAATCTAGTAAGTATCATAATTTTTGGAGGTTTATAAAACTTGCAATCAATGCTTCCCTCTGCAAAGGGCCTTTCTTTTACTTTTATGTGGAGTCTTCACCTTCTACCTTTATGCACCGTCTAAGAGAGCATAGTTTTCATTCTGAGTATAATGTGCATAGTCCCAAAATTTATTATTGATTGATTCATGATTATGGTTTTGCTTGTCTTGAATTATTTGTATCTAGACACCCTCTTAAACTTGAAGGTGTCCTATGCATTTATGTTTTGCTAGTCCATGAAGGACAAGCTGAAAACCACTTTGCTATGTTTTTCTATATGCTCAAAACACACAATAGAATTTCCATGCATTATTACTCATGATCTTTTGTTTGTGTTACTTTTCATGTTATAACATGGTGGCTAAGTTTTATTGTCAAGATTATGTCTTTTATGCCCATGTTTAGAGTACTTTGATCTCAGCACTCAATGCTTTACATCGTTTAATCAAGATTGTCTTGGTGCATGTCGCCTCAAAAAATTATTGTTTTGTTATCACTTAGCTACTCGAGGACAAGCAGGAGTTAAGCTTGGGGATGCTTGATACGTCACAAACGTATCTATAATTTTTGATGCTCCATGCTTATTTATACACCATTTGCTTTGTGTTTTGTTACACTTCGTGGCGTTTTTATGCGTTTTCCAGAACTAACCTATTGACGAGATGCCACAGTGCCAGTTCCCTGTTTTCTGCTATTTTTGTGTTTTTGAAAAAATTGACATGAAATATTCTCGGAATTGTACGAAACGAAGCCCGAACCTCCTATTTTTCCCAGACGCGAGACGAAGACCGAAGGAGAGCCGGAGGGGGGCCTGGGACCCACCACACCAGGGGGTGGCGCCCCCC
This sequence comes from Dactylis glomerata, assembly GCA_007115705.1. Taxonomy (NCBI): domain Eukaryota; kingdom Viridiplantae; phylum Streptophyta; class Magnoliopsida; order Poales; family Poaceae; genus Dactylis; species Dactylis glomerata. The sequence goes on along the minus strand of QXEO01001984.1, from coordinate 399,760 downwards.
CTTGGCTGCGCTAGGGGTGGTGTGGGGTGATACGTCTCAAACGTATCTATAATTTTTGATGCTCCATGCTTGTTTTACACTATTTTCTTCATGTTTTTTTACACTTCGTGGCGTTTTTATGCGTTTTCTGGAACTAACCTATTGACGAGATGCCACAGTGCCAGTTCCCTGTTTTATGTTATTTTTGTGTTTCAGAAAAGTTACACAGGAAATATTCTCGGAATTGGACGAAACAAAGACCAAAACTCCTATTTTTCTCGGACGAAGGACGAAGACCGAACGAGAGCCAAAGGGGGGCAGAGGGCAGCCACACCCTAGGGTGGCGCGCCCCCTGGCCCACGCGGCCCTATGGTGTGGTGGTCCTGGTCCACCTCTGACGCCACCTCTCCGCCTATATAAAGCCTTCCGACGGAAAACCCTAAAACAATCGGTGATTTTCCAGAAAGAGTTCCGCAGCTCCGCCGCCACCACCGATGAATTTCAGGGGACAGAAGTCTCTGTTCCGGCACCCTGCTGGGACGGGGAAGTGCCCTCAGAGCCATCTCCATCGATCTCCATCGCTGTCACCACCGTCTCCATTGACCTCACCGCCATCTCCATCGTCGTTGCTGCCTCCGATGATGAGGATGGAGTAGTTCACCCCCGGGGCTGAGGGCTCTACTGGTAGCTATGTGGTTCATCTCTCTCTCCCATGATGTGATCTATATATATGATCGTGAGCTTTGTATCTAGTTGAATTGGTAGACGCTATACTTCAGATATTATGCTACTCCCGTGCTTTATTATTGTAATCTCCAGAGACACCATGTATCATGATGTGAAGGTGACAGTGTGCGCATTATGTGTGTCTCTTTGGTTAATGTCTCTATGAAATGTTGGTGTTTGTTGAAACCATCTAGTGCGCTCAAGGTGACAGTGTGGGGCAATCTGGTTTGGGGAAATACGAACTTGGAGGAGTGCTTCATAGCCCTACACATGATTAGTGTTTGTTTTCCATTGGAGAATAGTTTAGAGTGGCATAATGAAGATAGTTATTTATGAGTTCAATTATGTTATCTTTGTTGAGAGTGTCCACCAGTGAAAGTATGATCCCTAGGCCTTGTTTCTAAGCATTGAAATACCGTTTAAATTCAGTTCTGTTATATGTTTGCTTGCTGCCATTTTTATTTCAGATTGCATTTACTACTTATAATCATCCAAATCACTTGTATTTTACTATCTCTTCGCCAAACTAGTACACCTATACATCTGACAAGTGTATTGGGTGTGTTGGGGACACAAGAGACTTCTTGTATCATAATTGCAGGGTTGCTTGAGAGGGATAGCTTTGACTTCCTCCTCCCTGAGATCGATAAACCTTGGCTGATCCACTTAAAGGAAACTTGTTGTTGTTCTACAAACCTCTGCACTTGGAGGCCCAACACTGTCTGCAAGAATAGAAGCGTACGTAGACATCAAGCTCTTTTCTGGCGCCGTTGCCGGGGAGGTAAGGTAAAAGGTACTCACATCCTCGGGTGTGGGTGCTCAAAGTTATTTCCTTTAGATTCTGCAATTATATCTTTTTTATTTTTTTATTTTCACTAGTTAGGCTTAATGGAAAACAAAGAGTTTTATAGCATTTTTCACATGAGGTGTTTGATGAGAAAATTTAAAAACCTTTGGAGCTTTATTTGCATGCTAATGTTGCTAGTATGAATGCTTTGAACACCATTATTGCTAATGCTATAGAAAAGTCTAAGCTTGGGGAAGCTGGTTTTAGTAAGCATGATATTTTTAGTTCCCCAGCTTTAGTGGAGAAAATTTGCTCTGATGATATTTTATCTTCCATATATGATAATTCTAATAATGCTTGTGCTCCTCATCCTTTTAAAATACCTATGAAAATTGTTGAACGTGCTATGAATAACTGCTATTTTGGAGATGGTACTGTCCATCCTGGTGATCATTTGCTCTTTATACATGAATTATGCGAGTTGTTCAAGTGTGTAGGTATTTCAATGAACCGAGTTAAGAGGAAGCTATTCTCTTTATCACTAAAGGGCAGAGCTGCGGAATGCTATGAGATGCTGAAGGATGGCCGATCTCTTGGTTGGGAGGAAATTGTACCTCTCTTTTATTCTAAATTCTATCCTTCTAGTGAGGTTTATAAAAGATAGGAATTATATTTATAATTTTCATCCCCATGATGGAGAAAGCATTGCCCAAGCATGGGGAAGATTGAAGTCACTAATGCTCAAATATCCTATTCATGATCTTCCCTGTAATATTGTTATTAATAATTTTTATGCAAGGCTTTTAGGACAGTACATGGACTATCTAGATGCCTGTTTTGAGGGATCCTTCACAAGCAAGGAGGTTGAAGCTAAGTGGGATCTGCTTGAAACAATTCAAAGCAATACTGAAGATTGGGATATCGACAAAGGTAAAGGATCAGGTATAAATTATGAGTATGATTGCATTAAGTCTTTCGCTGAAACTGCTGATTTTCAAGAGCTTAGTGCTAAATATGGTCTTGATCCTCAAATTATGGTTGATTGCTTTAGATCCTTTGCTTCCCATATTAATGTTCCTAAGGGAAATGGGGACGTGTATCATGAACCTTTTAAAGACACTTGCATGGAAAGCGATATTGTTATTGATGATTGCAATGAACATGCTCAAACTTCTAAAAGTATTATTTCTAATAAGCATGTTAATTTTTGTGGAGCACTTAGACCTTGTAAAAAGAATCACATCAAAGAATAATATTACATCCACCACAGGAATGAAGAAACCCGAATGTGGGACAAGGCTCTAGATGAGCTTGGTGAAAAGGTTTGTGCCCTTTATCCTTTTATTTGTGAACTTTGCTATGAAGAGGGTCATTTTAATTTTCAATGCTCAGGCCATAATAATGACCTTTCTCATCCAATGAGTACCGCAAGTTTGTATTGTGATGACAAGATCACTCTCAATCAGCATGATGAGCTTACTTTATTTTTGGGGTGTGAAGAGTTATCTAGAAAAACTTCTTTGGTAGATATGAGTGCTTTTGATATTAACAGCATCCTGCATGGTTGTCATCTTTATTGTGTTAAAGATTGTCGCGCAAATACTTAAATACAAAATGTTATAAAAGAGGATGCTTTACCAAAATATGACAGGTCTGGTTTGTGTTTCAATATTATTAACAAAAAGGAGGAATCCTCCAAAATTTCCTCTATCATTTATGTCAATAAACCAGATTATGTGAAGAAGCTTCCTGTAAAGCCTCTCCCTCCTAAAGAAGAGAAGAAGAAGAAGAGCAGTAAAAGGAGAGAAGAAACGGTATCTTCCCCTAAGCATGTTGCTCCTATTATAGCTTTCTATGAGTCTGAACTCGATGATGTTTTTATGCCTGTTACCTATATTAGTGATCATGATTGGAAAAAACACTCTACTTTTGATATTGAAAATCTTTTTGGTACTGATTCTGAAAATTATGAGGTTAATAATTGTTGTACCATTAGCGCTATTCGTGTTCCTTCCAATGATGATATGTTTACATATGAACACACTTTCGAAAATAATTGTTCTATTGCTTATGATGATTACAATAATGAGTATGATATTTTCAGTTCACCTACTATTGAGGAGGAAATAAGGTATGATTACATATGCCTCCTATTTTTGATTATTATGGTGATGAGAATAGTTATTTTGGGGAATTTGCTCCTACTATGATTGTTCATGTGGGGAGTATTAATTCTTTTGTGCATATGGCTCAAGATAAGAATGTTTTATGTGATAGTTACATTGTTAATTATATTCATGATGCTACTGAAAGTTATTATGACAGAGGGAAACATGGTTTTATGCATCTCAACAATATTAAGTTTCCCCTCTTTATGTTGAAGATTATGAAGTTGCACTTGTTTTATCTACCCATGTTTGTTACTATGTGCCTCGTTGATTTATTTTCTTACAAGATTCCTATTCATAGGAAGTGGTTTAGATTTAAATGTGTTTCATATTTGCTTTTTGATGCTCTCTCTTACTTCAAGTTCTTTTGTGGCGCCTTTGCCTTAAGTTCTTTTCGGGCGCCTGCATGAGCATCTTCTCAAATTTCTGCGCCTAGCTCAAAGGCGTTAAAGAAAAGCACTCTTGGGAGATAACCCATTATTTTATTTTCAGTAATTTTTCTTTTATTTGAGTCTTGGAAGTTATTACTACTGTGATGACTTCTCCTTATCATGTTTATTTCGTTTTGTGCCAAGAAGAACCTCTAATTTGAGGGAGGTAAGATTTGGGGAAGTTGTTGTCCTGAAACAGATTTTTGTGCTGTACTGTAAAAATTCGTGAAAATTTTCAGAACGTATTTTTGATCTACGATTTCTTGTGCACATGCCCCAAGTTATTTCCAAACTTTTATCAGTTTTGCATTTTTCGATTTTAGCAACAGAAAACCCTCTGAAAAATCGATCTTTGTCAGTTGTTCTGTTTTGACAAATTTCTGCCACTATTTGTGTTTGCCTCTCGATCGCTTTCTTTTTGAGTTCTTTTGATTCGAGGACTTTTGAGGAAGTTGCTACAGTAGTATATTCTTTAATATGTGGTGTGTTTGAGTTGAAATCTGAACCAAAAGAATTGATTTAATATTATGTTTACACTAATGTTGCTAATAGAATTGTGTGAAGTTTTGTATGAAGGAGGTTTTCAAGTGTAGGGAAAGGAGAGTGATGAGATGATATGAAGAATGGACAAAAGGTCAAGCTTGGGGATGCCCATGTCACCCCAAGAAATATCCAAGAGGTAGAAGCGTCAAAGCTTGGGGATGCCCCCAAGGCACCCCCTCTTCATCGGCAAAAATCCGGTCACCTTTCAAGACACTATATTTTTATTGCTTCGTATTCTATGCATTTTTCTTGGAGCGTCTTTACTTTTGCTTTCAGTTTTCTTTTGTTTTGTTTTCTGCAATAAATGGTTGGATCACACCATGTTTGTTTTGGAGAGAGACGCGCTCTGTTTTTATTGCCAAGAACACTCTAGTTTTCACTCTTTTCGTTCAACGAGTGTTCTCTTTTTCTAGTACTACGTTTAGCTTTCATTTTTCCCCTTGATTTTTTTTCAGATCTTGTTATATATTTGTATCATGGTGTATTTAGACTAGTCTATGTTGGATTGCATCAAAAAAGTTGATTCAAAAAGATTTTAATGGTGTTGGTAAAGAGAAAAAGTTTCATGACTATACTGGTACAAATGGGAGCTTGTTTAGACTGTGGCTTAGACTTTTGCATGTCATGCTTGATGTTATTTTGATAGTATGCTTAGTAGTTTTTGCCGTAGCATGACTTGTCTCAAATGACTGAGATTGCTTAATGTGCCTTTGAAAGAATCATTTGTTGTTTTTATTATATGGGAGCATTTTATTGTGGTTTTCTCCTTTGATGCTTTATTTGGGTTGACTTGGCGCATGCTTACACCATGTTTGACTACAAATAAGTCGCCTATAGACTCTATGATCATTTGGTTTTTAACTTTTGATACCACTTTATGCTTCGGTTAATGATGTTCTGTCGCTATGCATGATTATGGCCGTTATTGCTCTCTTAGTTGGTTGCTCCCAGTCTTTTGCTAGCCTTCATTTTGTACCGAGTATGAGCTCTACTCGTGCATCCAACTCCCAAAAACCAAGTTTTTCCAATGTGTTCACCATACATACCTATTAGCAATTTGCTATTCCAAGTACATTCGACTTGCTTTTATCTATCCTTCAAATTAATCTTTTTGGTGTTATATGAAAATTAGTCAGTAAAGCTCTCACGAACCTGATGGCACACTTTACTTTTCTGCTTTAAATAAATTTGACCATTGTGGCTCTCTTGTGATTGATGTTATGCTTGCATGTGGTAAGTTGGAAGTTATCTCAGCCATGCCGTCATGGGGCACGCTTTCAACATTGCACTTACTCTTATTTAGTTGATATCATGATCTTTTGTTTATGGATGCTTAAGTTGTGTGAAAGGAATTGGAAACTTGTTGAGTTCATGGAGTTTGTATATGTGTTAGAGAAACGCCTGTGCCGCTAATCTAAGCTATGCATCATTCATGGTGGAAATTTACAGCATGCCCATAGTGGACATTCGACGATGCATCTCAAAATAAAAAGCTATAACAAATGGTAAATAAAAGAGATGCTGAGGTGTTCATTGTCTATTTGTCTTGTCATTTTGATGTGGGCTTGTTCCATATCATCGGGCAGGAGGTACCCCGTTGGCGTTATCGATGATACATGTATGCTTACAATGACAAGAACTTGCTTGGGACCTAAGTCGATTAGCATGGTTTGGATACTTGTATGCTTCATAATTGTACTCGCATTAACCTTAACCATTCAAGATTCCTATGATGGGGGCAATGAGAGCTCAAAGCTAGTAAGTATCATAATTTTTGGAGGTTTATAAAAATTGCAATCACTGCTTCCCTCTGCGAAGGGCCTCTCCACGTTCTACCTTTATGCACCATTTAAGAGAGCATAGTTGTCATTCTGAGTATAATATGCATAGTCCCAAAATTTATTATTGATTGATTCATGATTATGGTTTTGCTTGTTCTTAAATTATTTGTATCTACTCACCCTCTTAAACTTGAAGGTGTCCTATGCATTTATGTTTTGCTACTTGATACGTCTCAAACATATCTATAATTTCTGATGATCCATGCTTTGTTTTACACCATTTGCCTATTGTTTCGTTACACTTAGTGGCATTTTTATACATTTTCTGGAACTAACCTATTAACGAAGTGCCACAGTGCCAGTTTCCTGTTTTCTGCTGTTTTTGTGTTTCGGAAGTGATACACAGGAAATATTCTCGGAATTGGACGAAACAAGTTCCTGAAGTCATATTTCACCGGGGAGCTCCCAAACATCCGAAGACCTGACGGAGGGGGGCCACGTGGCCCCCACACACAGGGGCGGTGCGGCCTGGCCCCTGGCCGCGCCACCCCCTTGTGAGGCCGCGTGGCTCCACCTCTGACAGCCCCCTTTCGCCTACATATACCCCCTGACGAGAAAAACCTAAGGGCCCGATCAGTTTTCCAGAATACATCGCGATCCGCCGCCGCCGTCGACCCGAAGATCGGGAGGGTCCAGAAGCTCTTCCCGGCACCCTGCCGGAGAGGGGAATCGCCACCGGAGGTCTTCTTCATCGCCATGCTTGCCTCCGGAGCGATGAGTGAGTAGTCTACCTTGGACTATGGGTCCATAGCAGTAGCTAGATGGTTGTCTTCTCCACCATGTGCTTCATGTTTAGATCTCATGAGCTGCCCTACATGATTGAGATCACCGTTATGTAATACTATGATGTTGGTTTGTTGGGATCCGATGAATATTGGTGTTTATGATTAAGTTGTTGTACTAAATTATATCTTTTGTTATCTCTATGTTGTTTATGATCTTGCATGCTCTCCGTTGTTAGTAGCTATCTTGGCCGAGTAGTTGCTAGTGACTCCAAGAGGGGGTATTTATGCTCGATAGTGGGTTCATGTCTCTATTTCACCTGGGGGAGTGACAGAAACCTCTAAGGTGGTAGATGTGCTGTTGCTACTAGGGAGAAAACAACATTCATATGCTCAAGGGCATATGCTTTGTTTACATTACACACTTTGCTTAATGCAATTATCTGTTGTTCGCAACTTAATACTTCTAGGGTGTTCGGATGATATCCCCGGGGGTGGATTATTAGTCATAGATGCAGTTGGATGGCGGTCTATGTATTTTGTTGTAATGCCCAGAGTGAATCTCATAGTGATCTTCTTGACATATCACGTTATCTTTATTCTATCAATTGCCCAACTGTAATTTGTTTACCCAGCATGTTATTTATCTATGGAGAGACACCACTAGTGAACTGTGGACCCCGGTCCTATTTTAATCATATTGCAATCACCTGTTTACTTTTCCCGCACTGTTTACTTTACTCGCATTTTACTACTGTTTTCCACTCGATACACTCATAACCTTTGTTTCAAGCAAACCGGTGAGATTGACAACCTCATCGCAAGTTGGGAACAAAGTACTTGTTTGTGTGTGTGCAGGTTCCGCGCTGCTGCTGGCCGAAGACGAGTCAACAAGTATCGTTAACGGCGCCCTTGTTGGAAGTTACTAAGCCAGTCCGCATCACCTTCAGTCGTCACCGTCTCCCTTCTCCTATTTGATAAACCTTGGTTTCTTAACTGAGGGAAAACTTGCTGCTGCACTCATCATACCTTCCTCTTGGGGTTCCCAACGGGCTGGTCATTCACCACGCACAAGGACTGTCTGTTGCCACATTCACCCGAAGCATCAGCCTCTTTTCTGGCGCCGTTGCCGGGGAAGGAAGAGAAGACTTCTGCGAGGGGAGTTCTTCGCACACACATCCATTACTTTGTTATTTGTTTTGCTTTACTTTACTTTATTTTACCTGCACTGCTTTTTATATCAAAAACCCAAAAAAATTAGAATCCTTGGTAGTTGTTTTTACTTATCTGCTTTTAGTTTTGTTACAATGAGTAATCCTGAAGTAGAAGTTCGTAGTTTCAAGCAACAAGGGGGAGAAAGTTTAAAAGATGCTTGGTACCGTATTAACAATGCTCATCATAGGTGTACCAAGAAGCACTCCACCACGATCCTCCTTAGAAATTTTTCTGCGCTTAAATCTCAACATGTTCTTAAGATTGGTAAGACTCTTAGTTCTACTAAGGGTGACTTGCAGGTTGAATCATCTTCGGGAACTTTCAAAGAGCCTACTGAGGTAACTAGCACTTCATCTATTGATATTACTTGATTCGCAATTTTCTGCGCCTAGCTCAAAGGCGTTAAAGAAAAGCACTCTTGGGAGATAACCCATTGTTTACTTTTCAGTACTTTTTCTTTTATTTGAGTCTTGGAAGTCATTACTACTGTAATGACCGCTCCTTATCTTGTTTATTTCGTTTTTGTGCCAAGAGAAGCCTCTAATTTGAGTGAGGTAAAGATTTGGGGTTATTGCTGTCCTGAAACTGTTTTCGGTGCTGCACCGTAAAAATTGGTGAAAATTCTCTGTTTATCTTTTGGTCCTGCGGTTTCTTGTGTATATGCCCCAGGTTATATCCAAACTTTTCTTAGTTGAACACTTTTTGATTTGAGCAACAGAAAATCCCTCAAAAATTCGTCCATTATCAGCTGTCCAGTTTTGACAGATTTCTGCCAATATTTGTTTTTGCCACTTTATCGCTTTCTTTCGAGTTATTTTTTATCATGGAACTCTTGTGGAAGTTGCTACAGTAGTATATACTTTATATGTGGTGGTTTTGGGTTGAAACCTGAAGCTAAAAGAGGTTTAATATATTTTATGCTTGCACTAATGTTGCTAATAGAATTGTGTTTAGTTTTGTATGAAGGAAGTTTTCAAGTGTAGGGATTGGAGAATGATGAGATGAGTTGAAGAATGGACAAAAGCTCAAGCTTGGGGATACCCATGCATCACCCCAAGAAATATCTAAGAAGTACAAGCGTCAAAGCTTGGGGATGCCCCCGAGGCACCCCTTCTTCATCGGCAAAAATCAGGTCACCTTTCAAAACACTATATTTTTATTGCTTCATGCACTATGTGTTTTTCTTGGAGCGTCAGTTGTTTTAGTTGTCTTAGTTTGTTTAGTTTGTTTGTTTGCTGCAATAAATGGTTGGACCCCAACAAATTTCCTTTGGAGGAGATGTACTCGTTTTCATTTGCAAAGAATGCTCTAGTTTTCACTCTTATTAATCGAGCATTCTAGTTTTTCTGCTACTGCTTTTGGTTTTCGTTTTCGCCTTGATATGCGTTCAGATCTTGTCATATATTTTCATCAAGGTGTATTTTTGCCTCTGGTCTTTATTGGTTTTCATCAAAAGAGGTGTCTTTAAAAATTTCAAATGGTGTTGGAAAAGAGAAAAAGCTTTGTGCAAAATAGTGGTACAAGAAGGAGCTTGTGTAGACTGCGGCTTAGGCTTTTTCATGTCATGCTTGATGTCTTTTTGATAGTATGCTTAGTGGTTTTGCTGTAGCATGACTTGTCTCAAATAACTGAGATTGCTTAATGAGCCTTTGAAAAAATCATGCGTTGTTTTTATTGTATGGAAGCATTATTTTGGTTTTCTCCTTGATGCTTTATTTGGGTTGACTTGGCGCATGCTCACACATGTTAGACTCTTACAAAGTCGCCATTAGCCTTCATGATCATTTAGTTTTTGACTTTTGATGCCATCGTATGCTTCTTTTAATGTCGCTTTGTCGCTTTGCATGATTATGGCCATTACTGCTCTCTTAGTTGGTCGCTCCCAGTCTTTTGCTAGCCCTCGCCTTGTACTGAGTATGAGCTCTACTCGTGCATCCAACTCCTAAAAGCCAAAGTTTGCCATTGTGTCCACCATACATACCTACTAGCAATTTGCTAACCCAAGTAAATTTGACTTGCTTTTATTTTCTCTTCAAATTAAACTCTTACCAGTGTTATGCGAAATTCGGTCAGTAAAGCTCTCACGAACCGGAAGGCACACTTTACTTTTTCCTGTTCTAAAAATTTGACATTGTGGTCTTTTATGTTGAGTTGTTATGCTTGCAAGTTGTAAGTTGGATTCTAGCCCAACCATGCTGTCATGGGGCAAGCTTTCAACATTGCACTCCTATTTGAGTTGATATCGTGATCTTTTGTTTATGGATGCCCGCTGTGTGAAATGAATTGGGAATCTTGTAGGGATCATGGAGTTTTTATATGTGTTAGGGAAACGCCGGGCCGCCAATCTAAGCCATGCATAATTCATGGTGGAAATTTGCAGCATACCCATGGTGAACATTCGACGACGCATCTCACAATAAAAAGCTAAACAATATAGCAAATAAAAGAGATGTCGAGGTGTTCATTGTCTGCTTGTCCTGTCATTTTGGTGTGGGCTTGTTCCATGTCATCGGGCACGGAGGTACCCCATTGGCGGTTCTCAATGATATGCATATACTTACAATGACAAGAGCCTTGCTTGGGACTCTAAGTAAACTAGCATGGTTTGGGTACTTGTATTCACGGGACACGAGGTTTTCAACTTATGATTTGTCAAGCATATGCATCATAATTGTTCTCGCATTAACTTTAACCATTCAAGATGCTTATGATGGGGGCAATGAGAGCTCAAAGCCGGTAAGTACCATAATTTTTGAAGGTTATAAAACTTGCAATCACTGCTTCCCTCTGCGAAGGGCCTTTCTTTTACTTTTATGTTGAGTCACCACCTTCTTTCTTTATGCACCATTAAGAGAGCATAGTTGTCATTCTTAGTGTGATATGCATTGTCCCAAGGTTCATTGATTGACTCATATTGTTGGTTTCACTTGTTCTTAAATTATTTGTATCTAGTCGCCCTCTTAAACTTTGAGGTGTCCTATGCATTTATGTTTTGCTCTCTTTGAAGGACAAGCTGAAAACCATTTGTATGTTTTTCCTTATGATTTGAACACACGTTTGACTTTCATTGTTTCATTATCATGATCTTTTGTTTGTGTTCATTTGCATGTTTACAACATGGTTGCTAAGTTCTTATTGTCATGATTATATCTTTCATGCCCATGTTTTAAGTTCTATTGATCCCAGCTCATCAATGCTTACATTTATGATCAAGATTGTGTAGGTGCATGTCACCTCAAAAATTATTCTTTGTTATCACTTACCTACTCGAGGACGAGCAGGAGTTAAGCTTGGGGATGCTTGATACGTCTCAAACGTATCTATAATTTCTGATGCTCCATGCTTTGTTTTACACCATTTGCCTATTGTTTCGTTACACTTAGTGGCATTTTTATACATTTTCCAGAACTAACCTATTAACGAAGTGCCACAGTGCCAGTTTCCTGTTTTCTGCTGTTTTTGTGTTTCAGAAGTGATACACAGGAAATATTCTCGGAATTGGACGAAACAAGTTCCTGAAGTCATATTTCACCGGGGAGCTCCCAAACATCCGAAGACCTGACGGAGGGGGGCCACGTGGCCCCCACACACAGGGGCGGCGCGGCCTGGCCCCTGGCCGCGCCACCCCCTTGTGAGGCCGCGTGGCTCCACCTCTGACAGCCCCCTTTCGCCTACATATACCCCCTGACGAGAAAAACCTAAGGGCCCGATCAGTTTTCCAGAATACATCGCGATCCGCCGCCGCCGTCGACCCGAAGATCGGGAGGGTCCAGAAGCTCTTTCCGGCACCCTGCCGGAGAGGGGAATCGCCACCAGAGGTCTTCTTCATCGCCATGCTTGCCTCCGAAGCGATGAGTGAGTAGTCTACCTTGGACTATGGGTCCATAGCAGTAGCTAGATGGTTGTCTTCTCCACCATGTGCTTCATGTTTAGATCTCATGAGCTGCCCTACATGATTGAGATCACCGTTATGTAATACTATGATGTTGGTTTGTTGGGATCCGATGAATATTGGTGTTTATGATTAAGTTGCTGTACTGAATTATATCTTTTGTTATCTCTATGTTGTTTATGATCTTGCATGCTCTCCGTTGTTAGTAGCTATCTTGGCCGAGTAGTTGCTAGTGACTCCAAGAGGGGGTATTTATGCTCGATAGTGGGTTCATGTCTCTATTTCACCTGGGGGAGTGACAGAAACCTCTAAGGTGGTAGATGTGCTGTTGCTACTAGGGAGAAAACAACATTCATATGCTCAAGGGCATATGCTTTGTTTACATTACACACTTTGCTTAATGCAATTATCTGTTGTTCGCAACTTAATACTTCTAGGGTGTTCGGATGATATCCCCGGGGGTGGATTATTAGTCATAGATGCAGTTGGATGGCGGTCTATGTATTTTGTTGTAATGCCCAGAGTGAATCTCATAGTGATCTTCTTGACATATCACGTTATCTTTATTCTATCAATTGCCCAACTGTAATTTGTTTACCCAACATGTTATTTATCTATGGAGAGACACCACTAGTGAACTGTGGACCCCGGTCCTATTTTAATCATATTGCAATCACCTGTTTACTTTTCCCGCACTGTTTACTTTACTCGCATTTTACTACTGTTTTCCACTCGATACACTCATAACCTTTGTTTCAAGCAAACCGGTGAGATTGACAACCTCATCGCAAGTTGGGAACAAAGTACTTGTTTGTGTGTGTGCAGGTTCCGCGCTGCTGCTGGCCGAAGACGAGTCAACAAGTATCGTTAACGGCGCCCTTGTTGGAAGTTACTAAGCCAGTCCGCATCACCTTCAGTCGTCACCGTCTCCCTTCTCCTGTTTGATAAACCTTGGTTTCTTAACTGAGGGAAAACTTGCTGCTGCACTCATCATACCTTCCTCTTGGGGTTCCCAACGGGCTGGTCATTCACCACGCACAAGGACTGTATGTTGCCACATTCACCCGAAGCATCACTACTCCATGAGGGAAGAGCTGAAAACCACTTTGCTATGTTTTTCTATATGGTTGAAACACACACTTGACTTTCTATGCTTCATTACTCATGATCTTTTATTTGTGTTACTTTTCATGTTATAACATGGTTGCTAAGTTTCTATTATCAAGATTATGTCTTTCATGCCCATGTTACTTTGATCTCAGCACTCAATGCTTTACAATGTTGATCAACATTGTGATGGTGCATGTTACCTCAAAAATTATTATTTTGTTATCACTTACCTACTCGAGGACGAGCAGGAGTTAAGCTTGGGGATGCTTGATACATCTCAAACGTATCTATAATTTTTGATGCACCATGCTTGTTTTACACCATTTGCTTCATGTTTTGTTTACACTTTGTGGCGTTTTTATGCGTTTTCCGGAACTAACCTATTGACGAGACGCCACAGTGTCAGTATCCTGTTTTCTGCTGTTTTTGTGTTTCAGAAAAGTTACACAAGAAATATTCTCAAAATTGGACGAAACGAAGACTGATGACCCACAAGTATAGGGGATCGCAATAGTCTTCCGAGGGAAGTAAAACCCAAATTTATTGATTCGACACAAGGGGAGCCAAAGAATATTTATAAGCCTTAACAGTTGAGTTGTCAATTCAGCTGCACCTGGAAACAAACTTGCTCGCATCGGTTTATCAGTAGCAACAGTTTTATAGTGGTGATAGTAGTGAAACAGTAACAGCAGTAGTAAAATAAAAGCGGTAATAGTAGCAATAGTAACCAGTAGGATGGAATACTGTACGCATAGGGATGGATATACGGGCGTTGCATGGATAAGATAATTCATGAAATCAGTGAGACATGGGCATTGCAGATAAATAATGATAAAGCATCCTAGCACTAACAGTCATAGGCATGTGTTCCGTATATAGTCGTACGTGCTCGCAATGAGAAACTTGCACGACATCTTTTGTCATACCAGCCTGTTGCAGCAGGGCCTCAAGGAAAACTAATGGTAATTAAGGTACTCCTTTTAATAAAGAACCAGAGCAAAGCATTAGCACTCGGTGAACACATGTGATCCTCACATCATAGCCATCCCCTCCGGTTATCCCAATTTCTGTCACTTTGGGGCCTCGGGTTCCGGACAACAATATGTGTAAACAACTTGTAGGTAAGACCATAAACAACAAGTATCATCATAGAAATAATAACATGTTCAGATCTGAAATCATGGCACTCGGGCCCAAAGTGACAAGCATTAAGCACAACAAGTTACAACAATGTCATAAGCACTAATAGAAGATACTAGGCACTATGCCCTAACAATCTCATAGCAAATTACATGAATGATCTCATCCAATCCCTACCATCCCCTTCGCCTACAGCGGGAATTACTCACACATGGATGGGGGAGTCATGGATGGTTGATGGAGAGACGTCGGTGATGATGGTGATGAAGATCTCCTCCAAATCCCCGTCCCGGCAGGGTGCCAGAACGGAGTTTCTGGTTCTGAATCGCGGTTTCTGATGGCGGCGGCGTAGCGGAAGTCTATCTGGGAAAAATGCCCCACCCCCGCTGTTTTCAGGTCAGAGGGTATATGTAGGCAGAAGGAGGGGTCGAGGCGACGGCCGAGGTGGCCTCACCACAGGTGGACACGGCCAGGGCTGGGCCGCGCCCCCTGGTGGTGAGCCCAGGCTGCTGCCCCCCTTCGTCTCTCCTTCTGGCTCCGTAGGTCTTCTGGCAAAATAGAATTTTTGCAGTATTTTCCGGGATTTTTCCTGAAAGTCGGATTTCTGCACAAAAATGAGACACCAGAGCAATTCTGCTGAAAACAGCGTTAGTCCGTGTTAGTTGTATTCAAAACACACAAATTAGAGGAGAAACAATAGCAAAAGTGTTCAGAAAAGTAGATACGTTTTGGACGTATCAACTCCCCCCAAGCTTAGCTATTTGCTTGTCCTCAAGCAATTCAGTTAACAACTGAGAGCGATAAAAGAAACTTTCACGAACACATTTGCTTCATATGATGTATATATACTAACTATATGATCAAGTACTCAGGCAATTCATAATAAGAAATATGCAACTAATGTTACCTCATAGTCAAGCAAGCTATGAAAGAGTGCCAATACACTAATAACAAGTAACATGAACATAAGAAGCTACAAGATTGTAATATGCATAAACGATATGGAAGAGTGGTATCCCGCTTGCCTTTATTTGTGGAGCAAAACATAAATGCTGAGGCACCTCTGAAGTCCAAAGGAAGACTAGAAGTAAAAATATCAAAGATACAAGCATCAAAGTTATACCACAATTAACCGTGTTCTGGGACAAGCACATTACACTAAGAATAACAGTTATGCTCTCAAGAAGGTGCTTAAAGTTAGAAGATGAAAACTCAACATAAAAAATAAAATAAAGGCCCTTCGCAGAGGGAAGCAGTGATTTAACATGTGCTAGAGCTTTTCATTTGTAAAACAGAGATAAAAAATTTATTTTGAGAGGTGGTTGTTTCGTGTCAACGACTGGCAATGGGGACTTGCTATCTTCCATAATAAACAAGTGAGAGCGGTTCCGAGTTCTTTGAAAATTTGGCACATTGGTGCTCTTTTATAAAGCTTTGGCACTCCTCTCCACCTTTTTCCTTTCTCAAACCATGGCTAACCGATTCCATCGGGTGCCCACCAACTTTCACATACTATGGAGGAGTGCCTTTTTTCTTTCTTTTTAGAATTAGATTATAATGGTCTGACCAGCTCTCATGCAAAATTAATGATGAGCAGATGAAGCTGCCTAGTCGAGGGGTACTTAATTTAATATGGAAGATAGCAATTCCGACCACTACGTCCCCATGAGCTAAAAATAGTGGCACAAAACGAGAAGTAGTTGAAAGTTTTTGAAAGGTGGCACATGAAAATTTACTTGGAATGGCTTACAAATACCATGCATAGGAATTTATAGTGGACTCTTTGGTAGACTTGGTTTTTGGTGATTAGATGCACGAGAAGTATTCCCTCTCAGTACAAGTGAAGGCTAGCAAAAGACTGGGAAGTGACAATCGAGAGAGCAATAGTTGTCATAATCATGCTTGCGACAAAACAAAATTAATATAGGCATAAAAATGATACAAGAACTCTGAGGCAAAGTAAATCATCGAGGCTTAATTGACTTTTTGTTCAGTCATATGCATGCTTGAGCATGTGCCAAGTCGATTCAAATGAAACTTTCAGAGGTGGATACCACAATAACATACCATAATATGAATAAAACAATGCAAGCAAGCGTCTACATGACATGCTACAAACTATTAGTAAATTGGAACTAATCATATGAGAGCAAGAACTACAAAGCATCCATTAGATAACATATACCTTACATGAACCGACTAAGCATGTCCACATAGATGAGTATATGTACAAAAATGAAAACAAATAGAGTTCATACCAGCCTCTTACCACATCTCGGATTGTCATATGTCATCATTATTGCCTTTCACTTGTGTGGCTTAAATAATATGAAGTGAATACCAAGCTCCAATGGAGTCACGGGAGACTGAACTCTGCAACAAACTTTACAAAACCGAAGAAGAACAACAAATATTTTTGGGTTTTCGATTTTTAAAACAAGAACAGAAGGAAATAGCAAACAAAGCAAAATATTTTTGGATTTTTCAAATATCAAACCGAAATAGCAAGTAAAGCAAACCGAAGCTAGCAAACTAAAAAGGCAAACAAAGAGAAACAACGAAAACATTTTTGGTCTTTTTGTGTTTTGGAAAGAAGAAATAAGAAGAACAACAGCAAAGAAAGCGAAACATGGATATACATAGGACCGACAAAATAAGATATGTAAATGAGTGAACCGTCGGCGTACCTCCCCCCAAGCTTAGGCTTTTGGCCAAAGTGGAGATCAATCCCAGCTCGGCCATGAAGTGGTGTCCCCAAAATATGACGAAGAAGCACCTTCGTCCTGATATGAGCTCGAGGGCGCCCCAGTGTGATACGTGGTGTAGTGATAGGCCGGCTCCTCTTCCTCCTGGTCCATGACGCCATGTTGTACGTTGAAGCCGAGCACCCTAAGTTGCTCGTCCAACTCCTCCTTCGTGTGTGACCATGGCCTGTTGTCAATACTAAACAGACCAGGTTGTGGCAAGGGCACTTCCCTTTCCTCTCCATCTATAAATAACATTCTATAAACTAATTTTCCTGCACAAGAGTTAGCAGTAACAAAATGATGGAGCTTTATGGCAGCAAGATCAAGCCTCTGTGGAGTCAACAATATATCATGAGGAGCAATAGGAAGTTCAAGAGCAGCAACAATGCGCGCAGCAATAATACCTCCATAAATAGGTCCCCTAGCGGCTAGGCGACGAGCAATAATAGCACCGAGGTTATACTTCCTGCTAATATCAAGAGCGGTAGCTAGAAAAGCTAAATGATAATTGGAGATATTGCTAGTGTTTCCTCTACCAAGTACACTAGTAGCAAGATAGTAAGTAAAATATCTAATAGCTGGGAGTTGAATGTTTCTTATCTTGCCACGCTGTGTTGTGCGGTCATCATCGTTGGTCACTCCTCGGTAGAGCTCCAACAAATCAGTGGGCTGATGAAGCATCTTCTTCGCCGTCCCAAACATGGGAATACCTAAAATATCACAAAACCTCTCCAAAGACATGGTGATAGACATATCATAAATCTTAAATGCAATGGAAGGCTTGAAATGAGAGTTAGTGAATTTAAAGCTTTCAACAAAAATCTTTGTGAGAATAACATATTGATTACTCTCATCCATCATGTATGTAGTCAATCCAACCCTGTTAATAAGGAGCAAGAAATCATCAAGAATCCCTGCATCACTCAAAAAGTTAGCATAAGGGGAGGTGGATGGATGCGCATCTCCATCGTCTCCCTCAAGGTTTGGTGACATAAGATCTTCATTGTAAGATATCCTATATTGAGCAGTGGATCTTGAAGGCCTTGATGACCTTGGTGCTTCTATTTCAAAGACTTCTCCATAGGTGTAGTTGTCCATGTCCCTTTTCTAAATTTTTTGACAAACCTCATAAAAAATGAATTTGAGACAAAGAAATGTAGGGAACTACTATAGGGAGTTACTAGAGGGCTAACATGCATCAAAATAACATTTCTAAGCAATAGAACAAGCATGCAAACTCATTTCACCTGTCACCTATAGTGCTAAAATACTCAAGAAATACTTCACTAAACAAAATTCTACTTGGACAATAGGAGGAGTCACATACCGGAGAACAATTGCTCCAAATCTCAGCAACAATGATGGGCTGAGCAAGGAGATTGAAAAATCGAGATGAAGAGCAGCAAGAACACGAGTTTGAGCAGGTGTGTCGTTGTTTTTGGGAAAGAGAAAGAGATGGGGAGGAAGAGATAAGTGAGAGGCCAAGGGCCCCCCCTCACCATAGGTGGGCGCGGCCAGGGCTAGGCCGCGCCCCCTAGTGGTGAGGGGGCGTGGTAGGTCCCCCTGATGTCTCCCAGGTGCCTCTATGCCCCATTTTTTAATAAAAATTAAAAAAGATTTTTCTCGAATTTTTTGAGAAACTTTATTTTCGAGGATTTTTTAGAAAAATGATAAGAGAATAAAACTCGGGAAAATGACGATGGAGCAATAGACAGCAAATCAAAACCAAGTATGCAGCAGCTCTAAGATATTCTAATCATGTAACTAAACAGAAGGAACAAAAATGAACAAGTAAATATAAGTGAGGTAAAGTGAATGCGGTGAAAACGAAGTTTCGTTCATATAAAATCACTTTGTTAACAAGGTTGATCAAGTCTTGTTACCAAACTAACTTTATATGAGGCAAAACTTTGCATTTCACTTAATGCTTATGTTACCTCGACCTTGATAGGCATAGTCCCAATCATAACAATTTTATATTCTTCCTTGGGCTTTCGCTCTGAACAAGTAATTTGACCAACTCGAATGGTCTCAACATTCTTGATTGAATTTAGAGCATTCTTTCTATCAATCTTCTTGGGAAAATAGACCGTGTACTCTTTATCATTGACATTAAAAGTTACTTTTCCTTGATTGTAATTAATAACAGCACCTGCAGTGTTTAGAAAAGGTCTTCCAAGAATAATAGACATATTATCATCTTTAGGCATTTCCAACACAACAAAGTCAGTTAATATCAAACAACTGTTAGAAATTTGAACAGGAACATTTTCACATATACCAATAGGAATAGTAGTAAACTTATCAGCCATCTACAAAGATATATCAGTTGATACCAATTTTTCTAGATCAAGTCTCTTATAAAGAGAAAAAGGCATGACACTAACTCCGGCTCCCAAATCACATAAAGCAGTTCTAACATAGTTATTTTTAATGGAGCAAGGAATAGTTGGTATACCTGGATCTCCAAGCTTCTCCAGAACTTTACCATCAAAAGAATAATTAGCAAGTAGAGTGGAAATTTCCTCATTAGGAATCTTCCTTTTGTTAGTAACAATATCGTTCATATACTTTGCATAAGGAGGCATTCTAATAGCATCAGTCAAAGGAATTTGCAAAAATAAAGGTTTCATCTATTCACAAAAACTGTTGTAGTGTTCTTCTTCCTTGGACTTGTGTTTCTTACCAGGAAAAGGCATTGGTTTCTGTACCCAAGGTTCTCTCTCATTACCATGCTTGTTGGCAATGAAGTCTTCTTTGGTGTATTTTGCATTCTTATCTATCTTTTCTGGTTCCTCTTCAAATTCTTCTTTATCGAAAGCATCACCTGGTTCAGTTTCAGCATCAGAAATAGAAACACTGTTAGGATCTTTACCTGCTTCAGAGGATTCTGCAGTTGTTTTATGCTTCTTCTTCTTCTTCTTCTTGGAAGGAATATCATCTCTTGAAGTGCGTTGAGAATCTTGCTCGATCCTCTTAGGATGTCCTTCAGGATATAAGGGGTCTTGAGTGGTAGCACCACCTCTTGTGCGAATTTCACACGCTTGTTTTTCTCTTGCGGCATTAACTAGCAAATCTTTTTGCACCTTGGTAAGCTGATCAATTTGAGTCTGAACCATTTGAAAATGTTTAACAAGTATCTTCACATCATTGGAGGTTCTCTCCACAATATCCTGCAACTTGTTAATAGCTCTAGAATTTTCCAAAAAATGATTCTGCACCATTCTATTAAAATTATCTTGCTTAACAATAAAATTATCTAATTCATCTAAGCATTGATTAGGAGGTTTAGAGTAAGGAATATCTCTATCATCAAAACGTTGGAGAGAATGTACCTCGATAGTAGATGAGTGAGGGATTGGCTTACATAATTCTTCTATAGGAGGTAAATTCTTCACATCTTCGGCCTTAATACCTTTCTCCTTAAGAGATTTCTTGGCTTCCTTCATAACTTCATCATTTAATTCAATCATTCCTCTCTTCCTCGGTGTCGGCTCTGTGACTGGTGCGGGTGTTGGTGCTGGTGTTGGCTCAACTAGAGTCCAATCATCATGATTCCGGCTTATTTTAGCCATTAATTCTTCAGCTTCAGCCAGAGTTCTTTCCCTGAAAACACAACCAGCACAACTATCCAAATATGACTTAGATTCATCAGTTAGTCCATTATAAAATATATCAAGGAGTTCATTTATAGGCAATGGCTCTTTAGGCAAAGCTCTAATTAAAGAACAAAACCTTGTCCAAGATTCAGGCAATATCTCTCCTTTTCCCTGTTCAAAATCAAAGATTTTCTGCACAGCAGCATGTTGAGCACTAGCAGGAAAATATTTCTGAAAGAAAGCATTAACCAAAGCAATAGGGCTATGAATAGATCCAGGAGACAAGCTATTAAACCAAGTTTTAGCTGCATCTTTCAACGAGAAAGGAAAAAATCTTAGCAACAAAGTAAGTGAGAAGCTTAATATCATCAGAAAACAAATTACTCAAAGTAGAAAGCTCATTCATGTGCTCCATAGCACTTTCATTCTCAGTGCCACAAAAAGGCACTTTCTCAACAATAGATATGTAAGATAAATCTAGAGAGAAATCATAATCCTTGTCTCTAATATCTATGGGAGAAGCAGCAAACTTAGGATCAGGAGATAATTTATATCTAACAGCACGTCTCGCTAGAAGTTCCTTAACAGCTTTAGCATCGCGAGTAGCACGAGCTTCAGCAATAAAATCATCGTCAAGCTCAATATAAGCATCTTCAAAATCATCACTAGGACATTTCCTAGACTCAGGTGAACTAACAGGTGTAACAGTGGTATTTCCCATCTTAGCTCTAGCAATAGTAGCATCTAAAAAGGAACCTAGTGAACCACTCTCATCAAGCACAGTAGAAGCATCATCTAAATTATCAGTGGCATTTTCAAACTCAGCAGAAGTAGTAGTAGTAGCGTGTGCGTGTGGTGGTGTAAGCAACTTACTCATAACAGATGGTGAATCAAGAGCAGCAGAAGTGTTCAAAGTCGTACCTCTTCTTGTAGTGGATGGCAATATAGGAACATTTCCATCATGAGGTTTACCCATGATGAAAGGATTGCAGCGAACAATATGAACTCCAAGTGAACTTACAAATAAAGCTATGCTCCCCGGCAACGGCGCCAAAAAATAGTCTTGATGACCCACAAGTATAGGGGATCGCAACAGTCTTTGAGGGAAGTAAAACCCAAATTTATTGATTCGACACAAGGGGAGCCAAATAATATTTATAAGCCTTAACAGTTGAGTTGTCAATTCAGCTGCACCTGGAAACAAACTTGCTCGCAGCGGTTTATCAGTAGCAACAGTTTTATAGTGGTGATAGTAGGGAAACAGTAACAGAAGTAGTAAAATAAAAGCGGTAATAGTAGCAATAGTAACCAGTAGGATGGAATACTGTAGGCATAGGAATGGATGTACGGGCGTTGCATGGATAAGATAATTCATGAAATCAGTGAGACATGGGCATTGCAGATAAATAATGATAAAGCATCCTAGCACTAACAATCATAGGCATGTGTTCCGTATATAGTCGTACGTGCTCGCAATGAGAAACTTGCACGACATCTTTTGTCCTACCAGCCTGTTGCAGCAGGGCCTCAAGGGAAACTACTGGTAATTAAGGTACTCCTTTTAATAAAGTACTGGAGCAAAGCATTAGCACTCGGTGAACACATGTGATCCTCACATCATAGCCATCCCCTCTAGTTATCCCAATTTCTGTCACTTTGGGGCCTCGGGTTCCGGACAACAATATGTGTAAACAACTTGTAGGTAAGACCATAAACAACAAGTATCATCATAGAAATAATAACATGTTTAGATCTGAAATCATGGCACTCGGGCCCAAAGTGACAAGTATTAAACACAACAAGTTGCAACAATGTCATAAGCACTAATAGAAGATACTAGGCACTATGCCCTAACAATCTCATAGCAAATTACATGAATGATCTCATCCAATCCCTACCATCCCCTTTGCCTACAGTGGGAATTACTCACACATGGATGGGGGAGTCATGGATGGTTGATGGAGAGACGTCGGTGATGATGGTGATGAAGATCTCCTCCAAATCCCCGTCCCGGCAGGGTGCCAGAACGGAGTTTCTGGTTCTGAATCGCGGTTTCTGATGGCGGCGGCGTAGCGGAAGTCTATCTGGGAAAAATGCCCCACCCCCGCTGTTTTCAGGTCAGAGGGTATATGTAGGCAGAAGGAGGGGTCGAGGCGACGGCCGAGGTGGCCTCACCACAGGTGGACACGGCCAGGGCTGGGCCACGCCCCCTGGTGGTGAGCCCAGGCCGCTGATACGTCCATTTTGCATCACTATTTTGTATCATATTTTACTGTTATTCATTGATATATTTCATATTTAGAGATGATACTTATGTTATTTCCTCTGTTTTTACATGTTTGATAATCATTGGAGGATTTGCTGCCGGAGTCAGGATTCTGCTGGAAAAAGGACCATCAAGGGACCATATTTTGAAGATCAGGAAAATTCCAGAAAAATGCCAGGAAATTATATTTTACCAAAAGACTCCGGAAGCCAGAGGGAGGAGTCGAGAGGAGCCAGGGGGCAGCCTCACACACAGGGGGTGATACGTCTCAAACGTATCTATAATTTTTGATGCTCCATGCTTGTTTTTACACCATTTGCCTATTGTTTCGTTACACTTAGTGGTACTTTTATACATTTTCCGGAACTAACCTATTAACGAAGTGCCACAGTGCCAGTTTCCTGTTTTCTGCTGTTTTTGTGTTTCAGAAGTGATACACAAGAAATATTCTCGGAATTGGACGAAACAAGTTCCTGAAGTCATATTTCACCGGGGAGCTCCCAAACATCCGAAGACCTGATGGAGGGGGGCCACGTGGCCCCCACACACAGGGGTGGCGCGGCCTGGCCCCTTGCCGCGCCACCCCCTTGTGAGGCCGCGTGGCTCCACCTCTGACAGCCCCCTTTCGCCTACATATACCCCCTGACGAGAAAAACCTAAGGCCCGATCAGTTTTCCAGAATACATCGCGATCCGCCGCCGCCGTCGACCTGAAGATCGGGAGGGTCCAGAAGCTCTTCCCGGCACCCTGCCGGAGAGGGGAATCGCCACCGGAGGTCTTCTTCATCGCCATGCTTGCCTCCGGAGCGATGAGTGAGTAGTCTACCTTGGACTATGGGTCCATAGCAGTAGCTAGATGGTTGTCTTCTCCACCATGTGCTTCATGTTGAGATCTCATGAGCTGCCCTACATGATTGAGATCACCGTTATGTAATACTATGATGTTGGTTTGTTGGGATCCGATGAATATTGGTGTTTATGATTAAGTTGCTGTACTGAATTATATCTCTTGTTATCTCTATGTTGTTTATGATCTTGCATGCTCTCCGTTGTTAGTAGCTATCTTGGCCGAGTAGTTGCTAGTGACTCCAAGAGGGGGTATTTATGCTCGATAGTGGGTTCATGTCTCTATTTCACCTGGGGGAGTGACAGAAACCTCTAAGGTGGTAGATGTGCTGTTGCTACTAGGGAGAAAACAACATTCATATGCTCAAGGGCATATGCTTTGTTTACATTACACACTTTGCTTAATGCAATTATCTGTTGTTCGCAACTTAATACTTCTAGGGTGTTCGGATGATATCCCCGGGGGTGGATTATTAGTCATAGATGCAGTTGGATGGCGGTCTATGTATTTTGTTGTAATGCCCAGAGTGAATCTCATAGTGATCTTCTTGACATATCACGTTATCTTTATTCTATCAATTGCCCAACTGTAATTTGTTTACCCAGCATGTTATTTATCTATGGAGAGACACCACTAGTGAACTGTGGACCCCGGTCCTATTTTAATCATATTGCAATCACCTGTTTACTTTTCCCGCACTGTTTACTTTACTAGCATTTTACTACTGTTTTCCACTCGATACACTCATAACCTTTGTTTCAAGCAAACCGGTGAGATTGACAACTTCATCGCAAGTTGGGGACAAAGTACTTGTTTGTGTGTGTGCAGGTTCCGCGCTGCTGCTGGCTGAAGACGAGTCAACAAGTATCGTTAACGGCGCCCTTGTTGGAAGTTACTAAGCCAGTCCGCATCACCTTCAGTCGTCAACGTCTCCCTTCTCCTGTTCGATAAACCTTGGTTTCTTAACTGAGGGAAAACTTGCTGCTGCACTCATCATACCTTCCTCTTGGGGTTCCCAACGGGCTGGTCATTCACCACGCACAAGGACTGTCTGTTGCCACATTCACCCGAAGCATCAGCCTCTTTTCTGGCGCCGTTGCCGGGGAAGAGAGAAGACTTCTGCGAGGGGAGTTCTTCGCACACACATACTTTACTTTGTTATTTGTTTTGCTTTACTTTACTTTATTTTACCTGCATTGCTTTATATCAAAAACCCAAAAAAATTAGAATCCTTGGTAGTTGTTTTTACTTTACTTTAGTTTATCATGTTGTTCCCTAAGTTCGTTCTGGAGGACCTCTCAGTAGGTAGTGGTTCGATTATTGGCAAAAGTAACATTGAGGAGTTCTTTAATCACATTAGTATGCATAAGGAAGTTGAGGAAAAGTCTTTGGTTGAATTAGCTCCTAGTTATGAAGTTGCTTCTGCTCATTTAGTTCACATGTTAGAAGCTAGGTTTGCTAGTCTTAATTCTTCTATGCAATACATGTTCCTTAAGCTTCATGAAATTGAGGATCCCGAAAAGAAAGCTTTCATCTTAGAAACCTTGCGCACAGAATTTAGAGATGTTGCGATTGAGGCTAGGAAGGTTTTTAAGAGGTTTAATAAGCTCGGCTCGCCTGTTAAGGTTGTTGGTACACCTGATGATTTTAAAACACCAATACCTTATGAACTTATAGGAATTCATGATGCTTGGGAAAAGAATTCTAGTTGGATTTGCCCTGAAAATCTTTTCGATGAAAGTAGTGTGCCAAAGCGTGATAGTAAAGGAGTTTCAAAAACTCAGTTGAACACATTTTCCTTCATTGTTGAAAAGATCTCTGCTGTTGATCTTAATGCTTCATCACTTGATATTACTTGATTCGCAATTTTCTGCGCCTAGCTCAAAGGCGTTAAAGAAAAGCACTCTTGGGAGATAACCCATTGTTTACTTTTCAGTACTTTTTCTTTTATTTGAGTCTTGGAAGTCATTACTACTGTAATGACCGCTCCTTATCTTGTTTATTTCGTTTTTGTGCCAAGAGAAGCCTCTAATTTGAGTGAGGTAAAGATTTGGGGTTATTGCTGTCCTGAAACTGTTTTCGGTGCTGCACCGTAAAAATTCGTGAAAATTCTCTGTTTATCTTTTGGACCTGCGATTTCTTGTGCATATGCCCCAGGTTATATCCAAACTTTTCTTAGTTGAACACTTTTTGATTTGAGCAACAGAAAATCCCTCAAAAATTCGTCCATTATCAGCTGTCCAGTTTTGACAGATTTCTGCCAATATTTGTTTTTGCCACTTTATCGCTTTCTTTTGAGTTCTTTTTTATCATGGAACTCTTGTGGAAGTTGCTACAGTAGTATATACTTTATATGTGGTGGTTTTGGGTTGAAACCTGAAGCTAAAAGAGGTTGAATATATTTTATGCTTACACTAATGTTGCTAATAGAATTGTGTTTAGTTTTGTATGAAGGAAGTTTTCAAGTGTAGGGATTGGAGAATGATGAGATGAGTTGAAGAATGGACAAAAGCTCAAGCTTGGGGATGCCCATGCATTACCCCAAGAAATATCCAAGAAGTACAAGCGTCAAAGCTTGGGGATGCCCCCGAGGCACCCCTTCTTCATCGGCAAAAATTAGGTCACCTTTCAAAACACTATATTTTTATTGCTTCATGCACTATGTGTTTTTCTTGGAGCGTCAGTTGTTTTAGTTGTCTTAGTTTGTTTGTTTGCTGCAATAAATGGTTGGACCCCAACAAATTTCCTTTGGAGGAGATGTACTCGTTTTCATTTGCAAAGAATGCCCTAGTTTTCACTCTTATTAATCGAGCATTCTAGTTTTTCTGCTACTGCTTTTGGTTTTTGTTTTCGCCTTGATATGCGTTCAGATCTTGTCATATCTTTTCATCAAGGTGTATTTTTGCCTCTGAACTTCATTGGTTTTCATCAAAAGAGGTGTCTTTAAAAATTTCAAATGGTGTTGGAAAAGAGAAAAAGCTTTGTGCAAAATAGTGGTACAAGAAGGAGCTTGTGTAGACTGCGGCTTAGGCTTTTTCATGTCATGCTTGATGTCTTTTTGATAGTATGCTTAGTGGTTTTGCTGTAGCATGACTTGTCTCAAATAACTGAGATTGCTTAATGAGCCTTTGAAAAAATCATGCGTTGTTTTTATTGTATGGAAGCATTATTTTGGTTTTCTCCTTGATGCTTTATTTGGGTTGACTTGGCGCCTGCTCACACATGTTAGACTCTTCCAAAGTCGCCATTAGCCTTCATGATCATTTAGTTTTTGACTTTTGATGCCATCGTATGCTTCTTTTAATGTTGCTTTGTCGCTTTGCATGATTATGGCCATTATTGCTCTCTTAGTTGGTCGCTCCCAGTCTTTTGCTAGCCCTCACCTTGTACTGAGTATGAGCTCTACTCGTGCATCCAACTCCTAAAAGCCAAAGTTTTCCATTGTGTCCACTATAAATTCCTATGCATGGTATTTGTAAGCCATTCCAAAGTAAAATTTTCGTGTGCTACCTTTCAAAAACCTTCAAAATACTTCTCGTTTTGTGACACTGTTTTCAGCTCATGGGGACGTAGTGGTCGGATTTGCTATCTTCCATATTGCTTATTCCAAAAAGAAAAAAAAAGAGAAAAAAGAAAAGAAAAAAGGCACTCCTCCAATGAATGTGAATGTTGGTGGGCACCCGATGGAATCGGTTAGCCATGGTATGTGAAAGGAAAAGGTGGGGAGGAGTGCCAAGTTTTATAAAAAGAGCACGAAGTGCCAATCTCTCTCTCAAAAACTTGCTTTATTTTTGTATGGAAGATAGTAAGAACCCCATTGCCAGTCGTTGACAAAGACAACCACCTCTCAAAATCAAGTTTTATCTCTGTTTTACAAATGAAAAGCTCTAGCACATGTTTAAATCACTGCTTCCCTCTGCGAAGGGCCTTTCTTTTACTTTTATGTTGAGTCACCACCTTCTTTCTTTATGCACCATTAAGAGAGCATAGTTGTCATTCTTAGTGTGATATGCATTGTCCCAAGGTTCATTGATTGACTCATATTGTTGGTTTCACTTGTTCTTAAATTATTTGTATCTAGTCGCCCTCTTAAACTTTGAGGTGTCCTATGCATTTATGTTTTGCTCTCTTTGAAGGACAAGCTGAAAACCATTTGTATGTTTTTCCTTATGATTAGAACACACGTTTGACTTTCATTGTTTCATTATCATGATCTTTTGTTTGTGTTCATTTGCATGTTTACAACATGGTTGCTAAGTTCTTATTGTCATGATTATATCTTTCATGCCCATGTTTTAAGTTCTATTGATCCCAGCTCATCAATGCTTACATATATGATCAAGATTGTGTAGGTGCATGTCACCTCAAAAATTATTCTTTGTTATCACTTACCTACTCGAGGACGAGCAGGAGTTAAGCTTGGGGATGCTTGATACGTCTCAAACGTATCTATAATTTTTGATGCTCCATGCTTATTTTTACACCATTTGCCTATTGTTTCGTTACACTTAGTGGTACTTTTATACATTTTCCGGAACTAACCTATTAACGAAGTGCCACAGTGCCAGTTTCCTGTTTTCTGCTGTTTTTGTGTTTCAGAAGTGATACACAGGAAATATTCTCGGAATTGGACGAAACAAGTTCCTGAAGTCATATTTCACCGGGGAGCTCCCAAACATCCGAAGACCTGACGGAGGGGGGCCACGTGGCCCCCACACACAGGGGCGGCGCGGCCTGGCCCCTTGCCGCGCCACCCCCTTGTGAGGCCGCGTGGCTCCACCTCTGACAGCCCCCTTTCGCCTACATATACCCCCTGACGAGAAAAACCTAAGGCCCGATCAGTTTTCCAGAATACATCGCGATCCGCCGCCGCCGTCGACCTGAAGATCGGGAGGGTCCAGAAGCTCTTCCCGGCACCCTGCCGGAGAGGGGAATCGCCACCGGAGGTCTTCTTCATCGCCATGCTTGCCTCTGGAGCGATGAGTGAGTAGTCTACCTTGGACTATGGGTCCATAGCAGTAGCTAGATGGTTGTCTTCTCCACCATGTGCTTCATGTTGAGATCTCATGAGCTACCCTACATGATTGAGATCACCGTTATGTAATACTATGATGTTGGTTTGTTGGGATCCGATGAATATTGGTGTTTATGATTAAGTTGCTGTACTGAATTATATCTCTTGTTATCTCTATGTTGTTTATGATCTTGCATGCTCTCCGTTGTTAGTAGCTATCTTGGCCGAGTAGTTGCTAGTGACTCCAAGAGGGGGTATTTATGCTCGATAGTGGGTTCATGTCTCTATTTCACCTGGGGGAGTGACAGAAACCTCTAAGGTGGTAGATGTGCTGTTGCTACTAGGGAGAAAACAACATTCATATGCTCAAGGGCATATGCTTTGTTTACATTACACACTTTGCTTAATGCAATTATCTGTTGTTCGCAACTTAATACTTCTAGGGTGTTCGGATGATATCCCCGGGGGTGGATTATTAGTCATAGATGCAGTTGGATGGCGGTCTATGTATTTTGTTGTAATGCCCAGAGTGAATCTCATAGTGATCTTCTTGACATATCACGTTATCTTTATTCTATCAATTGCCCAACTGTAATTTGTTTACCCAGCATGTTATTTATCTATGGAGAGACACCACTAGTGAACTGTGGACCCCGGTCCTATTTTAATCATATTGCAATCACCTGTTTACTTTTCCCGCACTGTTTTACTTTACTAGCATTTTACTACTGTTTTCCACTCGATACACTCATAACCTTTGTTTCAAGCAAACCGGTGAGATTGACAACCTCATCGCAAGTTGGGGACAAAGTACTTGTTTGTGTGTGTGCAGGTTCTGCGCTGCTGCTGGCCGAAGACGAGTCAACAAGTATCGTTAACGGCGCCCTTGTTGGAAGTTACTAAGCCAGTCCGCATCACCTTCAGTCGTCAACGTCTCCCTTCTCCTGTTCGATAAACCTTGGTTTCTTAACTGAGGGAAAACTTGCTGCTGCACTCATCATACCTTCCTCTTGGGGTTCCCAACGGGCTGGTCATTCACCACGCACAAGGACTGTCTGTTGCCACATTCACCCGAAGCATCAGGGGGCGCGGCTTGGCCCCTGGCCGTGCTGGCCCTGTGTGAGGGCGCCCTGGCCCACTCCAGCTCTCGCCCCTTCGCGTACTTCATCGTCCCCGAAAACCTAAGTCAAGGAGGGGACTCGGAGTTAGACACAGCCGCCTCTGCGGGGCGAAAAACACCAGAGAGAGAAAAGCTCTCCGGCAGGCAGAAATCTGCCGGGGAAATTCCTTCCCGGAGAGGGGAGATCGTCGCCATCGTCATCACCATCGCACCGGACTTCATCGGGATCATCATCATCATCACCTCCATCACCAGCACCTTCATCTCCACCATCACCACGCCATCCCGTTGTAACATCTTGAGTTGGATCTTGTTATATTCTTAGGGGAAACTTTCCCGGTGTTGATTACTCTTGTAGTTGATGGTATTGAGTGGAACCATTGAATTAAGGTTTATGTTCAGATTGTTATTTACCATTATTTCACCTCTGGTCATGATCCATATGATGTCTTGTGAGTAGTTCGTTTAGTTCTTGAGGACATGGGAGAAGTCAAGATATTAGTAGTGAATTATTGTTGAGAAATATTTAATGGTTTGATATTGTTGTGGTGTTATTTCACTAGTGGTGTCATGTGAACGTCGACTACATGATACTTCACCATTTATGGGCCTAGTGAGATGCATTGTGTATTTGGCTACCAATTGTGGGGTTGCTGGAGTGACAGAAACCTAAACCTCCGTTGGGAAACCATTGCACCAGGGAGCGTAGGATCTTAGAGTTTAAGGCTGTGGTTAGATTTATCTTAATTACTTTCTTGTATTTACGGATGCTTGCAAGGGGTACAATCACAAGTGTGTATTTATCCTTGTAAGGGTAGTGCGCTAGCACAGGTTCACCCCCATAACACTTATCAAACCAATAAAGACTATTTAGCGGTATGAAGCGAAAGCTCTTGACAGAAACTCCCGTGTGTCCTCGAGAACATTTGGTTATTATAAGTTACACAACCGGCTTGTCCTTTGCTAAAGAAAGGATTGGGCCACTTGCTGCAATTGTTACTACTGTCTTTTATTTACTCACACTTTATTTATTTGCATTATCAAATACCCCTGAACACCTATTTGCTAGTATTTACAGTGAATCTTTGATCAAAATTACTCATCAACACCTTCTGCTCCTCGTTGGGTTCGACACTCTTATTTATCGAAAGTACTACGATACACCCCCTATACTTGTGGGTCATCAAGACTATTTTCTGGCACCGTTGCCGGGGAGTGTAGCGCTATTGAAGAGTGGATTTGGTAAAGGTAACCGTCGCTGTGAGTATTATTTTTATTTTTGTCTTCTATTTTATTTTATTTTATTCTGCTATGGAGAATTCTCCATTTGGTTTCCTATTTGGGAACACTTCAACCACTGCTGCACATGTGGAGGAACCACCACCGCCACCACCTGTTGAAGTTGATCCTTTTAAAATACCTATGAAAATTGTTGGGCGTGTTATGGATAACTGCTATTCAGGGGATGGAACTGTCCATCCAGGTGATCATTTACTATTTATACATGAATTATGCGAGTTGTTCAGATGTGCAGGTATTTCACCAAGCCAGGCCAAGAAGAAATTATTCTCTTTATCATTGAAAGGCAGAGCTGAGGAGTGGTATCGACTACTCCAGGATGGTCCATCTATGGCATGGGAGGACATTGTACCTCTCTTTTATTCCAAGTTTTATCCTCCAAGTGAAATTCACAAAGACCGTAATCGGATATATAATTTTTGGCCTCATGATGGAGAAAGTATTGCCCAAGCGTGGGGGAGATTGAAGTTACTAATGCTCAAATGCCCCATTCATGAGCTCCCCAATAATATTGTTATTGATAATTTTTTGTGCGGCTTACTCTTCCTGATAAGGATTATTTGGATGCTTCTTGCTTTGGATCATTTACTCATATAAAAGAAGATGCTAAGTGGAAACTTCTTGACCGTATACAAGAGAATGCTGAAGGATGGGAAAACAACAAAGGTAGGAAGTCAGGTATAACCTATGATTATGAATGCATTAAAACTTTTATGGGAACCGATGACTTTCGTAGTGTTAGCATTGCTTATGGTCTTGATTCTCAAATACTTGCTAATTGTCTTAAGGCCATTGCCTCCTATCTTGATATTCCAAAGAAAGATTGGAACAAATATCATGCACCTTATAAAGATTCCATTAGTCATATTCCTGCTGCAGCTACTGAAGTTTGTACTATTGATAGTATTGTGCCTGAACCTTATTTTGAGAAGACACCTTTCCCTGCTAAGGTAAAGAAGTATTCTACTTTGGTAAGTGTGTCTAATAAAAGTACTAAGAAAGCTGTAGAACCTGATGAGCAAATTACTATTAAGTCTCCTGTAGCTATATTGAAGGACCTTGTTACTAAAGACGTAGGGGATGAATATATTCTCTTTTGTGAAGATGCTTCTAACATTCTCTAACATCCTAAAAAGCATAGGAAAACAAGTGTTCCTGTTATTTCTGTCAGGATTGGAGATCATTGCTACTATGGTTTATGTGATATTGGTGCTAGTGCAAGTGCTATTCCTTTAGAGCTTTACAAAGAAATTATGCACGAGATTGGCGCTTATGAACTTGAAGATATTGATGTGGTTGTTCAGCTTGCTAACAGAGTGACTGTTTGGCCTCTTGGTATTGTTCGAGATGTGAAAGTTCTTTGCGGTAAGACTAAATACCCCACTGATTTTCTAGTACTTGGTAAGGAGGCTAGTAAAACTTGTCCCATTATTTTTGGTAGACCCTTTTTGAACACCTGTGGCGCCGTGATAGACTGTAAGAAGGAGAAAATTTTCACTAAGTTTAATGGAGAGTCTTATGAGTTTAATTTTTCTAAGTTTGCTAAGACTTCTTATGTAAATGAAATGCCTAATGAAATTTTTTGAGTTGAACAGCTTGCTTCTATTGCTCTTGCTCCTAATAATGCTTTGCAGCAATTCATGGAAGATCACGAAAGTGATGTTTTTAGTAAGGAAAGAGAAGAGATTGATGACATTTTCCTTCGTCAACAACCATTAATCAAGCATAATTTGCCTGTGGAGGATCTTGGTACCACTTTGCCGCCTAAGGAAGATCCTGTTTTTGAATTAAAGCCTTTGCCTGATAATCTTAAATATGCCTATATAGATGATAAGAAAATATATCCTGTTATTATTAGTTCTAAACTTTCAGGAAAAGAAGAAGAAAGATTATTGGAGATATTAAGGAAACACCGAGGAGCTATGGGATACACTCTTAATGATTTAAAAGGAATTTGCCCCACTTTATGTCAGCATGCCATTAATATGGAGAAAGACGCAAAGCCAGTTGTGGAGCATCAGCGCCGCTTAATTCCCAAGATGAAGGATGTGGTAAGAAATGAGGTATTAAAGCTCCTTGATGCTGGTATTATTTATCCTATTGCTGATAGTCAATGGGTTAGTCCTGTTCATTGTGTTCCTAAGAAAGGAGGTATGACTATTATGCCTAATGAGAATAGCGAGCTTATTCCTCAAAGGGTAGTAGTTGGTTACATGATGTGCATTGATTATAGGAAGGTAAACAAAGTTACTAAGAAAGATCATTATCCTTTACCGTTTATAGATCAGATGTTAGAAAGGTTATCTAAGAAGACTCATTTTTGTTTCCTTGACGGTTATTCTGGTTTTTCTCAAATTGCTGTTAAAAAGGAAGATCAACAGAAAACCACTTTTACTTGTCCTTATGGAACTTATGCTTATAGACGTATGCTATTTGGTTTATGCAATGCTCCTGCTACTTTTCAAAGATGCATGTCTGCTATTTTTCATGGTTTTTGTGAGGAAATTGTGGAGGTCTTCATGGACGATTTCTCCATCTATGGAACTTCCTTTGATAACTGTTTGCACAACCTTGATAAAGTTTTGCAGAGGTGCGAAGAAACTAACCTTGTTCTTAATTGGGAGAAATGCCACTTTATGGTGAATGAAGGAATTGTCCTTGGACATAAAATTTCTGAAAGAGGTATTGAAGTTGACAGAGCAAAAGTGGAAGCAATTGAGAAAATACCCTATCCCAGAGATTTTAAAGGTATTCGTAGTGTTCTTGGTCATGCTGGTTTCTATAGGAGGTTTATTAAATATTTCTCTAAGATTTCAAAGCCTCTTACTAATCTTCTTCAAAAGGATGTACCATTTGTCTTTGATGATGATTGTAAGGAAGCTTTTGAAACTCTTAAGAAGGCTTTAACTACTGCTCCTATTGTTCAACCACCTGATTGGAATTTACCTTTTGAAATTATGTGCGATGCTAGTGATTTTGCTGTTGGTGCTATTCTTAGACAGTGCGTAGATAATAAGTTGAATGTTATTCATTATGCTAGTAAGACTCTTGATGCTGCTCAGAAAAATTATGCTACCACTGAGAAAGAGTTTCTTGCTGTTGTTTTTGTATGTGATAAGTTTAGATCTTATATTGTTGATTCTAAAGTTACTATTCATACTGATCACGCTGCTATTAGATATCTTATGACTAAGAAAGATGCTAAGCCTAGGCTTATTAGATGGGTGTTGCTTTTACAAGAATTTGATTTGCATATCGTAGATAGGAAAGATGCTGAAAATCCTGTGGCTGACAACTTGTCTAGATTGGAAAACATTTCTTTTGATCCTATTCCTGTTAATGATAGTTTTCCAAATGAACAGTTAGCTGCTGTAAATATAACTTCGCGAGACCTTCCTTGGTATGCTGATTATGCTAACTTTATTGTTTCCAAGTATTTGCCTCCAACCTTTATAGCTCAGCAAAGAAGAAATTTTTTCTATGATTTGAGGCATTACTTTTGGGATGACCCACACTTATATAAAGAAGGGTGGATGGTATTATGCGAAGATGCGTACCAGAATATGAGCAACAAGAGATATTAATAAAATGCCATGGCAGTGCTTATGGAGGGCATCATGCTGGAGATAGAACCGCACAAAAGGTTCTACAATCAGGTTTTTATTGGCCAACCCTCTTTAAAGATGCTAGAAGGTATGTTCTATCTTGCGATGAATGTCAAAGAGTTGGTAATATTTCTAGACGCAATGAAATGCCTATGAATTACACTCTTGTTATTGAACCGTTTGATTGTTGGGGATTTGACTTTATGGGTCCTTTTCCTCCTTCAAAAGGCTATACCCACATACTTGTTGCTGTTGATTATGTTACTAAATGGGTAGAAGCCATACCTACAAAGAGTGCCGATGGTGAGACCTCGTTAAAAATGCTTAAAGATGTTATTTTTCCTAGGTTTGGTGTGCCTAGATATCTTATGACTGATGGAGGTTCTCATTTTATTCATGGTATTTTTAGAAAAACTCTTGCTAAATATGATGTTAATCATAGAATTGCTTCTGCTTATCATCCCCAAACTAGTGGGCAGGTAGAGCTTTCAAATAGAGAGATCAAGTCTATTTTGCAGAAGACTGTTAATAGATCTAGGAAAAATTGGGCTAGTAAGTTAAACGATGCTTTATGGGCTTATAGAACTGCTTATAAGAACCCCATGGGAATGTCTCCTTATAAGATGGTTTACGGAAAAGCGTGTCACTTGACTTTAGAATTAGAACACAAAGCTTTTTGGGCAGTGAAAGAGCTTAATAGAGATTTTAAACTAGCCGGCAAGAAAAGGTTGTTAGATTTGAGTTCTCTAGATGAGTGGAGAAACGAAGCATATGAGAATGCTAGACTTTTCAAAGAAAAAGTCAAGCAATGGCATGACAAGAGAACTCTTAAAAGAGAGTTTCATGTTGGTGAGAAAGTTCTATTGTATAGGTCTCGTCTCAGATTTTTTGCAGGAAAATTACTATCAAAATGGGAAGGGCCATATGTTATTATTGAAGTGTACCGCTCAGGTGCTATTAAGATTGCTTCATTGAAAGATGACACTACACAAGTGGCGAATGGGCAAAGACTCAAGCATTATATTACTAGAGATTCTTATAATGAAGATGTTGATGTAATTGAAACAGTTTCTCCGGAAGAATTCATCCAAGACAAATTGCAGGAACCTGCAGAGTTCGTCTTCGAATAGGTAATAGTTCTAGTCAGAGAAGTTTCGCGGAAAGCTCTTCCTTTAATATTTTTGTTGTTTTTACTAAATATGAAAAATCACAGGACGAAAACGGGCAGGAAAAGGAGTCCGGGTGCTCCTCACACACAGGAGGCGCGGGTCCACCCCTGGCCGCGCCACCCTGGTGTGAGAACACCCTGGAACTCGTTTTCGTCCCAGTTTCCTCCTGTGATTTTCCCTCGATGTGTAATTTTCGCCTATATAACCCCCCAGAGTACCCGAGGTCTGTATATCATTTTCTCATCATGTTCTTGTTTCGAGCTGTTTTTGTCAGGGATTGCTCTCAGCTTTGGAGTTGCAATGTCTTCGTCCGGTCCATCTGAGGAGAACTCTCTTGCGGATATCATTAATCCGTACATGAGGGAGCTGAAGATGCATCCGAAGGAGTTGTCACTCAAGGATGGGGAGTTACAGATTAAAGATGTCCAAGAACCGAAGGGAGAAGGGAGTCTTGAAGCCAGGATGGAAGCATTGGAACAAGAGGTTTTTAAATATAAGAAGATGGCGGAACGCGAGGTGGAACTCATCCATAGGATTAATCAAGAGCTTGTCACCAAGTACAAGAAGGAGACTACAGAACTTTGGAAGGACGTCTTTTCGCTCCATGAGATCACCAACCAATTACAAGCACAACTCTACGACCTGCAGAACCAAAACTGTGAGTATGAAGCTAGGTTTAAACAAATGAGTGCTGCTGCAAGTTTTAGGACATTGGAGACCAAGACATCCTTCCTTGACGGAGGACCTCTGCCTTGGAAGTATGATAGCGATGAAGACTCACCACTACCACCAAAGGAGTAATTCGTCATCGGTATAGGCATCCCCTTGGCTTGTTCCAAGCTTGGGGGAGTGCCGCGGTATCACATCATTACCTTTTGCTCATTTACTTTTCAAGTAGAGTCATATCATGAATAGAGAAGTTATCTTATAGAATAGTTTGTAGTTTGGAAGTATCCTCCTTAGTTGGTTATCTATGTATCCCTTGGTGTGAGTTGCGGTAATGAAATATTAATGAGAAGTTCTATCGTTTACCTTCTGCACACTTTATTTTAGTTTGCAATCTCTCTTATATGACTAGTCTTGTTGATTAGTATTGGTATCACTTTGGGAGCATGAGTAAATTTAGTTGGTTTTGGCAAACCTAGCTTGGTCAGTAGCAACATTACCCTGAGGTATTAGTAGAAAAGAATAAAGAGGTGTTTGTAGTTACATCACTTCAGTTTACCCTTCATGTTTGGCTTATAAGCATTGTTATTCTCAAAGCCAAAATCGTTGTACCTTCAAGGAAGTTTGTGATTGCTGGATGATGGCGCCAGAAAAGAGTTGGTGCCTAGTTGAATGTCCAGCCCGTTGGGAACCCCAAGAGGAAGGTGTGATGAATACAGCAGCAAGATTTTCCCTCAGTTAAGAAACCAAGGTTTATCGTTCTTGGAGAGGAGAGACAAACGACTGAAGGTGATGCTTGCTAGCTTGCGATAGCTTCGGACAATTTATATATGGCGCCTCGTCCAAGCTTTGCTTGCTAGCTGCAACGTGGAACCTGCACACACACAACCAAGTACTTTGCACCCAACTTGCGATGAGGTTGTCAATCTCACCGGTTTGCTTGAAACAAAGGTTATGAGTGTATCGAGTGGAAAACAGTAGAGTATGCAAATAAAGTAAACAGTGCGAGTAAAGTAAACAGGTGATAGCAATATGATGGAAATAGGACCGGGATCCACAGTTCACTAGTGGTGTCTCTCCATAGATAAATAACACATGCTGGGTAAACAAATTACAGTTGGGCAATTGATAGAATAAAGATAAACGTGATATGTCAAGAAGATCACTATGAGATTTACTCTGGGCATTACAACAAAATATATAGACCGCCATCCAACTGCATATATGACTAATAATCCACTCCCGGGGATATCAATCCGAACACCCCATGAGTATTAAGTTGCGAACAACATATAATTGCATTAAGCAAAGTGTGTAATGTAAACAAAGCATATGCCCTTGAGCATATGAATGTTGTTTTCTCCCTAGTAGCAACAGCACATCTACAACCTTAGAGGTTTCTGTCACTCCCCCAGGTTAAGCAGAGGCATGAACCCACTATCGAGCATAAATACCCCCTCTTGGAGTCACTAGCAACTACTCGGCCAAGATAGCTACTAACAATGGAGAGCATGCAAGATCATAAACAACATAGAGATAACAAAAGATAATATTCAATACAACAACTCAATCATAAACACCAATATTCATCGGATCCCAACAAACCAAACATGTAGAATTACATAACGGTGATCTCAATCATGTAGGGCAGCTCATGAGATCTAAACATGAAGCACATGGTGGAGAAGACAACCATCTAGCTACTACTATGGACCCATAGTCCAAGGTAGACTACTCACTCATCGCTCCGGAGGCAAGCATGGCGATGAAGAAGACCTCCGGTGGCGATTCCCCTCTCTGGCAGGGTGCCAGAAAGAGCTTCTGGACCCTCCCGATCTTTGGGTCGACGGCGGCGGCGGATCGCGATATGTTCTGGAAAATTGATCGGGTACTTAGGTTTTTTCCGTCGGGGGGTCTTTATAGGCGAAGGGGCGATGTCAGAGGAGGAGCCAGGCGCCCTCACGTGGGGCCCGCGCGGCCAGGGGCCTGGCCATGCCACCCCTGCGTGTGGGGCCCTGGTGGCCCCCCTCCTACTCTCCTTCGGATCTCTGGAAGCTTCCGGGTAAAATAAGACTTCAGGAACTTGTTTTGTCCAATTCCGAGAATATTTCCTGTGTATCACTTCTGAAACACAAAATAGCAGAAAACAGGAAACTGGCACTGTGGCAACTCGTTAATAGGTTAGTTCCGGAAAATGCATAAAAGTGCCACGAAGTGTAACGAAACAATAGGCAAATGGTGTAAAAACAAGCATGGAGCATCAAAAATTATAGATACGTTGGAGACGTATCAGTTTGCATGATTGTTCTTATTACATGTATGTATGTTTGTTTCATGCAACTCTTATGCTTACTGCCCAGCCTTGCTAGCCAAAAACCTGTATTAAGAGGGAATACTTCTCGTGCATCTAATTCCCAAAAGCCAAGTCACTTCCAAAGACTCCACTATAAATTCCTATGCATGGTATTTCAAGCCATTCCAAGTAAATTTTCATGTGCTACCTTTCAAAAACCTTCAAATACTTCTCATTTTGTGCCACTGTTTTTAGCTCATGAGGACGTAGTGGATGGGTTTGTTATCTTCCATACTAAATTAAGTACCCCTCGACTAGGCAGCTTCATCTGCTCGTCATTAATTTTGCAAGAGAGCTGGCCAGACCATTATAATCTCAAAAAGAAAAGAAAAAGAAAAGCACTCCTCCATGGTATGTGAAAGTTGGTTGGCACCCGATGGAATCGGTTAGCCATGGTTTGAGAAAGGAAAAGGTGGGGAGGAGTGCCAAGCTATTAAAGAGCACCAATGTTCCAATTAATCAAATATCTCGGAACCGCTCTCACTTGTTTAGTATGGAAGATATCAAGAACTCTGTTGCTAGTCGTTGACAAAAGCAACCACCTCTCAAAATAACTTTTTACCTCTGTTTTGCAAATGAAAAGCTCTAGCACATGTTTAATCCCTGCTTCCCTCTGCGAAGGGCCTATCTTTTACTTTTATGTTGAGTCAACCTATTCCCCTCTATCTCAAGCAAGCATTTGAGTTGTTATGTTTCACTCATTCATATGTTGGTCCGTTTAATCATGTTTATTATCTTCCTTGTTTTGTATAATGCTTTTGTCTGAAGGAATATATCTTTGAAAGCTTTCTATGAATGCAAAAAGTTTGTTTTGTTGAGCATATAGTCTTTGCTATATTAGCTCTGTTTTAAAAGGCTCCATTCAAAAGAAGGATTAGCTTGTTTATCATTCTTTGACCAAGAACTAAGGTTTGCCATCACCAATTATAGTTTACTCCGTGCATCCTTATATGTGATTCCCTTTTACTTATTGCAAGTCTATATCTTATAAAGGGAAGTTGCTGTCTATTATAATTTGAGCCTTGGTAAATGTGATGCTTCTTGTCCGTATTTTGATTATCGACACTTCACTCCATAAACCTTTGGTCATGTTTACCGAGTTTAGTTTTCGCTTGGGGACAAGCGAGGTCTAAGCTTGGGGGGTTGATACGTCCATTTTGCATCACTATTTTGTATCATAATTTACTGTTATTCATTGATATATTTCATATTTAGAGATGATACTTATGTTATTTCTTCTTTTTTTACATGTTTGATGATCATTGGAGGATTTGCTGCCGGAGTCAGGATTCTGCTGGAAAAAGGACCATCAAGGGACCATATTTTGAAGATCAGGAAAATTCCAAAAAAATGCCAGGAAATTATATTTTACCAAAAGACTCCGAAAGCCAGAGGGAGGAGTCGAGAGGAGCCAGGGGCAGCCTCACGCACAGGGGGCGTGGCCTGGCCCCTGGCCACGCCGGCCCTGTGTGAGGGCACCCTGGCCCACTCCAGCTCTCGCCCCTTCGTGTACTTCATCATCCCCGAAAACCTAAGTCAAGGGGGGACTCAGAGTTAGACACAGCCGCCTCTGCGGGGCGGAAAACACCAGAGAGAGAAAAGCTCTCCAGCAGGCAGAATTCTGCCGAGGAAATTCCTTCCCGGAGAGGGGAGATCATCGCCATCGTCATCACCATCGCACCGGACTTCATCGGGATCATCATCATCATCTCCATCACCAGCACCTTCATCTCCACCATCACCACGCCATCCCGCTGTAATATCTTGAGTTAGATCTTGTTATATTCTTAGGGGAAACTTTCCCGGTGTTGATTACTCTTGTAGTTGATGCTATTGAGTGGAACTATTGAATTAAGGTTTATGTTCAGATTGTTATTTACCATTATTTCACCTCTGGTCATGATCCATATGATGTCTTGTGAGTAGTTCGTTTAGTTCTCGAGGACATGGGAGAAGTCAAGATGTTAGTAGTGAATTATTGTTGAGAAATATTTAATGGTTTGATATTGTTGTGGTGCTATTTCACTAGTGGTGTCATGTGAACGTCGACTACATGATACTTCACCATTTATGGGCCTAGTGAGATGCATTGTGTATTTGGCTACCAATTGTGGGGTTGCTGGAGTGACATAAACCTAAACCTCCGTTGGGAAACTATTGCACCAGGGAGCGTAGGATCTTAGAGTTTAAGGCTGTGGTTAAATTTATCTTAATTACTTTCTTGTATTTGCGGATGCTTGCAAGGGGTATAATCACAAGTGTGTATTTATCCTAGTAAGGGTAGTGCGCTAGCATAGGTTCACCCCCATAACACTTATCAAACCAATAAAGACTATTTAGCGGTATGAAGCGAAAGCTCTTGACAGAAACTCCCGTGTGTCCTCGGGAACGTTTGGTTATTATAAGTTACACAACCGGCTTGTCCTTTGCTAAAGAAAGGATTGGGCTAGTTGCTGCAATTGTTACTACTATCTTTTATTTACTCGCACTTTATTTATTTGCATTATCAAATACCCCTGAAAACCTGTTTGCTAGTATTTACAGTGAATCTTTGATCAAAATTACTCATCAACACCTTATGCTCCTCGTTGGGTTCGACACTCTTTTTTATCGAAAGTACTACGATACACCCCCTATATTTGTGGGTCATCAGCCGCTGCCCCCCTTCGTCTCTCCTTCTGGCTTCGTGGGTCTTCTGGCAAAATAGAATTTTTGCAGTATTTTCTAGGATTTTTCCTGAAAGTCGGATTTCTGCACAAAAACGAGACACCAGAGCAATTCTGCTGAAAACAGCGTTAGTCCGTGTTAGTTGTATTCAAAACACACAAATTAGAGGAGAAACAATAGCAAAAGTGTTCGGGAAAGTAGATACGTTTTGGACGTATCAAAGACCAAAACTCCTATTTTTCCCGGACGAAGGACGAAGACCGAACGAGAGCCGGAGGGGGGCCAGAGGGCAACCACACCCTAGGGTGGCGCGCCACCCCTAGCCCGCATGGCCCTATGGTGTGGTGGCCCTGGTCTACCTCTGACGCTACCTCTCCGCCAATATAAAGTCTTCTGATGGAAAACCCTAAAACAATCGGTGATTTTCCAGAAAGAGTTCTGCAGCTCCACCGCCGCCACCGACAAATTTCGGGGGACATAAGTCTCTGTTCCGGCACCCTGCCGGGACGGGGAAGTGCCCCCGGAGCCATCTCCATCGATCTCCATCACCGTCACCGCCGTCTCCATCGACCTCACCGCCATCTCCATCGCTGTTGCTGCCTCCGATGATGAGGAGGGAGTAGTTCGCCCCCGGGCTGAGGGCTCTACCGGTAGCTATGTGGTTCATCTCTCTCTCCCATGATGTGATCTGTATGTGATCGTGAGCTTTGTATCTAGTTGAATTGGTAGATGTTGTTCTTCATATATTATGCGACTCCAGTGCTTAATTATTGTAATCTCCGGAGACACCTTGTACCATGATGTGAAGGTGATAATGTGCACATTATGTGTGTATTTTTGGTTAATGTCTCTATGAATTGTTGGTGTTTGTTGGAACCATCTAGTGCGCTCAAGGTGATAGTGTGGGGCAATCTAGTTTGGGGAAATATGAACTTTGAGGAGTGCTTCGTAGCCCTACACATGATTAGTGTTCGTTATCCATTGGAGAATAGTTTGGAATGGCATAGTGAAGATAGTTATTTATGAGTTCAATTATGTTATCTTTGTTGAGAGTGTCC
Organism: Dactylis glomerata; assembly: GCA_007115705.1. Lineage (NCBI taxonomy): Eukaryota > Viridiplantae > Streptophyta > Magnoliopsida > Poales > Poaceae > Dactylis > Dactylis glomerata. The sequence goes on along the minus strand of QXEO01001984.1, from coordinate 356,797 downwards.
ACTAGTAAAAGTATGATCCCTAGGCCTTGTTTCTAAGCATTGAAACACCGTTTATATTCAGTTCTGTTACATGTTTGCTTGCTGCCATTTTTATTTCAGATTGCATTTACTACTTATAATCATCCAAATCACTTGTATTTTACTATCTCTTCGCCGAACTAGTGCATCTATACATCTGACAAGTGTATTGGATGTTTTGGGGACACAAGAGACTTATTGTATCGTAATTGCAGGGTTGCTTGAGAGGGATACCTTTGACCTCCTCCTCCCTGAGATCGATAAACCTTGAGTGATCCACTTAAGGGAAACTTGCTGTTGTTCTACTAACCTCTGCACTTGGAGGCCCAACACTGTCTACAAGAATAGAAGCGTGCGTAGACATTATGGGGCCCCTGGCCACCCTCTGACACCGCATCTCCGCCTATTTAACACCCTCCGAAGCCTAAACCCTAAATGAATCGGCAAATTTCCAAAAGAAGTCCCGCAGCTCCACCGTCGCCACCGACGAATTTCAGGGGATAGAAGTCTTTGTTTCGGCACCCTGCCGGGATGGGGAAGTGCCCTCAGAGCCATCTCCATCGACTCCATCGCCGTCACCGCCGTCTCCATCGACTTCACCGCCATCTCCATCGACGTTGTTATCTCCCATGATGAGGAGGGAGTAGTTCTCCCCTGGGGCCGAGGGCTCTACCGATAGCTATGTGGTTCATCTCTCTCTCCCATGATGTGATCTATATGTGATCGTGAGCTTTGTATCTAGTTGAATTGGTAGATGTTGTTCTTCATATATTATGCTACTCCAGTGCTTAATTATTGTAATCTCCGGAGATATCTTGTACCATGATGTGAAGGTGATAGTGTGCACATTATGCGTGTCTTTTTGGTTAATGTCTCTATGAATTGTTGGTGTTTATTGGAACCATCTAGTGCGCTCAAGGTGATAGTGTGGGGCAATATAGTTTGGGGAAATATGAACTTTTAGGAGTGCTTCGTAGCCCTACACATGATTAGTGTTTGTTATCTATCGGAGAATAGTTTAGAGTAGCATAGTGAAGATAGATATTTATGTGTTCAATTATGTTATCTTTGTTGAGAGTGTCCACTAGTGAAAGTATGATCCCTAGGCCTTGTTTCTAAGCATTGAAACACCGTTTACAACCTATTCTGTTACATGTTTGCTTGGTGCTATTTTTATTTCAGATTGCATTTACTACTTATAATCATCCATATCATTTGTATTTCTCTATCTCTTTGCTGAACTAGTGCACCTATATATCTGACAAGTGTATTGGGTGTGTTGGGGACACAAGAGACTTCTTGTATCGTAATTGCAGGGTTGCTTGAGAGGGATACCTTTGACCTCCTCCTTCCTGAGTTCGATAAACCTTGGGTGATCCACTTAAGGGAAACTTGTTGCTGTTCTACAAACCTCTACACTTGGAGGCCCAACACTGTCTACAAGAACAGGCGCGTGCATAGATATCAATGTCTTCCAAGAATCTGTATTACTCAAAGAATGAACACGCATGAAAACTAATTAATACATTTATTTGTAGCCACTACAGCTCTAGGAGAAGAAAACGAACATAGAAGAATTAGTGGTAACGCTGGCATCAAAGTTGACACTAAGGAAGACAAATCAAGTTTGTTAAATTTTACAAATCATATTTTTAAAATTTAAACATCAAATTACTTTTGTATTGTTTAGTTCTGTAGCGAAGCAAGGGCAATGTCATAGTTTTAAATAAAAGGTTGTTAACTTTAGATAATTAGTTTATGTTGTTGCAATGACAACAACTACGATGTACCAAAGAGTTAGTAACAAAATGACCATTTGGCTCTGTAACCACGCAAGAGTATATATAGTAAGTTAAAGATATTATTTGTTATTGAAGTTTTCCCTACAAATTAAATGGGGGATCATGCAGATAGCCAGATATTTGTTCTTTATATCTTAACTGTTAATGAAGAGTATATAAGGCAAGTTGTCACTACGCCAAAAAGGCCTAGCAGTGACAGGCGTGTTTTTCCGTACATTGACGATCGAGGCGTTCGTCGCCAATTTGCAGCCACTGTTAATGTGTACTGCCGACGCCCAGTCATATATAGCATTTGGCGGTGACGACCGGATAAAAAACTGTCTGTCGGCGGTAGTTGCTTTATCCGACGAGCGGCGCTATCCAGCGACATTCCAGTGGCTCGCAAACAATGGGTGGCACGTCAGTCGTGGTGCTGATTTGACAAGAAGAAAGTATTGCTTCCTATCATTTGTAATGCATCAGTGACTTGTGTGCGTAACATGCGGCTGTCAACTGTAGTGTTTCTGTAATGCGCTTTCTTCAATGAATCTGTCATTCGTACTTTTCCGATGACATGCTCTGTTCATTTCTTATTGTCTCCGATAGCGTGACATGTGACGTGCAATGAGATTTGTGCTGGTCCCTCTATTGTTCGTAGCAGTGAAGGTTTACAGTTACCATGAACAACACTGCTTATGATTTTGCAATTAAAAAAATAACAGTGTACTTTGTATTTCAATACATTCCAGGCTGGAGTAGTACAAAAATATACATTTTTATACATATACAAATATAAAAATACATCCAAAAGTGGCAGTTTAATATATTTTGTTGTGGATTGCGTACAAAAGCAGATGTTTTATATGTATGCATATTCATAATACATCTAAAAGTAGCAATCCATAGCATAACTGACTACATCCATAACTGACAATGTTGCATACATGTTTTGCACTAGAGTATGTACCTCAACTATGATCGCCATCTTCAAGTGGAAAATTGTTGACTTCCAAGGGCAAAAGGGAAGTTTTAAGAACCATAAAGAACATTAACATTGCAAATTGATCATCTATCTTCGTCGTATGAGCTTTTGCATGGAGCGGGCTCGTAGTGTTTTTGCTGCAATTCACATAATTCAGGTTTAAATAAGTTGTAACATGCTTGTACAGCTAAATATGGGTGTTTGGATAGGTAAGAGTTAACAAAAGAAAAGCTAACCAAGAGATATGATAAAATTCATGGTACATATAATTAACTGAAAATATAGAGAATGAGAAGATAACTAGTTAAGTCAATTAGATAAGATGCATAACAACAGATATAGCTGTCTTCGAGAAATTATCTTCAGCGTGATATAACTGAATAAGGAAGAACTAGGTTCACAGGTCATTGTGCATACATGCATAGATGGATTGTAAATGCACGGTTTGAGAAAAAATTTATTTCGTGGCAATAACAGTATGTACATTCTACGAAACATAAAAAGATGAAACAATTGCGTAAGCATTCATTCATCCCTACTGAGGTAAATAATGGAATGACAAAAATCTTGGCGGCAGAAGGAAATATTGTCACTATCCATGCAAACCACCAGATTACTCCTAACACACACATCTTTGCATATAGGTTTGATAAGAACAAAATATAGAAGAATTGGTAATTTTATTACAAATGCTACAAACTTAATTACAATTATAAAAAATAAATAATGTAACAAGAGATTTGTAATCAAAGAAGCATACCAGGTAAAGGAGGGAATGGCCAAGTAACATCATAGGAGAGCCGTCATAGCCAGTTGTGTCACCACCCCAGTAGAAAAGCCCAATTTCTGCAAGGACCTCTGTGTTGATAATTTTTGCGAACATGTGCTGGATGCGTGAAAACTCTTGTCCATAGTCAAAGTATCTGTGCTCCATCAGTGAACCGCACTTTTCTAGGTCTTCAGTTTTTATGAATGTGTTCTGAATTCGTGTGATATTGCTGATGATTCTGCTTTCGGAGACCGTGTGTGAGATTTCTACTCATGATTTGCTCCGAATTTTTTTGTGTGTTCTACCCACAAAAGAGCCCGCCTGGGCTTCCAAAATACTGTTATTTTCCCATTTTGTAAGTAATCTTTCACATTGCACATGGCAGATGCTGTCCGTTTGCAATGGGGGCCTTAAAAGGTCCAATCTATACTATTGACATGAGTTGACTACTCTTCGGTGTAGCGTATGCTCACTAATTTAAAGTAGAGAATTCATGTCAAAAATAGAGAAAAAAGCTAAAATTAGCAAAGCTAGATATTTCACCGACCACCTGTTGTTTCTGGCCACAAACATATGGGTGGTCAACCGATGGTGTATGACATGCATATATCTATTTACAGAAGTATTTGTGTGGTGACAATACTCTCATCTATATATAGATGCATGGATGTGAGAACTAGCTATATAAGTCAATCAAGAAGTAGCCCCATGCACAAATCGACCCATCATCTACTAAGCATGGCAACATTCTCCACCATTGTTTCCTTTTTCTTCCTCCTCTTCATGGGCCATCTCCATGTCAGCTTCCTCAAGACGCTTGCTTTCAGGACAAGGAGGCCAAGAGCACCAGCCGTGCTTCCCCTGAGGAGGCCAAGAACACCAGCTGTGCCTCCCCCGAAGAGGCTTACAATAGCACTGCTAAGTGCTGACTGCTCCCACCCGGCGTGCCCTTCAGCGTGGAGGGCCTTCTAGTGCACGCCACACACAAATTTAACTTTCACATACAAGTGCGGCTAAGAGCACGACCCACCAAATGGTACACTTGTGGAACTGCAAAGCATGAACAAACATAAATCAGTTGTTAACTGTTACTGACATCCCTTATAATTATGTTTCAGATAAAGAAGAACTCGATCGGCCATACTTGTCCACCTCGAGCGGGAGCGCCAGAGGAGAAATCAAAGCTAGCGAAGACTAGGTGGTTGGCAGATGCAATCATAGATTGGCTGAGAGAAACTCCAACACTTGGTCCAACAGCACTCATAAAATTGATATCTGATAAGTTTACTATAAACATACCTTACATGAGGATGTTCTATGCAAAGGAAATGGCTCTTGACAGGATAAATGGTCCATGGAATGAAAGCTTTCAGTTGCTTTACACTTTCAAAGCTGAAGTGGAGATGGCTAGTCCAGGCAGTGTTGTAGCGATAGACAAGCATACAGTTCCCTACAAATTGAAAAGCGGGAGGATGATGCAGAAGGAATGTTTTAGAAGGGCTTTTGTTTGTTTCAAAGCTTGCTGGAAAGGCTTTCTGGACGGTTGCAGGCCTTATTTGGCTGTGGATGCAACAGCTCTTCATGGTAGGTTTAAAGGACAGCTAGTTGCTGCTACTGCAATTGATGGACACATTTGGATGTTCCCTGTTGCTTATGGAGTTTTGGAGGTTGAGTTAGAGGAAAGTTGGACTTGGTTTCTGCAGAATTTGCGCGACCTTATAGGTCATCCACCAGGACTTACTATCCACACAGACGCTTGCAAAGGTTTGGAGAGTGCAGTAGAAGCAGTATTCCCTGGAGTGGAGCATAGGGAATGTATGCGACACTTGGTACATAATTTTACAAAGAAATTCAAGGGTAAAGTTTATACTGACAACCTATGGCCAGCTGCATACACATGCAGCATTAGGAAGCATCTGTTTCATTTGGAAGTGTTGTATAAACAAAAAACTGGGGTGAAGGAGTACTTGGATGAACATCATGGTAGGTTGTGGTCAAGAAGCTAATTCAATGAAATTTGCAAGGTAGACTATGTAACAAGTAACCTTGCGGAGAGTTTCAATGCAAAGGTCAAGTCATTGAAAGGGCTTATGCTGTGGCAAATATTTGATAAGATTAGGCAGATGATCATGATAAAAATCGATCTGCGTCAAAGAATTGCAGCCACAAAATATGTTGGCCATCTCATGCTCCCATCTTTGATTAAGTCTTTGCATGCCAGGGCAAAACAATTGAAGATGAAATGCATCAGAAAAGGAATGGAGCCTGAGGTAACCTACACTGACAGTAAAAATAGGCAGTGGAGGTATCCAGTGAGTTTGGTTGATAGGACATGCCATTGTAGACGATGGCAGATCCGTGGGATACCCTGCATACACGCATTGTTTTTCATGAGTGTTATAGCGGGTGCAGAAGGTGAAGTTGATCAGTATGTGTCAGAGTATTTCTCTGTTGCCAAATTTAGGGCTGCATATGCTATGAATGTTCCTACCTTGTTGGGAAAAGACCAATGGATGAAAGTCGATCCAGGCTTCAAACTGTACTCTCCAGTTTTGACTAGACCGGCAGGTAGACCGAGGAAGAATAGGATCAGAGCTAGTGCAGAGGGTGGTCCACCGATTCGACGACGTAAGTGCAAACGTTGTGGAATCCCTGGACACATTGCTAGGCTTTGTAAAAATCCAGTTGACCCAGCTTTTGGAATGGAAGATCGGGCGGGAGCAGCAAATGCAGAGGAGAATGAAGAAGCAATTCCACATGAGGAGATTGAAGCAATGGATCATGAGCTGCTTGAACCGATGGATCCAGAGCAGATTGAACCGATGGATCGAGAGCTGCTTGAACCGATGGATCGAGAGCAGAGGGAACAGATGGATCGAGAGCTGCTTGAACCGATGGATCGAGAGCAGAGGGAACAGATGGATCGAGAGGCATTTGAAGTAATGGATCGACAGCTGCTTGAAGCATTTGAAGAAAATGCATTAGAAGAAAGAGCACAAGCTTCGTATGATATGGTTGTCTCGGTCTTGGCACAACCCGAAGAGAAGAAGAAGAAGAACAAGAAAGATGCCAAAAGGAAGGTAGACACCGGTAATATCCCTAGTAGGGTTACCCGGAGTAAGGTGGTGGACCCAGCGAGTCACACCAGGAGCAAGAGAAAGATTTTATTTTGAATAATTAATTTGAATTTGTATGAACAATTTGTATTGGAGATCCCTTTGTATTGAATTCGAACTAGTGTGACGTTCCCAAGTTTGTATGTTGAATAATCACAATAATGTAGGGAATATATGTGTTATTTTCTTGAATAAGTTTCTAGTCCATGAGCTACTAGCTATAGTTCATCGCTTGAGGTTTCCTCACTTTTCCCCCTCTTAGTGACTAAACTCAAAAAATATAGTTTTGGGTTTATTTTAATTCATAATAATTCAAAACATGGTGGAACCTTCCCATGGAGTCTTGTTATGTTACCTACAACCTAGAGAAATAATAATGGAAAAGGATATATAGAGATATGAAGTTTCCCTTTCCCAAAACCACTTCCTAGTCCATGAGCTACTAGCTATGAAGATGCAGGGCTTTCTACTCAACACACCTCCCAAATGCCCACAATGCTTACAAACTTTGTCCAAATGAGTCCAAATTCGTCACACTTGTGTATCTTTGAATTGCAAACAATATCACGTCGGCCAAAATGTACTATATTGTTCAAATAACACAATCTAACAATTTTTATGCCAAAAGCTTCAATTTCCCTTACTCCCTTTATTATTTGGGTGCCCCTATTTTACTTAGTTTTACTCAGTTTTTCCCCTCCGGGTCCACTTGTTTTATTCAGTCCTACTCAGTTTTGCCCTTCCGATAAACATTTTCTCACTTTTCCCCCTCTTAGTTCTACTCAGTTTTCCTCCCTTGTACTCACTGGCTGATCTCTGATTGGTCGAGATGTATTTCACACGAATCTTGGTTGGTTGATAGCTCAACGCACGCTTGCACCGTTGGATCATTTATGATCGGACGGCCTGTCAACCCTGGCGGTCGCGGCGGCGCAGATCTGCAGAGCACATACCTACCAACCCTGGCAATCGCATATTCCAGTCGCATCTTCCTCTCTTACTCTGGCGGTCGCGGCGGCGCGGATCTGCAGCGTGCGTGCGGCGGCGCGGATCTAACCGTGTGTGCGGCGGCGTGGATCTAACCGTGCGGCGGCGTGGATCTAAGAGTGCCGGTGAGGATCTAACCCTCAGAAATAGTTGAAATGTCTCTCTCTGTCTCACTTTCGTTTATCTTCTCAGATCTGTTGATGATGAAGAACACCAAGACGGTGGCCGTGTCGACAGTGCTCAGCGATCGTCTTGAAGCCATCGCCAACAACATCGCTGCGACCTACAACATCGCTGCGACGGCGTAGATCCAGCCTTCAATGTCGGAGCCTGCCGATGTCTCACTTCCGTTACCCTCGTCAGATCTGTTGCTGATGGACACCAACACGGCGGCCGTGTCCACAGTGCTCAGCGATCGTCTTGAAGCCATCGCCAACAACATCGCTGCGACCTACAACATCGCTGCAACGGCGCAGATCCAGCCTTCAATGTCGGAGCCTGCCGATGTCTCACTTCCGTTGCCCTCCTCAGATCTGTTGCTGATGGACACCAAGACGGCGGCCGTATCGACAGTGGTCATAGATGACAAGACGATTGAAGCCATCATCCACAACATCGCTGCGACGGCGCAGATCCAGACCTCCTCCATGTCCGAGTTTGCGGATGGCGCAGATCTAGCTCCTCAGCCGCCCGTCGTCCTGGCCCTTCTAGCCCTTCGGTGCGCGGCCGTGTTCGACGCCGCAAATTGGGATAAATTATGATAAATTTGTATTTTTCAATTTCAATTTGGGATAAAATTGTTCGAACTACTACCTCCGTGTCAAAAAAAGCTTCTCCACTTTCTCGATGTGTCCCTGTACATCCGAATGTATGATTTGAATTCTATCCCAACTTGATTGGGAAGATTGATATGTATTTGATCCGAGAGGCTGGTACATGCTTTCACTTTTGGGATCCCTTCACTTTTATAAGATGTTCATGCATGAAAATTATCGCGCGCATTACTTAGCACAACTAGGAAATTGTACGACAAAATACAGTGGTTAGAGCCACACCAAAATACAGTGGTTAGAGCCATCTACTGAATAACAATTCTATACTATCTAAATCATCTACCACAACCACATAACTGTTAGAACAGGGATGACACCTAATAAAACTGCCCAGATGAATCTACTTTTCGCCTCTCCCATCACTTGAAGTTCATGTTTTAGATTTTCTACCACTTGATCAAATAAGGCAAGATCTGTCTCAAGTATCAACTTCTCCTTGCGAATAAGCTCTGAATTCTTCTTTTCTTCCTCCACAGTACGCTTCAGCTCGAATATCATCAGGTTTTTATGGGCCAATTCATCACCTAAATTGGCCACCTTCTCCTCCAAATCCATCCTCTGGCTACACCACTGGGTTGATTCATCTTGGTATGCAATGTACCATGGATCATCGGCTTGCCTGGCGAACTGTAACAATAATGGAAAAAGAACAACTGAAATCACTCCAACAGGCCATGGCGGCACTTCAAATTCAACGGTAGTACAGAGAGCACAAGCTAGATACCTGCACTTCCGACGAGGTAGGAGAAGTAGAACGTGGCCACGACATGATCGAATCCCCACCCTCGCCGGTGTACCCGCTACGACCAGACATTGAGGACTATTTCGCACCTGCAAACTCCAAATAAATTACGGGAACCGAATCGATTAGGGGGCGGGGGAGGCGGAAGCGGAGGTCGTCGTGGGCGGCGGATCTGCTTGCGGCGGAGCAAATCCCGGTCGTCGTGGGCGGCGGATCTGCTTGCAGCGGACTTTCCTGCGGTGGGTACAATGTGTGCGGACGAAACAAGTGCTGGAGCCGTGGTTGACGTGCAGCGCCGCAGTCCGTCCGACGCCGCCGGGGAACAGAGCCGGCGGCGCGACGAGGCGCCGGCGATGGCTGCTCCGTCCGAGGATGGGGAACGAGCTGCCAGCGGTTCTCCGATGACTAATGAGATGCACTTTAATTAGCGAACTTGTTTAGCACAAGATTCACTTTAGATTAAGCTGTGAAAATAGTCACCTGCTGGGTCTAGCTTAAGAAAAATTAATTAGCGAACTTGTTGCTTCTCTCTAACTAAAAGCACGGATATATGCCTTTTCACTAAGGGCGACCCCAGTGGTCATTGGCTGAGGCGGCCCCACAGAGCGGCTCTATATGATTTTCTCTAAATAAATAGGCGACCCCAGCGGTCATTGGCTGCGGAGGCCCCACAGAGCGGCAATATATAATTTTCTCTAAATAAATAGACGACCCCACTGGTCATTGGCTGCGGCAGCCCCACAGAGCGGCAATATATGTCTTTTCCTGAAAAATACACGACCCCACTGGTCATTGGCTGAGGCGGCCCCACAGAGCAACTCTATATGATTTTGTCTAAATAAATAGACGACCCCAGCGGTCATTGGTTGCGGAGGCCCCACAGAGCGGCTCTATATGATTTTCTCTAAATAAATAGATGACCCCAGCGGTCATTGGCTGCGAAGGCCCCACAGAGCGGCAATATATGATTTTCTCTAAATAAATAAACGACCCCACTGGTCATTGGCTGCGGCAGCCCCACATAGCGGCAATATATGTCTTTTCCTGAAAAATACACGACCCCACTGGTCATTGGCTACGGCAGCCCTATAGAGCGGCCCCATTTGTCATTGGCAGCACCGCGTATACAATTAGGAAATAAAACAGCCCACACGTCAGCGATAGATGGATGGCTGCTCCGACGTGTCTCCTGACCCTACCCGTCAGCACCATTCAAAAGCATCGGTCAATCCACAACCACCGCGGCTCCCTAGCCGTCACCGGTAACGGTCAAGGCCTCTGACCAGACCGCAACCCTCCCGTCCGAGCGACCGCGAGGGGTTTCAAACTAGAGCGAGGGGAAAACTGAGGAAAAACTAACGAGCTGGGGAAAACTGAGTACAACTAACGACCTGAGGGCACGAAAATAGAAATCCCTACATTTATCTATAACTAGTGGATTCATTAGTTTAGGCTTGTGTGAATATTTATTCGTAATGGACGATTTGTTTTCTTCTCAAATGGAACATCACAAGGAGATTCCATATGACTAACACAAGAGGAAAATTACAAAAAAAAAGACAACAATGATCAAGTGGTTAAATATTTCATTGCTCGGAGGAATCGAATCTACAAAAAGTTAATGTGCAAATTTATGTGCTTTAGTAATTCTATTATTTTCAATTTAAATTTGTCTTTGGATATCATTGGGTGTTTTGATTTTTCTATTGATATTTTTTGTACTTATACGCTGTCTTTTTATATCCCATAATCTGTGCTAAAATTTATGGAATACACTTCTATATATTGTATATTGTTGCTTCAAAAAAATTATGTAAGCTTAAGTGGTGCATCAGGGTGACTTGAGCTCGAGCTCCGCCCCTGCGGTTGCTACAACCGGGACTAAAGGCCCTTAGCAACCGGGACTAAAAGCCGTTTTTCTACTAGTGAATCCTTTATTTTCAGCAAGCCGGTGAGATTGACAACCTCACTGCAAGTTGGGGCAAAGTATCTTTGTTGTGTGCAGGTTCCACGTTGTCTGTTGGCACCGCACAAGGCGCCGTGCAAAGTCAGCAAGCAACAATCTTCGGGAATTAGTTTTTTCTCCTACTGGTCGATTAAACTTTGGTTTCACAGCTGAGGGAAAACATACTGCTATGCTCTTCACACCCTCCTTTTGGGGTTCCCAACTGGTTCGTCAACACCAACGCATCAGGGGCCCCAGGCATCGAATTGACGCTGCCGCGGTGTGACGGCGCTCCCGATAGAATCCTGCCGCATAGTGGCCGATACGGAAGTGCCGGCTCATTTATTGGGCTCGCTCACGCGCCGGCACGATTTTAGGGACGCCGGTGCGGATCTTTTTGGGCCCCGAGCCCAAAATCCGCGTCGGGCGCGTTTTGAAAGCGCCGGTGAAGATGCTCTAATATAGTAGCAAGGTGTGTGTGGTCCAGCGCAAATTTAGGCCTTGGACTGCTGCTAGCGCAAAGAAAATAAATAAATTGAACAAGTTTATGAGCACGGTGCATGATGCTGATAACGATTCCGCTTAATACCTATTGACGAGGTTCAAACTCGGCAATGCCCATGCTTGAGGGCTTTCGATCTATGGAGCGCATTGTGGGATCCGGCGAACTCGACGGCTTCAGATAGAAACAGGGGGTGCACACGAATTTACCCAGGTTCGGCCCCCCGGAGGGTAAAGACCTACATCCTGCTTGTCTGATCTTGTATTGCTTGTGTAGTTGGAGCTGTTACAATGGTGCAGATGTAATCTGGTGGAGGTGAAAGGATATGGCGTGACTAGCCTATGCGTGTTCGATTGTCTAATCTGTCCAGAGATGGCGCTAGGGGTGCCCCTTGGTGGCTTTATATATGCAGCCATTTAGGGTTTACAAAGTCTCTTGCCTTCTACTCCAAGTCGGTGTGCTGGGCCTTGCGGGCTTCGTGTAACCTTCGAGCGGGCTTCTCCCCTGGACCGAAAACTAGGTAGGCGAATATCGAGGGCCTATTTGTAATTCCTTCGTCAGTAGCCCCCGAGTGTCTAGTCGATTCGTAGAATCGGGTAGAGACTCTAATCTTGCCTTGACGTCGTAGTCTTGCATGCCGCGTGTGAGGGCACCAAATGAAGTTCTTGCATGTCGGGGTCGGTGAAGTCGCATGGTGGTTGAATCATCATGATGATGTTGTCGAATTCTTGTTGTAGGCGATGTCGTTGTCGAATACTTGCTGTAGGTGATGTTGCTGTCGAGCCTGAATATGTCAAACCGAAGTCGACGCAGCAGACGGAGCACCATCGATGATGTAGAAGGCAATGCGAGGCGCAGCCCCCGAGCGTGTCGCCAACGCCAAGACGGATGGACGCCAATGCGGGGCGCAGCCCCCGAATGTGTTGCCAACACCGGAATTCGAGGCGAATGAAAAGCCAATGCAAGGCGAAGCCCCCGAGCGTGTTGTCAACGCCGAGTGCTAAAGGAGTGAATGCTAAGGTTAGCATGTAAGCGTAGCCCCCGAGCGTTGCTAGCATCGGGTTGTAAGGCGCAGCCCCCGAGCGTGCTACCAACGCCGGACGAATAAATACCAATTCGAGTAGTGCTCATTCTGAGCCTCGAAAATGCTAAGTCGGGTTTGCAGAGGGATGCGCATAACCGGCCTGAGACTCACGCCGGGTCTCAGTTAATTGCATAGCCGCAAAAACACTCGGTTAGCTTACTCAGATTCGAGTCCCCCGACTCGAACCCGCGTGGGCTGGCGCTACCCCGACCCGAGCCGCGTTGGACTTACCAGGTCGAAGCCCAGTTCATTGTGAGGCACCCGATGCGTCCATCGGTGCAAACTTCATACCGTAGGTATGGAAAATCTCCGGCAGAGCGCGTTTGATACGAATACCGGGCCATCGGCTGTTGCAAACCGTGGACTTACCTTCGTATTTGACATACGGCATCCGAACTGGTATATTGCCACCAAAATTCGGGCATGTTGAATGAGGAGCGTTGATAGCCCAAAAGAAATGTTCGAAAAGGCATCAGCCCATTCTCGAACAGAATGAAGACGCTGACAGTCTAGGGATGTGTTTCGAGGATCCGTAGTTCAAGCTCGAACACTTTGAAGGCATTGCTGAGCCGAAAAAGACAATTCGAGGGGCCGAAGCCCAGCCTCGAATAACTTGAAGGCACTGCTGGCCCGAAGAAAGCGATTCGAGGGACAAGAACGCCCACACTCGAATAATATCAAGGCGCTGCTGGCCCGAAGAAAGCGATTCGAGGGACAAGAACGCCCACAGTCGAATAATATCAAGGCGCTGCTGGCCCGAAGAAAGCGATTCGAGGGGCAAGAACGCCCGCACTCGAATAATATCAAGGCGCTGCTGGCCCGAAGAAAGCGATTCGAGGGACAAGAACACCCGCACTCGAATAATACCAAGGCGCTGCTGGCCCGAAGAAGACGATCCGAGGGACCGAAGCCCGCACTCGAATAATTCGGAGGCGCTGCTGGCCCGAAGAAGACGATTCGAGGGACCGAAGCCCGCACTCGAATAATACCAAGGCGCTGCTGGCCCGAAGAAAGCGATTCGAGGGACAATAACGCCCGCACTCGAATAATACCAAGGCGCTGCTGGCCCGAAGAAGACGATCCGAGGGACAAGAGCGCCCGCACTCGAATAACACGCGAACGATGTTGTCGATTGACTGATGCTATCTCCCCCAGTAGCCCCCGAGGGTGAGTCGAAGTGCTTGCACTTGGGCTTGCCCTCAAAATTTCAGCTATTTGTTGTCGCTCGCCATAGCCCTTTGTTAAAACTCCAGAGTATGAGTAAATGCATATCTTTAAGGCGAAGCCCCCGAGTATCGGGCGTGGCAAAAGTAAATATTAATTGACTCTTGGTAGAGGAAAACTTAGCTTTATCGGGTGCGACGTGGTCGAGGCTGATGCAGACGTGGTCGAAGATCATGACGATGGCGGGGTCGAAGATTGTGGCGATGAAGGGTCGAAGATCACGGCGACGGCGAGGTCGAAGATCGTGGCGATGAAGGCGTCGAAGATCATAATGACGGCGAGGTCGAATTTCCTGATGACGCAGGGGTCGAATTTCCTGATGACATAGGGGTCGAATTTCCTGATGACACAGGGGTCGAATTTCTTCACGATGTAGGGTCGAATTTTTTCACGATGCAGGGTCGAATTTCTTCAGACGTCGGGGTCGAATTTCTTCAGACGCCGAGGTCGAATTTCTTGTCGATGAAGAGGTCGAATTTCCTGGCGATGCAGAGGTCGAAGGTCATGGCGATGGACTCGAAAATCATGGTGAAGAACTCGAAAGGTCATGGCGATGAGGTCGAAGGTCTTCAGCGTGAGCTTCCGCGCATAGAGGCGAGGTGATGTCGAGCCCCCGAGCGGTGCTGAATGGGCGAGTGCGTGATGGCGAATCCGTACATGGCGAGTGTGCGATGGCGAGCCCCCAGGCGTGGCAAGCTGCAGTCGACGCGCACCAGGGCGCAGCGGAGTCGACGTGGATGTAGTATGATGTAAGCCGTAGTGAAGTTGTCTAAATATTTTCTCCAGATAACTCGCCATTGCAATATATGGCTGGCTCGCATTCGTCCGAAGGATTCGTACTAGATTTTAGTACGCTTGCAGCTTGATGGATTTCTTTATTCCTTTTGGAACCTCACGTATGAAGATCCATCTATTGGTTGTACGTGAAGTACATAGCTCGACTTTGATCAATCTTTTGCTCCATATGCGCTAGCACTTTGTGATCGGTCGACGCTCTTGCTTGGGATTTGCTGCGTGGAACGATCCGTTGCTTTTGATGCAAACCAGGAAGCTGATGTGTTTTCTCTTTTACTTTGTCTGGATAGCTCCGCCGAGACCAATCTGACATCCTCCATACTGCAGGTAACCATGGATCAATCTAAGGCTTGGGTCATGCTGCAGACCAGCTGCCGTGCAGATTACGCTGATTCTGAAAACCATCGACAATTTGGTCGGTAGATTGGATTCTGTATTGAAGTCGAATTCAGATCATAAGCTGTATTCTATCAGCCCGGGACTCCAATTCGGATGAAAGAAGCGGTGTCAGAATTAGGTCATGGCCTTCACATAAATTAAATACAACTCTTCTTGTTGCTTCCGGCCGAATAACTCGTGCATGAGGACTGTTGTTCTGATGCAGATCGATACAGCTTGCTCTCTCTTTGGAACTTGTTGCGGTGGTGCTGTAAAGTAGATAGAACAACGTCATCTTGCTGGTTGCGTGCGTGGCTGCCTCTGGTTCAATCTGTAATTCTGAATTCTGAATCATAGCCGCTTGACCGTGTCTGTGCTTGTCCTCGGGACTTGGAGGCGCGATAAGATCTGGTACGTTGTTCCTGACTTTCTTGGAATTCGGAATTATCGCGGGTACACCGGATGAAGACAGCCGATCTAACCTTGATAATGGGAGTGTGCTGGGTCGAGCCCGAGTGGGCGGACTAGGAACTGGCATGGAGAGATCTCGATGAGATTTTCGTTACCAAGAGTATGCAAAGCAATCTGGCGCCGCCAGAGCTCAAACGACCGCAGGCGATGTGAATCATCAGTGCAGTAACACCACGGGCTGCAAACGAGACCGATCCGATCTGGAGATGTAGATGGTCGCCGAATTCACGCAAATAGGAGGACGTCGAGGCAGGCGATTCAACGAGATGCGATTGTCCAGATACTTGTTGATGATGATCTGTAGGGCCAGCCGATGGCGGTGAACCAGCCGATGAAGCTCTTGCCGTTGATGATGAGAAGAGCCGGCGAGTCGGTCAGATGCGATCTTGACATTGTTGAAGGTGACGAAGGAGCCGGCGAGCCCGTAGATCCAGATCCCGTCGTCCCCACGGTCGGCGCCAATTGACGAGGTTCAAACTCGGCAATGCCCATGCTTGAGGGCTTTCGATCTATGGAGCGCATTGTGGGATCCGGCGAACTCGACGGCTTCAGACAGAAACAGGGGGTGCACACGAATTTACCCAGGTTCGGCCCCCCGGAGGGTAAAGACCTACATCCTGCTTGTCTGATCTTGTATTGCTTGTGTAGTTGGAGCTGTTACAATGGTGCAGATGTAATCTGGTGGAGGTGAAAGGATATGGCGTGACTAGCCTATGCGTGTTCGATTGTCTAATCTGTCCAGAGATGGCGCTAGGGGTGCCCCCTGACTGGCTGCATATATAAAGCCACTAAGGGGCACTCCTAGAGAATATACAATAGATCTCATACAAATTACATGCAACACAAATCCACCCGCCTCCGGCGGCTCCCTGTAAACACCATATGATCATATACAAGATCAGACAAGCAGGATGTAGGTCTTTACCCTCCGGGGGGCCGAACCTGGGTAAATTCGTGTGCACCCCCTGTTTCTGTCTGAAGCCGTCGAGTTCGCCGGATCCCACAATGCGCTCCATAGATCGAAAGCCCTCAAGCATGGGCATTGCCGAGTTTGAACCTCGTCACCTATCTTTGTGTTATTTTTTCATAGAGAGATAGATATCATCATCTTCATTCTCGCTTCAATCACAGAATTCCAACACGCTACCTCTACTCCACCTGTGTATTTTACAGGCTACTATAGGTGCTATGTACTCCCTCTGTTTTAAAATATAAGATGTTTTAGCTTTGTGAAGCAAATATATTTAGATATATTTTAGTGTGTAGATTCACTCGAATGTATATAATAAAACATGTCTAGATATATTTACTTTATAAACCTAAAACATCTTATATTTTGAAACGGAGGGAGTACTAAAGAAATCTCCCCTGCCAATTAATAAAGGCGAAGTCCTTGATAGATAAGTCATATACTAGTATGTGTAGTACACGCTTGATGGGTTAAAGCCTCGTCACCATTTCCGACACCGTCCTCTCAAAAGGCATATCACAAGTAGCCGGCCGGCGGTGCGCGCGATCTCATCTCGCCACATGCAGACGTCGACCTCGCCCACATGAGATCTTCCCCTACATCTCCATTATTTCCTGCGACAAGTGTACAGCTACGCTCGCCGTTTCAAAATATAAGATATTTTAGGTTTGTGAAGTAAATGTATCTAGATATGTTTTAGTGTGTATATTCGAGTAAACCTATACACTAAAAAATGTCTAAATATATTTGCTTCATAAAACTAAAACATCTTATATTTTAAAACGGAGGGAGTACATGCATTTGTCACTACTCTACATGCATGTACGCGCCCGACAAAAGCAAGCTTCGACTACGTGTCCTGGACGAATAGATAACGTATAAAATACGCGATCTCGCGTGGTCGACCGATCTGGCAAGTTTTGAACACGCATCGTTATGGCTCGATCATTTCGATCGTGCGAATGAAACAAGCCATCGAGCTCCTTGGGAAGCATATTCGGAAGTCACATGACCTGCTCGACGCCACGTCCCAAAATATAAGATGTTTTAACTTTGTAAAGTAAATATATTTATATATCTTTTAGTGTATATATTCACTTGAAACTACACACTAAAAAGTATCTAAATGCATTTGCTTTACAAACCTAAAATATCTTATATTTTGAAACGGAGAGAGTATATTTGTGTTATTTTTTCATAGAGAGATAGATATATCATCGTCTTCCTTCTCGCTTCAATCACAGAACTCCAACACGCTACCTCTACTCTACCTCTATATTTACACGCTACTGTAGGTGCTATGCAAAGAAATCTCCCCTACCAAATAATAACGCGAAGTCCTAGATAGATAAGTCACTACAGCAGCGAAGCTCTACGCCAACAACCTGAAGCCGTCGGCATAGGTCGAAATGCCGTCGGCGTAGGGGTATGCCGACGGTTACTGTCGGCATAACACTGTCGGAATAGGTCTCGTCGGCTCCTCCTAGATGGCCGCCGGCTTAGCCATGACCGTCGGCGTAGAACGGTACGACGACGGCTTCGTGTGGTCGTCGGCGTGCCCCGACCGTCGGCACAGTGGGTCTCACGGCACCCAAGAAAACGGCCGTCACCATTTCCGGCACATTCATATAGTATGTGTAGTACACGCTTGATGGGTCAAAGCCTCGTCACCATTTCCGACACCGCCCTCTCAAAAAGCATATCACAAGTGGCCGGCCGGCGGTGCGCGCGATCTCATCTCTCGCCACATGCAGACGCCGACCTCGCCCACATGAGATCTTCCCCTGCATCTCCATCCTCTACATTATTTCCTGCGACAAGTGTACAGCTACGCCCGTTTTGCTGCATGCATTTGTCACTACATGGATGCGCCCGACAAAAACAAGCTTCGAGTACGTGTCTTGGACGGAGAGATAACGTATAAAAATACACGATTTGCGCGATCTACAAAAGCAAGCTACTGTAACAGTTACCCGGCAAAAAAACAACTACAGTACTGTTTCATTTGTCACTACTGTAGTTTTGAACATTTCGTACTCGATCATTTCGTAGGAATGAAACAAGCCTGGCCTGCTATGGCCAGCTGCCGCCTCTTGTTTCCGAGTTGTAGGGGCTGTTTGGATGCCGCCGGTGCTAGCCCTGCCAATTCGCGGGCGAGTCAAAAAATTGGCGAACGATTTCTACGCCCGCGCCTCACCAAAATATTGGCGTGAAATGAATCAGGGAAGGCAAGCCAACGAAGGCATGCCAATTTATTGGAGTCAAACCAAACGAGAAACCAACTGCTCAGTCAACGCCAATTTTTTGGCAGGGCGGCTCTTGGATCTAATCCAAACAGGCCCGTACTCTGCACGGCAGACGGCAGATCGAGCTACTCCGAAGTCACATGACCTGCTCGCATCCGTTGAAAGTAGAGTCGAGAGACAAACGAGAGAGAACAAATGATTCAAGTGTATTCTTTATTGATGATGTTTATGTATATATACAATGGGAAGGGATGCAATCCAAGAGACACAACTGTTAGTGAAGGGGTGGATCAAGAGGAGCAACCGTAGGCGGTTGCCAAAATGGCAACCGCACACACATGTGGGAAATGCGGGGATTCCCTAATTAACCATGTGGGTTAATTACTCTTAACACTCCCCCTAATCACCGCTTGACTGCATATTTGTTCATCATCTTTATAAAGTCTCCTCCAAAAACCCTGTGGGAAAAATATGAGGAGTGGTGTTTGATATGTCGCTAAAACTCCTTTAAACCCAGCGGGAAAATAAGGAGAAAATGATGCAACATGTAATGGTTGGATATGTTGTTAAAACTCCTTCAAACCCAATGGGAAAATAAGGAGAAAATAATACAACATATCATTATTATTGCCTCATTGTTAACTCCATATGAGAAAAACCTTGTCAAAGGGAAAAACCTCATAGAGTTTAGAGAGCAATATATATGTCGTGTATACTTTCCTAAAAACCCCGGTGGGGAAAACAGAAAGTATGACATATGATCTTGTGTTGATATTACCTCATTAAAAACCTTGATGAGAACCTGGATAGTAAACTCATAAAGGGAAAAAGAGTGTAATATGATGCTTTGAATAGGAGTAGTTCAGGAAGATACTCCCCCTGATTCTTGCAAATCGTGAAGCCGTCGAATACCAATTCCATGAAAATATTTCTGGAATATGAAAACTGGTAGAGACTTCATGAATAGATCAGCGATGTTATCTCATGATTTGACTCGCAAGATGTTTATTCTCCGGCTCTTATGGAGCTCATGGAGATAAAACAATTTAGAGACAATATGCTTAATGATATTGCTCTCGATGTATCCTATTTGCATCCATGCAACACAAGCAACATTATCTGTGTAGATAATGGTTGATGATTCAAGAGAACCAATACCACATGACTCATGTATGTGGTTTATCATTTCGTAAAGCTACACGTGTAACGTGGCTTTGTATTCCAGAATGATTGGTAGGTGAAGTCACCGAAGTCTGTTTCGAAGACATCAATGGAGTGACACTTCCTTTATGTAGGTACACATTATGGGGATCATTCAAGTAGCCAACATCAGAGTATCCTGATGATATTGGAGTTCAGATTTCTCTGAAATTTCCAGAATAGGTCAAGTAATGTGTGGTGCCTTGGAGATATCGGAAGATAATCTTGATTCCCAACCAGTTGTTTTGATGGGTCCAATGGCACTAGGATATGGAACTTCAAGTCCCAACATCCCTTCTACATCATCCCGTGGTTTGAGTGAATCTTTCTCTACGTCTAGAGATCGAACAATCGGCATGGGAGATGAATATAACTTGTCCATTTTAGGTTTCTCCAATATTTATGATATAGGCAACTTGGTGTACCATAATACTTGAGTGAAGTAGCCTAACTTGTAGTATCAAGCAATGTTTGGGTTTAACCAAATCCTTCATCTCAAATTCCGTCTTTTAGATGATCACGTGCTGTGTCATTGTAGGAATATCCTTGTGTATGACAAACACGCATGGGTAATCATCATTGTAGGAGTAATCCTTGTGCATAAGGAACTCACTATGTCGGTTGTACCAAAATATACCAACAACAATAAGCCATGTAATGACTCATTGATTTTACACAATGCATGTTGCATTTACATTTCGATTCGGATAGAGATTCCATCGGGAACCATACATGTCCAAATCTAGTGATCCACATGACATGTAGTCACTACATCTATCAACTGCATAGATAGATGATTTTGCACCGCCAATGATATAATTATCGGAAAATTTTGAGGATTCCAATCCTATCTGGAGAGTAGGTCTCGGATCTCTGCGGAAACCCGACCTTATGCTACAAGCCTTGCTTTCTCACCACCTTGTTGTTCTCTAGAAGAAAACATATTGATTCCCATAGGGAATTCAATTGGAGGAGCGAGGCTAATTCTGCTTGGATTGCATCCTTTGTTTGTTTCAGTCCGAGCGAGTGGTTTACACTCTGCCATGGCCATGGTCTTTGGATCTGAATAATTTGAAGGATGTACGCAATCATACAAGAGAAATATTTGTCGACAATTGTAGACTTTGGTTATATGATTCTCCAGAATCGATATTGTTGGAGGAAATCTCATGCACCCATGATGACTCTTCGTGATTTCCCAATACGTATGAGTCCAGGTGTTCCGATGTCCCAGCCAGTGTGTGCAAGCTGAAGCTGGGGTTGTGGAGGTTTCCCTTCCACTGGGTGTATACTACCCATAAGGTGTTTATCAACGCAAGGTTGACTTGCATTTACTGATTTAGAGGATATCTCCTCAATTTCCTTTGTTGCTTGCATGAAGCTAGATCCTGGTTAGAGGCCGTACTACTCCCCCTCTTTTTAGGTAAGAGGAGTTGAGTGGTTTTTATTGGTACCTCCACTCTTTCGGGCGCATTTCTAGCCGGACTAAAGGATTTTGTAACACCTTTGAGATCAGTAAATGAATATGGCAGGTTATTTGCAATGAGTTGCAAATATGTGAATTCTGGACGTAGTCCAAATTCTTGAATACATGGATATAAGGTGGGACGTGGAGTCCCTATTGATTTCCTGGCATTATGTGTGGTACATAAAATCTCCCCCTAATGCCTGGAAATAATCCATCCTTTATAAGCAATCAGCATACTGGGCTATGAATGAATCCCTAATGAGGGGTTCAAGGTACATGTTGATCGACGGAGATCTGTACCCCACATAGATCCTTAGTCTGTGGGCCCAATGATGTACGCTGCGGTGGTGAGATCGGTACGCGTGAAGCGCATCCGAACTTACGCAGATGGGAAATGCTCGGAGGATTTCCATGTATCAATTGCAGAGGAGGAGTACTGTGATATACAGTTAGTCATTGAGCAGTGTGTAAAGCTGCATGACTCCAACGTCAAGTTGGTGATTGCAATTCAGTAACAAAGGTCTTGCAATGAGTTTGATCCTCTGAATAATGGATCTAGACAAACCATTTTGAGTATGGACATATGGGATAGAGTGCTGAACTTCAGTCCTCAAGACCATGCAAGTCATTGAGGCCACATGAGGAGAATTCTGCATCGTTATCCATGCGAATTGATAAAATTCGACTTTCATGATAATGGGCGTGTAACTTAATTACTTCCCTCATTATCGTGGTAAATGCATGGTTTCATGTGGACATAAGCACACGTGTGACCATCATGTAGATGCGTCAATGAATACCATAAAAATACCTAATATGGTCCACACGATGGTTGGATGAACACAAATGTCCCCCTGAATGAGTTCAAGGAACTGAAGTGGTTCATCTTGTATGTTGAGGTGCGAAGGCCTCAAAATTGGCTTCCCAGTAGTGGCGCACAAGGTGCACACATATTCTAGTGAGGGAATTTGAACTCGAGCAAGTTGTGACCAATGGAATTGCTTTATATGCAACATGTGGTACGGGTTGGATGCATGTGTAGTACAGTCCAAACAATGGAGAGGGTACTTTTTCAAATACTTGTTCCTCATCCATCAGATTGTTTCCCGTAGAAATCTATATATCGAGTTAAAGAATTCTCAGGATTGAAATCTTTCTCAGATATATAGAACGCATACAATCTTATTTATATCAAAGTGCTGATGCAATATTTACAACAACATCAATGGACATGAATAAGTTGATCACTAAGGAGATAGTGGGACTAGTTAAAGTCTCCAAACATGTCAGTTAAGGCATACTTACTATCATGTTCTCCGTGCTCATAGGGATCCTATGACTTCTGGAGTGTCGTAGCGTTGCTAGGTCCAAGAGGAACGTCTTGCAAACCAACTCCATTAGTGTCATCTGGATGAAGGTTAAAGTTGGATTCAAACCTTTTCCCTTGAGGTGCTTTGCGCGTCTAGGATTGCTGGTAGAGAACAACCAGATACTTTGGGTCTTGCACTTGGTAGTGGGATGCGTGTAGCATCCATGTTTGTCACTAAGCTTAGTTTTGTTAAACCTTTGCTTTGTGATGCATTTCCCACCGTCCGAGTTTCATGGCTTGAGGGCCTAAAACAAAGTGATTGGGGATTCCTCCTCCAAATACTCAGACTAAGATCTGGATGAATATTTCTGCTCATCTCGCAGCGGCGTGACTCCAATCTGGAGAGGGTCATCCAGATTCTGGATTGCACGCACTAATCCATGGGACGCAAGAGTGATCTTGATGTCCATGGCCCAGATGGTAGTTGAGGCCATTGAGGTCTGAGTGCATCAAACTCTCTTTTCGGCCATCGGTTACCATCATGGGTAAACCAGAGATTATTAATTTATGCGTGGTAAATCAAAAACCATCATGGTTATGTTGTAATGAACAATGCAAAATTAATGATATTCAAGAAGTGGGCTTGAAAATCACTAGCGTGGACTTCAAGTTGTTAAATATGACACATTGTAGATACTCCCCAAAAAGAATTTCGGGGTCCATCTCTCAGTACTAGAGAGTATAATCTGATGAAATCAGTAGATACTCATGTTTCTAGTACCTTATGTCATAATTTAATTAAAATGTATGGGAGATCACTTGATAAATAATCATGGTAGCGAAGATAATCTGCAATGCATACAGTAGATCCATGCACTACCTTTATCCCAAACATCAACTTGAAGAAGTCACTTAGAATTTTGCATATTCAATTCGCTTGCTTGTATTAAGCCGAAGGCTCAATTAAGACGATGAATTGATTTTATTTGCAAGAATTTGAAAAATTCATTGCAAATATTAGATGCAACTAATCTCAACATGTAGGAAATATGGAAATATAAATTGCATCCGACATAAATTCTGGAATACATGGTACTCAACAGAAAATAAAAAATACAACAGCTAAAAGGCTGTAATTTACAGAGTCTAAGCAGAGATTAAACTGCTAGATCTACTGTTAAGCTAATTATTCCAAATACTTAAACGTATTTTAATTAGCAAGGGCCTGATGGCCAATGGCATGCACATGGGCTGCGTTAAGCTATTCAGAAGCCCAAATTGGACAAGCTTCTAGGCTGTACGAGAAGATAAGGGACGGCTGCCAGCGAATATTTGGCTGTATCATTGTCCCCAAATCGATTCCCATTCAGACCATGGCGGTCAACGCATTCACCACCACGCGCCTCTGCTGCCGCATCGGCGCTGTTCACCGTCGGCCGGAGCCTCTGCCACCAAGGTCGTCCTCGTCGGAGAATCGGCAAGGGAGACAGGCGTTATGTGAGGTGCCGTTGGCTAGCCCCAGCGCGACCGGGCTCATGTGCCGGCGCGGCGCCCGCAGCCTCTCGACGGCAGGCTGGGACCTGGAGGCCGAGGGCCACGAGGCTGCGGCGAGCACTGGAGCGCGGTGCAGGTGGAGGAGTGCCGGGCGCCGGGGATGGCAGGCTCGGCGGCGCGACAGCATAGGCAAGCCGAAGGCGAAGGCAAGCGCGTCGCCCTCACGCACCTGCACGCGATTGCCCGCGGGGTGCGCCACCGACGACAACATCAGGAGCGACGCGCCGGCTCCGACTTCAACAACCGCAGGGGTCAGGGATAGGAGCAGCGCGGCCGCATCCTCTTCATCGCCTACGGCGACGACGGTGTTCTCCGAAGGCAGGGCAGCGTTAGGGCGACGGCCGCAGGTCCGCAGGAAGCTCTGGACGTGCCTCCGAACTCGAAGACGGAGGTGGGTGACAGGCCGGCCGTTGGAGGCTGCAGCACGGCGCCCTCGCCGTCGTCCTCCGGAGGTGATGCCGTGTCGTTGCCGTACTCGTGCAGCGGGCAGACAACCCACCCGTGCGCAGGGCACCAGAACGGCGGCGACGGCGGCTCGTGTGCAGGGTCAACCTCGACAGCCCCTAGCATTGGCGCGGCCGTCGGCGGCGCAAGGGGCTGGACTGCCGGCGTAGAGCCGTTCGCCGGACCGGTGGCTGCGAGGGCCACGAGGGACGCACACACCGTGGCGACGCCCACGGTAGCGGCGGCCGTCGAAGCGACGAACGGCATGGACATGACGAAGAAGATGGCGGCGTCCTCCAACTGCTAGTCGACGGAGGCCGACGAAGCGGGAGCGACGAAAAAAAAGGGGCATCAGGCGAGGCATGTTCTCACCTTTTTCTGCTTGTTGATTCCGCCCTTGATCTTCTTATTCCGGCGATCGCCGGAGTTCGCTCTCGGTAGAGCGTGCTGATAACGTGTTGAAAGTAGAGTCGAGAGACAAACGAGAGAGAACAAATGATTCAAGTGTATTCTTTATTGATGATGTTTATGTATATATACAATGGGAAGGGATGCAATCCAAGAGACACAACTGTTAGTGAAGGGGTGGATCAAGAGGAGCAACCGTAGGCGGTTGCCAAAATAGCAACCGCACACACATGTGGGAAATGCGGGGATTCCCTAATTAACCATGTGGGTTAATTACTCTTAACAGCATCCACGTTCATCAGCGTGGAGAGGTATCATTTTATTTCCGCCTCACGCCGGCCACTAGGCGCTAGCTAGTCCCATCGCCCGAGATATTTTCTTTTGGCTGGGTACGTACCGACATTATGGTGTGTGTGATCTGTCTGTACTTAATGGAGTAGTTCATTCCTTTAGGCTATAACGTATGTCCTCTTGGTATACATCTATTGTTTGGTGATTCACATGTCACATGGGGGCGCCAACCACAATTTTTATGATCCTTTTGTTAGTTTTAGGTGGATCGACAGTTAGTTCTAGGCCGGCTCTAGAACTATTATATTTGCATAGTGAGATCTACGCATGAGAATTGCACATAAGTATATAATTTCACCTTTTTCCTCAATTGTACATGAAATTGGCTGACCGAGAATTAAGCTAGGTCTGGATAGTTGCGTCCTTCTTATGAAGTGGCGGCTACGTGCTGATTTGAAAGGATCGAAGGATATGTTAGTCAATATCATTAACTTGCATATTTTCTATTTAAATCCTTAATTATGTTTAAGCAACTATATGGCTTTATGACAAAAAAATGTTTTGCAACATATCAAATGAAAAGAAACAAAGATTTTTTTAATCATTTGAAGTTGTTGTCTCCTCACATATTGGCTTTCCTCCTTAAAGCCAAAGAAGAAAAAACTTCAAAGGACCAAATCCACACAAACTTAAAATAATAATTCAAAATTTGCACAACATAATGAAAGAGCCAATTATGTTCAATGCAATGTGCCCAGGGACACACCGCTCACGTGCATTGTAGGTTGTGGAACCAGTGTTTCGTCTCAAAACTACCAGAGAGGAAGGTCAAGAGAACAACTGCACAAACAACCACAGGGCATATGCCAAGGCACTGAACATCAAACCATTGATCAAGAGCCAATCCGCGGGACACAAACACCATTGTCTTCTCAATGTCGGTAATAGCGACACTAAGATGAAATTGAGCTATGGAGACCTTTCATCCACATGCCGATGTCTCCACCAGGAGAACACAACTATTAAGATCACGAAACTTGACATGGGAAGAACCAGAATTACACAACTACACAAGCCACCCTCTCCCGCCTAGCGACACTAGGACCATCAAGGACAACATTCAGGGAGCGGAAAAGTTGTGCTCCTCTCTCTCTCACAAGTAGGTATAAATAAGTCGAAAACCACAAATGTAGCTCAAGCTACATGCAGTTAAAAAAAATTCATAGAAATTTCGACCAAAATTCTCGAAATTGACGGTTTTTGGTTAGGGGCGAGAAAATACTATCTCGGTCAAAATTTTCGTTCAAAATAAATTTAATATGGAATACTACGCTTTAAAGCAAGGTAGAGTATAAACTTTAACAGAACTTACCGGTGCTGCATTGGTATAGTTCCCAGGTAGATGGTAGGAAGGTTCTAAGTTCGAATCCTTGGTTCTTGATTTTTATTTCTCAAAATTATTTGAACTCTAGACTGCAATTTTAGTCAAAATTTATGAAAAATTTCTACGAAATTTTGTTAATTTCTCAAATTTCGGGAATCTCTGTGAGGGGCAAAAATTTTCTGAAAAACAAAATATTGAACACCGGCTACATGTAGCTCTTTTTTTGAAAAATTCAAAATACCATTTTAAATTTCAAAAAAACCTGAAATTAAATCTACATGTAGACAATATTCTGATCTACAATCGTGCAAATTTTAAAGTCGAAATACCTTATATTTTGAGATGTGCAAAAATGACAAATTCTGACATCTATAATAGTGAACAATGCAGATTTTTCAAAATCTCACAATTTGTCAGAGTTTATCATTCTTGTACAGCCCAGAATATTAGGAATCTCGACTTCAAATTGTGTATGTTTGTAGACAATATCATTGTCTACATCTGATTTTTTTCGGATTTTTTCATTTCTTTTCAAAAAACCTGAGCTATATGTAATCGGGCTACAAAAATCCACTCTCTAAATAAGTTCACTACTTTGCAGTTATTTGCATGGTTTCTAGATTTTTAAAATTAGATATGAAAATGTTCATTAAGCGCACGCAAAAATGGTCGGGGCAAATGGCATAGACCCGTTTCAGGGCGACTTATTTTCAGCTTCTCCAGCGGCTTCTCGAAGAAGCTTTTTCCCACTAGTTTCTTGCAGAAGCCTAGATCTTAAATTTATTATGAGAGAATGATGAGAAGAAGCTTCTCCGAGAAGCCCCAGGAGCCCTCACGGCGTGTACGGGTTTCTCGCGTTAGCTTTGCCATTCCTTATTTCTAACTTTGCCTTATACATTAAAAAATTCTAAATACATTTGCTTTATAAATTTAAAATATCTTATATTTTAAAACGAGGGGAGTATTTGTTTGGATAGGAAGTACGCGTGGGCAATAAATTTAGTAAGTAGTCATCTTGGTCCCACAGGTCAGACAGACGTGTATCTTTTTTTTTTGACGTGACAGACGTGTATCTCTCGGACGAGGATAGTATGCTGCACTCATCCAGTGCACATGGGTTCTGATAATAATTCAGTGAGTCATTATCCTGGCCCTACAGGTCAGAGAGAACCGTTCCCGAACTTGCCAAGCTCTACCGCCACGCAGGCGACAGCACATTGACGCAAGCAAACGGAACAAAACCGCCGCCGCCCCAACCGTTGCCTCACTGACGCGTGGCACTGTGACCCACACGCCAGTGACTGTACTGTCAGGGCGGCTGCGTGCCCCAGTGATCCAGCCGCGCCTCCCGCTGCCATTGTCGCGACACGCGCGAGCTCATCTGCTATTTCTCCCCCCCACCAATCCCGCCTACGCGGCCTCCTTCCAAAATCATCATAAACTTCCCCATCCATCTCGAAGCGTCGCGTCGCGTCTCGTCTCGTCTCGTCTGATTTGATTTCCGCCGCATTCCCCGCTCGCTCCTGCTTCACCCGTGTGTATCTGTGCTGCTGTTACCGCGAGATGGCGGCGGCGCGGAACCGGAAGGAGGAGGAGGACGAGATGATGCTGGAGGACGGCGACATCGACGAGAGCCCCCGCGACAGCTTCCGCGACGACGACGACGACTCCGACGACGGCGGCGACGAGGGGCAGGAGGATGAGGAGGAGCAGGACGAGGACGGCGACGGGGTCGGCTCGTTCGAGTCGCGCCAGTGGCCGCAGAGTTACCGGTACGTACGGCCGCATTCTCTGCTCTGCTCGATCGCTTCCTGTCTAATCTGCTCGTTTACTCTGTGATTAGCGGTTAGAGCCTCTGCTGCGGTCGCTCTGCCGATTTCCGGCGCTGCTCGGTAGGCTTCGTGTGTTGATGAGAGTGGATTTGGTTCAGCTGTTCACTCCGCGATTGGGACTGGAAAGTGGACAGACCGCTAATAGCCTAGTACTGACAGTGGATTGACCTGTAACGTGTCTGCTTCAAATGTTTGGGGAGATGATCGGTTCAATCGAATTTGATCTCTTAGAACACCTAACCCAAGGCTCGGAGTGGTCTAGTATCTATCCACTCATACTTGGGGAATCATCTGATGATATGTTCAATCAGACGACTAAAGTTAACTGAAACCGCGGTAGGCCAACAGTAGGGCAGCATGATATTGGCTTTATGATGCTGTTTCTTGCTATTCGTATGAACAAATCATCCCATGACACAAATGGGGTTGGAACTGAAGTAGGAACTTTTTTAAAAAATTCTCTTTTATTCAAAAATCATTACTGAATTGTGATTTCAGTAGAATTTACTGATACTTATGGAATGGTCTGTTGATCCGTTTGATCTGACAGCGTACGTTAACTGAAAAACCGGTAGGCCATTGACAACGATAAGACGAGATATGGACTTGATAATACACGGAACTTAATTAATCGTACGACAAATCATCCTATGATACAAGGAACTAGGAAATAGTTTTATAAAAATGAGTATTATTAAATTGCAATGTTCAATGTTGACATTACCTGTGTTGGCACATGGAGTAGCATTTATTTAATTTACCAATCAGGATCGGGATTGCATTAATTGGTGCACGAGAACATAAAGCATCATTAATCAATGCCTTTGCTGGTATTTTCAGTAGTAGGCCATTGACAACGATAAGGTCTCCTTTGATTCATAGGATTTGCATAGGAATTGTATAGGATTTGGATCCTATAGAAAAATTTCCCAAACACATGTTTGATTCATAGGAAGATATCCTATAGGAAATAATCCTATGAGAATCTAGTAGTGTAAATCCTATAGGAAAAAAGCATTAGGTCATACCTCATGGAAAAATTCCTTTGCTACAATCAAAGCCACTTCATCTTCCTATAGGATTCAAGTAGGCATGACATTCCAATCCTATGTCTTTCATATTCCTATAGTTGTCCTATCCTATAAATCAAAGAAGGCCTAAGGCAAGATATGGACTTGATGATACAAGGAACTAGTAAATATAATTTATAATTTATAAAAATGGAGTACTATTATTAATTCGCAATGTTCAATTTTGACACTACATGTGTTGGCACATGGAGTACGCATTTATTTTCTTCACAAATCAGGATCGGGATTGCATTGATTGGTGCAA
This sequence comes from Dactylis glomerata, assembly GCA_007115705.1. Lineage (NCBI taxonomy): Eukaryota > Viridiplantae > Streptophyta > Magnoliopsida > Poales > Poaceae > Dactylis > Dactylis glomerata. Next base: position 326,729 of record QXEO01001984.1, on the reverse strand, counting down.
CGAGAACATAAAGCATTATTAATCAATGCCTTTGCTGGTATTTTCAGTAGCTGGTCCTATACATGCATGTCAGTAGTTTTAATTTTCATGTAGAGATGGTATGCTCACGACGTGCTGTTTATTTTTTCCAGTGAAACAACTGACACCTACACAATTGCCGCATCTCCGATCTTTGGTTACTTGGGTCCTTCAACGAGCAAGTACTCAATTGACGGTGGCCGTAGTGGTCTGGCTTCTGACCTGAAGTTGCCACTTATCTCGGATAAACTAGAATCTGTCAAGAGCCTGCGAAGGCATCTTCTCGGTTCGGCTAGAGATGAGAAACTCTCGTTTCAGTATACGGGAGAAATTTACGTCGGTCAAGGATGCAGTGTAACACAAACTGTCTTCAATGGTACTACAAACGCTGAAATATGGGGTTGGGGGTGCTCAGTTACTGGCTTACAATCGGAGATTTTTGACTGTTGCATGTTTCTTTTTATTAACAGGCATTAATGTACTTGCTGGTGTTGGCCTTCTTTCCACTCCCTTCACAATTCATGAAGCTGGATGGGCTGGTCTTGCAGTTCTGTCTCTTTTTGCGAGTGTTTGCTGTTACACTGGAGTTCTTTTGAAGCACTGTTTTGAGAGCAAAGATGGAATTTCAACCTATCCAGACATCGGGGAGGCGGCCTTCGGGAGAATTGGTCGCTTGATCATATCTGTAAGTCCTGGCTTCTGTATAATATAAGATGGATCGCATAGCATTCAAGATTATGTTTTCTTTAAAGGGGAAGACGCCCTGGCCTCTGCATATGAGTACTACCAAAAGTCCTAGTTTCTGTATAATAAGTTGGATCGGATAGCATTTTAGGTTATGTTGTTAGCATATGAGTACCACCAAAAGTCAGAAATCAGTATATTAGAACCTTAAAAGATTACTGTATTTGGCTTTAGGTTGTGTGTTCGATGATATACTGTCCTGATTAACCATGCATACATTTTGTACGTCCTATTCATTTTGTCGATAAAAATGAATTAAATTATCTGCACAAGCATCATATGTGGTGTGTCCACCCTCCTGTCGTCATTTTGGTATGTGCTTTGGTGTTAGTTTGATAACCTGATCCTTGCTGGGTCCTTGCCATATCTTAAAATTCACAAGTTGGCATAATTCCGATCCTTGCTGGATCATTCCATATCTGATAATTCACAAGCTGACATAAACACCTACTGTCAAGACTCTAGATCCTTATTCCTAATATTGAAATGTTGCCACCTACTTCAGATTTTACGACATGAATATGTCGGAATTATATGAAAGAAGTTTAAGTCTTAGATACCCCAAGTATTCTAGAAAAAAGGTCTTATCTACCCCTAGGCTGAGAAAATACACATCTAAGTTTCTAACCCCATTTATCTTACTTTCATGCATATTTTTTTTGGTGGTGAAGAATCACTAACTGAAGTTTTATGTCTTTTTTTTGTTTCTGCAGATTATTTTGTATACTGAGTTATATGTAAGTAGCTCAGTTCTGCCTGGCTTATATTTTCCAAAGTTTATCATCTAATTGGTTGATGATTGAGCAAATTACAGAACTGTTTCTCAAATTTATATTCTGTATAATTCTTGGGAAATAAACATTTATCTCATACAAGTATTTATTTGATGCAGTCATATTGTGTGGAATTCATTATTTTGGAAGGTGACAATATGACCTCAATCTTTCCTGGTGTTAATCTTAATTTGTTCGGGATTCATGTCGACAGCAAACATTTCTTTGGAGTGTTAACTGCTCTTGTAGTCCTGCCCACAGTGTGGCTGCGAGATCTCCGGGTGCTCTCATACCTTTCAGGTCTCACTACTCTTGGCCTGCTTAATTAATTTTTTACATCAATCATTAATAATATTAACATATTATAATTACTTGCACAGCGGGTGGTGTGATTGCAACTCTTGTGGTTTTTGTATCTGTTGCTTTGGTCGGCACTACTGAAGGTGTAGGGTTCCATCAGACTGGGGAAGCAGTAAAGTGGAGTGGCATGCCCTTTGCGATTGGTATTTATGGTTTCTGCTACTCTGGACATTCGGTGTTTCCGAATATCTACCAGTCAATGTCTGATCGCACAAAATTCACTAAGGCACTGTTTATATGGTATGTATTAGCAACTTTCTTACATGGTTTAATTTTTGTGTGTAATGATTAAATTTCTCAATGTATAAATGATTGCGCAGCTTCGCGATTTGCACAGCAATCTACGGCTCGTTTGCTATTTTTGGCTATCTCATGTTTGGTGACCAGACTCTGTCACAAATAACTTTGAATCTTCCAAAAGAGTCTTTTGCCTCGAAAGTTGCACTGTGGACCACGGTAACAACTGTCTGTAAACTTAACTTTGGTTCCCTTTACTGTCACTGTTCCTTATTGCTGATCTCTTTTTGGTGTTTCAGGTGATCAACCCTTTCACCAAGTATCCTTTGGGATTTTTACTGTAAAATTCTCTAATGTTAAGGTGTCTATGATTATGTTGATTTTCACTGTGCCTAACTCGATATGGAATAGTTGCATCCTTAACCACAAATAGATTTGCCTTGTTATTAAACCCATTGGCTCGGAGTTTAGAGGAGTTGCGCCCTGAAGGATTTTTGAACGAAACAATCGTCGCTGTCATACTGAGGACTGGCCTTGTTGCATCAACTGTTGTCATTGCATTTCTTCTACCTTTCTTCGGTATGTGTGCACCTATTTTTTTCTGAATATTGCATCTGTTTTTTGCGTCTTCAGTACTGATTGTCATCGCTGTCCATTCTTTCGAAAAATGAATGTTGAATCTTATCTTCTTAGAATGCGTCCTTATGACACGCTAGCTTTTGTTGTCTTTTACGAATTCAGTCTTCAGTGTCATTGCTCTTAAGAAGGATATCCAATTTACTTCATTTTAATAAATTTTATTGTATTTTCCTTTTCGAAATTAAAGTACATTTGCTATGTAAACACACTACTTCGAAATGGCAAATGGTGCATGAACTGTGGTATGACATGCAGTTATTGATCTTGCTGGAAGCTAAATGCAAAGTGACACATCACAAATACGAAGTACCAGTATTGGTAGTCTAGACAACATGTGAATTCATTACATTCTAAAGATTTTTCTCTTGCATGCTATTCGAAAAATGATCTTTCATAGTGTTAGAATTGAATATGTGCACTAATCTTCTCAGATGGATAAAAATTGTTTACTTATTATTCAGTTTTGATCGAGGGAAATCTTCTGGCCTCTATCATAAAATTACATATTCCTAAAACACTTCAGGTTGCAATAGTTGTGTGCAATTTAGCTGGTTAAGTAGTCATCTTGTTTGTACTCTGTCATATAAAACCAATATTTCTGATTTGTGGGTTGCATATTTCAGGTCTGGTGATGGCTCTGATTGGATCTCTTCTTAGTATACTCGTGGTAGGTCATTTAGTAACTTTTACTACCGTACTGAGGCTGCATAAAAAGATAAATTGTGGAAAGATCAAACTTGAGAAAAGAAAAAACTATTTTTGCAGTGGCATGGTAGACCTGACTACCATCTATGTGGCCTGTTTCATGAGAATAACAACCTACTATTCTTCTACTGAAAATCTGTGGCATAAGAAATACAGATAACCGAGTAACAAATGCACTATTTCTAACATGTTCGTATGATTACAGGCAGTCATAATGCCCGCCTTGTGCTTTTTGAAGATCACACAGAATAAAGCCACACGTACACAGGTAAGATAGCAGCTGTCATAAACTTAGCTTTCCTATCTTCTCATTTGCAGATGATTTCTGAACATTCAGGGTTTTTCACTGCATAACCCGCTGATTTGGTTATTCCACCCTATCCAATTTCAGGTCATTGCAAGCATTGTTATAATAGTAATTGGTGTCATCAGTGCTGCCCTCGGAACGTACTCCTCGGTGGCCAGAATCATCGGAAACTACTGATTCCTCCAAGGCAATCTCTTCCCACTGGCTCTCAGTACTATCACACTCTTGCTAGAGTTTTTGCCGTGTATCATGGAATTTTACAGAGTTTTATGTAAATTCTTCGACCTAGTATAGTCAATTATAAAGACCGCATCAGTAAGAACAATGTGATCCTGGTACCATTTAGTTCCTGCTATATCATTTCGTGAATTAACTAGGTCCCTATCAATTACTGTGCATTTCAGTATTGCTGATCTGCTAGATGTGTGGCCCAAATAGATATAGTTAAAAGGGTCAGAATGGATTTCAAGCGGGGCTCCTGTATACCGCTTGAAGCGGCGTTACAGGAGGTGCCGCACATGCCTCTTTCTCCTTTTCTTCTTTCTCTCGACCGCCGACTGCCCCCCCACCGCAGAGGTCCGCAAGCAGAGCTCCGGCGAGGTCCGACTATCCATCTAAGCCCTTCACCGGCAGCCTCTTTTTTTCCGGCACCGGCGACCCCCACCCCCAAACCCTAAGACCCCCACCCCCCCTAAGATCTAGAGCTTGCTCCGCCGCCTCCACCGCGGCCAGCCGCGATGTTGCCGGCTTCGTGGCGCGCCGGTGCTTGCTCCGCCGCCTCCACCGCGGCCAGCCGCGGTGTCGGCGGCTTCGTGGCGCCGCCGTCGGCCGTCGGTCATCGTTGGCCAGGCGAGAAAGACAACCCGGACCCCCTCGTTAATAGACCAGGCCCACCTGACACGCACGCATAAGCCAGGTGTGCCCCGCATTGAGCGGGGTATAGGATTTCCCGATTTCAAGGGCTTACGCCAGCTGGTATCAGTAGGTGGGCTGGGCCTTATCTTGTTTCTGTCTCCAAAGAGTGAAGAGGAGCGGGCCGTTTTCGTCACGAGGGCTGGATTATGCATAGAGTGGGCTCTGCCTGGCAAACAAATAGCACTAGTGTATTTTTTCTACTCTTGAAAAGTATTTTTTTCCTAGTACACCACAAAAACATGAAGTAAATATCTACTCCCTCCGATTCATAAGACGTGTCTCTAATTTAGTAGAAAGTAAATTAGCAAAGTTATTATGGATAAGAGAGAGTACAAAAGAACAACATGGTATTTCCTGAGGCTAAAATGTTAAATTATTACGCGCACATATGTTCTCACATTTGAAAAATGAGACATAAAAGATGAAAGTATGGAAGGCACTTTTGGACGGGAGAATTTATCACTTCAATTTGCAGCCCCCCTTTTCATGTTTCTGGAGAATCTTATCATTGTCATTGCAATGCATGCAAGCACTCCAACGCCAAAAAAAAAAAAAAGCAAACGCCATGCTTTACGAACACATGGAAAAGCAGAGATGCAGTACAATCACCAAATATCTTTTTGTACTACAAGAATGAGCAAATGTGTTGGCAGTGGAAAAGCAAGGAATTGTTAAGCTTGACTAATCAAAAGGAAAAAAGGTCGAAGTGGAGAAACTTTTCACACAAAGCCGGAGTTTGCCCCTTTACGGGGGCTCAACCTTTCCCTGGGCACCTCACATAGTCACATTCGTTTTCAATGAGGAAATTGCCAAAGTGGCCAACCTAAACAAAAGGGGAACAAGACCCTCCCTAGCAAACACAACACAAAGAAGGTGTGTGTGTGTGTGCTTCCTTTATGCAAAGTGAGGCATCTTTTTTGCAGGGTGCATCCCACTTATTGCTAGCTAGGCCATCTTAAAAGACAGGAGGAGGCTCCCTCCCTCCTTTCTTTCCACCATGACCCGACTTTTAGTAGTGCAATCTATCTTTCTGCCTTGGAAAGTGGCTAATCCTTTCTCTTCCTTTCATTGGTGTCTCAAGCTCCCTGGCCTTTTCCTCCTTTTCACTCCCAAAAGGTTTATGCCATCTACACGCCCTCTCCATTCCATACCGTGGGCCATGATCAGCTAGCTCCTCAAAGCATGAATTCATGCATGGTTGATGCTCTTTGTCAAGACCTCCCCCAGGTGCCTTCACACCTTGCTGCATATATTGCTTCCCTAGCTAATGGGCAATGCATGAGAGATAAAGCCCGTCCACTTTCTCGGTGACCATTTTCAATTGAGAGGCCATGATCTAGCTGAGCTGGAGTGTTTCGTTCATGCCATCCGTGGTTAAAATAAAAAACTATCACACATCATAAAGTAGCTGCTAGCTAGTAGTGCCTGATTAAAGCCTTTGATAGAGCTAATCATGCCGGTTAAAAAGCGCGGGCTTTAGGTTGGGTGTTGTGCGGTGGATCGTACTAGCCAAAGCCAACCATGATGCGTTTTTACGCTTTCACTTTGCACCAACTTTGTTTCTTCAAGCCAAGGATTGATCGATCGATGGATCGATGGATGTTGGATGAGCACACGAGCACGCAGGGGCAGGCACACGCATAGAATCGATCATTCCTCATGATGCCGCCCTGCATGGTAACTTAAGCAAAGCAAAAGTAGTGACAATCAATCCATGGCTGCCTGCTTTCTTTTTTCTTTCATTTCATTGGTACTACTGCTAAAGAAGGCGATGCCATATGAAAGCAAGCAGTAGACGACTTTGCTTGCATCCCATGACACGGAGGAACGCCATGATTTCACCACCAAAGTTGCCATCCACTCAGGGAAAAAAGAGGGAGAATGCTGCTGCTCCTTAAAGAAGACAGGCAAGAAAAAAGCCTAGTGAAATTATGCGTGTATAAACCACGCTAGTACTACTCCCTGTCTTTAAATTATTGATGCTTACATGAATCATAGCCGTGCTCGATTGATCGATTCACTTTTACGCCTTTCTACAATAATTACGCACGCCCGATCTGCCGTCTCTGAAAGAAAGGGAGAAAGGAAAAAAAGTTTCACTTCGTGCATAAGACATCGCTGTGATTTTATCTGGTTAATTACAAAAGGTCTGACAGTGTGCACGGCGATTCAGACAATCACGGCATGGGGTTACTGGGAGGGTGTCCCAAGTGACCTCGGAATGTGCAAGCAACACTGACACTTGATTATGAATTGCTTCGACTGATCGCTTAATCATGCGTGGTTCAGAGACCAAGCTGCTAACATCAATCATACAGAAAGTAGACGTATATGAGTAGCCCCGTACGTACCATGCAAAGATACAATGGTAGTAGAATACAGCTCTCTATCCAAAGCAGGTTGATTACCCAACTATTCAGGTAAACAGAAGGATCTCTGTATTTTTCTGCAAGGGCTGCTCCTTCTTTGAACAGAAACTTACATATGATACAGTAGGAGCAAGGGCTGCGCCATCTTTGAACAGAATCTTACCTATGAATATACAGTATGGGCATGCTTACATATCATGGGTTTTGGCCCTACAGCATAAAGGTCCAGACATATATGGCTGTTTCCCCTGAAATTTCACTCCAAGCTGTACAGTGCACACATTTAGTTCAGAACAGTCTCCATGGCGATCAAGCAGAGCTGGATCTATGATGATTCGGTCGCCGTCTTTTTTATTTCTGGTAAAGAAAAAGGAAGAGAAAAGGAGGGCAAGCATATATGGCTATGTGTGGGGGCATGTCGTTGGATGGATCAGTGTGCGCTCTTAGCTTAGGGGCGCGCATATACCATCAGCACATGCCTTTTTCCCTGGTTAAGCGTGGGGGCAAAAAAGATGATGATTACAGTATGATGCTGCTGATATTATGAGTGAGATTCGGTGCAGAGGATGGACAAGGAGATGGGGGGTCGGGAGTAGGAGCCCGCTCGCTCGGCCCCCCGGGGCAGTGGGGTGCCCGTGGCCCGTGGGAAAAGCTAGAGCTAATGTGAAGGGGGCCGTTGGCAAATATTTGGGTGTCAAGTTGGAGAATTTGAAAAAATTCACTGCAAATATTTGGGTCTATAGCTAATAAACTATGTGCATCAATATGTTGGATCTTGCAGATTCTGCATATTCAGGTTTTCGATTCTGATCTGAAAAAATTTCTCTAAACCCACCGAAATTTCGGAAATATCAGAGAAAATGAAAATCATTCCAATACTTGACTAAATTTACCATTTTAATAAAAACTGTCAAATTTTCAATTTTGATTGAATTATGTACGAATCTTGTTTGGAAATTTCGAAATATATATCTTAAAAGTTTGTTGAAATGTTTTGAACACTGCATGTTCCTCAATGGCGCCTTCTTCTTCACTGACCATGGAAGTACCATGCATGCACTGAAATGGTTTTTTTAGGACTTGCTTACCCAACATAGCTCGTGGATGGCAACATAGTCTTCGCATCACACCATCCTAAGCGATCTTGATTTTAGCGGTTGTCTGATCAACTGTTTGTTATCGGGTTGATGTAGACACCGATATTAGAACTCTATTGTGGTAATCCCACAAAATATTTGAAATCAGATATATTGAAATTTTATTTCAGATATTTTTAAAGCTTTTTTGAGCAATTGTTTACCAAAGTTTATTTTCTTTTAAATTTGGTCCGGATCAAATAATTCTTTTTGAGGTAAACATAATACAAAAATCAATTTTTTTTTTGCGGAAAGGACCTTGGCACGACAATACATAGCACCTCAAAAAACGAATATTACAACAAGATTATTGAAATGCCCTTTGTCTTCAACCTCCAGACTATGTCGAGGGTGCACGGCCGCAGCCGCTCCTCCCTGAGGCTTTGCCTGTTGTTATTGGTTGTGGATGGGAAATCGCAAAACGCGTCTAGAAGACCATATCCATCCCAGAGACAAAGAGGAAGAAGTAACCATCGATGAAGCTCCTTGATGATCAAGAGATCCCCACAGCTAGAAGAATCCTTTGAGGACCACTCAACCCCCAAAAGCTCCTCGATGTTGCTGCCAAGATGGGGTTGAAGCCGGGGAGACCTTATTGAAAGAGGCACCGCCACCACCTGAGTGCTGCCCCAACAAACATCAACCCTAACACTAGAAAATGGAGACATCCCACCGATGAGGGCCAAGATCCACCGCCGCCTCGATGACTCAAAGGCCACAGTGGCGAGGCAGATCAGCGGCGGTGCCTATGGGAGGTGAGGGAAATTTAATCACCTATGGGAGCTCTCGGGACGAAGGGGTACACTTATTTGTCATACTAATATAAAAACCATTAATATATCAAACATTCTAGAATTTTGTCAACCCAAGTACTTAGGATTTGCATCTGGAGGTTTGGAGTAGGGGGTCACCACTCACCAGAGCCACACGATATATGATTGACGCCGGTAATGGTTGTGACAAGGTGTCTTGAAAGCACCGCCACTTGCAAGTGTCAATGGTCTGCTTGCTAAGAATTGGGGGAGGGAGATACATTGCCAATAAGCATTAGGGTTTTCGTTTGAGACTATGTGTGATCGACGATCAATGATAGCTACCGAAGAGAAAGATAGGATGATCGAAGCATCGTCAACATATATTTGTGTAACATGTTAATTAAGGTGATGATTTTTTTCGAGAAGGGGACACTAGTATTAAATTGCTACTTAGAGACGGCGCTTACAGGCGGTTTGTCTCGGTAACGAAATAAACCGCCTCGGCCTGAAACTCTCAGATGGTCCGATATTTAGCACCGTCTGTAAGAATCTTCGAGATGGTGATGAATAACAACCGCTTCCATAATCCAGGGTGTCATAGACGGTTCATATTTGAAACCGCCTCTAAGACTTTTTAGAGACGGTGATGAATAACAACCGCTTCCGTAATCTAGGGTGTCGTAGTCGACTCATATTAGAAAACGCCTCAAAGACTTTTAGAGGTGGTTTCATATATGATGCGCTTCTAAGAGTTTTGACCCGCAATCGTTTGCTAGCTAGAACCGCCTCTAGGTTATACCTGAGATGGATTTTTATGTTGACCGTCCGGTTTATATATTCCGCCCACCATGGAAGTTCAGGTTGTCCAAGGTTGCTGGGCTGGACTGTTTGGAGGTATGTTTTATGTTTTAAATCTTGCCCACTTTTATTTTGTACAATCTTTTTTTTTATGCAAACACAACTATAATCGTGCAATCAATTAGTGCTCACATACAGATTAGTAACATACAATGCTCACAATTATTTCCATGTTATGAATACAATCATACTTCTTCGCATATCCCGGACATGGCGATTATAACCGCGACTAGGATAACAATGGCACCGAAGGTGTATTGTAGACACATTTCCTTCCGGAGGACATACTTTTTTTTATCTTATTCATCTTTGACCTAGTTGTTCGCCTAGCTTCTTGCTTCTTGATGTTGTGTTCATCGATGATATTAGCCAATACCAACTCTATTTGCCCCTTCTCTTCCACAACTCTTTCCATTTTTTCGTTGATGATTTTCATTGCTTGCTCCATCTTTCAGATTGTCTCATGAGCTAGCCTTAGCTTCTCTTCGGTCTTCCTTAATTCTTCGTCGGTCTTCCTCTTCTCCTCCCTTGTAAAGTTTAATTTTTCTAGAAGAAGGTGGGGTTATTGGTAACCCCACCTTATGCATAATTAAGATGATTGTGGTCGTGCAAATTGGTTCATATATTTGGTTTTTGGACTTGGAGGAAGAGAGAGTAAATATAGTTGGCACGGAGTCGAGAAATCTGTGCCGTTGGATTGACAACTGAACGTCTAATGAGTTCGTTCATGCATGTACACACAGACGAGGACGGGAGGGGAGCGTGTCGAGCGCCCGCATACGTAGTTTTTAACATCACACGGACCTTTTTCGATCCCCTTTTTTGTGTTTTTGTTGCGTTGCATTTTGTGCCAGTAGCGAATGCCCTCATGCTGCTCTCGCAAACAAAACGCCGTACGTGGTTGGTTATGTGTAGCATCTATCTATTCTACCTGGTGATGATGATGAATAACCACTCCACTGCATGCCTGAGCCCATGCCATGCATGTCATGTTCCTTAGATGAAGTGATCTTTCCCTTTCCAATAGTTTCTCTCTTGAAATATTACTTTATGGCCCACATAAAATTCAGGTCATGTATATGCCTCTCATTGGGCTTACACTTTTGGATGGCATCGGTCGAGGTACGTATGTGTACGCTAATTATTTGTTTGTCTCGGTTCAGACGCTCTGGTCCACTTTCACACCCAATTTTAGGTGCAATAATAATGTGAAAATGGGCGTACACCTTTGCATGATATCACTTTGTTACACAATATAAGTTGTTTTAGCAAACTAATTCGGTTTGCTAAAAATGGCTTATATTACGAAATGATAGTATGTTACATACCCTAAGTTTCAAAGAAGAAAATTTAAGAATGCCTGAAATCCAACAGATTCCGCTAAAATCAAACATTGTTTTCCAGATAAATATCAATATTTTTTTAATTGACGAAAATTCATTGGAATATTCGATAAGACTGGAACTTCTACCAAATCATCGACAACATGATATATCTCTGAACAAAAATACCCCCTTTTTACCAAAAATATAAATCCTATTTGTTATTTCTGAAGTCAAACTTTCTTATGTTTTAACAAGTTTATTGCAATTTGCAAGAGAAATACATACATCCATAATATCAAATCCAAACCGGTTGATACATCATAAAATATATCTTCAGAGTGTATCTATTTGGTATTATAGATTATGATTAATTTCTGTTTCCATAAACTCATGTAGTTTATCATAATAAGTTTTAGATAATAATGCCTGAAAACCAACGAACTTCGTAAAAAAATGGATATTTGTGAACGTCCACTATGCTTTTCTTTGTAATCAACCAATTTTCATTGAAATATTGGTAAATAACTCCTACAACTTTTGTCGAACTAATGTTTTTAAAAACTTGAGATGTTTTATCTCTGAAACTTTAAACTACAAAACTTCAATTCAACATCTTATAAAAATTAAACTGTATTACTCCTTCCGTCCATAAAACTAGAACAGAGGGAGTACATTTTTTTAAAAAGTACATCGGAAGGGAAATTGAAACAATGTGTGCATGAAAAAAGAGTAAGAAATGAGGAATCCTAGAGACGAGCTACAAGCTAATTCTAAAAATTCAGGAGGCCACATTCAAATAGGGTTGCTGGAGTAAATTACATAAAACTACCACATTTGGGGCACACCATACGGGTCAGTACCACCTTTTAATTTTTTTGCTAAAATCTACCAGTTTTGAGACGTGGCGTTACAAATTGGACTGATACTCGTCTAACTGAATTTTAACAGCAAATCTGACCAATGGAGCCCATTTGTAAGCGCTGAGTTGACGGCATAAGTAGAGAAGACGATGAGATGGCAGAAGGGCCCAACTGTCAGCCCATTAAAAATAAAAAATAAAAAAATATTTTTATGGCACGACTAGGGCTAAAATATTTTTCCAGAAATAAGATATACTTTATACATGAGTAAGTGGTGCATACTTTTATTTTATCCCGTGGAACATACGTAAATAAGGTAATATTTTGTGGTTTTTTGTTTTCTTTTATTTATACTTGCAGGAATACATTGAAATTATTCGGCAATGTTTGGCGAACAAGACTTCACGTGACAAAATTTGTTCTTGCACCCGAGCACGACCAGGTCTTTTAAAACTTTCCACAGATACGTATTTTCAAGTCTCAAAAGATTTTGCCAAACAATACACAGTTAGATATCTAGATGGGAACATACGTAAGAAATTTTGCTACAAAATATCATGTATTTTGGGAGATAAAAAAGACTTTTTTGCAAATAATACGTATTTTGGTTCTATAAACCGTTAGATATTTTTATTTTTTATAGCCCAAAATAAAGCGAGCTTTTCTGCGGTAAATTTGCACACGTGCATACTGACCATGTATATGTATTCTCTATAAAAATATTTTTCGTTAAAATTTGGTATTCAAGTTTGTGGAAAAATATTTTTGCCCCAGTCGTGCCATAAAAATATTATTACGTAATACATAACTAAGATATACTGTATACATGAGTATGTGGTACAGACTTTTTATTTTATCCCGCAGAACATACGTAAATAAGATAATGTTCGATAATTTTTTGTTTTCTTTTATTTATAGTTGCAAGAATACATTGAAATTATTTGGCAATGTTTGGCGAACAAGAATTCACGTGGCATAAATTTGTTCTTGCACCCAAGCACGAGCTCTTTTTTGAAATTTTCAAAATACGTATTTTCAAGTCTCATTTTTTTTGCCAAACAGTACAGTTAGATATCTATTTGAGGAATGCACCCAAAAAATTTTGCTTCAAAATACCATATATTTTGGGAGATACAAAAGAAAAATTTCTGACAAATAATACATATTTTTGGTACTATAAACAGTTAGATCTTTTTCTTTTTTATAGCCCAAAATAAAATGAATTTTTTGCAGAAAATTTGCACACGTGCATACTGATTATCTATATGCATTCTCTAAAAAATTATTTTTTGTAAAAATTAGGTATTCAAGTTTGTCAAAAAATATTTTAGCCCCAGCAGTGCCATAAAAATATTTTTTTCTTTATTTTTTTATTTTTAATGGGCTGACAGGTGGGTCCCACTGCCATCTCATTGTCTTCTCCACGTGTGCCGCCAACTCAGCGCTTACAAATAGGCCTCGTTGGTCAGATCTGCTGTTAAAACGCAGTTAAATGAGTATCAGTTCCATCTGTAACGCCATGCCCCAAAAATAGTATATTTTAACAAAAAATTAAAAAATGATACTGACCCATACGGTGTGACTCAAATGTGATAGTTTTATGTAATTTAGTCGGGTTGCTGCTTTGTTCGATCAATCGGTCCCACCCTACCAGAATCACTTAGAAATGCTTGCACGTTAAACAATCTCTTCCTGTCCCCGCCTCTTTTTCCAGTGGCACGCACTGCTGAACCAAACTCGCCATCACCACGACGACCAGCGCGCGGCTAAACCTATAACTAACACCACCTCAACCCCCGGCTACCTCAGCTCCATCACTCGAGTAGGACGTACCGATCGACAGACAGGCATGAGAGCCTACGCGGCGACGCCATCCGCAGCCGCCATCTCGCTGCCTTCGGCCGCGGCGCCGCCGCTGACCCCGGACGCGGCGGCCGTGCTGTCCCGCGCCGCGGGCGACGCGTCCAGACGCCGACACGCGCACACCACGCCGCTCCACGCGGCCGCCGCGCTGCTCACCGGCCCGGCGCCGCTCCTCCGGGAGGCCTGCGTCGCTGGCCTCGCGTCACCCCACCCGTTCCGGTGCCGCGCGCTCGACCTCTGCTTCGCCGTCGCGCTCGACCGCCTTCCCACCTCCACGGAGCACCACCAGAACCACCAGGACGGGTTTCGCGGCGCGCAGCCGCCGCCGCTCTCCAACGCGCTCTCCGCCGCGCTCAAGCGGGCCTACGCGCACCACCGCCGCATCGGCGGCAGTGGCGGTGTTGATACTGGCGGCGAGGACCACCGCGTCGGCGTGCCGCACCTCGTGCTCGCCATCCTCGACGACCCGTCCGTGGCGCGCGTCATGCGAGAGGCCTCCTTCTCCAGCACTGCCGTCAAGGCTGCCATGCTCCGCTCCCTCTCCGACCCGGCGGCCCCCGACTCCGGCGTCTACGTGAGCGCCACCAGGTCGCTGCAGCAGCACCGGCAAGCGTCGAACAACCGGGACGAGGAGGTGGCCAAAGTGGTGGATGTGCTGAAGAGGGGCAAGAAGCGTAATCCGGTGCTCGTCGGCGACACGGCGGATGTGGACGCCGTGGTGCAGGAGGTCGTAGCGATGATACAGCGGCAGCGCCTCGGCAATGCGCGAGTCATCGAATTCAGCAACCTGGTCGACATGGATAGGTCCGAGCTGGTCTCCAAGATCCGGGAGCTCGGCGAGGCGATCAGGTCGGAGCTACTGGCGCCGTCGATGGCGTCGCAGAGCGCCGGCGTCGTAGTCAACCTCGGCAACCTGCAATGGCTCGTAGAGGAAAGATGCGCAGCGGCCTTTGGCGAACCGCAGGAGACGAGAAGGGATATGGTGCTCGACACGGCGCGCGCCGCGGTGACCGAGATGGCGCGCGTGCTTGAGCACTCCGGCGGCGAAGGTGATCGCCACCGCGTCTGGGTGATCGGCACAGCGACGTGCGCCACGTATCTCAAGTTCCAGGTGCACCACCCGGCGCTGGAGAGCGAGTGGGACATCCAGGCGGTCCCCATCACGCCGAGGTCTCCACAGCCGCCGTCGTCGCTCGGCCTCTCACCAAGGTTTGTTACTCTATAAGTCCTCCTTTTCTGTGACAAATTTCACGTGAATATGTCATTAATTTTCGTGTTCATATCACAGTGGTGGCGTTAACAGAGGCATCCTGAGCAGCTCGGTGGAGGTGTTGTCGTCGGCGATGGCCGGTGCACCAACGCACAGGCCGGCGCCGGGCATGTGCAACGCCTGCATGGAGGGTTACGAGCGCGAGCGTGCCGATATGCCATCCACTGACGCGATCTCCCTAAATCCCGCCGAGAAGACCATGTCACGGTGGTTGCAAATCGGGACACCAGCCAGCGCACGGCCGCCGCCGTTCGACCGCGCGCTGCAGGTACAGGAAAAAGAGAGAGAGGCCGACGAGCTGCGGCGGCGGTGGCTGGACCGGTGCGCTCAGCTGCACTCCTACGGCCGGCCTTTGGCGGCGGCTTCCTGCTCTGAGTGGAACGGCGCTAGCGTTCTCTCCAGCATGCAGGCAGCGATGCCGGTAAGGCCATCGGCCCCACCTAGCGGCAAGGTGGTGGACACCGACCTCGCACTCGGGACGGCGTCTTCGACGAGGCCGGCCGCATCGTTATGCGACACGGACACGAAAATGCTCGTGAAACGGCTCACGGAGGCGGTGAGATGGCAACCCGAGGCTGCGGCTGCGGTGGCTGATATGATCGCGAAGGCCAGGCTCGGCGACGGCAACCGGCGATGCGTGGCGGCCAAGGCCGACACGTGGGTCCTCTTCGCCGGCGCCGACGTGGCCGGGAAGAGTAGGATGGCCGAGGCGCTCTCTGTGGCGGTCTTTGGCGCGGCCGCAGTCACCGTGCGGCTCGGCTACGCACCAACCGTCGACGGCGGGGAAGAATCGTTCGTGTCGTGCCGCGGCAGGACGGCGCTGGACCGCGTGGCTGAAGCTGTACGTGCTAACCCGTTCCGCGTAATCGTGCTGGACGACCTCGACCACGCCGACGACCTCGTGCACGGCGCGATCGTGCGCGCCGTAGAGTCCGGCCGGCTCGTGGACTCGCACGGCCGCGAAGTCGCCCTCGGCAGCGCCATCTTCGTCGTCATGTCAAGTCTGTCGTCCTCAGCGCCCGATCACCCTGCCGACTCACCATGGAACCTGGAGCTCCGGGTCAGGACGCCGAAGCGCAGGCCGGAGCAACCGCTCGACAGAGATCGGCGCGTGAGGGCACGCAAGGCGCTCCCGCTTGATCTGAACTTGTCCATGTGTGACGATCACATCCACGACGACGGCGACGACAGCGGTGGTGAGGGATCACGCAACTCGTCCAGCGACCTAACGGTGGAACACGAGCAGGAGTACGCACGGCCTGCCTCCGCCGCCACGTCCTCGGCACAGTCCAATGTACAAGAGCTTATCAGAGCCGTCGATGGTACAGTGGTGTTCAGACCAGTCGACTTCGAGCCGCTCAAGCGGAGCGTCTCTGACATCATGACAACGAAGCTCGGGGACGGCGGCTGGTCGGTGCAGGTCGACGCCGGCGTGCTCAACAGGTTGGCCGGCGCAGCGTGGACGGCAGCTGGAGCGTCGCCTGCCACGTCATTGGAAGTGTGGGCCGACGAGGTGCTATGCCCTAGCATACGGCACCTCAAGCGTAGCCTAAGCACCAACGATGTCGACGGTGCAACGACGGTGAGCCTGTCTGCCGTGGGAGACATCGGCCGCCGGAGAATGGACGGTGGTGTATATCCGACGTCGACGGAAATTGACGCGCGCAGTCCAGCGAGGGCAGTTGCTTTTCTTTTGTCTGGTCATTAGTATGATCATGCATGATCGGTGTACATTAGTGCTTGTAAATGTTTCAGCAATCGGAGGTCAATTAGGCACGGGTTTAGAAATTAAGTCCACATTTCTGGTTTCATTACATCCATATCGTTCAAGAAATGATCGAAATGAGATCGACATCTGCATGGCTTGGGTGAAATCAAATATTCGCGTGAGTGCGGACCTAGAAATTTTTCGAAGTCTGAGCGAGCCATAAGGGCGACTGAAAATTTTCACGTAGACATAAACGAATGTAATCATCACATCGAGAAATTGTAAATTCCACATAGGTATTCAAATAAAAAGATGGATCCACTACATCATAAGAAATGCAAATGTTCATATATGTTAAATATGATGATGTTTCAACATTTAAAAAGAACTCCCTATACAGTATACTGAAGCTCCAACATATCTTAACAAGAAGAAAAAGCTCCAACAATAAATTACAAGAGCTTAAGGGGCTATTTGGAACTTTGGATTGCAGCTGCGGCTTGCCCAACCAATATTTTCGTCGTTGACTACTACCATGAGCTTCGTTTAGATCATAGTACTAGAGATGTCCCCTATAGATACCGAGCAAAATCTCCTATGGAAACATAGAAACGCTACATGGCCCCTATGTTGTACAATCTTTTGATTCCACCGATAATAAAGTCCGAGACAATTCATTCATTATCTACATCATGTCTTTGATTCAAACTATTGACCCAAACCCCTTGTCGTACAAATAAACTCGCTACCAATCCTCGGAGCGAGACAGTCGTGAGATTGTATAAACTATCATTCGTCACAACTCCCCTTCTCCAGTTCTGGATTGAGGAGACCACCAGATGGAAATATTTGAAACGTAGAACTCTTGCACAAAGAGAATCTGGTCTTGATTTCTAGTAATGCAAGGTTAAAGCAATGAAAATGACGAAAAACCATTTCTCCCTATTTCTTCGGGATACACATTTCCTAAACTTATTCTTCATGTAATTCATTGAAGAAAAGACCCTCTCGACACTAGCAGCCACCATGGGAAGAATTAACACCAATTTGAGAAGCTTGTAAACAAGGCCATGGAAAAGATTCTTTTGTCTCAACAAGCAAACAAAAAGGTTGGTAATATTTTTCACCTTATAAATTTCTGTCCCTATGCATATCAGCCACAAACATATCCAACTGATAAGGAAGCTTTGATAATTCTAGCTTCGAGAAATCCTTAGGGTAGACGTGAGAAAACTTGACCAACTTCTCGTGATCGTACACATCAAATGAACCAACATCTTTGAATGATGGAATGGAAACAAGTAACTGAGTGTTTACTTCATCAAATCTATTTTTGACCTCTTGATATTTCCTATCAATAATATGAGATTATTAAGACTCTTGGAAAACCTTTTCGATCTATGATCTGGCTTACAGCATGCATCCATGTTAGGGACTTTGACCTTGTGCTTCAGCTTTTCGGAGATTCAAAAATTATTGCTTAGTGAGACCAAGCATATCAATAGCATGCACAATGTCTTAGCCCCTCCATTGAAAATCTTGGGTCAACTAGTCATGTGTTCAAATATTTCAATCAACACGTGCAAAGTAAAAAAAACTCAGACGAGTCAAATACAACCAACATAGTTTGTAGGAACGAAGCTAGGAAACTTGTTGGGTCTGCTCTAAATTTTCTCTAATTCATTTGTGTCATCTCATATAAAATAGCTCTACTTAATACTAATTAGTGAATAGTTCTCAAACAATCACTAGGATCAGCTGACCCTGATGCCACTATGGCAGCTCCGTCCCTGATAGTTTGAGCTACAATAGCCTTTGCACTATGATACTCATTGATGACCCACAAGTATAGGGGATCGCAACAGTCTTCGAGGGAAGTAAAACCCAAATTTATTGATTCGACACGAGGGGAGCCAAATAATATTTATAAGCCTTAACAAATGAGTTGTCAATTTAGCTGCACTTGGAAACAGACTTGCTCGCAGCGGTTTATCAGTAGCAATAGTTTTATAGTGGTGATAGTAGTAAAATATTAGCAACAATAATAAAGTAAAGACAGTAATAATAGCAATAGTAACAGTAGGATTAAATACTGTAGGCATAGGGATGGATGAACGGGCGTTGCATGGATAAGATAATTCATGAAATCAGTGAGACATGGGCAATTGCAGATAAATAATGATAAAGCATTCTAGTACTAAACAACCATAGGCATGTGTTCCGTATATTGTCGTACGTGCTCGCAATGAGAAACTTGCACGACATCTTTTGTCCTGCCAGCCTGTTTGCAGCAGGGCCTCAAGGGAATCTACTGGTAATTAAGGTACTCCTTTTAGTAAAGTATCAGAGCAAAGCATTAATACTCGGTGAACACATGTGATCCTCACATAATAGCCATTCCCTCCGGTTATCCCAATTGCTGTCACTTTGGGGCCTCGGGTTCCGGACAACGATATGTGTATACAACTTGCAGGTAAGATCATAAACAACAAGTATCATCATAAAATAATAACAAGTTCAGATCTAAGATCATGGCACTCGGGCCCAAGGTGACAAGCATTAAGCACAACAAGTTGCAACAATGTCATAAGCACTAACAATAGATACTAGGCACCATGCCCTAACAATCTCATAGCAAATTACATGAATGATCTCATCCAATCCCTACCATCCCCTTCGCCTACAGTGGGAATTACTCACACATGGATGGGGGAGTCATGGATGGTTGATGGAGAGACATCGGTGATGAAGATCTCCTCCAAATCCCCATCCAGGCAGGGTGTCAGAATGGAGTTTCTGGTTCTGAATCGCGGTTTCTGATGGTGGCGGTGCAGTGGAAGTCTATCTGGGAAAAAAGCCGAACCCCCGATAGTTTCAGGTCGAAGGGTATATGTAGGCGAAAGGGGGGCTCGAGGAGGTGGCTGGGGTGGTCTCATCACCCCCTGGCGTGGCCAGGCCTGGGCCGCGCCCCCTGGTGGTGAGCCTGCCTCCCAGTCCCTCTCCGTCTCGTCTTCTAGCTCCGTGGGTCTTCTGGTAAAATAGGAATTTTGCAGTATTTTCCGAGATTTTTCCTGAAAGTCGGATTTCTGCACAAAAACAAGACACCAGGGCAATTCTGCTAAAAACAGTGTTAGTCCGTGTTAGTTGTATTCGAAACATACAAATTAGAGGAGAAACAATAGCAAAAGTGTTCGAAAAAGTAGATATGTTTTGGACGTATCACTCATTTCCAATCCTTTTGAGAACTTTTTGGACTAAAGGGTACAAAGAAAGCACATGTGACAATGATTTGGAGTGGAACCCCAATGAGTTTCACATGGCCTTTGCAAACCCTTATCTTGATTTTGACATTTGCTTATTTCAATTTATTACAATTGCAATGCTTCAAATGACATCATGAGCTTGAGATTCTTGAAACATTTAAATATTTTTGCAATTCATACCAAGAACATTCAATAAATTGTTGAAAGAACTAAAAGAAATCACCGTTATCTTTAGCAACAATGACAAGAGTTAAATGGAGTTGATGGGCAAAGCAATGGACGTAATAAGCACTAGGAGACTCATCCATAATAAGTTTCTGAAACCCATTAACCTTATCCTTCATGTTACTAGGCCCATCATGTCCCTTTCAACGTGCTATTGAGAAGCTCAAAGAATGATTCATCAACAGTTTCTCAATTGACTTGTTAAGTGTCAAAGATCTAGTTTCCTCAGCATGGATAATTACAAGAAATCTCTCAACCACCTTTCCAGTTATATCAACACACCAGAAGCAAAGAGCCAATTATTCTTGTTGATGATACAAATCACTAGTTTTGTCGACAAGTACTTGATGAACTAAGCAATGTGCCACTTCGTTGGGACTCCAAGTGCAGTGTGTTATAGCAAGACTAATTTTCCCCACAAGGATAACTCGGGGTTAATATCGAACTCTCGGGGAATAGTCGAAAAAGCTATCTTCGTTCTCGTCAGGTAACCTAAAAACAACCTCCTTGTCTTGCGTCCCCAACTCCACCAAGTGGTTGTCAAGAACAAGGTGTTGAATGTAAGTAAAATATAATAAAAATGCAATAAAATAAATAAGAATGCAATAATGTAAAGTTGTTTTGGGTTTTGATTGTAGATGTAAGAAAGTAAATATAATTTTGGATTTTTGGATTTAATTAATGCTAAAATTAAAAGGAAATGTGCAAGCGTTGGAAATGTGTTTCTTATGATTAAAATTAGACCGGGGTTCATGGGTTCACTTGTCTACTCTCTCATAAAGTTGTGGTGGCATTAAGCGTAAGATAGATGACTGAAACAACGACATGCTTTTATAATATTACTTAACAATATTCATATGGGCATCACATCCTAATATAAAGATGATACTACACATCTTTACTTATACTCCACTAGAAAGGAATAACCTCAAGCAATCTAGTATTAAGAATTAACAGAGTATAGCCTTAGGTACTTTGACATGATGGTGAACAACAAATATGCTACCACTTGGACATATTACAATAGAACATGGTCTATGATTGTCAACTTAGGATTCTTAGTTGTCATCTAAGAAATATAGCACGTGCATTCTTTTTATCCCTAGTGAGGTAACTACGAATTGGCAAACACCATAGCAGGTCATGAAATTGATGTCACAATTCACTACTACTACCAAGTTACTCCATCTAATACACATCATCCCCCTCATGCTCTTGCATACTAGCTGGATCAGAACAAGTAATAAAATAACGGTAACAATATGTATCTACTCATACATCAAGAACATAATAAAACATCACATCTCATAGATCATACAATAAAATAAGGACCCACCACATAGGAATTAAATAATATGGCCATAATCATATTGGGCAGCTCATATGGCATCTAAACATCATAGCACAAGAGAGGAATAGAACAAGCTACTGCCACAAACCCAGAGTGGAATACTCCCTCTCCATCATGGTGACGGTGTGGTGATGTCAGAGTGGTTGGAGAAGCGACCGGGGGCGACTCCGGCAGCGTTTCCCCCTCCAATCTTCACTGGAACAGCCTTTGCTTCATGGTTTCATGTTTCTCCACCACCTCCACAAAAGAACGCCTCGGGGGGGGGGGGGTCTTTATATAAGCGTTTTTAGGTCAAGTTGAGCAATCTGAGATGAAGACGGACGACATCGGAGGCACGAGCCCCAAACATGCATGGGTAGCGCAGCCTGGCCTAGTGGTCGCACCACCTGTACTCTTTTGGGCCTCATGGCCCTTCTCGTTGAGTTCTTGCTCTCCAGATGCTTCTTGTGATAAAATATTAAAATTGTAAAAATCCTCGGTCAATTTGAGTTCCGAAAGATCCCCGAAGCGTCAAAATACACATAACAGGGTTTTTCTGTTCTACAAAGTTATAACCAAAATAACGGGGATTGATAGAAAATCCCCATGAATCAATGCAAAACATGATTATAACATCTTAATATGTTGGAATATGCATCAATAAACTACAAAGTTCATGCATGAATTTTGCATGCATCAGTACTGCAAAAAATATTCATCTAGATTTTTAGAAGAATACTAGTTGTTTCTTTGGCACAACAACTGATAAGTTGTAGTTGTGTCTCATGGGATGTGATTCTGGAATTCTTTGGAGCATTTTTTTAGAATGTCAACATCTTCAAACTTTTATGCTTGAAGACTCAAAAGCTCAAGAAAAATTCCCCTCGTTAAATGACTCTTCATTTTCATCATGACCATAAAATCCAACCCTTGCTTTAAAGAAACCTCAAACGTTGAACAACTCAACCGATATAGATCTAGGGCTTGTTTTGTTTGAAACTTGAAGCAATAGACTCTACACTTCACTAGGTTAATGAACAAAATCATTTTTTTCTTGAGCTTCACAATGAGCACTAGTGACAACACCACAATGTTTCTTGAATCTGTTTTTCAAACGAGTTCCAATATTTGAGTCCCCCTTTCACAAAAGAACCACCACCCTTATGTTGAGCTTCATCCTTGAACAAGTAACAAACAAAGCAAAAAACTGCATCTAGATGAACACTATACTCGAGCCATTTGTATCTGTCAAAACAATGAGATGTAAAGCACCGACTATCTCCAATATCTCTTACTAGAAAATCATGTTGCCTTGGTTGACATGGCTCCATGTAATGTATCTCCTCCTATAACATCTCGGTCATTTACATTATAGTATATGATGGGAGTCCTCTTTCCTAGATCATGGTCGAATTCATAGACTACTTCATCTTCTACTACAAAGGAGCCAATCTCCGGTTCTCTACCACCACCATCATCCATATGTGGTTCTCTACCACCATTTCTATGAGTTTCACTAGTGCCAACCGCAGTTCACTGGAAGGAGGATTGCTCACATTTTCATCTTGATTTTGGCTTTCAACCTCAATAGATACCAGCGTTGGCTTTGACGTCGAATTTATCTTCGGTTTCTTTGCAACTTTATCCCACATACGTTTCAAATCAAAGTTATTGTCTTGTGTCCCCAGTTTCACCTTGGTTGGTGTGGCGTCCGACACACTAGTGGCGTGTTAGAAATGTGGCATGCCACCGGTAATGGGCTAGTGGTAGCGTGGCGTCATTTTGACACGCCACTAATATGGATTGCGTATAAGCATTCTCTAATATAGTGGTGGTGCCACGTCAAAAAACATGAGTAATTTTTTTCTCGGCTAGTATATCGTCAAAAACCGGTTTTTCTGGGTTAGCCCTGGAAAAAAATACTAACGAACAAAATGTACCGGTATTTAAATAATTTGTTCAAATTTATTTATTTTTGATAATTTTTGAATGAAATTTACAAATTTGGTTGAACAATCACAGGCGGTATTATGACTGGTATACCAGTATTTTCAGGAAAACCTGTAATGTCGTTGTCCACCTTTCCAACAAGAAAATAACCATGTTGATGAGTGTTGAACTGATGATGCAGCACAGTCAGTCAGCTAGCTAGTCATGCTCATACTGTTCTTCATAGGGACATTCCTACGGCTATGTGACTGTAGGAGTAGCACAGTAGCAGCAAGCAGAGAGAAGGAATTGCACGCAACAGGACAGGAGGGAGGGATGCTGGAAAGCTGGAGGACGATGAGCATTGGGAGGCCGGCAAGGACCCAAAAGGAGTCGGCCGGAAGCGCGCACGCGCCTGCTCTCCCTGTCTGCCAGAAAGACACCACGCATATGCATGACGCGCGCGGCTTGCTAGGCGGAAAGCAAAAGGTACGTAGTGGAAAGTTGCCTTGCGACTAACTAATTTACCCTTCTATCCCTGCTGCATGCCTTCCTACTGCTTGTACAGATTCCGATTCCTCCGATCGGCTGGGGCCTCCAAAGATTTTCCACCATCCCTCTCGATGTACGGCACCTTCACTACGTTTGAATGTCCGACGTCGTTTAGAAGAGCGCGTGCTACTCCTGCATCTATTCATGCAAGATATATACGGATATGTATTATGAGTGGATTTTTGTAGGATAGCTCCTCTTACTTTAAAATTCGAAATCAGCGTTTTAAAGTGTTTAAACGGTTAGCAAAATAATATATATGTAGATAATGTTGTGTTATCTATTCGGGGCTGCAAAAAATTAACAAAATCTGACAGATTTTGATGTTTTGAAAATATGTACTGTTCAGTACTATGGGTGTCATATTTTGTTATTTTTGCACAGCCTCGAATGTAAGGTATTTCGACTTCAAGATTTGCACGTTGGTAGAATACAACACTGTCTACCTACAGATTTAATTTCGGATTCTTTTGAAAATTGAAAATGCATTTTTGATTTATTTTTTTCAAAAATCAAGCTACATTTAGCTCGATCTACATTTGTGGTTTGGTTATGTATCATCCTATGAGAGACACTGAAATGCAATTTGGCTCGCAGGTGCATATTAACTCATTGTTTAAACATATATTTTTAAATATATAAAAAATCAGAAATAATATATGCATGTACATTGGACATTCTATGTTAGCACATAATTTTTTGGGGAAAAGAATTTTTTCTCATGTAAAAACATAAAATTCGATGCTCCAATATGACTATTCACATAATATTTTTTCTTTTTTTACACATACCACATAAAATATTCCTTTTTCCCGAAAACTTGTGAGCAAACATAAAATGTCGGGTATTTTACACGCGAAAGTTTATTTTGAATTTTTTTGACATTTTAATTTTTTTTGTATTTTCATAATATATTCATATACACTCGAGAGCCAAAACACCGCCTCCACAGAGCGCACCTCTTTATTGTTTGGACAATATGCTTGCATTAGGGGCTAACGGCCAATGGACAACCTTAAGCAGCTTGTACTAAACGATGGCTAATAATAGAGCACTACATACATGGTGTGTGTCTGTTTCTTGATGTACTCCAGTTACTAATTAAACAAACATATGTTAATCAGACGAACTGAACACTCCTGCTACTGCTGCTGGAGGTAATTGACTACTACCTATGTGCACAGGAATTCCATGTGCACAATGACCATACTGCTGCTGGAGGTAATTGACTACTACCTATGTGCACAGGAATTCCATGTGCACAATGACCAACGTTATCCCCTAAACAGGTCCAAATCGACAAAACTGACCTCTGGAGCAAAGTTCAGCACAAAATGAACTCATTCTGAAACTATTTCACAAACTAACCCTTTTTAGTAGCGCCCGCAACAGCGGTGCTATGCTCAGTTGCATAGCGCCGTGCTCTAGGGTGCTACCCTTCCAGCCACGTGGCACCATGGGGCCCGCATCCGACACCATAGCGCCGGAGCCTAGGGCGCTATGCCCTTAATGAGCCGGCCCATTAGCACTGTGCGTGTGCAGAGCTAACCGAGGTGGGAGTTTAGTCCCACCTCGGAAGCTGAGAGCCGCGCGGACCACCTTATAAGGTGGCGTGTGAGTGAGCCCTTGAGCTCCTCTCAACACTCACACCCTGCGGTTGGCCCCGTGCCCGCCACCTTGGCTGGCCTGTGGCCCTGCTCGGCTGGGCCCTGCTCAAAATCCTGTGGCCCCAGCCGGTTCTTGCGGTCTTTTTTTCTTTTTAACTAGTTCGTGTGGGACCCAGGTTTAGGTAGCGCCAGCGTCTCCGGCGCTATGCATCTGAGGGTAGCACCCTAGAGACCGGCGCTATGGACTATAGCGCCATAGGCAGAGGCGCTATGGTTTATAGGGTAACACCCTAGTCACCGGCGCTATGGTCTGTAACGCACACGACCGTGTCCAAAAATTATACTTACACTATATATATTACTGCACTAGCTATCCTATCATTCCTGCAGTAGGTAGGAATGTGCAGGGGGCACTACATCAAACGCATTGAAATGGAAGGGAATAGAGGAGAACGATGGCTTGTCGCTGTGCTGCGCCAGGTTTATTCTCTCCCTCTGCCGGTAATAACCTAACGAGATTTCTGTCTGATACAGTAGTTGGAGTGCGATGATTTTGACAAAATTAACCTTAATCGTGAACTTAAGCACGAAATAACCTGTTCGCAAAAAGATTTCACAAAATAACCTTTTTTGTAACGCCGCACGCCGTGGCTCTAAGCGAAGATGCATGACGCCACTGGTAGAGGCGTCGTACCCCTATGGCGCCTCGGTAAAGGGCGTTATGCTGCGTATGACGTGGCTTCCGTGCGGTTTTGAGGGCCCACGGGCAGGCATGCTTGACGCCTTGGTCAACGGCTCTAAGCTATAGGGTATGGCGCCGTTGACCAAGGCGTCATACCGGTTCAGCATGATTTCTCCCATCTGGCGGCTGTGCAAGCTGCCCCACCTCATTTCCCCCCTCCCCGACCCCGACCCCTTCTCTCTCTCCCTCTAACTCCCCTTACTCAAACCCCCCTCAAATCCCTCTCCTTTGGTGTGTTTCTTCGTGGATTTCGTTCCCTTTGGTTCCTAGAGGTAATCTCCCCCATCTCCCTTTGTTTTGTCCAATTAAATTTGAGCATTATGGTTCTTTTCATTGGTATGGTGAAATCCTAGATCTAGTTTAGTAATGGTGATTGTGGTTATGGGGTATGTTGTTTTTAGCAATAGTGATGGTTGTTTATTGGTATAAGGCATTTAGTTGTGGGTATTGTAGGTTAGGGCTTAGGAGAAGCAAAATCCTAGATCTAGTTAGGGTTAGGGTTAGGTTTAGGGTTAGGGTTAAGATTAGGTGTAGTCTAACATTATTAGTACTATGTCATGTTTAATTGAAAAGGTGTGCTTGTTGTGATTCATTTCAGTTGTTGTCATTGTTTTCTAGATGGCAAGAATTGTGAATGTACATCATATAGACAAGGCATCATATTTGAAAGGCAATGTCGATTGTGTTGATCCGGACGAGGTAGTCATGGTGTTTGCAAGTAGTCCGACGTATGCCGAGGTTGTTGAGAGAGTGATGATGGATTTGAAGTGGATGGAGCCAAGTGATGTGTGTGAATTGGTTGGGAGGTATAATGCCGGGTTTGGACATCACAATGTATTGAAGGTCATGCCTGTTGACTCTGAATTGAATTGGACTGCATACAAGGAGATTGTGGCGGCTTCACAAGACAAGTCTCTCGAGCTATTTGCAACAAGGAAGGTTGGTGCTCGCTTGACCATTGACTTGAATCGGCCTTCTTCCCCATATGTTGGAGATGAGCCTATCAAGGACCGTACAGTAGATGAGTACGATGTTTCGATGAGCCAACCGCCCATGAGCCAATTTCACATGAGCCCTATTCACGATGACCGATATGAAGAAGAAGAAATGGATGGTGATGACCGATATGAAGAAGAGGCAATGGATGGTGATGACCGATATAAAGAAGAGGAAATGGATGGTGATGACCAGGAGGGTGATGAAGCGGAGCATGGGCTTCGTGAAAATGATATTGGTGATGTGGAGGCAAATTGTCTAGAGGAGGACATGGACCATGACCTCCCTTATTTGCGCTCTCATGCATCGGACTCGGAGGATGAAGGGTCGGGTGAAGATGTTGATGAGGATGGGCTAACGGCTAAAGAAGCTGAAGCTCACATGAAGGTTATCGGTAGGAATCATCGTCCATCCTTATTCCGTGATCTTAGTCTTGCAGATGAGGCCAAAGTTGATGGTGGGACTAGTCGAGTGCTTGAACCTAGGGTATCTTCAAAGAAGGATAGAAAACCCAAGAAGTATGGTATTACCCTGGAGTGAAGTTCCAAAGCTTGTTGGAATTTCAAATGTGGATTAAGGACTATGCGGTTAAGTACCATCGACCATACAAGGTTATTCATTTGGACGTGAATGTGCGTTACACGGTCAAGTGTGAGGAGGACGGATGTTCATGGGTTGTTCGGGCTAGACCGGTCAAAGGAGGGCCACAATGGAAAATAACAAGTTGCCAATCTATTCATACGTGCCAAGGAAGGGATATCCGTGATACAACAACTGCAGATGATCACCGCCAACTTACCTCCGCATTCATCGCCTATAGAGTTGCTAATAACATCAAGTCACTTCCAACATACAAGATTAAAAGTGTGATTGATTTGGTAAAGGAACTATTCGGTTACAAGGTGAAGTATGGAAAGGCATGGAAGGCCAAGCAAGCCGCATTCCAGATCTTGTATGGCGATTGGGAGGAAGCCTACAACCGCCTCCCTAGGTTGTTGGGAGCTATGGCGGCAAGTAACCCAGGCACCTATCATGTGGTGGAGCCTCTTGGGTCGACGACTAGGATGCGCAACAATGAACTTGTCCGCGTTTTTGGCCGTGCATTTTGGGCGTTTGGGCCATGCATAAGGGCGTTCCAGCATTGCCGTCCGGTTATTTTGATTGATGGCACATTTTTGACTGGCGGGTTCAAGGGCACATTGTTAGTAGTCATAGGTCATGACGCCGGTGACCAATTGTTGCCTTTGGCCTTTGCTTTGGTTAGTGCAGAGAACAATGATAACTGGGAGTGGTTCATGCATCTAGTGAGGACCAAGATTATAGCACCGGAAAGAGAGGTTTGCATCATCTCGGACCGCCACAAGGGGATACTCAACGCGGTTGACAAGGACATTCCAGGGTATGCTCGTGTGCACCATCGATGGTGCATGAGGCATTTTGTGTCCAACTTCTTTAGGGCTTGTGGGAACAAGGAGCAAGCAGATGATCTACAAGATTGTTGTCTCGCCTTCACAGCTCGACAACTTACCACATAGCGGAGCTCTCGTGTGGGATCATTGCCTCTACCCTCCCTTACACGTTTGTTGTAGTCCAATTTAGCCATGTATTGATCATCAGGATACCTCCCATCCGCTAGGTCTGTGGATTCAAATGCGGCCGGCCTTATGTACAAATGAGACACTTTACGAAGCCACACAAGGTAGGTGTTGAATGCTTCGCTATCGAAGGGCATAACAGGGGCAGGAATATAGTCTTTGGCTGACATCGTGGCAACAGGGCTCTTGAACTTCTTGATGAAGTGGTCATGTCTACTGGGCCAGTTCTTCTCGGCTCTTTGCTTTATTTTGTCCCACCTACATATGAAATTTCATTATCATTAGTAAAGTAAAATGCATACAATATGTGTGCAAGTCTTCATAAAGGTTTACGTATAACTCACCCGTGGAGGTCTATCCTTGTGTCCTTGTACGGTGGCGGGGTAACCTGAAACAACCCAAACTGTCTCATAACCCGGTCAGGAAGATGGTACTCGACAGCATAGACACATATCATCGGGCCCTTCAAGTGCCAAAGATGAGCATCTTCAAAACACTTGTAGTTCAATCTGAACAAGATATTCTGACCTACACGCCCTGGCGGTCCATATGGCTCCCATTCAACCTATGCAAAACAACACTCCAGATGTGAGAACAACATGGTAGAGGTATATGTGAACATAGTGAAACAAAGCAAATCACCACCTTTTCCGGTGTGAGCGCATCTATCTCGCTGGTGAACCTCTCGTAGGCTTCCACTGTATCTCCATGCCAGGGTTCAGTGCAGTCCCACATGAACGCCCATGTAGGCTGATGATACGTCTCAAACGTATCTATAATTTTTGATGCTCCATGCTTGTTTTTACACCATTTGCCTATTGTTTCGTTACACTTAGTGGCACTTTTATACAATTTCTGGAACTAACCTATTAACGAAGTGCCACAGTGCCAGTTTCCTGTTTTCTGCTGTTTTTGTGTTTCAGAAGTGATACACAGGAAATATTCTCGGAATTGGACGAAACAAGTTCCTGAAGACTTATATCACGGGGAAGCTTCCAGACATCCGAAGAAGAGACGGAGGAGGGCCACGTGGGCCCCACATGCACAGGCGGCGCGGCCAGGCCCCTGGCCGCGCCACCCCTGTGTGAGGGGGCCTGGTCCCTCCTCTGACATCGCCCCTTCGCCTATAAATACCCTCCGACGAGAAAAACCTAAACGCCCGATCAGTTTTCCAGAATACATCGCGATCCGCCGCCGCCGTCGACCCGAAGATCGGGAGGGTCCAGAAGCTCTTCCCGGCACCCTGCCGGAGAGGGGAATCGCCACCGGAGGTCTTCTTCATCGCCATGCTTGCCTCCGTAGCGATGAGTGAGTAGTCTACCTTGGACTATGGGTCCATAGCAGTAGCTAGATGGTTGTCTTCTCCACTATGTGCTTCATGTTTAGATCTCATGAGCTGCCCTACATGATTGAGATCACCGTTATGTAATTCTATGATGTTGGTTTGTTGGGATCCGATGAATATTGGTGTTTATGATTAAGTTGCTGTACTGAATTATATCTTTTGTTATCTCTATGTTGTTTATGATCTTGCATGCTCTCCGTTGTTAGTAGCTATCTTGGCCGAGTAGTTGCTAGTGACTCCAAGAGGGGGTATTTATGCTCGATAGTGGGTTCATGTCTCTATTTCACCTGGGGGAGTGACAGAAACCTCTAAGGTGGTAGATGTGCTGTTGCTACTAGGGAGAAAACAACATTCATATGCTCAAGGGCATATGCTTTGTTTACATTACACACTTTGCTTAATGCAATTATCTGTTGTTCGCAACTTAATACTTCTAGGGTGTTCGGATGATATCCCCGGGAGTGGATTATTAGTCATAGATGCAGTTGGATGGCGGTCTATGTATTTTGTTGTAATGCCCAGAGTAAATCTCATAGTGATCTTCTTGACATATCACGTTATCTTTATTCTATCAATTGCCCAACTGTAATTTGTTTACCCAGCATGTTATTTTATCTATGGAGAGACACCACTAGTGAACTGTGGACCCCGGTCCTATTTTAATCATATTGCTATCACCTGTTTACTTTTCCCGCACTGTTTACTTTACTCGCACATTACTACTGTTTTCCACTCGATACACTCATAACCTTTGTTTCAAGCAAACCGGTGAGATTGACAACCTCATCGCAAGTTGGGAACAAAGTATTTGTTTGTGTGTGTGCAGGTTCCACGTTGCAGCTAGCAAGCAAAGCTTGGACGAGGCGCCATATATAAATTGTCCGCTGCTGTCGCAAACTAGCAAGCATCACCTTCAGTCGTCACCGTCTCTCCTCTCCAAGATCGACATACCTTGGTATCTTAACTGAGGGAAAACTAGCCGCTACACTCATCATACCTTCCTCTTGGGGTTCCCAACGGGCTGGTCATTCGCCACGCATAAGGATAGTTTGCTCCCACATCAACTTGGAGTAGCAGCTGACGAAGCGGGTCGTTAGTCCCCGGCCAATCATTGTGCTTCAGCTCAATGGGACGCCCAACTGGCAAGTGGCACCACGACCAAATGGACAGAAGAAGCATACAACCACCAATACTGGCACCTTTGCCAGTCCTGCAACACGCCTCGTCCAACTGCCCACACACAACAATCACAGTATATTTATCAACTAGTAAATAGAAGCATGAGATAGTGAAAACTATCATAGTTCGACGGTGTAGTACCTGGCGGTACAAGTAGGCGAGTGCAGCTGTTCTCCAACTGAGATTAAACTCCCATCCAGCAAAAAGCTTGAGCCACATAAAAGCAGCGTTCGTGCCCGTGGCATCCGAGAAAAGAACACGACTAACGACATACCATAGGTATGCCCGGGCATACCTCTGGATCACCTCATCGTTGGCGTCATCGGGGCACTTGTGAAAATTTTCCTGTATCCATGGATAGGAAGCACCCGCCGACACACCTTCTTTCGTCGGCGCCATCCCGATCATCTGGGTCATTTGCTCACGCCAATCAGTGGAATCAGAGCTCACACAAACAGGCTGCCCTCTAATGGGAAGTGCCAGGATCATGGAGACATCCTGCAAAGTAACGGTCATCTCACCACACGGCAAGTGGAAACTGTGTGTCTCCGGCCTCCATCGATCAACAAGAGCTGTGATAGCACACGGGTTCATATGTGGCGTGGATCGGGAGACAAGCTGCACGAAAGGGAGAAGTCCGGTCTTCTCGACATACGGCCTGTAGCGCTTGTCATATGGCATCTTGTTGTCACTAACCCCATGAGACCTCAAGTGCAACCACTTCAACCTCTGCAATACAACAATAAGGTAAAAAATATTAGCACGAAGCAGACAATAATGTTATGCTGTCTAATATGGCGCCGTGTGTGGTGGCGTCATGAAATGATAGATGCCGCAAAACTGGCCTAAACAGCAGGAATACTGACACATTTCAACATATACAGCAGGAATATTGAGACATTTCAACATATAAACAGCATGAATATTGACACAAACATCAAGTTCTAGGTTGACAAACACAAACATCAAGTTATAGTCAAAATGGGTTATTACCTCTCCCTTCACCGCCATAGCCCGAGCACGGTGACGTACATCATAGTGGTCATGCAAAATAGATTCGGGCTCCATTCTACAAAAGTGGATACACTACATCATCAAATTTATATTCAATGTATCATATACTAAAACTATACACAATGTAAAATTTTCTCTATGTAAATTTGATTTATAACATTTACACACACAAAGGTATGAATATGATTTTACAAACATTACCAAAATATAAACTATATATCTTCATTAAAAATCACTAACATACATGCATACATATATGAATTAACATGAACTATTTGAGATTTTCCACAATAACATGTAGCCTCTAAATACATAATATAGATGTGAGCTAACTACACATAGTAAATCCATAACATCTAGCCTCTAAATTTTCGGATTTAACCAAATACACCAAATTTCGGATCTAACCAAATAGCACAAATTTTCGATTCTCACATCTAGCTTCGAAATCAAGTCACCAATCTCAGATTAAGCTACACATATCTAGTCCAAAACATCAACCAAATCCGAAAAAAAGATTCATAATAAGATGAACTAGGGTTCATATGAAATAGAGGGCAAGCTAGTGGATTACCTCAAAGAAGAAGGAAGGATTAGAGAAGAGAAGAGCCCGCCGCCGCCAGGGAGATGAGGGCCGCCGCCGCCAGAGGGATGAAGGGCGCCGCCGTCGCCAGGGGTAGGGGGTCTCGGTCGCAGAGGGAAACAGGGTCGGGGTTGGGGTAACGGGGTAGGGGTCGGGCCAGAAGTTTATGCTTCAACAGGCATAACGCCATGGGCCAGAGCGCCATACTACGCGGGCCGACGCCGCGGTCCATGGCGTCAGACGTCCTTATAATGGGCCCACATATACACGTCAGCAGGACTACGAAGCCGTGGACCATGGCGTTATGGTGTGCACACGGCGCCGGCGACCATGGCGTCATGCTTCTTTGCTTAGAGCCACGGCGTGTGGCGTTACAAAAAAGGTTATTTTGTGAAATCTTTTCGTGAACAGGTTATTTCGTGCTTAAGTTCGTGATTAAGGTTAATTTTGTCAAAATCGTCTTGGAGTGCGGGCTACTGCATCTTTCCATGCAAGATACAGATACCACTTCTGGTCAGGACAGTATGTCTGCATTTGGGGAATGGATAATGAACAACCTTAAGCAGATACGATTAGTTTGTACTCCAGTATGTCCGTATACTGTCACTTCACTTAGTTAATTATGAACTGATCATTTTAATCATACCAGCGGAACACTCCTGATGGTACTGGCGGAGGTAATTGACTATACTTATGTGCACAATGACCAAAATGCTATCCCTAAAACAGAATAACTTATATACAGTAGGTACTTAGGTGCAGGCAGTACATCGAACGCATTGAAATGGAAGGGAATAGACGGGAATGTTACCTTGTCGCTGCGCTGCGCCAGATTTATTCCCTCAGATCTGTGTCTGATCTTCGAGCAGCTGGTGCTGATTAGCTAGTGATCAGATCACGGTGTGCATACATACAAGCAGCTGGTAGATGCCAGAGACAAAACGGCTGCTTGTTTAGGGATAAGGGCCACAGGACAAACTAATGAGCTGCAACTTTCGTTACTACTCAGAGGACAGGCATTAATGAACAAAAGCGTTCGGCTGGCCCATGTGCATGCTCATCTACTGCGTGAACGTACACGGCCAGTGAATCAATATGTGTAAAATCCCCCCTTGTAGATTATTTTTAACCTATAAAGCTACGTTCAAATTTACCAACACAAAGGAACTTTCTTTTTGCACTTCATTTTATGACTTAACCAGCTACTACCCTCTTTGATAATTATTGACGTGACTTAGTTCAAATTTGAACAAAATTAAACTATAATCACGTCAATAATTATGAAACCAAGCGAGTAGCCGTTAGTGGTGTGATGGAGGAATGCCTGCATATAACATATACATATAGAATTCCCTCCATCAATAAAAGGATGTCTTAGATTTACCTAAATTTAAATGTATCTATATATGGAGGCTCCAAGCAGCGTCGACGGTGGTACTCGCCGGCATGGTGCCGCGGCGTATCGGCAGCGGCCGCGGTGTACCTAGGTGATCGCGCGCAGGGCGGTGGTGCCGCCTAGCACCACGATGGTGTCTGTGTGGATGGTCCGGTAAGACCGTACGAGTCTTCTCATCGGTCTAGGTTGCGGAAGGTAGCGGTGGCGGCGACATCCGAAGCGAGCGCGATGGTGCAGCTACGCGGATATGCGGGGCGAATCTAGAATCCTAACTTGCACGGTACAGTTGGGTGGCTTCTCATCTTGTTGGGGAACTAGCGATGGAGTGCCATCGTTGTGCTTACTGGAATTGTTTGGTGATTTTAGCTTGTATGATCTTTATATGACTTTTGCTAGTCTTTATTGTTTTAATAATAAATAAAGGCTATATGCATCACTTGATGCAGAGGCTTGGGCTCCAGTCCCGATTTTAGAAAAAAAAAACTATATCTATATATTAAATAGTGTTTATATATATATATATATTCAACTTTAGATAAATCTAAGACATGATTTTATGAATGGGAGAGTAAAGGTGACGAATGACGGTAGTTTCTAAACTAAAATAATGAATCACAAGTTTATCCCCTCGGAGTTGGAGGTGCAGGACTCAGGACTCAGGAGGCAGGTAGGTGAGGAGTGACAAATAGTAGCGGCAAAGTGGATGATGGGCTAGCAGTAGCAAGGCAAGGCGCCAAGGACAAGACTGCTCCGTGTTTAGGGGCAAGCGCCACAAGACAAAACAGGGGCACGTTAAGCACGTAACAACCTTCGCTTTGCCAACTGCAGTGCGGGGACTCACTCCACTGATAAAGTGGTAAATTCCACGACCCTGCTTTCCTTTGGCTGCATCCCAACCCAAAACACAACAGGTAGCCTAGAGACTACGTGCTCTGGGAATGTACTGATTGCTCCGCCCGGTTCCGGTGCTGCCTAGCTAGTCGTAGCATCAAAGTGAGCGCCGGGGATGCGCGTGCATGCACGCTCGGCGACGCCAGCTTTCGACATTTATTTTGGTTCACCCGGACCACATTCACCCATACTTTCAGTGCCATCGGTAAAAACAAACCCACTCCTCTCAACTCCACTTGCCCCACAATCAGGCTAAGTACTCCCTCGGTTAGAAATAATTATTGGTGATTTTATATAATTTAGTATAAAATTTGTATTAAGTTATCGACGCTTATTTCGATCGGAGGGAGTAAGAACAAAGATGTGTTGCCTTTCTACGGCATGTTGCCTAATGGTAAGTATCCAATACATCTTACTTAAAAAAAATACGAGGAAGCAAGCAATGCAGAAAGAACCTCGTGTATATTGTTGCAAATATACTGTTTCAACGTCCGAAATATAGTGAGAATGAGCAGAAGAATGAGGGGAGCCTGGGATTTTGTTGAAAATTGCTGCAATGTCGAAGCCTTAGCTTCCATGGTTGGTTAAGCACGAAAAGTGCGTATACCCTGATTATCCCGCAATCCCAATTGCAATTGCATGATAGTTTCATCGCTCCCTTACCGCTATGGTGTGCAGGATCGATCTAGTCTTTGCGCAATTAGGCGTAAAATTCATGTATCCTTTTGTTTTACAGGAATCACATTTCCACCTGAGGTGGGCATTGTCATGATCAAGCGTGTTGATACCAAGATTTATCACAACTAGTCAATGTTTGGAATGGATGTAAAATTAGTGGGGCCACCGGTATTTAGTTCAAGTTGAGTTAAATACCAGTTAACCCACTATTTTTACACCTAATCCAAACATGAACCTATTTTTTGTAGGAATAGTTGGTCCTGCGTAATTGTAATAACTTGTTTTGTTAACATATTAGATTTCATGTTATTCTTTCTTTGAAATATTAGTTTCAAAATAGAGTAGTAATTTGGGCTAGATGAGTCCCCTTAAAAAACTTCTCTGAGTTGAGGAAAAAATAGGAATAAAGCTTGGAACATGAATATAAGTTATTGGGCCCAAACTTACCCATTTACCGAACCATCCATCCAGGCTGGAAGGTTGCCCAGCTAAGAGTCACAACGGCCCACAAATGGAAGAAAGGAGAACAAAACAATGGAACGATAGACAGAAAACCTTACCCGTACTAATCCGGTCATGGTAGGACCAAATCCTTCCGCAGCTATGGCGGCGGCGGCGGCGGGCACGCCGGCGAGGGCTTGGTGGCGGCCGGAGATTCCAGCGACCCGGGCGGCCGCAGCTGGCAGCTCCTTCTTCCGTCCTGGAGCTAAGCGCTTGTGAGGCCTCTTATCTATCCTCCGTTGTAATTAAGCTTCGATTTCATGGTTTTCTTGTCGAATTAGTGCTCTGCTTGAGCGAGAAGTGGTTCTATGGCATCACAGCATGGGTTTTGTGGTTGTTAATTTAGGTTAAAGTGGGATCTTGGGATTCTTGAATCTTGGTCTTTGCAGTTGCACACTTCTGTTAAGTACTGTAATTATGCCTAATTAGGACAGGATGCCACGGAGTACTACTACTATTTATTTTCCCCTCCATGAATCCATCAGTATATTTTTTCCGAGTCGTGTAGTAAATTAAAACTCCCCAACATAACATTGTATATCTCTTGAATGAACTGTGAAAACTGAGTCTGAATTGAAGTGGCAATTGTGATCACACCATGGCACTAGCTGAATAGCTTAATATTGCTTTCTCTTAGTCTTGGCCGATTACGCTGTCCCTCAACGCAGTTATCTAATCTAGTAGCAGTAGTAGTTTTGCAGTCACTCCCACCTCAACCGATTGTCCGTAACATCTTGTTATTGATCGAGTATTTGCCACTATGTTGCTTCCTTTCACTATCTTGGTTCACAAACTCTATATCAGTCTTAGCATGCTTTGTACATAGTGGTTTAGCTCAATGTTAGCATTTAAAACTTTAAATTCAGCACTGTTACTAGTAGTTTAGATTTCTTTACTCTCACATCGATGATCTCTCTCTTAAACTTTGGACTATTGGGATGGTAAATGTGTTGCTGACCATGTTGCAACATATCTTTTCCAGCAGCGAAGGACTTCAAATGACGAACACCCACCTGCACCCTAAAGCGAGCACCCGTCTGCACGTCAAGAGTGGGGAGGCAGCAGAAGGGAGCCCAAATGCCGATACCGACACTGAGAACTCCGAATCTGCTCACGTCGTCGTCGACGAGGAGACCCTCCGTCATGACCTGGAGACAGCAATCGAGGAGGAGGACTACACCCAGGCGGCCCGGCTCCGGGACGAGCTTAGGCACCTCCGGGAGGACGGACGGTCTTCCCTCCTGGCAGCGAACGCGCGGTTTTACGACGCGTTCCGGGATGGTGACCTGGCGGCGATGCACGCGCTGTGGGCTAAGGGGGACCATGTGTATGTGGTGCACCCGTCAGCGGGGCGGATCGCGGGCTACGAGACGGTGATGCGGAGCTGGGAGATGGTGTGCGACGCTGACTACGAATTCCCGCTCCGGTTCGACCTGCAGGACGTGGAGGTGCATGTCAGGGGCGACCTCGGGTACGTGACATGCTTGGAGATGGTGAAGACGAGGGGCAGCGGCAGCTGGGGCAAGCAGATCGCCACCAACGTCTTCGAGAAGGTCGCTGGCGAGTGGCGGATGTGCATCCACCACGCCTCCCACCTGGACGACGACGAGTGATCATCCATTGATTCTGGGAGATCCATGTGCAAGCTCAAGGGCGGTGAGGTTTTGCGGTACAGACGTGAGCGTATAGAGATCATACATTACTATTCGGCAGAGTTGGAGACATTCTGTTCTATATTTTCCTATAGTTGTTGCATTTTTGTACCATCACAATCACACAGTATTTTTGTAACATCAGTCACACAGTATTTTTGTAACATCAGTCACACAGTATTTTTGACGAATCAGATACTCCCTCCGACTCATATTACTCTTCACTAATATAGATGTATCTAGACATATTTTAGTGGTAGATACATTTGTATTAGTGAAGAGTAATATGGGTCGGAGGGAGTACCAAAAACCATGATGGACTGGCAGCAAGATGTTCGTGTTTTCTTTCCGGTCTATCTGGTCGCAGCAAAATGTGACATGATTTTAACCAGGAAGCAACTGAAGGCGCAGTGAAATCAGGAGATTCTAAAAAAAAGCAGAGGACATTGAGGCACAACTGGTAACCAAATAAGCAAAAACTCTACAGATGTGTTGTCCCGGCGCGGTCTGCGGCGCCGTCGGGCTTCAATGATGTCATCTTTGCCTCCTCGCCCCATCCCAGCATGGTTATTCGACAGGTGTTGCAGATGCCTCGTTCATGGTCATCGAGCGGCTGTTTGCAGAGATCCCTTCCGGTGCTCTCGCTGTTTGGAGAACGGCCATCATGCGCGCGATTGTCGCAATCCGTGGCGCCCTCTTAGCTCGCTAGCATGCCTTGCTGCACCGCCAGTATCCCGCCTCAGTGCCGAGAGTGTTCATGTTCCAACTTCATCTATGTGTGCAATGGGATCCATGCCCCCTCCAAGGGGCTTCGTTGTGGATCTTGGGCGTCGGTCGTGTCTTCTCCCTCTTGCTCGTTGCCCCTCTCCGATGTGGTATGGCAGTCTGGTATGGCTGCTCAGGCTGAGCAGCTGCAAGGCTGCCTGGCGCGAATTGGGAGCTTTCTTGAGCGGGCAAAGGCGGCTCTAAGCAGGCTCTCTCTTTTGCCGGCTGTGTTGAAGACTGCTCCTACGTCGGGTCTTGGTGAGGCCAGTGTTGGTTCCTCGGAGGATAGGGGAGCGGAGCTATATGGCTCTTTCTCTCCTCGTGCTGGGGACATACCGTTGTTGTTGTCCTCCTTGCCCTATGCTCCATCTTCCTTTGAGAGCGAGCCTATAGCCGCAGTTGTGGCTCCGGTGTTGCAGACCATGCCCGAGCTTCAGGAGCTTTGTGCGACCCCTGATTTGGCTTTGTCTGTGGAGCATGTGAAGGAGGATGCGCCGGTGATATTGAGCTTGGCTCAGCGTTCGAATGTGGGCTCCACACCCATTTCACCCCGGCCGCTATCTAATCCTGATGCACTCTTTGCGGAAGAGATTTGTGACTTGCTCAGCAAACTGGATGTTGCTATTCCGGGATTAGGAAGGGCGATTGCTTGCCTCCTAACAGGAACGACAATCAAGGACAAAAGCAAGAAAGTGGGTGATTGTCCTCGGACCGACATCCGGAAGAAGAAGAAGCCACTTAGGTGCAAAGACATCAAGAGTGGAGCCATAGGAAAGATGCATGCGGCTCTTTGATGGATAATCTTTCTCGACTCGTCTTCGTGGTTTGGATTGTTATGTGGCTTCCGTGATATGCATTAGGTGTTCTTATAAGGGCTTCGTTGCTTTATTCAAGAGTAAGGGGCAGCAGTTGTGTTGTGTCGGGAGAGTTCAGCAAGCGGTATGTGCGGGTGTGATGTTTACTCTCTTTGTGTGTTCTTCGTGTGTTGTGTGTTTGTATTGGTTTTCGCCCGATTTTCCATAAATTAACTGGGCAATTCTCTTCTTCTTAATTAATCGATTGGGGCAAAACTTTTTCGCCCCCGTTTCAAAAAAAAAAAAAAAAAAACAGCGGCAGAGTACAGTTATTGCTCAACAAGGCAAAACTCAGACACAAGTTCACATGACAGATATACTATTTCAAACACCATACTGACAGAATATATATAGGAGATCTGTAGTAGATATTGTAACTAACTAGGCCTAGGTGTTGCCCACTCCACATGGAGGATAAGGTTATCGTAACCATACCCATTGAGCTTGCTGATAGCCTTCTCAGCATCCTCCCTGTGGACAAAGTTGACGAAACCAAAGCCCCTGCTGTATCCAGTCTTCTGATCCACCGCAACATAGACACGGCTGACCGGGCCAAATGTGCGGAACAGTTCAAGGAGGTCAGGCTCACGGGTGTCCTCTGATAGATTGGTAACACGGACAGAGTTCTCATCGTTCCTGCGCCTCATGTCATGTCCAGCATCTTGCACTGCGCCAGCCCTCAACCTCGGAGGAACGTATGATCCCTTAGCAGCACCACCACCCAATGCTGGAGGTCCTTCGGAAGTAGGAGGCCTGTCAAGAGTATCTGGAGCCGGAGCAAGGTCCTTGTAGGGGCACTTTGAGGTCCAGTGGTCACCCTTCTTACCACAGGTTCTGCAAACCATGAGAACAGCACCTCCCTTGCTTGCCAGTGGATCACCAGAAGCACTTGGTTCATCAGCTTTGCTCCCTACAATTAATTGAGGGGTTAAAAAATCAAGAGCACTGAGATAGAGCAAAGCCAGCTAGTTTAATGGACTTGGGAACAACAATAATGAGGTGATTATTAACAAGAATTTGTAAAATCAGCAATATAAAGAAGTCCCATGTTTAGAGTTTGAGCAGAGCACAGGTGAAGGCTAAACAGACAGTTTCACATCAGTGGCACAGTAATGCAAGAGCACACACGAAGGCTAAATAGACAGTAAAATATCCATGGCACTAACACAAGGTTAAGTTAAGGTGGGCTACGGAAGAAAGAGAAGCTAACATGCCCCAGTGATGAAGAGTCATCATTTAGGAACAAGTGTGTTATATAATAAACAAACCTTTAACCTATTCATACAAAAGCATACATTAACTGAACGCCAATACGATAGGCAAGATAGACAAGAAAACAACTGTGGCATGGTATGCAAGGTTAAGTTGGGTGGGCTACAAAAGAAAGACAAGTTAAGTAGTTAACATGCCCCAGTGATGAACAATGATCATTCAGGAACCAGTGTGCTATATAACAAACAAACCTTCAACTTATTTGACCGCAGCATCCATTAACTGGACTGAAATAATAGTGCCAACATGATCGGCAAGAGCAGGAAATCATCTAAAGTGCAGAAAATAAAATACGTGTCTTTGGTGACATAACCATCGCATCACAATAGGAATAAGACAATGTGGGCATTTTTCAATAGGAATAAAATTTCTTGTACTCCAATACTAACAGTGCACTAGAACTTCAACTGGAAACCCCGTGCGTTCGGCCCGCGCATGTGCCGTGGATATGCGTATCGTGCCTGGAGGGTTCACGTGGCGCAGTTGAGCTGTGGGACATCCGGCCGAAATATTTCTCTTGGGCGCACCCACGCAAAGGCACGGACACGGACGAACCCCTTTTTTCTAGGGAGAACCGTGGTCTAGCATTCTACGGGCCTATACTTCAATCACCTACATAACTGGAACATAATTCAGT
This sequence comes from Dactylis glomerata, assembly GCA_007115705.1. Taxonomy (NCBI): domain Eukaryota; kingdom Viridiplantae; phylum Streptophyta; class Magnoliopsida; order Poales; family Poaceae; genus Dactylis; species Dactylis glomerata. The sequence continues at coordinate 284,881 of QXEO01001984.1, read as the reverse complement.
TATCCAAATAACCTATGTAGACCTCCAGACTAAATTGCAGCTTCTCTTAATGTATAGATTAATTTTCATAACAAGCTTACGGAATTATATCAGCATTGCTTCAAAACATACCATAGCAACCATTCTATTTAGTGTTCCCCCAAGTCCACCCCGATTTATTGCATATCAACAAGAAATACTTACTATACACATGTTCTTAGATGTGTATGTAAACAATAAACATAACACAGACAGCTTATAGTATACTAGACAGACAGATCCCCAATTTTGATTCAATGATGCTACAATGGATATCATCAATCCAACCTAATTTGACCTACATAGCAGTTGAATAGAACCAGATGAATCGACGCAGATCAAAATGGTCTAGCATTCTAAATGGCCTGTACTTCAATCACATACATAACTGGAACCTAATTCAGTTATCCAAATAACCTATGTAGACCTCCTGACTAAATTGCAGCTTCTCTTAATGTACAGATAAATTTTCAATATCAGCATTGCTTGCAAACATACCATAGCTACCATTCCATTTCGTATTTCGAGATGATATGCAGTAACTCGGGTTGAAAACATACCATGGCTACCATTTCTAGTATAGAACTGTCCCTTGGCCAACACGCAGCAGTTGAATCGAACCAGATGAATCGACGCAGGTCTAAGTGGGGATGCACACAAGAAATGGACGAACCTGGGGCGCGCGGGCGCTCGAGGATGATCTCCTCGGTGGAGACGACGGTGAGCCGCGCGGAGGCGTCGTCGCCGCTGGCGGCGTCTCCGAACTTTGACCAGTTGCGGCGCTCGACTGCCGCCTTGGAGAGGCGCGCGCGGGCGAGCTTGCGGACGCGGGTGGTGGTGGTGACCTTGACCTTGTTGCCGTCGTCGTCGAAGCGGTATTCGATCGTCTTCTTGAACCCGTTCTCGTCGGGCCCGATGACGACGCGGGGCGGGAGGAGGAAGTCGAGGTCGCCCCCGTCGTCCTCGTCCAGCTCCCCCCATCGGATCTTCGCCGCCGCCATGGTTGTCGCCGGTGGTTCGCCGGGGCGATAGGGGTTCGGTGTGCGGCGGCGAGGGAGCAAGGCTCGGTGGTTTGGCTGCAATTTGTTGATGTGTGGTTGCGATTACGTTTCCGGTTCCGGACAGATTTTTTCAGCAAGGTCGTGTCGCCGGAGATGGGGTACAGACTGGGCCTTGTCCAGTGTGCTACAGCCCAATATCTCGTCAGAATGTTCCTGGTTTTTCAAGTTAAAACCGCAGCATATAAAGTACATCCAAAGTTGTATTGTGTGCTTCCTATGGAGGCTCCATGGCAGCAGAAAATAACAGATCAACGATGTTTCATGATGCTAAAACGACGGATTCAGTTACAACTTTGGAATGGTATTATTCTCACCCAATCCACTCAATTAGAAATATTGAGATACAAAATTCGAACGTATTGACAGAAAATACTCATGTGAAATCTGCAGTAGGCATACTAACTAGCTAGGCCTGGGTGTTGCCCACTCCACATGGAGGATGAGGTTATCGTAGCCATAGCCATTGAGCTTGCTGATAGCCTTCTCAGCATCCTCCCTGTGGACAAAGTTGACGAAGCCAAAGCCCCTGTTCGCTCCAGTCCTCTGATCCAGCGCAACATAGACACGGCTGACCATGCCAAATGTGCTGAACAGCTCGCGGACGTCAGGCTCACGGGTGTCCTCTGATAGATTGGTAACACGGACAGAGTTCTCGTCGTTCCTGCGCCTCATGTCGTGTCCAGAATCTTGCACTGCGCCATCCCTCATCCTTGGAGGAACATATGATCCCTTAGTTGGAGGTACATCAGAAGTAGGAGGCTTGTCAACAGTATCCGGCGCTGGAGCAAGGTCCTTGTAGGGGCACTTTGAGGTCCAGTGGTCACCCTTCTTGCCGCAGGTTCTGCAAAGCATGAGAACAGCTCCTCCCTTGGTTGCCAGTGGATCACCAGAAGGACTTGGTTCATCAGCTTTGCTCCCTACAATTAACTGAAGAGTTAAAACTAAAGAGCACCGAGATATAAAGAATCCAGCTAGTTCAGTGAACTCTGGAACTACAATAATTTAGTGTTAAACAAGGAATGAGTACTCTTGGCAATATCAAGAAGACTTATATTACTGTTTGAGCAGAGGACATGTGATAGCTACATATAGATAATAAAACATCCACGTCGCAGACTAATTTTTGGTGAGCCAATAATGAACAATCATTGTACAGGTATGGAGGAACCAGTGTGTATATAACAAACAGACATTTAACCTACTCGACCGCAGCATCCATCAACTATTCAACTGGACTGAAATAATAGTGTCAACATGATCGCCAAGAGCAGGAAATCAACAAAAAAATGCGGAAAGTAAAATTCGTGTATTTGACTGACATAATCATCGCATTACAAGAAACTAGAAAAAGACCGTGTGCCCGTTTTCAATGATGGCAATGTATTCGAATTAACTTTTGTACTCCCTCCGTCCCGGTGTATAGGTCCTGCGCGTACCATTAGAAAGTACATAATCTGAAGTGATATATATTTTGTAGTATATATCTTATATTACGTTGATCAAAATAATGATCTAGAGATACGCGCAAGACCTATACACCGGAACGGAGGGAGTACTCCAAAGCCAACAGTTCATTAAAACTTCAACTGGAAACCCCATGGTCCAGCATTCTATATGGCCAGCACCTAATACCTAAGTCCTAACTCAAGCAGAATAGAGCTATCCGAAGAACCTATCTAGACCTCATGACTCAATTACATTCAACTACGGCTTCTCTCATTATATATATAACTTATTAATCTTCGTAACAGCTTGCAAAGCCATTGTTTCAAAACATATCAATCGTACCAATGTTCGCTAGTATTTCACAGCTATCTATCTATTTACTGTCCTCCCAATATCTACCAGGATTAATCGCCTACCAACTAGAAATATTTACTGTAAAGTGTTTTTACTATCAGTACAACATAGATAGGTCGCCAATCTCGATTTTATAATGCTGCAATGCATAACATCAATCTAACCTATGTTTAACCTAGGGATATCCTAGCAACACAGTAGTTGAACTGAAACTGATAATCGACGTAGAATGTCCACAAAACATGAACGAACCTGGGGCGCGCGGGCGCTCGAGGAAAATCTCCTCAGTGGAGACGACGGTGAGCCGCGCGGAGGCGTCGTCGCCGCTGGCGGCGTCGCCGAACTTGGCCCAGCCGCGGCGCTCGACTGCCGCCTTGGAGAGGCGCGCGCGGGCGAGCTTGCGGACGCGGGTGGTGGTGGTGACCTTGACCTTGTTGCCGTCGTCGTCAAAGCGGTATTCGATCGTCTTCTTGAACCCGTTCTCGTCGGGCCCGACGACGACGCGGGGCGGGAGGAGGAAGTCCAGGTCGCCCCCGTCGTCCTCCTCGAGCTCCCCCCATCGGATCTTCGTCGCCGCCATGGTTGTCGCTGGTTCGCTAGTGGATCTCAGGGGCGATAGGGTTCGTGGTGTGCGCGGAGGAGCTAGGGCTTTGTGGTTCGGTAGCGATTTGGGATGTGTCGTCGCGATCAAGTGTAAGGATTTTATTAAGGGAGGACGTGGCGTCGGAGATGGATACGGACCGGACTCCTGGAAACAGTTTGAGTCGGTTCCCAACAGGGCCTGCGTGTGGGCCTTGTTGGATCGCAGTCATGTGCTGCAGGCCTGCAGCTCAAAATCTCGTGTTCTTAATCTTTCACTTCTCTTTTTTCCTTACAACTAGGAAATATGCCCGTTGCATCACTATTGACGACGCCTCTATGGTTTGTTTTATGTCGTCGTGGACATACCACTCATGGGCGCAGCCAGACTAGGACATGGTATACAAATGTGCACCTATTAATTTTGATAAAAAGCTTAATTACCTATATATAATTATATGTGTAGTATAAATAAGCAATTTTTTTTGGAGAAGTTGTGATTTTAGTGGAGTATATACACCCAATGTTTGCATGCTAGCTCCACCACTGATGCCACTCATCTCGTGCTCTCCGCGTAGAGCACCAAAGCCTTCACAATGTACACTATTTCGCTGTCACTCCTTACGAAGACCCTCATGAGCCGCGTGCCCTCTACGGTGTTTATTGCTGCATGTGGTTCAGTGCACGACCAGATCATCCCATCCACATGTCCCTTCCCTAAAACAGACATTCAACCGTCAATTGTTGTCGATGAGCACATGCTTGCTCTCCCCCCTTTTTGATAATTAGAAAAATCTTTACTCTCTTAGAACCCTAGGCCAACCAACTGAACAAATCGGAGCATCTGCCCGAGCTACGAAAATGTCCACCGCTGCAAAGGCAATAACCATCGAGCCCACCGACCCTCCCTCTTCAACCCCTGCGCTAGTTTTTTTTTGCGAATGGAAAATATATTAATCAAGCAGCCATATTACACTCTTCATGGCATAGAGCCATGATATTGTTACGTTGGCGCGTCCAGCCGAACCTGACCCGAGACACCCATCGAAAATTCAAGCTCGGGCAGCAGTTCTAGAAGTAGCAGTACCGAACGATTACGTTGCCGCGCGCGGTACAGCAAAGTCAGGTAGGCGGTCCTTTGTACTCTCCGCCCGCCTGCGGGTCCGACCGCCAGGGACAGCGACATGGATCCCAACTTTTCCGTATCGGATGAAGGCGTCGTCTCAAGCTTGGGAGAGAGAGGCAAAGATGCCGGCCGCGGCCCGTCAGGCTGGCGGTGGGCGCCGGCGCTGGCAAAGCGGCAGCGCCACCGCGGCTCGCACGTGCCGGTGCCTTCCGCGCTGCGCCCTGCGCTGTCGTCGTCCGTCCGCGACAGTTCTTCCCGACGCGACATGCACACAGCCCAAATGACGGGTGGGTCCAGGAGTGAAGAGGGACCCGCCTGGCATGCAAAGTGTCGGTGGTTCGTTGGCGCGCCGCGCGCGTGATTACTGAGCGGAGTGGGCGCGGCTGCTGATACTGTAGCACCATCGTGCGCCGGAATAAAGGCAGGCGTGGGAGCTGCCTTGCTTGCGTGGACACCACGTTCGCCCATCATCCTCTGCGCATGGCGGAATTTTTGTATGCCAACGCCCAACGGCGACAAGGAACCGTTGGGTGGCGCCGCGCGGTATAAACATGCGCGCTAGATTAGATACTCCTACTGGCTGATCGTGATTACTGTCGTGGACGGAATTAATTGTTAGGCGCACTCCTCCTTCTCTTCCCCAAATGCAGCATGAGCTGATGAAGCACGAGCATAATCGATCGGTCTTGCATCGTCGTCGTAGTGTGGGCTGATTCATCGTGCTATATATGTTTAGGAGAAGGATCTCGATCTGCATGTATGTATAAAAGTGGATAGTCCGACGAGCTTACATAAAGGCAAAAGCCATACGGTATGGTTCTCAAGGTTGCTTAATTTTAGTTTCGCGAACGTTAAAAGCGTGGTACTGTTTGGAGGGTAGTACCATTTGATTTTCCACGTGTCGATATTGAGCTAATCTTGTGAAGTTATGATAAGCATGTTTGTATTAGTATTCTTTGCGGCGCGATTTACTACTCTCAAGCGTGACCTTGGCGGTTCTTACCATGTATGTATACTTTCTCTCGCTGGCTACTGGACAACAGATGAACGACGGAGCTTGATGGCAACTTAATTTAACGGTGTTCTTTTTCTTGCGACAATGTTTGTGTGCTTCGTGTCGAAGCTAGGTCGGTCGGTGTACGTACCCTTGAGGCTGCCGTATATTACATAAAGGATGCATGGCGAGGGTATTTGTAACAATTTTAGACCACTTTCCTACATAAAGGATGGCGAGGGTATTCGTGTTGAACAAATTATTTTTTCCCTCCTTTTTAAAATAAATGAGGCATTATTGCCCCTTTTCGCAACCCAAGTTTCGATCAAGGGGTCTCATCTTTGATACTCAATGAATTGATTTCATCCAGGTTACCCCTATTTAGTGTTCTTTTGACACTCTTTACACGTTCTAAGATTATGTGAATGTTCTTACCGGCGGCCCCATCATTTAGGTTCTCGTGGTGTGCCAGGTATGTGGTTTCCTCCTCACAATTTTTCCCTTCGACCAACCACATGTACCTTATGGGAGGGACACATCAAAGATTCTTCCTAAATATTTTGGAAGTGTTAAAATCGAGCAAAAATAACTGAATGGGATAATCCAAATGGAACTATGTTAAATAGGGGTAGCTAGGCGGCATTAAAAAAAATCAAACTAGGAGGTTTTCCTACCCCTGGTTCTTTTCTATAGACGAAAGCCTTCTAGTATTACTCACCTCATGTACCTTAGGACCCACCTAAAATATCGCTCTCAAATATTTAAAATGGGTAAGAAGTGTTTTTTTTATCAAATGGAATAATCAGGCTGAAAATCTATTAAATGGTGTAGTTAGCATAGCACTATTAAACTAAGAGGTAAAAAATGGAAAATATTTGTAATTTGAGGAGTTAGCCAAAGTTTTTGCACAAAACATTAAAACATGGTTTAATCCAAAATTATCACTGCCGATGCGGGCCATGTGCATGGTTGCCCGTTACAGGCCAAGGTGATGTCCCGCGCGCGAACCGCGAATGAGCTCAGGCCTTCCCAAATGCAAGTTTGTTCGCGCGGTATTATAGAAAAAATTCTGATATGAGACTATAGTTAAAAAAAAATAGATTACCGTTGATATCCAAAGTAAAGCGATAAGAAACAATTATAATGCACAAAAAAGACACGGAAGAATCAGGTACCAAATGGCGGTCTGACCGGCACAACCATCATGCCTCTCCCGGTCCTCTGGCCCTTTCATCTAGAACAAAGACTCGTCATATTTCTGTAGGTTTGACTGGATTATACAAGGTTTACACTATTTTACGGCTGCTAGCTCACTTTTCTTCGGAAACTTATGACGATTAGACAAACTGACAAAGACATGTGTCTGCTCGTAACCCCTCCGTGAAGTCAGGCCACGGCCTGATGAACGAGCTAGTGTTTATTCTGTTTTGTGGTCAGTGTCCTGGAGCGACGTGGCTGGTGGCCTGGTGGGGACCTGATGCTGCGTACCATATGGACGGAAGAGAAAAAACGCGGTTAATTTAAACGTTACGCTCACATTGTTCGTAAGAAATCATTTCATTTTTTATGTATTGATAGATGCATGGGATCAGACTTCCGGTAATATGGCGCGTGATTTGTCCATTTGTCAGTTCAGCGTTGAAACTTTGAAACACTAGATGTATACGACAGTATTGGTTGACGCGTGCAACATGTGTCTATAAATTATATTCGTAAGTAAATGGAAGTTTCACTATTTGGAAGCTAGCCCTTTACTATATCTAGACAGTGATTTAAAAGATCGGTGTCAGAAATCTTCCAATCTCTCTCGTCCAATCCGGTCCACTCAATCCGCTAGCTAGGCACCGTCGTACCCCCTCCGGTAGGGTAATCTTCTTCTTACGGCAGCCCAGGCAATGCTGTTGGATCAGTCGTCGGTTTATTTAAACCCCTACTCCCTTATCTACGAAAGAGTGTATGTTCGGGGTTTTTAAGAAAATTTAGCTTTTTTACATTGGAAATATGATAACCACCATCTTTTTTAAAAAAATTCTCCACCTCCAATGAGCTAAGTGCATGCAAAAAAAAGAAAATATTATTAGTCTTAATTCTCATGTAATAAGAGAAAAACACTTTTTACTAATTAAATATGCATTAAAAAAAGAGGAACAATTTTTTGAGCTAGATATATACTTATTTGAAGACGGAGGGAGTACAACTCTAGCTGACCCTCAGGACATGTCTGCCTGTAACATTCCTCCATGGTTCCATGTCACTTACAATTACAAACGATATTACATATAACTTATGCAATGACTTTTACATAATTTGGTATATTTAATCGTATTCTTTTATGAGTAAAAATTTATAGACAACATAAATGCACAACAGCAAAAAAAACATATTAGATAAGCTACTTCCTCCGTTTTTATTTACCTCGCTCGCGTTTTGGATTTATTCAAAGTTAAATTTGTAAAGTTTGACTAAGAATATAAGAAAACCACTCGGGAGCATGGGCAAAACCCCGTACATAGAGACATCAGCCAATGTTGCAGAGCCAGGAAGTGAGATCAGGGGGGGCAAGGCAGTGCTAGCTAATTTACCATTAGTACAAAGCTTCCATAGCTACTACTTCTAAGAAATCATGAGCATGGGGGGGGGGGGGGGGGGGGGTTGCCCTGCTCCCCTCCTCCCCCCCCCTTGCCTCCTTCCCGAGCAGTTGTCCAATGTTGTTGGGTGCTAGCTCTACCCCTGCTAGTCGCTTAATCCTCAACTTCACTATCCCGTGCATCCATTCAACCTCTGTTTTTGGCTCGCAAGATGCCTCCACTCCTTTCAACAGTGACACACCACATCATCATCTGCTTGGGTTCGTAGCAGAGAAGTTGGGGGAGAAATTTAAATTTCTACTAACAAACCAAAAAAATAAATGGCTAGGAGTTCGTATTCCTATGTAGATTTTTTGCCATGATAGTATGGCGTTTCAAGCATTAGTTTTATTTGCATTGTTGAAATATCTTATAGTTCATGGCAACTATATCCTAGACATCACCTGCTTCCTCCTTCTCTAGGCAGCCATTCCCACACATCTTCTTTCCCATGGGCAATCCCCTTCACGCCATATCGACGATGTCGCCCTCGCCAGCGAGCTCCATCTCCATCTTCTTTAGCGGCTACCTGAAGTAAACACGGGACTACTGGCGAAGGAGCCCGTAGGGCATGATATGGCCCCCGTCATACTTTGAGTCGGGCCTGTGACGCATGTCGCACCCCTACTACCAACTGTCACTACCCTTGATGTTCCTCTATTATAAAACTATTATTACTATCTCTAAATATTTTAAAAAATATCAACATCTGAGAGCATGTCTAGCAGGCCCCTCAAAACGCGGCGGCCCCGTATTATTCCGGCGGGATAGGGGGTGAGGACGAAATGAGCCGTCTAGCCGGCCCTGTATTCGGGCCGGCCCGTATCGGCAGAATACGGGGCCCATCAAACCCACCCCGCCGCCCCCTACAAATACAGGGTGAAGGTGCGAGTGGGGGTCCAACCCCTCACTCGCAACCCTAGCCCCGTCGTGCGCCACCGCCAGCCTCTACCACTCTGGCGAGCAATTCCCACGCCCACGCCGCCGCATTTGCACCGCCGCCAGCATGAGCTCCTCGCGTCGGAGCAGCCTCTCGCCCACCGCCGGATCGAAGCCGGACACGGTGGATGCCGCCGACGCTCCGGGACTTCGCGGAGGGCGGCCGCTACCACAAGGTCGAGCTCCAGCGGCGGAGCGCCGCGAGCCGACGACGAGGAAGAGGAGGCGGAGGAGGGGGAGGACCCCCTCTTCTTGGAGGCGGTGGCCGCGTCCAAGAAGGAGGCCGCCGACATGGCTCGGGCGGAGGCGGCGCAGGCCATCGCCGCCGTCAATGAGCTGATGGCTCGGGAGGCCGCCGCCACCACTCCGCTCATCATCCTCGACGACTAGGCTAGCATTGTAGAAGTCGTGATCCAGTAGGATCGCACAATTTTGTATATCCACTATCTATGATCAATGTGAAGAACTATCTATGAATTCTCCCGGGGTTTGCATTTTTAAAAATACGGGGTGAAATAAGAGGTCTGTTAGACGGAATGGTTCGTGGCGAGCAATTTTTTTGATACAGACCTTGTATTCGCTCGATACGGGGCGAGTAAATACAGGGTCTGTTAGACATTCTCTGAAGTCGATCAATATACCAAGAAAAGTCTATCGAGGCATAAACGAGTAATTCAACATCAGCAAAGAAAGTCATAATGCTGTGTACCTATAGCAGCGTAGGAGACGCAAAGAGAACAGTCCAAGAACGCGCTCGGGCTAACGGAAAAGAGCACGGGTACCAGTCCAAGTCCCACCTAATTAGGCTCCCCCATTAACAAAACTTTATTCTATTCTATAAATAACCGTTAAGAATAATAAAGTCGGCGCTGCACATTTTCTCCCCCAATTCGTCAAGCTCACCCGAACAACCAATTAGGAAAGCCGCTGAGCTGTGATACTGTAGCCTTTTCCCCGGAGGCGTAGCGATGGAGCGGGCGGAGGCGGAGGTGGAGATGGCCGCTGGCGACGAGGTTCACACGCCTCACTCGGCGCCGTCGACGGCGCCGTCGGCGAGGGTGTCGATCTGGGAGTCGGTGCGCGCCTGCGGCGTGTGGGGCAAGGAGGTGGACAAGGCCGAGCTACGGCGGCAGGTCGTCATGCCGCTGTACGCGCGCCGGGCGGTCGCCGCGGCCGTGGCGGCCAAGGACGAGGCCGCCGGCGTGGCGGCTGCGGCGGCGGCGAGGGGAGAGCAGGTTGAGGGCGAGCAGCAGGAGGAGGGGCTGGCGGTGGTGACGCCGATGGTGGTGTTCGTGAACTCCAAGAGCGGCGGGCGGCACGGGCCCGAGCTGAAGCTTCGGCTCCACGAGCTCATCAGCAAGGAGCAGGTGATGACATCGTTGATTCCCCCGCCCGCTCGTGCGGCCCTGCTTCCCAATTTTGACGTTTTCCTCCCTCGGTTTGCTTCCGTGTTGGTTGTTACTGTACTTGTTACTCGCTCTAGATTATCTCTTAGATTCCGGTCGAATTCGGCAGCTAATTTGGGCTTCAGAGATTTGATTTACTTGGAATTGTACGCCTTTTTTTTCCTGCCGGGATCAATATTGGGTTTTTACTTCGCTGGTACTTTCATGGTCCTACAATTGTACTACTATCCTAAAACCAAGGACGAGCAGCTCTGCGTCGTCTGAATGTCTGATCTGCGGAAGATAGCGTGACGTGACCAGTATCTCTCTACTGCCTATGTTTTCAGAAGATCGTCATGCTTCCTAGGAGGCATTGTACTAACTTTTCCCCCTTATCTCCAAGTTCTGACCGATAGTTTTGCACCTAATTCATGAGTATTCTGCTCACTGGCTTGGTACCACGAGGGGTTGGGGGTAGGGTGTCGAGAGGAAGATGGATATCTGAACATTATGGTTGGGTGATAAATGTATAGTGAATGCCTATACCGTAGGCTGGTGCGAAGGCTCCAGCACACCGTGTCTCACTTCCACATAAGGTAAAGATCTGCTGTGGTAGGACGGTAGGTGTTAGGTGGGGATCTGAATTTCCGGGAAGAGATTGTGTAGGTGACAGTAGTGAGAGTAATGTAATGAGACTGCCTGTAATTTTTAGCTTGACACTTCTTGTAACAGAGCACAGAGCCATTTGGTGCTACTACTAATTTTGTTTCATGTTAATGATTAGTGATCAACATGGAAGTACTGGATTCTGTCTGAGTTGGCTGTGTATCAATATCTGAATCTAGAGGTTGGCTTATGAGGATTGGTTGATGATGTCAGTATGTGGTGTAAAAGGATCAGAACTGATAGGGCCATGAAGAACTACAGATATGGAGTAATTCTCTGCAATTCGATGGTCTTAAATAGCTTGGGAAACTCATATAACATGCTTTTCTGGTTGTTAAGACAGGCTAATGGTTTCAGACTTGTTTGTAACATCCATTATGGATTATTTTGTGCACTTACAAGTCACAGAATGTCTTTTTGGAACTTTTTTTGTTTCTTCTACTGTTTGTTCTGGAAAACCCTGAACTTCATAGTACTTACTTGATGGAACAATTCTTATTCAGGTCTTTGATCTTTCTGTCGTGAAGCCTTCTGATTTTATTAAATATGGTCTAAGTTGTCTGGAGAGGTTGGCTGACCAAGGTGATACCTGTGCGAAGGACATCCGTGCAAAATTGAGGATTATGGTATGTGCTTCGTAGAATTTAGAAGGATATGACATCTTTAAAAGCCTTTCAAGAGTTCTGTGCATATTCTGTATTTTAATTGCTGCGAAAAGCTATTGGAGAAGTGGGGTTTAATATGTTGTAGCTCATTAAAGGTTCCTGTTCTAGTACAATTTAGGTTTCCACATTCTTGTCAGTCATCCAACTACTTTGCATAATATCATTGCACTAGTTCTTTCTGACAGGTTGCTGGGGGTGATGGCACTGTTGGTTGGGTACTTGGATGTCTCCAAGATCTGAATAAGTTCAAAAGGGAACCAGTTCCTCCCACAGGAATCATCCCACTTGGTACGGGAAACGACCTTGCTAGATCATTTGGATGGGTAAGGGCCTATAAGTGTTGTCACTATTGTATTTAAATTATTAGTTCTCATTCCAAAATACTAATAAACACAAGCACAGGGTGGTTCTTTTCCGTTTGGTTGGCGTTCAGCTGTAAAGCGGTATCTCAGCAAGGCAGGGACTGCTCGCATCGTCCATCTTGATAGGTGAGAATGTGAGATCGTTGTTCGTTTTCCTCTTTTATTCACCTATTAACATTAACTGGTGTTTAAGTTTTAGATGTACATTTTGCCAAGCTGAATATAACTTCTGATATACCTATCTATTATATATATCTGCTGACAGTGGAAAGAAATTTGTCAATCCATATAAGTTCAGCAGCTGTATGCCATATTTTACTGTCTTAATCTATAGGATGTATTCCTAATAAATAGGATGAAAAATGTATCAAAAGATCAATCGTCATTTCTGTACCATAAAAGCAGGCCCTCTGCCGAATTCCTTGACAGATTAATCGTCATTTCTGAACAACTATTTTGCAGTACTAAGTTCTGTTATCTGCTCTCGATGCTTCTTCTAATACTTGAACATACATCCTTCATCCGTTTCTTACAACAACCTATACCATATACTTGCAGTTGGCAAGCTTCGATTACAATGCCAGAAGGAGAAATAACAGAGTTGCCACATGCACTTAAGAAACTGGAATCTGCAGATCAGTTGGAGGTCAGCAAGATTTTGACTACGACTTCGCCTGGAAATTACACTCTGAAATAGAAATCGACTTTGGCCAAAACCTACAGTTTCTATCATGCTATCATCTTTCATTGCTAGATCTCTCCTCTAGTTAAGCACCTTATTTTAGATGCCTCCTAAGACTAGCTATAACGGGAAAACTAATTTAACAGCAGTGGGGATTTATTTTTGAAAAGTCATTTGTAAGTTCAATTGTGCATTAGTATTTGTTATCTGGTTATAAATGATCCAACAGATAGTCTAAACTTCATAAAATATTCAAGCTGATTCTAATTTTTTTTTGCATGCATGAAGTTTGTTTACTTGCCTAGGAAAGAAAATACTCCTAGTTACTGCTAACTTCTCATAGTAACTTCTCGTATCCTGCTACTCTTTGATTGTTTATATTTATTTCCGTTAGCCCTTCATTTTTTTTTTCAGAATGCACATCTGTTTCTCTTGCTGGAATGGTTTTCATATATTGTTCTGGCATTTTATTTTCTTCTGCAAATTGCCAACTCTAAAATACCACACTCCCTTCTATATTCCTGCTTTCTCAGATGAACGTGTTAGTACATATGTTTTTGCAAAAGAGCTAATGTAATAATGCTACTGTGGTGCAGGAGAATGGCAATGTGTTATCTGAAAAAGCTTCTTGCTATAAAGGAGTATTCTACAACTACCTTAGCATCGGTATTCCTTTGATGCTTCATCAATCTTCTGTCCTTGTATTTATTTTTCATGAACTTAACATGATGATTAGAACTCTGTAGAGGTAGCAATCTAACTAAATAACTCTTCTATACTTAAGGGATGTTTGATATTCAGACCGACTGGATAATACATGCAATATCTAATATTCTCTCCACTTCTTAGCTGCTTTGATTCGCCGGACAGTGGGAGTTTCTTTTACAGTAAATAGTTATTTGATTTTTTTAAAATTGGCTGCATATTCTTCAGTTACGTAATCAAAATCCACGTGTGGCTTCTGTGACCATATAAATTTGTAAGAATATGTACTATTTGCTTAGTTTTCATCAACATATCTAAACTAGACAATGCTGTGTTGCTAAATTATATGGTTTATTGCAATTATCTTTGAAAGTTCGAATGAACGTCAAGTTTACCATTTTTTTGTGTAGGGATGGATGCTCAAGTTGCATACGGCTTCCACCATCTACGAGATGACAAACCATATCTTGCACAAGGACCTGTTGCAAATAAGGTTCTGAAAGAACTTTAATGATGTAGACATAATGGCTTAAAATTTCATATACATGTTTTTTCCAAAGCTCACTCTTACTACATTTTTGTGTGTGTGAGGAGCATATCCTTGCATAGAATGTGCTGGCTAGGACTATGTTCATTAGCTGTCTCTTCCATCAGTAGCACATTAGTATGTCGTCTGACTGATAAACATGTGATATTGCACACATACAAAAAATGCACCCAGGTTCACGTATAATATTATTATGTGGTTCCTGCTGTATAGTGGATATGAATCGGCAAGTTCTTCTAAAATATGTAAATTGAAAACAAGTCACTTCAAAGGCATCATTTCTATTTTCTGTAGCACGGTATCCGGTACCTCAGAATTCTATGTCATGCTGTTTTGTGACTTGTATGTGATTTTGCTAACAATAATTGGTTTTCACCCTATGCAGTTGATTTATGCTGGATATAGCTGCACACAGGGGTGGTTTTGTACCCCTTGTACAGCCAGTCCTCAGCTAAGGTAAATAACCTGCCTTTCCATGTATTCCAAAATGGCGTTGGACTTTCAAAGTATAAAATAGTTCTTTTACTATTGATTAATCCTCTAGATACATCATGGTTTCAGGTTAATTATGGAATTCGAGTCTCTTACTGATGGAACTTGTACCATATAACATGAGTCTACAGTTATAATATTATCTTATTTTTAACTTCTGAGGATTTGTACCTTGGCTTGCTTAGTATGATCCAATGCTAAAGAGCCATGTTTTTTGATCTCTCATCCCCATACTTGATGATGTATAAATAGGCTGCAATCATGCTAGGATGTTCTTGTTCTTCCTTTCTTTATGACATTTATTTGTATCATATATTCAAGGCTGACAGAATGCTTTGTTGATGCAGGGGACTTAGGAATATTTTGCGGCTTTACATAAAAAAGGCCAATTGTTCCGAATGGGAGCCAGTTCAAATGCCTGCAAGGCAAGTCATAGATTTTGTTACACTAAGAAGACATTTAAACATCTATGATCCTTAGGAGTGTTAGGAAAATCGCTATTTGTATGAATTTTTACCAGAAACCATAGTGTAGGGACTAGTGTTCAACACTAGGCAATGTTTGACCTATGCTGACATGTAACCATAGTGTAGGGACTAGTGTTCAACACTAGGCAATGTTTGACCTATGCTGACATGTGAACATTAAATGTTATAAGTGCTAATTTGGAATATTTAGTATGACTCTCATCTAAAACTATTTACAACAACAACGGCAAAACCTTTTATCCCAATATGGGGTGGGTAGAGATGGCCGTCATGAAACCCAATAGAAAACCTGTTGCAGCCAAAGAGTGAAGAGAGGAAAAAAGGTAAACTAAGGTTCTAGCACATGGATTGCTGATTTCCATAGTCCTAGGAATTGCCAGATCATGGATTGCTGATCATCTAAAAATATATAATTCTTTTTATGGCGGGGAAGCTTGGTATTAACTCAGTAGGTATCATTTTACAACCTCGGAATAAACACATATGTTTCGAAGACAATGACACAGCGGTTTGGTAATTATCTCGATTGCATATCATGTTCAGTAAAGAAATGGGTTTATGTTGGCTGATATTATTTAAATAAACTTTAATAACCCCTTCATAAAGAATATTTCTGGACGTCTTAGCAGCCTGCGCTTTTCTTGTGGTCTTGCCTTTGAAATCGTAGAAAAAAATGTACTAATGCCAATTTTGAGTCATGACAAAAATATGCAAAAAATAAATAGATAGATGTCATTATATTTTTCAAATATCGGCGATCCTTATTACGTACATGGCTATATATCAGTTGGTATGTCAGTGGCATATAACATTTACAATTTTCTTGAAACTCCATGTGCAATTTATCCTGGAAGCATATCATCACAACATAGATGGTAGACGAGCATGTTGCTTCGATCTCTTACTGGAGAAGTGTGGAACTTACATGACCATTCTTGATGACTTCACTTCAAATGTTCTGTACCAATCCTCGTGTTGTATATCACAGAAATTCAGCTCACATTTATTTCTGTGTGCTCACACTGCAGTGTTAGGTCCCTAGTGATCTTAAATTTGTACAACTACGGCAGTGGAAGGCATCCATGGGGTGATCTTAAACCGGAATATCTTGAAAAGGTTGGCAGTTGAGCTTTCTCTTGCACTTTGCATATATCTCTTAGCTTTAGTTTTCTAGTCCAGGATATGGCTTAATTTGTCAAAGTTGCCAAGCTGATACATTGACAGCAATTGACCATTATTTGGAAGTTTGTTCTAGCCTCGTTGCTTTATCGTTTTAGAACTAGTGGAAACGTGTACTACTTGTCAGATTTCAGCATTATATGGGGCTGTAGATGTGGGTTATGTTACTTCTGTGCACATGATGTCCTTTTTTTCTCATTTCAGAGAGGTTTTGTTGAAGCTCATTCTGATGATGGTTTGGTTGAAATATTTGGTCTAAAAGAAGGCTGGCATGCTTCATTTGTTATGGCTGAGCTTATCAAAGCAAAGCACATTGCTCAGGTACTTGCATTTTTTTATTGCCCTATTGCTGCATTAACTACTTGGACAAGCTTTTCATCTGATCTATGTGGCACTCTCAAGTCACAACACGAAAAAATAGCTCAAAATTGGATGAGATAAATGTTTTAGAAGCTTGTCGAACTTGAAGTTACTCCCTGAGTAGTGCTTTAATATTTGTGCACCCTTTGGCACCCCTTAGATCAATAGGCCCCAAAAGGGGAACCCCGGTTCCATTACTCGAATGAAACCCAGGCAGGCTTTGGGCACTGCTATGTTCTTGAGTTATTTTGACATGCCTACTTATCTCCCCTAATAACAGACTTTCTATCCAAAATCATTGTCTTCTATCAGGCTGCAGCAATCAAGATTGAAATGAGGGGTGGCGAGTGGGATCGAGCATATGTACAAATGGACGGAGAACCATGGAAACAACCACTTATCCAGGACCAGTCAACCACTGTGGAAATAAGTAAAGTTCCTTATCATTCCCTGATGATAAATGGGGATCAATGAGATCTTATGTTAATCAGGTAATATTCGAGAAAGTCCATGACACTATTTCTGCTGTCGCCTTTTGGTAGCTCCCTAATCATTCAATTACCAATTCATACCAGGCCTACATTCTAGCTCGTTAGACTATGTACAGTTTAGGAGCAGCAGGAGACAGATTCTTAGAGATGGCTCAGCTGCATGTTTATTGGCTTTTATCATGCCATGGTTAAATCATGGCAGGAGCACAATGTGCCACCATGCACTATTGTATCGTGTAAGTTATGTTGTATCCTAGTTCTTTGGAGAGAAATACAAATTCAACTTGCTTTGTATTGTATTCTTTTCTGTCTGAAGAGCAACTTGGCGGAAAACACCTTCTAACTATATAAAGTTGTGTTCTATTCAATTGAACAATTCTTTCCCTGTGGGAGATTTCTCTGTGTGATGTCATTTGAAATGCTTTTTCTGGTAGCTGTTGTACAGTTAGAGTGTCTGCACTGCACTATGTACAATTAGAACATCGATGAACTGCTTTCCTTTGAATTTGCTAATTTCAACTCAAGTACGAGTACAAACAATTTTCTAGCCTAATTACAAGTAGTAACAATTCTATACGGAACTTATATACTTGCATTTTCCTTATGGAACTGCGTTTCTACTTCAACTGCAAAACTAGTATACCGTTAATTTCTACTGCAGTTGAGTGGCTGGCGGCCTTCCCACCTCTACGGTGGCTGCTGCCCCCTCAATCCTCTGTTCGAATGGCTCGCTGATCTCTGACGCCGGCGTTCCCTCGGGCGAAGAACTGGCGTTCATCTCTGAGCTGATATACACGCTCAGTGGGCTCGTCATGCCCATGTCATGTTCCTCTTCCCTGGCCGTCGGCGTTTGGCTCGCGTCGCCGTTCCACCTCGGCGTCCTGCGTGAGAAGGCACCGCCGTTCCTCAGGGACTCCTCGTTCCATGTCTTGAACGTCGGAGATTTGAGATCCTTTCTGTCGTAGTGCTGCATCCACGCCTTCATCCTCCGCACCGACCCGCTGCCGGAGCCGGAGGCCGTGGCGGCGGCCTCAGCCTCCGCCGCCCGGAGCTCGTCCCATTCACGGTAGGCGAAGATGGCGAGGTAGAGCAGCAGCGTGAGGGTGGACACGACGCCGGTGATGAGGAAGAGGCCGCCGAAGCTCTGGAAGCTGAGGTTGGACGAGCCGACGGGAGGGGCGCTCCGGCACGCGCCCAGCTCGCCGAACCACTTCTTCTCGATGCGCGCCGTCTCGTCCCCCTCCGCCAGCCTCATGATCCCCCGCGACACGTCCCCCACCATTGGCGACCCCCTCGGGAACACGAACCCGAAGCCGTCCGTCTTGTACACGGGCCCCTGCATCATGTACCCGTCGCAGTACTGCGACAGGAACAGCTTCAGGTACGGCATTTCGTCGAACACCGCGTCGACGCCGCCGTTCGACGACCCCTTGGACAGCGCGTCGGCGTAGTCCTCCGCCGTGCTGTACTTCCTCATCTTGCGCTCGTCGAAGCCCATCTTCCTTAGAAAGGGCTCGATGAAGGTGCCCTCCTGGTACCCGATGTAGTGGCCGCGTCTCTTGAGCTCGGTCACGTCGGCCACCTTCGGCTGCAGCTTCTGCACCGTCAGCATCGACGTCAGGCTCGCCGTGTAGCTCGACGTCAGGATCAGCACCACGAACACCCAGATGATCACCACCAGCCTCGACAGATTGCTCTCCAGCTTCTCCTCTGAAAATTCATCATCATCAAGCTGATGAGTGATCAACCATTCAGAAATCTATCTACAGTACATATTACTTTGTTTGTGAACCAGAGATGATTTGCCAACGTACTGTGTGAGAAGACGAGGGTGGAGAAGGCGAAGTAGAAGATGAGGCCGAACTGCTGCCACGGCGTGCCACGGAACTCCGGGTTGACGCGGTGCTCGATGACCCAGACGACGAAGCCGGTGAAGCAGAAGAAGGCGAGGCTGGCGAGCCAGAGGCTGGTGGTGAGCGGCTGCAGAAAGATCCACATGCTGGCGGAGGTGTCCGGCCGCGCCGCCACCACCATCGACCACCCGGACTCCGTGAACGGCATCGTGAAGTCCACCTTGTCCAGCCTGCTCGCCGTGATCGTCACGTCCCCCACCGCCATGTCCACCGTCCCGTCGCGCACAAGGTTCACCAGCTTGTCGTACGACTCGGAGCTGTTGGGAAACGGCATGTACCGGTAGGTCACCGGGTAGGACAGGTTCTTCATCACCTCGTCGAAAACGTCGATGCAGTAGCCGGTGATCTTGCTTGTGGAGTTCGGGGAGGCGTCGACGAACTGCTTGAACCCGCGCTTCACCGGCACGGCGACTCTGAGCCCCCGCCCTTTCTGCGACACCGTCCAGCCTTTCGGCGTGGGCAGTGTCTCGCCCGGCCAGAGGATGGGTTTCAGCGGAGGCGCCTTCCCGCCGCCGCCGTTCAGCTCCCGGGAGAGGCCGAACTCCGGCGTCCAGAACCCCACCGTCCTGGCGCCCTTCCCAATGATGTTCACCACCTCGTACGCCGCTACCTGCAGCTGCCCGTCGACCAGCTTGAATTTGCCGGCCATCCCGTCGAAAGTCGTGTTGAGTATCTCCCTGAGAAGAGCTGCTCCGGTGGCCGACATTCCGATCCTGTCAAGGTCTGTGGTCTGTGCCGTAGATGGCCTTTGCTGCGGTACCTGTATCGCCGGGCCGGCTTCCTCGGCCGCCGTGGCGATCGCCCACGCCGTGTCGTACGCCCAGAGCCTCATCACGGTCGGATCATTGATCACGTCGTCTTCGGAGTCCGGGTTGTCCCGCCGGAACCTGGTCCTGTACCGCGCCGAGAAGTTCTTGACTTCGTCCGTGAGCTCCACGTGAGGCCGGAGGCTGACGACGCCCTGCATGGCGTCGACGTCCTCGGGGCCGAGCCTGTCCACGAAGCTGCCCACACCGTCGGTGGCGACCCAGACGTATCCCTCGGACATCATCCCTGCCGCCCTCGCCCGTCGGAAGAGCCGCGCGGCGAGGTCGGGCGTCGCGTGCACGACGAACACTCGCGTCGGCTTCGCCATGAGGCGGGACAGGAGCGCGTCGAGGGCGTCGCCGTCGGCGCCGCTCCGCACGGCCACGCGGTCCACGATCGCCGCGCCTCCGACGCCAGTGCTCTGGAGCGCGTCGGCGAGCGCCGGGAGGATGCCGGCGCCGTACGGGGAGTCCTCGTGCAAGACGGCCGCCGCGCGCCAGCCGAATGCGGCGAGGACGGCGGCGACGGGTGCGGCCTGGAAGGAGTCGTTGGCGGCGGTGCGTACGAAGTAGGGGGTCTGCACCGGGGAGAGGGATGGGGAGGTGGCGGAGTAGGAGAGCACGGGGACGTGGGCGCGGCTGCCGAGGTGCGCCACGAACTCCGCCTCCGCCGACGTCTGCGGGCCGATGATTGCCTGCACCTGCCCGTTGTTGATCAGGTCCACCGCTGCAACGTGGCAAGAATGTTAAGCCTATAGTTCTTTAGGCCCGTTTAAAAACTGTAACACTAGAAACGGATTTTTGTTTCTACTGCCTCGTATCGGAAATAAGACCTAGTATAAATTTTGTACTAAGTTAGTATAAAATTATTAGCACTTATTTCTGATCAAAAGAAGTGAAAAAAATAGGATTTTAAGTTTTTATTGAATTGTTTTTCTTTACATTTGCGGCAGAGTTTTATCACGCTGTTAACGAGCTCAAACTAGAAAAAGGAAATGATCAACTAAATTTAAATACTTCCTCCGACTCATATTAATTTTCGCTAATACAGATGTATTTACTATTAAAATGTGTCTAGATACATCTATATTAGCGAAGAGTATTATGGATCGGAGGGAGTAGTTTAACACTATTTTTCTGAAAAAAACATTCGAATGTTTGGCGAGAGAACGAGTACTGCACAGACGCTGCGCACCACAAGAAAGATCCTCCGATTCACTTATCTTGAAAGATCTTCCTTAGCGCCAATAGAATCTCTGCAGTCTACATAATTTGACCATATCCTTTCGGAGACTTTGACAGGAGAACATGAAATGGACTTGTCTGTACCAGAACAAAACGTAGCACCAGTACACTACTATACGCTTGGCTGACCCAGATAGCTAAGCTAGGCGATGAAGAACGACCAGCGACAACTGACAACTGCCTATACACGAACAATATGTAATTTCTGGAACCAGCATTAAAAACTTATTGACCCTTCAACGGCTACACGCTATCATGCTCCATGCGCGAGTTTTAGTTTGTCATAGAAAAGTTTTGGGTCTGAGCCTCAGATTAGGCTCAGTAGACTCCCTTCTTCTCCACTTTCGGCCGTCCCACCGTTGTCTCATCGTCGCCGGTCGAACCGCCACCTACCCATCCGCGGCCGCCGCGCTCCCACGCACCTCGTCGCCCCGTCCTGCTCCAAGCTCTGCCTTCGCTGGTTCAGCGCCGCCCCGGTCATATCTCTAAGTTTCGCGAATGGCCGCATCTTCTCCGATGCTGGCACGCCCCCCACCCCCAACCCTAACATTTTGTGCTTCCTTCACCGCCTCCGTCGTGGCCAATCGCACAGTCGGCGGCTCCACGGCGCACCCTCGCTAGGAAGCCAGCTCGAGGGAAGAAGGAAGAAGAGAGAGGTGGTGAGAAGGATAAGATTTTACACGAATCTTGACGCATGTAACTAACGGTAGAAGATTTTACATAGCTCTAAGCTATTTCTCAGTTTAGAACTAGCAAAACCGAAAAGTTAAAGACTGCTGTATTGCGATGAGAATGTAATTGGATATCAAAATTTGACCTATCTACTCTCCGGTGTTCGTGTATGGGGTCTGATCGAGCCATTCGCTGTGAGCTAAGATTTGGTGGTTGTGCTTGAGCAAATCGCGATCAGATCACCGTGAGCAATGTTGACTAACTCGCCGGCAAGCACGTGCCACCGGGAAGAAGACTAGTCAGAGTGAGACCTAACTAATCCGGAGCAAGAAGACGACATGACGACGGATCTGTATATATGTACTAGGAGTAGGTGTCTAAACAATTAAACTTGGAACTGACCCCGACATAACTGGCGCCTAGTTACACTTAATTTGGACTCTTGGGTATCTCGGTTGAAAATGCAGTTGGATGTAGGAATGCATAGATGCATTGTGGATACTTAAAGTCTTAGCTTGGCTATTTCATATCTTGTCGAGGAAAGGAATCTATGGCGGCAGGCAGCAGTGAGAGCTGCTGCAGGAGCACCACAAACATCTAGTGGTTCCTATCCATCATAAACAGACAGTCGGACACTAGAACAAGCAAGCCTGCTTTGCTTCCATGCCATGCCTAACTAAACGAGGAAACATGCAGCAATAAGCTGTAGTAATTAATCTCGAGCGAGGAAAATTGTTTGAGCGTCAGGCAAGCTAGCAACCGAATTCTTGCATATCATGCGACATGTATCTAATTTCATGCATCTTAAGTTTGGAAGGACCTGACCCCGACATAACTGGCGCATAGTTACACTTAATTTGGACTCTAGCTTGGTTATCTCGGTTGAAAATGCAGTTGGATGTAGGAATGTATAGATGCATGTGGATAATTAAAGGTTTAGCCTGCCTATTGCATATCTTGTCGAGGCGACGAAATGGCGGTTTTCTCCCAGACAGGGCCACGTACTATGGATCTGTAGCACGACGAATCTATGGCGGCAGGCAGCGATGAGAGCCGCCGCATGAGCACCACAGAACATCTATTGGTTACTATCCATCACAAACAGATAGTCAAACACTCGAATAAGCAGGCTTGCTTGCTAGCCTCGGTATTCGGTAGTCATCTAGAATGAACAAGCAAACGTAGAGTAATAAGCTAATTAATCTCGAGCGACGGAAGTGTTTGAGCGTCCAGGCGCAAGCAACCTAATTATTGTTGCAGATCATGCGGCATGTATCTAATTTCATGCAGCTCAAATTGGAGCTCAAACTGGATAATGATATGCGGCGAGCGAGCGAGAGAAGGGATTGTTACCGGCGGAGGCGGCGCCGACGACGTCGCCGGCGGAGTCCCTGAAGTGGAGCTCGACCCTGGTGGCGGAGCCCGGGTGCTTCGCGTAGTAGTCCTCCACCGCCATCTCAATGCCGGTCCGCCGCCTCAGCGACACCGGCGACGCCCAGTCCAGGATCACTCCCACGCGCACCGGCACCGGCGCCGCCGCCGGCACGCTCTGCCCCGTCGCGACATGCAGCCCGAGGAGCGCGGCCACGAGCAGGGGTAAGAAGCAGACGGCGAGGGAAGAAGAAGAGGGCGCGCGCGCCGCCGCGTGCTGCCTCCCCGCCATGATCTCTCCCGCTGCTTTGCAAGGTGCTCGATCTGTGTCTTGTTTGCCTGTGTTCTGATCTAAGGCTGTCGCTCTAGCTAGCGCCGCATTCGGACGCGCTTTGCTTTACATGGACTTGGATTTATAGAGACCACCTGCAGCAATGAAATGTCAAAAGAGACCACCTCTGAAAATATTTGGCAAAAAAGACCCCCTACGAGTGGCGGCACCCCTGGCCAGACGACATGTGGCACGTGCCGCCTGGGCCAGTGCCGGCAGGCCCCTGCCGCCGTTGCCAAACCCGGCACGTCCGTCTCCGTACGTCGCCGTTTGGCCGGTGGGCCCTGCCGCCTTCCCCGGTGCCGGCAGGATGACGTGGCACCCCTGCCGCCAATGGGAGCGCCGGCACCCTGCGATCCTCTGGCCGACAGCCGATCGGCCCAAGTTCCGATGCAAAAGGAAAAGAGCTGGGCAGGAGATTCGTTTGCTGCTGACTCCGAGGCTGCCGATTGCAAACTTTAGCTGTTGCAGACCACCGAAAGGAGTAGTAGTATCGCTTTTAGCTCTTTTTAAGCGCAAGAGCTGTGTGCGAGAGAGCTGTGCGCTGCAGTTCACTCCCTCACTCTCTGCCTCACTCCACTTCTAAAGTTTAGCTGTGTAGCGATCATCGATCTGAAGTATCAGCTGTTGAGCAGATGTTGATGTAGTGGACGAAGGAATCATCACAAGGTAATGTTTGTAGCTAGAAGTATGTAAATTAGTTGTGTCATCAGTACAAAATTAGCGAGCAGAGAAAAGTAATATTATATAGTATAGTTAATCTCATCAGACAACAAGAATTAGCCATCATTGTATGTATGAATAGAAAATTTTAGTTAGTTTATCATCATATGCAGATGGCAGCCATTATTACATATTATTCGTAAAATTGCAGAACAAATTAGTGTATCATCATATGCAGATATTCTAACTAGATTTTTTCAATGTAGAATTAGGAAGGATTTAAGTACACACATGAAGGTAACATATGCCAAATGATTACTTATATTATTGCATGGTAGTTATAGATTTAGGGATGTATCATATTATTAGCATGGAGAGTGATAATTATGATATTATAGTTGCATGTTTTCCTACTTGGTAATGAAGCATGGATTATTTGTACATGCATTCTAACGAAACCAATGATTTTATGTGGTAGGTGGATTGTAGTATAAATACGATGTCGCTGTTAGTACATGCAAATTGTGTGCCGCCTAATTCCAAGTGGAGCAATAGTCATTGAAGAAAAGGTATAAACCTCGTGTCATATTTTTTTTTGTTCCTGTAGTAGTAGAAGTGTGATTTGTGAATAATTTGGTTGCATATATATTTCAGGTGAAATTTGCTACGAACGTGAGTTAATTAGTGGTTATTGGAAATATTCGGTCGCAAAAAAAGTTGCGGACCGAATAATTAATTATTGGTTATTGGAAATATTCGGTCGCGTTCTTGAAGTTGAGGTATAAAATTTATCTCTTAAAAAGTGTTAAGTATTTATTTTGTTGTAGTGTATCCCATGTAGTTAAATTGGTAGAACGGAAAAGTGAAGTAATTTTATTCTGTTATTGATTGCATGCATGAAAGAATAATTAATTGTATGCAAAATTTTCAGTTGCATACTTGAAGTTTAGGTAGGTCTAAAATTAATCTCTTAAAAAGTGTGAAGTATTTATTTTGTTGTAGTATATCACATATAGTTATGTTGGTAGAACAGTACAGTGAAATAAGTTTATTCCGCTAGTGATTGCATGCATGAAAGAATAATAAATTATATGCGAAATATAAATTACGTCAGCTCATTTAGTAGAATATTTATATTTATACATAAATATGAAATTTAGCTTCCGTGTTACTAATGTCCATTATAAATTTGTGGGGTAGGTACGATGGAAAATTTATTAGTGTTTTATGGGGATGTGGTTCGCGACGGAATTTCTGGGCTAGATGTGTCTCAGTGCGAGTCTATAAATGTTGTAGTGAGAGATATGGAGAACCTAGATTTTGCGGAAGTGAGGAAATGCATCCGGGTGCAGTTTGGTCCTGAGATGCGGGGGAAGAAGATGACCGTTGAGGCCGTCATATGTGTGGGAGGGGATGATGGGACAGCTCCCCGTTGGGGTCTGCGGGAGGTGAAAGGAAATAACTCATGGAGGACATACATGAGGTTTGCAACCACGCCAGGCGCCGCTATGTTTCGAAGGCCGATGGTGTATGTGCAGTTTATCTCTCCTAGTGATGAGCCTGGATGCAGTAGCGGCGCTCCAGAGGCGCAGCTAGCCATCACAGGCGGCCCCAGCAGCGGCCGATCGGAGCCAATGGAACTTGAGCTTGTGCCCGACACAGGCTATTGGTCTGCGGTCGTTGACATAAGTGAACGTATGGAGGGATTACCGGAGGCCCTAGATGATGACGATGACGATCATTCTTCTGGGTCGTCATCGTCAGAGGAGGAAGGTGTTGGTCCATCTCAGAGGGCGGTTGCAGGACCGATGCCCGAAGACTTCTTACAGACTATGACCATCCGCAACGAATATCACTCTGTTGCGGGCCTCGGTGAGGCTAGTCTGGAGGTTGGGCATAGTTTTCCTGACAAGGACTCTGCTGACCAGGCAATAAAAAGATATGCATTGTCCATATCTCGGCAGCATAGAGTTAAACAGTCTGATAAGACTGAGCTGAAAGTCATCTGCCTTTTCAAGGCCGAGGGTTGCCAGGATAGAGTGATCGCTCGTCAGAGGCGTGGTGTATGTCAGCCATGGGTGATCACAAAAATTGTACCCCATAGCTGCGAGCAGGTTGGAACTCTTCTAGATCATTGCAATGTGACCGCGAAGTACGTGTCACATATAATGTTAGTGGCAGTGGAAGAAGATATTAATATGGGTATTAAGAAGCTGCAAAAAGTTGCAGAAGACCGAATTGGCTACAAGGTCAGCTACGGCAAGGCTCGGCGTGCCAAGGAGGACATTTTTGAGAGGTTGTATGGCACATATGAGGATGCCTATAACTACACCCCTAGATTGCTTAATCAGATATGTGTAACTAACAAGGGGACTCAAGTGTTCTTGAAATATCGGCCGCACCCTCGGGAGGAGAACAAAAGAATCCTTGACCGTGTATTCTGGGCATTCCCCTAGACTATACAGGCATTCCATCATTGTCGCCCGGTGTTATCAGTTGATGGTACATTTCTGACTGGAAAGTACAAGGGTACACTCATGGTGGCAATTGCAGCAGACGCAAATAACCAGCTTCTTCCTATTGCATATAGTTTGGTGGAGGGTGAGAACAAGGACAGCTGGTTCTGGTTTCTAAGCTGTTTGAAGAATGGAGTCGTGAAGCAGCGTCCCGATGTATGCATCATCTCTGATCGCAACGCGGGTCTGCTAAACGCGCTGAACACAATCAAGCAGGTTACGGACCCTGAATGGGGGTGGCCTGATTTGGAGACACGGTGGTGCATGCGGCACCTAGCAGCAAATTTCTACACAAAGTTCAAGAACAAGGATTGGTTCAAGCTTTTCAAGAGGATGTGCATGCAGAACACCGAGTCGAAGATGAATGCAATTTGGACGGGAATCAATGGAGAAATCGAGCGTGCTGCCTTGCCATCTCGAGAAGGCCGGAGGGGTCGAACACCACCTGTCAATCTGACACAGTGGATAACAGAGAATTGCCCCGACTTATACAAGTGGGCACTCGCTCATGACTCAGGGGCTCGATACGGCATAATGACCAGCAATATGTCAGAGGTCTATAATGGTGTCCTCAAAGGAGTGCGAGCCCTCCCTCTTACAGCCCTCATTACTGAAACTTGGAACCGTACTCTATCATACTTTGCAGACAGAGTACAGGTTGCCAATGCACTAGTCGGCATGAACAAGCCATGGTGTGAAAAAATGCAGAGGTATCTGGATGAGAAAGCAGAAAAATCCAGGAGTCATGGGTGTAGTCTTGTCGACGCCCTTAGGAATAAATGGTTGATCAATGTTCGAGCGAAGTATGTTCACGGGCACCACAGGGGAGCACGAAAGCATGCTATTACTCTTGGCCCCAACTCATGTGAGTGCACCTGCAACAAGCCCAAGCTGCTAGGCTATCCATGTAGTCATGTCCTCAGGGCGGCTGCCGAACAGAAGATCAGCGTGGAGCATTACATATCTCCTTATTTCAGCACGTTCAGTCTTCTTAACACCTGGAATGGTGAATTCTGGGCCTGGGGCATAGATGAACACTACAGGGATGTGTGCAAGCGAAGTAATATCATATATGTTCCAAATCCGGCGATGCTTAGAACTGATAAGGGACACCGACCATCTCGACGTCATAGGAACGACATGGACCATAGCCAATCTGGAGAACCACGTCGATGTCGCATTTGTAGGTGCGCTGGACACCCACGCAGGGAATGCCCCTACCGCAGCTAGTCATTTCGAATGTTGTATTTTCCTAGCTTCGATGTAATGTAATAAATTACTATTAATTTTCGTGAACTTATTATGTAATGAATTTCGTTTGTAATGAATTTTGTATTTGTAATTTGTATTGAATGTAGTTTGTAATTTGTTATGATGTTATTTTGTATTATCTAATGATTTTAGTTTGTATATAATTTTTAGTAAGTTTTCGCAATATTATTTGTACTAACTAAATTTTATCTGACTACAGGATAATATGGCGCAACTACCATCCCTATTACATCAATCAATTGATGATGGGCACCGCTGCCACATTTGGTTGGATCCTAGTACAAATGTGCACCCGCCTCCAACATTTAGGCTCCGAACCATTAAAAGCCGATGGTATACAAATGCTTTTTATGACACATACCTTCAGGCTTACGGACTTCTTCCATACTCGAGGTTAACAGATGTTGAGTCTAAATTCATGTTAGACTCATCTCTGCAATCAGCACTAGTAGATCGATGGAGACCTGAGACACACACTTTTCACTTACGTTGTGGGGAGCTTACGCCCACACTTAAGGATGTGTCACTGATCACAGGTCTACCTATCTGCGGTAAGCCTTTGATCCCTCCTGCATATTCTAGTGATTGGCCTGACGATATTCGAGTGCGTCTAGACACGGAAGTGCCTAATTCAGGTGCTCGTGGTGGTAGAAGACCAAGGGGTGTCCCAATGAGTTGGTTAACACAACTTTACCATAAAATACCAGATGATGCAACAGAGGAGACGTTGAGGAGGCAACTGTTCGCGTATTTGCTGTTTCTTTTTGGTATGATGTTCTCGTCGACGCACGGGGATGTATGTCTCCCTAGTCTAATTAAGATTGCTGAGGAGATAGTAGATGCTCCATTACCTACAAGCCCCCCATACAGCTTTGGTTCTTCTTTGCTAGCTCATACTTATAGGGGTTTATGTGATGCAACCAGGAAGAAAGGTGCTGGTGGTCATACACTTGTTGTTCCCTATGAGTTTTTGCAGCTATGGTCATGGGAGTACATACCTGTTGGTCGTCCAGTTATGAAGAATAAAATCCACCCTTATAATAGTGTCACACAATATAAATATGGGCCTCTTACTATGGCTAGCCGGTGGGTCCATGTCCACAAATCATGGGCCACAAATATTGTACGCGGATGCTACCCAGAATATCACAATGAGTTTGAGCATCTGGAGTGGTACAATGTCATATGGAATCCATGGACGCGTGAAAAATTTGAGTCCATCTGGGGTGATCAGCAGCCAACAATTGATTGTGTCAGAGACCATGCGTACTGGATGACTCGCTGCAACCTACCTTTTATTTGGATGGTTGAGCCCTATAACCCCGAGCGTGTAATGCGCCAATTTGATCTCCATCAGGATGTGCCCCCACCAGTACCCAGACAGCTCGAACATGCCAGAAGAGGACGAGCGGCAGTACGGCCGAGGCCACCGTGAACCTCATCCCCCCCGTGAACGTCTATCGCCTTCAGGACATCGGCACAGGCAGCCCAGACCTCGCCGACAAGGCTAACACAATTTGTGTACGCCTATATATATCTATGTAACTATTTCCAGCTATGTAATAGACATATTTCTATGTTCGTTTGTATGGGACAAATAAATTTGCTTTCAATCACTTATTGCGATAATAAGGCCTGCCATTTATTTGCTTGCAACACAAATACAACATAAACTACAAGTAAGATACAAATGTCACGAGGCTTCAAATTAAGATACATTACAATGTTTCACTAATCGAATAAACGCTTGCCCGATGATGCTGCGTTAGATTTGGCTTTCATTGCTTTAAATCTAGCAGCCGACCGAGGCGTGAAGTCATCACAACTATCCTCATCGGAGGCTACCGTAGTCTTGGCCTTGCAACCTGATGTACTCTTGGCCTTCGACGTTGACGTCCTCTTTGCCTTCGACGATGCAGCACTCTTACCCTTGGATTTCACAGGCGCAGGCAGGAAGTCATCGTCATCATACTCATCATATGCTGCCTCTGCTAGAGCGTCAGCATATGTATTCGGGCGGTATAACCCACCCCGCACTGGACCAAATATCTTATTCAGCCAGGCAAAGTGCTTGATTCTTCTATTGACAAACTCTGCGTCATCAGGATAGTGCTGCATATGACAAATAAAAAACCGGATAATGTCAGTAGTACTACAAATAAATCTTAAGGAATATAAAATGCGCAAAATAATAAATGTTACCTGCATGTGCAATGCGTATGTTTTTGGCAGCATCGTGATTTCAGTTGAATCAGTATTGATCCAACTTTGAAAACCAAGACCAACCTCAATATTTTTGAGCTCAACCACTCTATTCCACCTTGCTTGCTGCCTTAATAGTTCTTGGCGTACCTCTTCTATGCTCCTCTGTGGGAGCTGCATCCTCGGTAACCATACACCTATCTCAGCTACGTGGCTATCTTCAATGATTATCTCCTGGAAAGACATACCTCTAATCTCACAAAATGTTCCGGTACGACACAGGATACAATGGGTCATCTCTGGGTGGAAATCACGGTTAGCGGGATCAAAGAAAGGAAGAACATCCGACATGGTTGGAGGCTATACTGATGCAACAAACCCATGGGTGAGAGGGGGGTTTTATAGCCTAGCGAAACCTGCAAATGGCGGGAACATATGGTGGGAAAAAAGAGCAGGAAAAAATGGCGGGAAAAAAGAGCGGGCAAAATTGGTGGGAAAAAAGAGCGGAAAAAAATGGCGGGAATAAAGAGCGGGAAACAATGGCGGGAAAAATGCGCGGGAATCTTTGTATAAGGTTTAATTAAAATACATCGGTCTTGCAGGCAATAAAACATAACATGATAGTTGATTAATAAAAACAACATTTTAAAGTAAGATACATCTGGATGCGGAAATAAAAATACAACAGAAATTAAGATACAAACTGGTACAATAAACACCAACGCATTTTTAGTCCTGAGTCCACCGTGGCCATTTTCCGGTGGTATCACCATGCTTTTCTGCTGCTTCTGCCTGAGCAGCCCTTTCCTTCTTTCTCTCCCTCTCCGACTCACGAATCTGTTTGCGTCGCTCTTCCTCCGCCTCCCTACGGCGTTTACCTTCTGCGATTCTCTGGCGCTTCTCCTCATTGTAAGCTTCTTGCGCCGCTTTCCTCTGGGCAGTCTCCTCCTCTTCTCGCTCCTCCCTTTGGAAGCGTTCCCAAGCCCTACGCTGCCTTTCTTCAATCTCACGCAACGCCCAAGCCGTCTGCTCCGTGTCGATCCAATGATACCATTGGCAGAGCGGTGGCGGCGACTGCAACAAAAATAATCTTACTAATACATCAAATATAACACGAGCAAATATGTCATCTCATGAAACTTATATCTTACCGGAGCACGGTAAAATAGCTGTGAAGACTCCGGAGGATCATGCGCATGATTGGCACACATGAAAAATTTCATGCCCATCCTGTCCGAAAAATCAGTCGACTCCCTAACCTTCGCGATGTCGCCGCACCAGCATCGTGCGGCTTCCATTCCCTCCGGTAAACTTGCGTACTTCATTTTCTTCGGCCTTAGGCCCTGGTCGGAGCAAGGCAAACTCATAGCTACTAATTTGAATGACAGAGCGAAGATAGCAGGCAGTGCAGATGACTGATCGAATGAATGACGAATACCTTGCTTATATAGCCTGCGATTAGTGCCATCGATGGTCTAGTTACTGCTACGACACAGCGAACGGTGGTTTATTTGCTGTATCAAAAGCTTCGTTTCTATCAGCGCATGCGAGAAATTCCGAGAAATTAGCTCTACCTAAAAATCAGTGCAATCATTTGAAAAGTGTTAGATGCTGTCATGCCGGCTTCCATGGAGGCGGCAGGGCCCACCTGGCCAAACGGCCGTGAACTTGCCGTTGCCACAGCCACATGCCGGGTTTGGCAATGGCAGCAGGAGCCTGCCGGTATTGGCCCAGGCGGCACGTGCCACGTGTCGCCTGGGCAAGGGTGCCGCCATTCCTAGGTGGTGTTTTTTGACAAATTTTTTGAAAGGTGGTCCTTTTTAACATTTCATTGGAGCAGGTGGTCCTATGTGTCAAAAATTCGGATTTATAGGGGATCTCTCGCGGCCACGCTTGGATGGAACCTCGACTGTCGATCGATTTATTTCGCGGTTGCCGGTTGCGTCTCGCGACGCTGCGCTCGGAAAACTATCTCCGCATGGCCTCTTCTTCTCTTGACTTGACTTCGGGCTCGCTACTAGCTGCGTCTGTGTAGGGCCACGTACGTACGAGCGAGAGCTACGTGTGCATTTTTTTCCTCTAAAAAAATTCGAAAGGTACGTGCGGCGCTGTTACGGCTAGCGCATGAACCGGTCGACGGGTACGTCGGTCACTGGGGGCAGCACCAGTGGAAAAACCAGGCGAATTGGGCGAGACCAACTGCATGCAGGCGCCAAGCTGAGAAGCTTGGGAGCTGGCCAGGATTTGAACCCATTATCTTGTCGGTCTATGCTCTAGCCACTTCAATTAAAAGACCGATATAATTTGTAGGTTTATGCTTTAGCCAGTTTTATTAAAATGCCAATTTAATGGAAGAGAGTAGCTAATTATTTTCTTTGTCTGAAATTACCCTGCATTATAAGTTTAGTGAAAATCAAACTTTATAAAATTTGATCAAGCATATAGAGAAAAATATAAACGTCTTTAACATAAAATACATATAATATGAAAATATACTTTATGATGGTTCTAAAAATATATTTTAGATGTTAATATTTGTCCTACATGGTTAGTCAAAGTTCACAATATTGGACTCTGACTAAACCTAGAATATCCACATGCATCTATACATGTTGTGTACGCAGATCCACAACCAAGTGTTTCTTGGCAACGATAACACAACACTTGGCAAGATGGAAACTCAGCTTTTTTTTTTAGAGATATCGCCTCTTCGCAAAAGTGTTTTTTATGTAAAATTTCATTCCCTTCCTTACTGATCAAGTCGTGGTTAGCCCAAAAGGAAGAAATGGATTTTGGGCTTCCATTCAAATCAATAATTTATTGTTTTTGTGAAAGTCACTAGAAATACTTAGCATTCGCCATTTACACAGTTTTTTTTAACAGGCCATTTAAACAGTTGTGTACGCAGATCCACAACCAAGTGTTTCTTGCGTCTGTGGTCTAGGTTGGTTGGCCACAGTTTTAGAAAAAATGACGATCGATGAATAATATGTGCAATACAGAGGATGTGCATGCGCACTACAGACAAGACATCGGTTGCATTCTTGCCTTGATGAATTTTTTTATTTCTTATGTTACACATATTTTTTGCACAAAAGTCAAATGAATATTCTGCGATGTAGTAATATTTTTCTTGCTTTGTTAACCATACAGATTTGGATGGTAGCTACTAGTTCTGTTTATTTTCAATCGATGGGTAGTAGGTAGTTCTGTTAGTAGTTGGCCTATCTTGTTTTGTAACGATATAAAATGTGAAAATCACCTACCTCTCGGAGTGAAGAGATCTTTACTCATTCATTTAGAGTGTCTTACTGATGTGCACATTTTATCTTCCTTTATTAGTTTACAAGTTTTACAATGATTGGCATTTTTAGTAACCATCCATTGGTCCCGATCTAACGGATGTAAAATAGATGGAACCAAACTAACGGAACCTAACGGTACCATGGTACCGTTATATTGTGGGACCAGTACCAAAAATTGTGGGACCAATAAATTTTTATTTATTTAATGAAAATTGTAAAAAACAGACGTTCTTTTTAAGTGGCCAAATCGTGGATGATCCTACACACATCTTAAAGCACCGAACTCGATTGAACATGTATCCTGGTGTGCTCCGGACGCCCGGCTGCCCGACATGGACCTAGCGAGCTCGTCTAGGCCACCCGCAGTACACACGGTATGGCCTCGTGCCAACGAGCAGGACGAAGCCCACGAGAAGGTCGTGCTGTTGTTTCTTTTCCAGACGCCCAACTCTAGGGAGCACGCCGGGCACCACACCCGTTTGGTTCACGCTGATACAAGCGATATTCGCAATTCCCATGGTTAGAGACCTCTTCGAGCACCGAAACCTTGTCATTTAACCTTGCCCCACTCCCCTCTATCCTCCCTCCAAATAACAGTTCCTCTAGTGTCTTCTGTAGTGAGAACGTGATCGGCATTTGGTTCATGCCGCCGCCGGCGTGACTTCTAGTTCATGCCGCCGCCGGCGTGACCTCGCGTGTTAGCTCCTCCTTGGTGGCATTGTTCTTACCTTCGAAGGAATTGAGCTCTCGGGGCCTATGTTGGCGTCACCGCTCTCGTCTCTTCGCGTGCCGGCCGAGCTCGCCAACGTGACGCGCCGGAGCAGCAGCTGGCCACGGCTCCCCTACCGGCACGCCTTTCGCCCGCCGTACCGCCCACCGATGATAGGCTGAGCAGCATCAAGCCGCGCTGGCAAGTCGCAACCCCGCGCGTGGGCGGCCGCAGGCAGCAACTCGTCGGCCACCACCATTCGCTCGTGAATAGCCGAAGCAGCCGCAGGCCGCGCTCGCCGTCCCACGCGTGAGCCGCTGCTTGGCACCCGCGCTCGCCGGCCACCTCCGCGCGTGAGCAGCTCACGGCGCTCGCCACCCACCCCGAACGTGGGCAGCAGCTTGCGGCGCTCGTCGGCCGCCCCGCGCGCGAGCTCGAGGCGCTCACAGACTGCCACATGCGTGAGCACTGAGCAGCTGGACGCTTGCCGGCCGCCTCCGTGCGTGAGGAAGTCCACGCAAGCTCAGGTGAGAAAAGAAAAGAAAGAAGAGAGGAGGCACATCTGACACATGTACGTGGTCGTTTCGGACATGGGAAGATAAATCAAAGCATTGTACCACTTTATATAATATCATTTATGATTTTAATCAATGGTTATAAAAAAATCTAACTTAACGGTACCAAATGGTACCACGGTTCTATGCCAATCATTGTAAAAGAGCTCCACAAAGTGTTTGGTTAGTAATATTTCTCTTGCCGAGCCCGCGGAAGGTCTACTTAGTTGCATGAAAGAGATGCGCAGGGTAACAATTGTTTAGTGTTACTTTGTCGTTAAAATAGATTTGGACCTTTTCCTGAACCACCAGCTGAGTGTCACGGACAGCGACGCTAGTAGTAAGAAAATGTAGACGCGTATAAAACTCGAAGATGTGGCCACGTATACTGATAGGCAAAGCAAAAGATACGAACTTCTAAATGCAAAGTCAACTCGAGATGATAATGCACTCTCGTAATTTTGTAACCTACTGAGACCAAAAGTTCAGACAATTTTGAGCAGGTAGTAATATACAATTCGTCTAGCTATGGTAGACCTCCCTGGAACTGAATCAGCCAAAGATTCAGTTACCTACAGTCTCGGTCATCTACCTGTCACTCGTGCGTACGCAACTGGAATGCCGCGAAAGTGAAAACGGAACAACTGAGCTGCATAAATTCTCCTACTCTGTCAAGGATGTGGAAATTTCCGTAGCATTTCCTTCTACATCACATTAGTTATTGTGTGGATTCCATCTCGCGGTAAGCTGGGACGCAAGTAAGCAATGCTGTCGCTGAAGTCCGGTCTAGTACTACTACTACATTTCACCGTCTTCTAGCCTATGACCTGAATCTGAATGACTGTCGATTAAGCTGTAGCAGTTCATTCAGATGGACGCAACGTAATAATCTTCAACGTGGAGAATCCTGGACCACCCATGCGTTCATCGTATGGTACAATACTCGTCTTACACGCTCGGACAAAGTTACAAGGGGACAAGGGAACTTATAATTTGGCTCTTAGTTTGAACGTCAGAACATGACCGACAACATGATTGACTGACCGAAGAAATTTGTGCTCGTGTTTACGTATGGTGACTAGCTAGGACCAACTTGTTGGTACCTTCAATCGGGACGTTTTATTGACCAGGGGTTGCATATACATTGGCCTGTTAAGCTGGTCGTTTTGTTTTGGTTGAAGAGGCTGGGCATTCGGGTTTACCCAAAATTTCCGGTCGGGCAATTCGGGTTTTAAAAAATTCGTGTTTCCAGAAACAACACCCGAGATTTGCCTAGGAAATTTGATACCCGACAGTTCGGGCACCCGAAAATTTGAATTCAGGGTCGGGTAATCCCAAATTGCCCGAAATACATCAGCGACAGTCCTCGTTGCAGCAAAGCAGAGGGGAAACAGAGGAGGGACACGTCGCAGATGGTGTGAGGTGGTGGCGAGCCGGCGACCAGGCAATGACGCAGTGGCCGACAGTGTGTGGAGTTACATCGGCGACGGTGCAGTTGCCGGCAATGCGCTCAGCTGCGCCGACGGCGACTCGCGAGCTAGTGCCGCAGTATTGGGCGGTGGCAACCGTGCGCCGGCGGCGACTTGCATTAGACGAGAGCTAGTACCGCAGTATTGGACGGTGGCAACTGTGGGGAATCAAGGTGCAAGGTGGAGACCAGGTCGGCGTGGGGTAGTGTCAAGCTTCATGCACTAGCCAACACAACCAAAAGTCCGAACTGATGGAAAGGGCTAGTACAATCTGGGGCAACAACAATTTTTACAATAAATTGCGAAAACTAGGACTCGAATTCGAGACCCTAGGCTCTGATACCATGTCAAGCTTCATGCACTAGCCAACGCAACCAAAAGTCTGAACTGATAGAAAGGGCTAGTACAATCCACTTATACACTTCAACAGGTAGTACCTTGCCCTCAAAACCCTAGCACTGGGTTTTGCAAAAGGCGCCAGCCCTGTCTTGCCAGGAGTGCCAAGTTGAAAAGTTCGAAATCTCTGAACCCTAGGTCCCCATGTACTTTGGTTTGCACATGTCTTTCCAGGAAACCCAGCTGGGCTTCCGTTCTCCCTCCTTGCTTTCCCACCAAAACTTCCAAAGAAGCGAGTTGATGTGGAGACACAGTCCTCATGGTAACTTGAAACACGCCATTGAAAAGATCATAACGGCCTGGGCCACGAACTTGATGAGGACATCCTTGCCCCCAGCCGAGCGCACCCTCTCCATCCATCCTTGAATACTGCTCCATATTCTGTCTTTTATGTATTTGAAAGCCCCACCTCGAGATCTTCCATATTCTATCTTTTATGCATTTGAAAGCCCCCCATGGCCCCATGTACTTTGGTTTGCACATACCTTTTACGTTTTTTTAATTGCACGTGGGCGTAGGCATAGGCGCGACTATTGGGCCGGCTGTCGATGCACGCCCAAGATGGTTAAGCCTCCAAAACATGGGTTACTTATAGATGATAGTGGGCCATCTTAATACAGCCCAGCTGAGCGCTTGACGCACCAGACATCCGTTCCCGGTGCTGCTTCATGTTTTTTAGTACTACATCGCTGGCGTGAGAAAGATTGAACATGTTATAAGCCCCTCCAAGACAACTAGAAGCAGAGGGCGGTAAGCCCTGTGAGTGGGGCTATTCAGTTTGCGGTCACCAAGTTGTTTGGCACAGGCTCACAGGTGCCTTTCTTGGCTGCAATCACATCGCGGTACCGCAAGTTGATGGTGTCAATTACTGAGAGGGTCATTTCAGGGTCAAATTCGAATAGCCCAAATAATACCGGTTGAAATCGTTTGAACACAAATATCTCCGTTACGGTGATGACTCGGCGCTCCACTTGGCAGGATACCCCTTTACTGGTTTGCCACCGTGGCTGCCAAGTGGCGTACCTCGTCCACGTAACCTTTCTCTTCTCCCCCATTGTTCTTCAAGCTCCTGCTCCCGCTCGCCTACCGAGATCTTAGAGTACCACAGCGCTGCTAGCGCAGCGCAGGGGACATGGCCTCGAGGTTGAAAGCGGGTTCTCCTCACTGCGGATCTGGCAAGATCGGGATCGGGAACTGGGAAGATCTGGAGGAGGCTGTTCTCGTGCTAGAGAAGTTGGGGCGGAAGCCAGTGATCATGCGGAGGTTGTTCTCGTACTGGAGAAATGGAGGCTGTTCTCAACCTTCCATCAATTTCAGCAGCTCTAAGAGAAATGGAGAAGTAACAGATATGGAAAATCTGAATTTGAATATATACGATGAATACTCTCTGAATATGCACATATAACGCTGGATTCTATTATGTTGCTCTTGCTCTCCGGTGAATTGCAGATTATCATGTTCTAGGACAGCATCATCCTCTTGCTCTACTATGTCCTAGTTATGATCATCAACCTTTCTGTCAACTGTAGCATTACAAATGTGATTATCTGCGGCATCTTTTTGCCAGGTATCCTCATCTACTTCTCCTTCTTGATAAGTAGACTGTTCTGCTTCCGGTTGTGTTTCTTGTCCTGTTCTATGACTTGTATGAATATCTACTGGTGGTTGTGGTTCTTGAGTAGTTCCATGATTTCTGTGAAATATTACTGGACACCAATTCCTTGAACATTTCTCTCATTTCTCTGAGGTGATACAGTAGATATTATGTTGCCAAGTAGATGGTCAGTCCGACTGCTGGCTCATGTGCCCTTCCATGCTTGAGCAAATCACTTCTCAAACATTGCACAAATTTTGTGTGATCAGCATATAGGTTCAGTACTATCAACTTTCAGTCGATGTCAACTATGTGTGTATCATTAACTAATTAACTATTTTCTGATGCTGGAGTACTTAGATCATGTCAATTAAGCAAATTCACCAACTGAATAGCTATGCTTTGCATGAAAACTAGCACATAAAAATCAACAAAAATGGTGCATTTTCTGAATCTTGCAAAGAACAGAGGGAACATGACAGCTTCCCGAGAAGGCTAGAGGGGGAATTGGCGGTACCTAGCTTTTAAGTAACAGCAAAATACAGATAATCATAACACGACAAAATATGTCAATTTAGCAAATCCAAACAATAGAAGATTATTCCATTTCTTGGTCATACAGATAAACATAACACAACAAAATATGTCTGTTACAAGCAGATAATCAATCACAGAGTCATTACACATCATCATACTAGTGTTCGTTAACTAAAGTTTAAAAGTAGAACACTTCAAGGTAACTAGTCTTCTGGCTATTCCCAATGATGAGTTTGGGGAGCCCCAGGCATTGTTGGGAAGATCCACATTGGCGCCTCCCACTCATTGTAATAAGTGGGTCCGTATATCAGTTCTGATCCTATTGCCGGAGCTCCTCCATTCATGTGTATACGGCTCCATTCTGGCACTGGCCTCTGGGTGTAGGGACGGGCTCGATGGTATGCAACAAACACACAGTCTTCTTGTAACAAGGACATGCCTTGTCCAGCAGATGGACCAGCTCTTCCAACATCAGAACAGGGTTCTCGGTGGAAGATTGGGTTGTTGATTCCAAGAAATACTAAAAGCCCGTGCATATGCTCCTGCCTGATCCACACTGGACCATCAACAGGATCTTGGGCTTCCGGGCGAAGATTAAAGGGATGCCTTGCGAAAACGTGGCACCGTAGACTAGGATAAGTGCTCAACCGTATCCCATCTTCAAACTGTACAGGAGCATTGCTGTTACTATCACCATCTATCTGAATCCAAAGTAGATCGAAATTGCCATAATGGTAGGTATTGGATGCCAAGAACCAGGTAGTTTGTGAATTAGGCACTAGAACTTCTTCAACGTCTTCATCCGGATCGGCAGGAAATGCATCTCCTTCAGCCGCATCGCCATCAACTGCAGCGGCTTGAGCCGCATCGCTAGCAACTGCAGCGCCTTCAGCCGCATCCCCTGCAACTGGATCCTCGATGGTCGGGGCAAGTATTAGACGCGGGCCTTCATCTGTCCCTGCGTACGGAAGAAGATAAGCCACAATATAACAATGCAGTAAGCAGGTAGAACTACCTGTAAATTCAGATAGAAAGAGGGCATAACTCACCCCAAGTATGTGGTTCCCAAACCAGAACATCTCCTCGTGGTTCTGTAACCGCGTACACGCGAAACAAATCTGTGCGATCACCGAATAGATGAATTGCACAGGCGTCGACATACCTGCGAGGTGCAAGGTGGTAATTTTTGAGGATGACCCAGGCGTTGTCTTGTTGACTGTCTACATAGGCGATCAGTTTGTCAAAGATCACGATTGCTTCATAATGCCACTGATCACTGCATTTTTCCTTGTAAGGGGTCTTTGTAATCTTTATCTTCAGAAGCTGTAACTCACACTGCTTGTATGAAAACATGCATGTTTGAAACCTGGGGAAAACTCCAATATGAGCCAGTAATGGGAGAGGCAGAGTCACTTCTCTGTACATGTGGCGGATCTTCAGGAGGCCGTTATTCATGAGTAATGCCATCCAGTCACCGTTACTTCCAACCCAATGCCCTCTTCCATCGGAGTCATTGCAATGCACGTGTGCTTTAAGCATCTTCTTGTTTAACGACATAAAGAGGGCGTCAATGCCCTGCAATTGAATTTGTTTGGAAACTTTGTAAAAATTAAGGTGTTCCACAGAAGGAAAAGTTTGCTTGAATTGATGGAAAACTATATAGGTAAACCGTTACAAAAAGAGCGGTCGTGGGCAGAGTAACAGTTGTACATCATTTTCTAAGCACTGCCTCAGCTGTACCCTCTATGTGAACTGTTAATAGGTGCATCAAGATACGTGCTAGTCTTTTTTTCCCTCTCAAACAACTTCTCTTTTTTGTATCTCTCACTCTATATAACATTTGAATCTGAAACTTTGCAGTTTACTCAAACAATTTTTGTTGAATTTTAAATATTTGAATAAGTTAAATTTCACACAAAAAATCAAAAATATTTTTCCCACATTCTAGTTGTAATATTACAGCGATCTGCAAAGTTTGAAATCTGTATGTTACATAGTTTGAGAGATATAAAAAAGACAAATTCAAAAAAATATGGGAGTGTAGGTGAGACCTGCTTAGACAAAAACTTTTCCATTCCAATTTTTGCTATTTAAAAAGTCATTGCATGGTATTCGACAGAATGCTCACTGGATTGCAAGACCATTGTTTGGTAAAAAATGATGTGCCTACTAGATGTTCGACAGAAGGATAACTATGCTTGAATATATCATAAACACATACAAGATGGAAAACTAAGTCCGTAAACCGAAACCCTAAAAGGCGTCATGGGCGGAGTAACTTCATTTTTCGGAAATATTGTATCTAAAAAGTCGATGCATGCAAGGTGTTCGACAGAGAGATCGGTGGATTGCAAGAACATAAACAGACAGGAGATCAATATATATATATATAACAGAATACTGAATCTAGTTACTCTTACTTGTGCATCGCTATCATGTGGCCACGAGGATTCGTCGGCGTGGAGCAGGCCCGGCGCATCAAGCGGTAGATTCGGGGTCCCTCGAATGGCACGACGCATGCCAACCATGCCGACAGCAAGGCGAGCAGCGCTTAAGATATTGACCCGCTCGACTATGTTCTCAACCGATGGGTACTGGAGATTACCCCACCCCATGAATTCGTGGTAACGATCAGCAATGGGCTCTTTTGGAGTCGAAAGCTGACGCTTCCCCCCATGGGGTTCATCCCACCCAGACCCAGACATGACCTGTGTCGGCAAATGCGGGTGGCGGCGACGTGATGGAAAGAGAAGCGGCGATATGATGGATTGCAAATGAGAGGGCGCAGCGGTGTTGTGGAGAAGATGGGGAATAAGGCGATGAACTGCCTAGCGCAGGGTAATAAGTGGAAGTTGGCGTTGGGAAGGGGAGGGAGGGCGGCGGCGGTTCACTGTACAAGGAGTGGAAATAATATTTTATCTCCACCGTGGGCCCTCATTGCAGCAGGCTTCCTGCCCGCCAGTGCAATCCGTGCAATTCGTGTACAAGGCATGCGCACGCCGTTCAAAAATTAGTTTAACGTCCATCTTTCTCCAACAAATTATGCCATGAAATTTGTATTTTAAAGTTTCAAAAAAATTCGAAACAAAATTCTTGTGATAGGCATTGTTGAATGCTATAAACTGGTACAAATCTCAATATGAAATACTTTATATTCTATTCTACACAAAAAAGACAAAATCTGACATATTATATAGTGAATAGTACACGATAGAACACTATAATTTTATTAGATTTTACCATATTTGTGTAGCCTAGAATATAAAGAATTTCATATTGAAATTAGTAGCGGTTTGTAGGATTCAACATTGCCTATCACAAAAAAAAGACAAATTCCTAAGAAAAAGATGTAGTTTCTTACTACTATTTTAATACTATTTACATTCACAAATTTATCTTCTTATATCTTTCAAAATTCAACATATCTTTGTATGTATTTAACGCCAATTTTTTTGAAAACATAGAAGTTTGAGAATTTGAACTTTGAAAAATTCTGAAAGTGTAAGGAGCATCGGTGCCCATTTGCACCAAATCCCTTGTCGAATCCAATGATACAGCTTTTATGACCTTTTCAAAATTCTGAAAGTGTTGGGAGTATATTATTTTACAAGGTGCACACGACGGGCGCTCTGACTTGCGAAGCGTTACTTGAGAGTCATTGACAGATGGGTCCCCCATGTGATGGGGCCCGCGTGCAGTGAGGGCAAGTCAGAGACAAGTTAGAGTGGGCAAGTCAGGGCCTCGCTCTGGACATCAACGACACTCATGCGGCATGTCTGGGCATCTCCGGCAGAGCGCGCACAGAGTGCGCTCTGGACATCAACGGAAGGCATGGCCGCGCTCTGGGCATCTCCGGCCCCTTATACAGATACACTTCAGTATATAGGGAAAACACACTTACTAAATCATATATAAGGATGGTCCTCGCTCGGACACTTACATATATAGGTGGAACGAACAGTACATAAATCTAGTATGGAGGGGGAGAAATTAAAGCAGGCATCTTCTCATGATAGTAATTCTCCAATACGCGTCGTAGCATACATACGCATCTGTTGCTGCGTAGTGGATATGCTCCGGCTTTAGTTCCCGAAGATGCCAGGTGTTGTGCAGCTTCAGCTTGCGGAATTTCTCCTTGTAGTCTTTGAAGTTGCGGTCGATGATTAGTTTTGCCATGTTGGCCAAGCCGGTCCTTTCATGGAACGGCATGTTGAAGTGATCTTGTAAGTCCACGTGGTCTGGTATGTGGGCGCCCATGGCTTGAAGCTTGGGGGTGTCTTGGCGCTTGTCCACAGTTGCGAAGGAAATGTCGGGGCGGTTGAGGAACTGTATGAGTTCAGGACAGTCCCTTGTTGCCACGGCTTCGTGCCAGAGTAGGCAGTGATCGCGCATGCAAAGTTGCAGGAGGGCGGCGCGGCGAGGCTTGGCGATGGTGTACTCGAGGTCGAGGCCGACGATCCGCTCTTCGTCCGGCTCGTCGAGCCAACTCTCAAACATGGCGATGAACTTGGCCGCCTCTCTCGGGTCGGTTGTGTGCATCACCGTGAGGACGG
Organism: Dactylis glomerata; assembly: GCA_007115705.1. Taxonomy (NCBI): domain Eukaryota; kingdom Viridiplantae; phylum Streptophyta; class Magnoliopsida; order Poales; family Poaceae; genus Dactylis; species Dactylis glomerata. The sequence continues at coordinate 241,607 of QXEO01001984.1, read as the reverse complement.
TGTCACCATGAGCAAGGACCTTGTGGTAGTCGGTGAAGACATTGCCGTCGATCTCCATGACGGCCGCGGCGCAAGGAGTGGGAGTGGAGGGGGGAGGGGGTTATCTCTGGAGAAGACGAAGTTGGGGATCCAATTGTTTTCCAGGCCGCGAGATCGTGGGATAAATAGTGCGCGACGGGTCGCTGGCATGCCGCGTAAATAAATGCAGTGTAGCGCTTAGTGGGTGCTTTGGAAGTTGAACCCCCCACGCGAGCCCCCGTCGCTTCGTTTATGAGAGAAGAGGAAGTTGGGGAAGCAATTGTTTTGCAGGCACGCCGCGGTAAATGCCAGTCTAGCGCTTTGGAAATTGAACCAGACGCTTCGTTTCGTTTCTGAGAGAGCGCTAGACCGACGTGTCACCGCGGGCCCCTGTACTCCGGCCCACTTGTAAGTGAGAGGCTGCTATCGTGGGTAAGGATGTACGTACGTTTACCGCCAGGCTTGTTGTTGGGTCCCCTCGTTGTTTGACTACACGCAGCAGAGCGACAGTCTGAAAAAGGAGATAGCGTGCAAGGGAGGAATAAATCCGTTCTCGTCTGACACGCAGAAGGAATAGAGAACAAAATCTTACCATTGAAATGCTTCTCGTCGAGGTCACCTGCTCCATGAGCCAAACGAGTGAGACAAACTAGTCCAGGTTTAGCATCCGAAGCGTGTGAGGACCCACTTGTCTGGGTTAGGTTTGGTCCGATGTGTGTCTGGGGCCCCACTTGTCAATAGTGTTCTGGGCCTTAGTGGGGCCACATGTCATTAGGGTTAGGATTCGTGGCCAGTGGAAATTGAGCGTAGCAGCGGGATGAGAATTGACAGGGCAGCGAGATTTCAAAGGCAAGTACATTGACGAGACACGCCGCAGTCTGACAAGGCGTGCTTAAGAGATCTCAGTAGCATCATCATCGCTCACTCTACTCTGGCGACTAGTTCAGTAGATGGAGGAGTTCCCTTCCATGGGTAATAGCTTGCAACTAGGTCTAAATCACAACTTAAGCGGATTAACAAGACATCTAACGCAAGGGGCCCACTAGTCAGTGTTGATGTGGCATTGCATGTACACATGACATCATTTAGCACATTTTGACTGAATCTCACAGAAATTAATGAATCTTTGGAACAGGTAGTCCAAACTATTTCAAATGTTTTCAGATTAGTAAGTTCATATTGCATATAATGAATTATTTTTGCCCTAAATCCTTTTTAATCCAATTTTGCACTGGGGCTACAAGAAATGCACACCAGAAAAATTGGGGAAAAATACAGGGAGGTCCCCTGGGGGTGTGGGACCCTAGAACCAAGACCAAACCATGGTTCCCACCCCACCTGGCAGACATCGATGGCACCGTCGAGTCTGACCTAGATCTCGGAGGGGGGCCTGGGGAATTCAGAAAAAATCAAAAAAATGGAAAAGCACTGCATGGAGTCATGGTGAGTGATGCATCACCTAGGAAAAATACCAAACATGCCATCCTAAGGGTTCACATGTGGACTCTCTCACAGAGAGGTGCTTCCAGGTAGGAGTTCTCTTGGTCTTCCTTTGCAGATGACCATGGTTTGTGCAAGTTCCACAGCAAACTTTGGAACCATGGTCCCATTTTTAGTGGAGATGTGCATCTTTGCATTCCCAACCACTTTTGCAACTACTGTTTTTCTAGTTTCCACATAAAAAATGCATTTCCCATTTTCCGGGTGCCCGGAGGGGTCGAAACAGGTGCTTTTTTGTGAAGGGGCCACCAAGGGCAATGTGCAGAACATCACCACTCTATTTTTCATGGGTGGGGGACCTTCCAGGGGTGCCACATCCAGGAGGCTAGGAATTATCTCGGCCTGCTGCCATATAATGAATTATTTTTGCCCTAAATCTTTTTAATCCAATTTTGCACTGGGGCTACATGAAATGCACACCAGAAAAATTGGGGAAAAATACAGGGAGGTCCCCTGGGGGTGTGAGACCCTAGAACCAAGACCAAACCATGGTTCCCACCCCACTTGGCAGACATCGATGGCACCGCCGAGTCTGACCTAGATCTCGGAGGGGGGCCTGGGGAATTCAAAAAAAATCAAAAAAATGGAAAAACACTGCATGGAGTCATGGTGAGTGATGCATCACCTAGGAAAAATACCAAACATGCCATCCCAAGGGTTCACATGTGAACTCTCTCACAGAGAGGTGCTTCTAGGCAGGAGTTCTCTTGGTCTTCCTTGGCAGATGACCATGGTTTGTGCAAGTTCCACAGCAAACTTTGGAACCATGGTCCCATTTTTGGTGGAGATGTGCATCTTTGCATTCCCAACCACTTTTGCAACTAGTGTTTTTCCAGTTTCCACATAAAAAATGCATTTCCCATTTTCCGGGTGCCCGGAGGGGTCGAAACAGGTGCTTTTTTTGTGAAGGGACCACCAAGGGCAGTGTGCAGAACATCACCACTCTATTTTTCATGGGTGGGGGACCTGCCAGGGGTGCCACATCCAGGAGGCTAGGAATTATCTTGGCCTGCTGCCATATAATGAATTATTTTTGCCCAAAATCCTTTTTAATCCAATTTTGCACTGGGGCTACAAGAAATGCACACCAGAAAAATTGGGGAAAAATACAGGCAAGTCCCCTGGGGGTGTGGGACCCTAGAACCAAGACCAAACCATGGTTCCCACCCCACCTGGCAGACATCGATGGCACCACCGAGTCTGACCTAGATCTCGGAGGGGGGCCTGGGGAATTCAGAAAAAATCAAAAAAATGGAAAAACACTGCATGGAGTCATGGTGAGTGATGCATCACCTATGAAAAATACCAAACATGCCATCCCAAGGGTTCACATGTGGACTCTCTCACAGAGAGGTGCTTCCAGGCAGGAGTTCTCTTGGCCTTCCTTGGCAGATGACCATGGTTTGTGCAAGTTCCACAGCAAACTTTGGAACCATGGTCCCATTTTTGGTGGAGATATGCATCTTTGCATTCCCAACCACTTTTGCAACTAGTGTTTTTCCAGTTTCCACATAAAAATGCATTTCCCATTTTCCGGGTGCCCGGAGGGGTCAAAACAGGTGCTTTTTTGCGAAGGGGCCACCAAGGGCAGTGTGCAGAACATCACCACTCTATTTTTCATGGGTAGGGGACCTGCCAGGGGTGCCACATCCAGGAGGCTAGGAATTATTTCGGCCTGCTGCCATATAATGAATTATTTTTGCCCTAAATCCTTTTTAATCCAATTTTGCACTAGGGCTACAAGAAATGCACACCATATACAGGGGGGTCCCCTGGGGGTGTGGGACCCTAGAACCAAGACCAAACCATGGTTCCCACCCCACCTGGTAGACATCGATGGCACCGCCGAGTCTGACCTAGATCTCGGAGGGGGGCCTGGGGAATTCAGAAAAAATCAAAAAAAAAATGGAAAAACACTGCATGGAGTCATGGTGAGTGATGCATCACCTAGGAAAAATACCAAACATGCCATCCCAAGGGTTCACATGTGGACTCTCTCACGGAGAGGTGCTTCCAGACATTGCATGACATGGTTTCATAACAGTTCATAACATAATAAACACAAAGTACTTCAATGTGTTCAGTTCATTACATAATTTTATTGTGAAAGCACGACACATCAGGGTTCAAGCTGGGCGCGTAGCTGCTCGTTTTCCTTCTCAAGAGACACCACGAGTTGGCAGCTTGCGAGGTATTTCATTTTGGAATCCACAAGCTCCCTGAGTGCTTTCTCATTTTCAGCCAGTAGGTTCCTGCATGTGATCTCCAGGGTGACAGTACTGTTTGTTAGCTTCAAATTTTCCTCCAATAGATCTTTGATCCTGGCTGTATTCTTATGTGCCGAGGCTCTGGCTTCCTTGTGCAGTTCCGACCACTGTTGATTCTCCTTTACAAGCTGCTTGCGCTCACGCGCAAGGCACTTGGCAACTAAGAGGACTTTAGCCATATCCATTTCCTGGGCCAATTTTTTCTCCCTTTGTTTGGCTATCCGTTCATTAAGCCAGGATGCCATATCTGGGTTCAGCCCCACCTTCATTTCCTGTATAAAATAAAAACAGGGTTATTTCTACCAACGACGCCAACTAAGTGGCAGTGGCATCCTCCCAAAAACCCCATTACAGGTAAAGCACTCTACTCTCACCTAAGTCAGAATCGCAAGAACCCCAATGCATGTCAACACAATTAGAGAGTGCTTACCTCGCTGAGCCGGGGAAATGTGGGCATCGGGTTCTGGATCACTGCCGCCATTTTTTGGGAGAGAGGCACACCCTGCAAAACCATCATGGCTCCGCCGGCTCTGGAACATTTTATTCCACGGTAATGAGTTATAGATGAGGAAGAAGAAGAAGAACAAAAAGATGATGATGAAGAAGGAGAATTCGTCCCAGTACCCGGATGAGCCCTCGCCTGATTCAAGTTTTCTCTTCTCCACCAGGGAGAGCAAAGATTGTGCCTCTATGTGAGGGCTTTCTCTAATGGATGGAGCAAGTTCCTTCCGGTGGCGAGCTCTCTCCATTCGCTCCACTTCCTGAGTCGTCAGGGGGCGGTTTCTCTTTGGAGGCATGGCTAGACAGAGCGGATGGGGGGCCGGGCAGGAGGAAGGAGAAGGAAGTAGGTGAATGAATAATATGGCAAGATAGTCAAACAGCCCAGCCCGTGGTCCAACCACTACTCTCTGTCTTCTAGCCTTCCCATGCAAGCTATATGCTCCGTAATTGAAAAAATAAAGCCCCCGCCCAGCACGCGGGTGGATATGTGGTGCCGATTAACTGACGCTCACTGCCCCGTCCCATCGTGCCAGTGCCAGGGTCCTGGCTAGACACGAGAAGGCATGCCAGGACACGCAGGAAGATAAAATGCATTATATTTTATATATTAACTGAAAATGGAAGGGTCAAATATTACGCAAGATAAATTGCATTGAACAGAAAATGGTAGCTAATATGCATGGCTTTTGCATTTTCTTCATAGATTATTAACTTAACCACTAGCTAAACCCAGTACATGACGTCGTCGGAGTCGTCGGAGTTGACCTCCGTTGGGGCCTTGTCCTTGCCCTCTGCTTCATCCTCCATCGTGGTTGCCTTGCCCTTCCCCCTGCCCTGGTGTTCCAATGACCTGGTCATGGCTGTTTTCATGTCTCGCACAAACTTTGCGGCGGCGGATCTTGGCTGCTCAGTGTTGACGCCGCCGTCCTCATCGTCCGATTCAATATTGATGAATGGTACGGGTTTGAGGGCGGTCTTGAACCGGCCTACACTGCGAGGCCTACTGGAGCCACTGCCAGACCTGCTCGATGTCGAAGAAGTAGGAGTTGGAGTAGATGCATTGCTGCTCGGTTCAAGCCACCATGGCCATCTGATGCGGCGGCGGCTTGACCTGCCGCGCTGTGCATGACCGGGCGTGGAGTTCCCGCTGTGGTAGTACGTACCACCGCCGTGGCTGAAGCCTGGGGTGGCATGGCTGAGGCCTGGGGTGGAGCTTCCGTGTCGTGCGCGGGAGGTGTTGTAGCGGCCGGTGCGAGGCATCTGAACTACGGGGAGGGCTCGCTCGTGTGAAGAATAGGAGGCGGAGGCTAGTGTTCGTGGTGTCTGCCCAGAGGGAAACAGATCTTTTTGACAGGGTAGCTCTCCATGGAAGCACATGCCCCCAGCGACTGTGCATAGCTTCCTCGCTTGTAAACAATACATTTTCTTAGTGCCCATGATGGCAATTTCATTGGTGGCATAGTTGCTTTGCACGATCCCACCTGTCATACTCAAACGGTCATATTCTGGGGGGCGCACCCCCTGGTATAACTGCCGGATACAAGAGCAGCGTCGTCACTCCGATTCTTCCTTCTTCCCATCTCCCTCTTGCACCTACGATTCTTTTCCGGGCTAGCTCACATCTGCTGTTCTAGTTCCCCACCCAGTCCCTCTGCTGTGCTCTCCCTTGGGCGCAAGGCAATGGTTCGCAGCTACTGCAGTTCTTCGCGGGCGGAATCAGGGATGGCTCGCCGACGCTCCCCTATCCCGTACCGGAGTAAGCCCTACGACTATTCGCCGGACAAAATCTGTGACTGTGGAGTAAAGATGCTGAGATGGATTGCATGGACGGATGAAAACGCTGGGAGAAGATTCTACAACTGCGGCATCCGCGCGGTATTATTGTAAACTAATCATGTTTGTTTGCCAGTTTAGTTATTTTAATTCTCACATCTTTCCTCTTCCTTTACTATGTTTTTGGCAGGAAGGCAAGGGCCGAGGCTGTGAGAAGTATGAGTGGATGGACGACCCGCTGCCAGTTTTCCAGAGAGAGCTTGTTCGTGATCTTCGTGATGTTGTATGGGAGAAGATGGAGGAGAACCGTGCGCTGCTTGATGAAAACAAGGAGCTTCTGGACCAACTTCGGAAGCTCGAGCAGAGTGGTGGTGTGCATGCTCAGTTGCAGAAGCAAGCAGCCGAAATAGAGCAGATCAAGGTTAGGGCAGATGGTGGAAACAATCTGCTTTTCATATGGATATGTTCCATGGCATTTGCAGTTTATATTGGCATTATGATGTCTAGCACCTGAAAAGCAGAACTGTAAGGACCCAAATATTGTGTAATATGAAATGTTATCCTGTGCTATTTATTCTGCCTTTTCTGACTGTCCCTCTGAACAAAAACTCCAATATAAGAACATATGCATAATGTCAAACATGGCTTATTAAAAATGAGTACATAGTTTACAAATTACAAATTCCATAACAAATACAGTTCGGACAGAATTTCGGGCAGGTCCAGGGCCCCTGTTTTACAATGCACACACAAACACACATGTTCCGGAAAAATAGTTTTCAGAATTTTGCTGTATTACAGAGACGGAGCACTAAGAAAAAAGACTGAATTAGTCTTACTCCCACCTAGCTGTCTTCTTCCTCTTTGGGGACAGTTTTCTCGCCTTCTTGTATGTTGGATCAGAAGGTTCTGTAATGTCCGGCCAATCTGAATCAGATCCCATGTCATCATCACTCCACTCAACTTCCTCGTGTAGCACATAGACAGCATCAGCAGTCTTGCACCTTGTCTTGCGCTTCCTGACAAATGTTAGAAAGCAGGTAAGCCCCAGCTAAGCATAGATATTACCTAATTATAAATAAAGATCATACACGCAAATACTCCCTCCGTTTATAAATATAAGATGTTTTAGGTTTGTGAAACAAATGTATCTAGACAAGTTTTAGTGTGTATATTCGAGTGAACCTACACACTAAAAGATGTCTAGATACATTTGCTTCACAAAGCTAAAACATCTTATATTTATAAACGGAGGGAGTACTTCATACCTAGGCTTTGGTCCGTTCAAAGGACACCCAGCTGCTCTATGTCCAATACATTTGCATTGCTTACATCTGTTTTTGCCTTTCTTGCTACCACTAAAAGGCATGCCCTGCTTCTCCATGAAATTCTTGAACCTACTCATCCTAGGTCTTCCTTTGCCTCTTTTAACATTTGGCTAGCACAGCTTGAAAGATAGTTGAACCACAGGCCACTGTGACTGGTCTGTGCAAGGAGGGACGACACCTGCGTAGGTAGCTCGAAATCTAGCCAAAGAGAAGTACTCACTCACATATTGATCAAGGTGTGGCAGAGTTCTTTTGTGAACCAAGAAGATTAACGCGTGTGGGCATGGCTTCCCAGTATGCTGCCACTCTAAGCAGCTGCATTCTCTACTGTCAATCTTCACGACATGCCTCAGGCCATTCTGGCTCAAATCTCTCACCTCACAGCTGTGGTCGTTAGACTCTCCAACTCTAAGATAACCAAGACCTCGACTTCTCTGGTTTATTTGCTGAATAACAGCGGGTAGAATGTGCCCTCTTAGTCTGTCCCCAATATCTCTTCTTACTTTTATCAGCCTCATCAACATACCTCGTATGGTGTCCATCAACATATGAACTGGAAGGTCTTTTGAGTCTTTGACCCAGTTATTTACGGTTTCAGCAAGGTTGTTGTTTATGTAATCACACTTTATTGCGGGACTAAAAGCACTCCTCATCCATAAAAGGCTGTGATTCCTTTCCAAGTATACGGCAAAATCAGAGTTCTCAGCATATATCTTGTCCATAAAAATTTGTAGCTCTCAGGCTTATAGGCCCTAGCAGCAGTCCACATGTAGCGATATACAGTGCCTGAGTAGTGCCTGTACAGGTTCAGCATCAAATGAGCATGGCATTCTCTTTGTTCAGCATGTGGAAATACTGTCCGAACTGCATTTGCCAATCCTTTGCATGCATCAGTGCTTATGGCCAGTGGTGAAACATCACCTATTGATCTATGCAGTTGCCTCATAAACCACTCTCAGTTCGCCTCTGATTCTGACTGAAACAGGCCGAATGCCACCGGGAACATCCATTTGTGCCCATCCAGTGCTATCGCTGATGCTAGACAACCATTCCATCTGCCAGTGAGGACAGTGGAGTCTATACTTAAATATGGCCTACAACTCTCCTTGAACCCTTGAATACAGGGCTCAAGGGCCATAAAAAAGGTTAAAATATATGTTCCCCTCCTCCTCTTTCGTGTCAATCTCGACAACACTACCTTGAGACCTAGATTGTATTTCAGCCTTGAAGCTGTACAACAGCCTGAAACTATTTTCCCAGTCCCCGTATAGTGTTTGCAAAGCTCTCTCTTTACCTTTCCAAACTATGTGATATGGTAGCTCAACGTTGTAATCAGTCATAAGATTTACCTGAATCGCATTGGCAGTCTCATTGGGCGTTTTCTTAAGAATGGCCAAAGCATGCTTCTCAACCCATTCTTGAGTTGCACAAGAAGATCTTAGTTTGCAGCCTGTTGGACACCTGTGTGCAGATCCCATCTTGTTCACCTGTATCGAAACATTCATTTTATACATTAGTTGCTTCATAATAATTCCTAAACTTGCTTCACATATGAAAACCCGAACCCGTCAGTTAGAAATAGATATTTATGTGCGAGGAAAGCTTGTCAGTACCCTAACTGTTTCTCCACCAGGAAGTATCCTAACGGAGATCTTCCATGGGCATTGATCCTTCACCCTCTCCCCATTGTAGTAGTCTAATCTGCACCTCGCCTCGTACCGTTTCCTTGTGTTTCTAGTTCTGAAGACATCAAACTCTCCGATGATACAATATTGCGCAAATGCTTTCCTGAATTCTACCATGTTGGCGGAGTATGTGCCCACCATAATTATAGGTACCACTGGATCATATGTTATCGCTAACTCGCTAGTGACCTCATCATCTACCGGTATGGCAGCTTCCTCCATTAGTGATTCATCGATTACATCATCACCTGTTTCTTGTTCCAGCACCTCTATTTCACTATCCTCATCTTCCCCTATGTCCGAAACGGGAGGACCTTCATTGTCATCCTCTACATCATCATCACTAGGTTCATTAGCGATGCCAAGTACATCACACATTATTTTCTCTGCCATGGGTTCGTCGACGCCATCACCTCCCATGGGTTTGACATTGACAGTCTGCCAATCTACTTGCTGTGCTGAGAAATTTTCTCCCACATCTGTCTCTACTAGTGATGGTGGTTCTGCCCTTTGTTCAAAAAAATCTTGCCCCAATTGGCATTCCCATTGACAAGTATCATCGTTATCTGAGTCTGCTAACGTCCAGTCCTTCTTGGGGGTGGACTCCTTGTTAGTGTTTCCGGTGGGGGTGGACTCCTTGTTGGTATACTTCTTGGGGTGATCTTCTTTGTGGTTGACTTCTTGGGGGTGTTCTCCTCGGTGGTCTTCTTTGTGGTTGACTTCTTGGGGGTGTTCTCCTCGGTGAAATTCTTTGCGGTTGACTTCTTGGGGGTGTTCTCCTCGGTGGTCTTCTTTGTGGTTGACTTCTTGGGGGTCTTATCCTCGGTGGTCTTCTTTGTGGTTGACTTCTTGGGGGTGGTTTCCTCGGTGGTCTTCTCTGTGGTAGACTTCTTTGGGGTGTTCTCCTCGGTGGTATTCTTTGTGGTTGACATCTTGGGGGTCTTATCCTCGGTGGTCTTCTTTGTGGTTGACTTTTTGGGGGTGGTTTCCTCGGTGGTCTTCTTTGTGGTTGACTTTTTGGGGGTCATTTCCTCGGTGGTCTTCTTTGTGGTTAAGGGGGTGTTCTCCTCGGTGGTCTTTTTTGTGGTTGACTGGGTGTTCTCCTCGGTGGCCTTCTTTCTGGTTGACTTCTTGCGGGTGTTCTCCCCCTCGGTGGTCATCAACCACTCTGCCATAGACTGCGCGGAGGCGTTCTTTCTGGGACAGGTCCTCTTGCATAGGAGCTTGCGGTTCCGCCTCAGACTATCTGTTGGGCTAACCTTTGCAGTATTCTTTGGACTAAAATTTCCAGTACCAACCTTACTAGGGCTGATCCAATCCTTCATGGAACTAGGAATGTTCCCGTTACCTTCAGTTAAACCATCCCCCTCTGGATCAGCACGGGTGCCTACGCAACCGAGAAACAGTATATGGTTGCCCCCTCCATATTTCTCCAACGTCGCATCTAAATTAGGTTGACTGTTAACGCCAATCTCAATGAAATCTTGGATTCTTCTATTCCACCACACATATTTTACTTTTTGGTGAGATCCCAGCAGCAAGTTCTCACTAAACTTTCCAATCAGTTCAGCTACTTGTATCCCCTTCTGGCGATCGACGTAGACATCAACATCGTGTTTTCGAACGAGAACATCTGAGCCATCATCCAGTTCTGCAGTGTAGGGGTCGAATGTGGCCACCATTTTCAAAAGAGGAGGAGGTTCAGCAGTAGCAGGTTTTTCAACACCAGCAGGAGGTTCAGCACCTGGATGATGTTTACCAGGAGCAGGGTTACCAATAGCAGCAGATTTACTACTAGGATGTGTAGCAGCTTGAGCACCAGCAGCAGATTTTCTTTGATTACCAGCAGGAAATTTCTTGGATGCCCGGGCAACAACACCATCTCGTGTTCCACCAATAATTTTAGCATGCAAAATGTGGCCAGGAGAGTCTGCAAACCTTTCCAATTGATCTTCAATCTTTTCCATGTCCACAGGTGTAACAACCCCCCGCGGTGATACCCATTCAAATTCTACAGTTTGTGTGGAGCCCATTGGAACAATTCCACGAACAAGTTCAACCATCCCAGATATAGACTTGAAGCTTCTTTCTGCAACGAGCAAGGTTACCTTACAACCCTCCACAGCTACGGAGTTCCCATTGTCAAGCATACCAACGTACTCATGAATTTGTAGAGTGATGCTGTAATCTTTGCAAATCCTACTCGACACAAGGTTGGGGAAATAAGAAATGCTTGTTAGTGTTTGACTAACAAACATCTCTCAACGAAATATATCTTGATTTCCTACATCCAGCTAGCAGATACCGATGAAGAATGGTTAAATACATAAGAGAAGACAAGCTCACCTCCTCCGGCTGCTCAGGGTGAGACATGATTCCTGAGTTGCGGGCCCTTCCATCCTCTGTGCTGCTCAGCTCGTCTCCCGGTGATGGCGATCTATCTCTGCGCAACGGCTCGCTCGACATTCGGCATCACCGCGGGCTGTCGGGCGCGGGCACGCGAGCTTTAAGCAGCGCTATCTGTCTGTGTCGCCGCTGCCTCCGCCGCCGTCCTAGGGTTCAGGCAAGGTTAAGGGCGGAGGAACGAACTAGATCTTGACCGTACACCGCTGCGTACTGAACTCGGTTACATCGAATTGCCACGCAGATTGACACGCTGGAACTAACATGAAACGGAGAAATACTGACATGCGGGACCGCAGTGGGCCCAAAACGAGAGAAGTCACGACAATATTTGGTTTGCCCTCATTTCGTTCAGAATGGGCCCTCTGAGGAATTACCTACCCAACTTTTCAAATAGCGTCTATTACAAGCAACAAAGGCACCTGTGAGTCTGTGCCAGGGAACTCGGTGACCGCAAACAAAATCACCCCCCTGTGAGCGCACTCAAACATTGATTTATGATAAAGCATTTCATTTCCGAAGACCACACGACATGTGTGGTTTGCTTTTTGGTCTTTCTTGTTTCCTCTTCATCTATCCTCTATGATGTGTATGTGCTCAACACCAACAGTTATTTTTCTTCTACTATCCTTCACTCTCTTCATTCACTTTCCTATTAATCCAAGATATTGGAAAATGTACTCAACTAAATGTCAACTATAATATGGATTTGGCACATCGGTTGTCAAATAATCTCTGAACAATGTCTACTTTTCTCTTTTGTTACGTAGAACACTTACTGGAAAAGCAAGTAGTGATCGACTGCTTCTTCTGATTCCTTAACTGACGGTAAGTTCATCTTTTGTGATACTTGTATGTCGCTGCCACAAGCAGACATGGTCTACCAGCTAATGCAAAAAACAAATCATATTAGCCTGTCCTTTTTTCATGGCCGAAGCTCCCTAGCGAGCATCATATGATTTGCCTACCACATCTTGTCGCTTTCATTAGGATAGGTGGAATGTGTTAGCACTAATCTTGTTAGTTAGTAGTTTATCGGATTTATTTGTTTTGAGTTATTTTGTAATTGAGTTGTAACACTTGCAGCTGCGGTAGTATGTGCATGGCAGAGATGTGACCGCGTGCACGTAGACAAGCTGAGAGAGAGTTTAGTTAGGAATAAGTCCAAGCAGATGCTAGATTAGAGGATAACACGTACGTGTCCAGCGGAAGACTAGCTTTAGGAGTGATCAAGTTAGTCTAGATAAGGAACATGCGTGTGATTCCTTGCATGTAGCAGCATGCAGATCGTGTGGCCGTTTGGATTAGGAATAGGTCAGATGGGTTAGCCGGTGTGTGGGCTATTTAAGCCATGGTAACCAGGCTTCATTCGTGGCATGAGAATAGAGAAAGGAAGAAAAGCTCTGGCTAAGAGGTGTCAGCCGAGCACCAAAATTCTTGTGTCCCCATTACATGTGTGTATACGTGTGTGAGCTCTTGTGGAAGTGTAGAGGTAGTAGAGGAGGAAGAGGAGCTGCAAGGTGCAGCTCCAACAGAATGTGCACGACTAGATTCCTAGCTTATGTGTGTGTGGCTTGTGAGTCCCTCGCCGGGCCGCGCCCGCCATGCACACACCTCCACACAAGCTCGGCAAGGTCGATGAGTGTAAGCATATTTGTGAGCCAACGCTGGCGATAGAGAACATGGTGTTGTCTGTGTTGGAATTATATATATCCTGCAACTATATTTAAAATTATTTAAAATTATTTAATATTTGGAATACATTATTATAAAGTATACATGTATTTATGTATGGAATTACTCTACATATTTATTATGGAATTGGTATTTGTTAGAATATACTTAAGTATTGAGAGCTTAAGGAAGCCGGTCGATTATCAATGGAATACAATATACTTTGTATTTATACTAGAAAAACTACCCGGATACATTGATAATTGGAAGGAACTATGTCATGGATTATGTTACGGCCCTAATAGCGACCTGCATGATAATGGAATTTAGACATAATTATGACACATTGCTCACAAGTGTGTGTTCTAGGGACAAACAGGTAAAATTCATTAATAGACAAATTATATCGTGGTTGGTAATTGATCTAGACTGTATCCTCAAAATTAGTTATACTAGGAATCTTATATCTGTATAATAGGTGGACTCTTTGTAAAGATAGTATAAAAAGGTCCATATCCCCTAGCCTCAAATATGCGAATTATAAACGACACCACAAATAAGCGCAGAGAAATAGGGGATATACCATAAATCCTAATACCCGAATTTCTTACATTGCTATCAGAGCGAAGGTTCGTCTTCCGTGAACTTTGCCGGAGTCGTCTCCGATTCCCGCTGCGAGTTGGCCCCGGTCGTCTTTTGTTGCCGATTGCTTCCACGCTGCTGTCCGCTGCGCCACGTCGCCTCTGCTCTCCCGTGTCGAATCGATGGGCCACTGATTCGAGATTTCTCGGTGTTGTTCGTCCTGGCAGACGTGCTGACCGACATTGCGGAGGGGTGCACCAAGTCCCGTCCTCGCTCGATCTAGAAGTAGCGCAGGTTCAACTGTCTGTTTGCATGCACGGATCGACGAAGGCTTGATGCCACACGCGGATCGTGGAAGAAGGTCTAATGAAGGTCGCCGCCTGGAACTGATGTTGATTGTCGCCGCACCCGCCGCCCCATGAACTCAGCCACCCATCGCTACGCCCCGTCCAGCTTGTGCCCCTGCCGCGATCTGCGATTGTGGAGGACGCGACCCAGTCAGAGTCCCTACCCCTTGATATTCGTGATAAACAGATAATATTTTTTTTTCTTTCCTTGTTCCTATTTTTCTGTGTGGAAATCGCAATGACATACACCGGAAATTTGTGTACTCTGGAACCTGTTAGAGCGATCAGGATTATCGGAGTGCTCTGCATATTTACCAGAATAGTACTACTATGAACTTCACCGTGAGAATCTACAGGATTTTTCTGCTGATTTCTGAAAGGCCAAGAAAATACTCTATTTTCAGCGAGAACATAGAAACCTTGCAAGCTGTTCATGCCTATTATTTCTCTCTCTTACATGGCAATCGAGGATACTAGCAAATCAGGCGTGTGGAAGTTCGAATCACAAATTGATTATTTGGTGAAGATAACTCCATACGGAGGAATACTGATAACATAGGTACAACTTGGAATTTTATTGTTACTCGTATTTACGAGGACTTGATCGCATCAAGGAACATAATGAAGTGTCTTATTCCCTCCGTCCCGGTTTATAGGTCCTGCGCGTGTCCCTACATTGTTATTTTGATCAATATAATATAAGTTATATACTACAAAATATATATCACTGGAAACTTCAAACATTGTATTTTTTAATGGTATAATTTTTATATCATAAAATTTAGATTATATTTGTTAAAATGATGACCTAGGTATACGTGCAAGACTTATAAACCGGGATGGAGGGAGTATTATTTATGTAAGTCTATACTTAACTAGGAGGACTATGATATATATGGATTTTTTTCTTGGAATATGTGGTATTTTGTTCTTACACTCCCAATGGTGGTTCAATTATTTTATCTCATTTATGACTTGGGCACATATCAAGGAATTGAATTAAGTGGCATATTAGTTTTGGAATTTTAAACTTTAGTGGGAGGATTATGGTACTTCATCAGCATATTTTAATGACATTTCTGGATACTCTCACTAGAGGTTAAAATTGTTTATATTATTTCATTCCTTCATATGATTGCACTTGATATGGTTATTTATATATTTGACAATACAACTCGGAAGGTCTTTGTTTTAGTATATATATGAACATCTCATACTAAAGTGGAAAATAAGTTCATCAAATGATTTAAAAGTTTGTGAACTGATTGGTGGGGAAAATACACTTCAGGAATATTAATTAAAACTTATACCCTATGGAACTTCAGGAATACTATTATACCCTACGGAAGACACAAGTCTAACTCCCAACACTAACATGCTTAGGAATAGTGGGAGGAATCATCACGAACTACAATATCTAATGTTATTATTATCTTTTCTTGTGGAAGTCACTCATTATTTAGAGGTATACTAAGCTCAAACGAATAACTTAAAAATGCTACTATTTCAACTATGGGTGGAAGCAATGCGGGGATAATAAAATCTTTGAGTAAGAATTTTTTTTGGGAACTTCATATCTTACCAAACAACCGCAAGTCCATTGTTTGTTTGTAGATTTTATTTTACTTTTAAGGAAATTTTGCTCAGTGGAATATTTTAATGTCACTCTTGTTTTAATGGCCTACACAAACGGAAATAAACTTTGTGGAAACTCTTTCTTCCGAAATTTAGGAAAAGAGGAAAATAAAGGCATGGTTTGCTAATTGAATGAATTAATCCATTATCTTGTAACAAGCTTCACATCAATGAAATAACATGTCATATGGTTTTCTAGATAAAGGAGGTCGATCGTCTAGCAAGGTATGTGTAAACTATTCTCCATTATATTATATGTGTTAACGATATTTGTTATTGTTGTTGTTGTTGTTTAAAATGATAGTCACATTGATGGAAGTGAAAGCTTGGTTATCTTCTACCTTTCATATGATAGGGAATTATACTCAATGAGTACTTGTGTTTAACTCAGAAAAATGAGGAAAAACAAATGGTATTGGAACTTTTATGTATAATTATACAACACTACCTTAGCTTTTGGAATTTATTGCTGCATTAAAAAAGGGCATTCTCAATGGAATCTCACGCGTCATCAAGGTCTTGGAAAGTGCATTACAACCTGTTACTTGTCTTATAATTTATATAGTGAAGATAAACACATTGAGGAAAGTATGGTTATATCCATGAGGTGTGAAATAATCTCAGGTACGTACATATTTTTTTTAAGTACTAACATGATGCAGGTACACTGATTAAATTTAGGAATTATTTTAAAGTAAGGTTACATGTGGAACTTCAGTTATTGTTTACATTGGATATTTATAAGTGGCTTTTCAATCTTTATTCAACATGGTTATCATCTACTTAACTTAATGTGGAATTATTCATAATACTGATGCTATGTATTGGATTGATGCAGAATTTCACTCAAGGAAGTAATACTCGAGGTACCAATAATGGTGGAATTTCATTCAAGGAACTAAGACTTGAGGTGCTGAGGACGGCTGCGCTGGAATATTATGGTGGAAGTTAAGGTACAATAAGCAAACAATTTGAGGGAATAAATCACTTATAGTTCTTTTGATTTTCTCTACCAAGTATTAATATGATTGCTGATCTCTTGACTAAGCTTTTTTAGTCAGGAGGTATTTGGTAAGCATATTAAGACTATGGGTTTACGAATGTTTGAATGATCATTTTGGACAAGTGGGAGATGTTGGAATTATATGTGTCCTACAACTATTCAAAGTTATTTGGAATTATTTAATATTTAGAATACCTTATTATGGAAGTATACATGTATTTATGCATGGAATTACTCTACATATTTATTATGGAATTAGTACTTGTTGGAATATACTTAAGTGTTAAGAGCTTAAGGAAGTCAGTCGATTATCAATGGAATACAGTATATTTTGTGTTTATACTGGAAAGACTACCGGGTACATTGATAATTGGAAGGAACTAGGTCATGGATTAGGTTACGGCCCTAATAGCGACCTGCATGATTAATGGAATTTAGACATGATCATGGCGCATTGCTCACAAGTGCGTGTTCCAGAGACAAACGGGTAAAGTCCGTTAATAGACAAATTATACCGTGGTTGGTAATTTGATCTGGACTGTATCCCGGAAACTAGTTAACTAGGAATCTTATATCTGTATAAGAGGTGGACTCTTTGGAAAGACAGTATAAAAAGATCCCTATCCTCTAGCCTCAGATATGCGAATTGTGAGCGGTACCACGGATAATCGCAGAGGAATAGGGGATAGACCACAAACCCTAATACCCGAATTTCTTACAGCATGTCCTCGCCATGGACTACCCCATGATTAGGCATGCCTGCTACGACTGTGAAGACGGCGCCAAGGTCTTAGAGATGGAGAAACTCGTGTAGAGGTGGGTTATTGGTAGCCGAGGCTGCCTGGTCGAGCCCTACTTTGCACGGAGCATGGAGTATCTTCGGAATTTCTGGATAAGGTTGGGTCTCCGTTCATCAAGGAGAGTCGCACACATTGATTTAACTTCTCAAATGAAAGGTATGTAGGCCATCGATTGGACTGATAGTGTTGTATGTGGTTGATCAATAGGCAGCGTGTCGTGGGTGCTTTGCAAAGGGAGTACGAGGAGTTTAAGGTAAGGACAAACTACCTTGATGATAAGCCATGGAGGTTCTAGAGGAGGGATGGGTCATGTCTCATCCCCATACCTTTTTCATCTTGAGCCAATGTTCATGCTGGGCTGGTCCGAGCTGGTTCAAAACAGCCAATAGGGATCACTGAGAGGCAGTTCGAAACAACCAATATGGAAGCCTTCATCGCAGGCAAGAGAGAGAGAGAGCACATCACACCACCAATGCTTTCATCTAATTCTGGCAGCTCACTACATGTAGCTAAGAACTCGGCATGGTGGTTTCGAACCATGATGTCGACCCCCATTTGACGCGGAGAAGATTGTTGCATCAAAACTTGGCGGTGGACAACACGGCCCTCGAGGAATTCCGCCACTTCTTTGACTCCCCAATTCATGAGCAGCACCTCCGGGCTATCGCCATGATCTTCAGCAAGACGGTGCCTCCGCGATCCGAGCTGTTAGAGGCGGAGCGGTCGCCTTCGGCGTGTGTCCGCTGAGCTCCTGCTCTCAGAGTGGATGTTCCCTCTAGTTTTCTTTACGGATTGCCTACTTGAATGTGCTGGAATGTAAGGGGCCTCAATGACCCTCGGAAGCGGGACGCAATTCGGTAGTTCTTGGACACTGTGCAGGCAAAGATCGTCTGCTTCCAGGAGACAAAAATGTCTGTCATTGATCGCTACATCGTGATGCAATGCCTCGGGCTGCTTTTTATGATTTTTCTTTCTTACCGGCTTCTAGCACTCGGGGTGGAATCTTGTTAGCCTGGGACTCGTCGGTTGTAAACATGACAAACATCTCTCTCGACTCCTTCTCCCTTAATGTTGAGGTTCATGGTCACCACAGTTGGGCTTGGTGGCTCTCGGTAGTCTATGGCCGCAGAGTGTGGACGACAAAATTCAGTTTCTTACTGAGCTCTTGGAACAGCGTGCGCTTTGCCATGGCCCCTGGATGATCATAGGCGACTTCAATATGATTCTGCGGGCTTCGGAGAAGAATAACTCTAACCTAGATAGAGCAGGGATGAGGAGATTCAGGGATTTTGTTGCCAATTTGGAGCTCAAGGAGCTGTACTTACATGGTAGGCTCTTCACCTGGTGCAACGACCGTGAGGTTCCCACTCTGACCCTGATCGATCGTGCTCTCGTCTCGGTGGACTGGGACCTTCGGCACCCGGACGCAATTCTCCAGGCGCTCTCCTCGTCGATTTCTGATCATGCCCCGTTGCTCCTATCTCTGAATTCTGGGCATAAGCCGAAGCGGCGGTTCAGGTTTGAGCGCTTCTGGGAGAAGCTGGAGGGCTTTGAGGATGCGGTTCAGGAGCGTTGGCATTGTGATGCAGATATCACTGATCCATTTCAGCGGCTTAATGAATTGCTTCGGAGCACGGCCTCTCACCTCTAGGCTTGGAGTCAACGAGCTGGGGGCAACGTCAAGCTCGAGATTGCGATTGACAATCTGGTGATCCACAAATTGGATGCTTCCCAAGATTTCAGGCCCCTGTCGGTCGAGGAAAGGTGGCTGCGGCGTACTGATACGTCCATAACATATCTATAATTTTTTATGGCTCTATGCTAATATTATGCTTTTGACACTTGTTTTTATATAAAGTTTATGATTTATTTGGACTAACCTACTAATAGTTACAAAAGTGCACAATGTTCTTATTTTACATTTTGATGTGTAGAAATTACCAAGAATACAAGAGGAAACCTTTTTGGAGTCAAATCGGGACATTCCAAAAATCTATCCCAGAACGTTTTTCAAAGATGGCCACGTTACGGATCGAAGACGGCGTCAAACGGAAAACTTCCCAACTACAAAATTGTTGGAAATTTCGTGAGGAACATTCTAGACATAAAATTTAACTGATTCCGAGTCCGGACGGCCGAATAACGAAAGTTAAACGCAGTAGTAGAAAAAGAGAACACTCGTTGAACGATAAGAGTGAAAACTAGAGTGTTCTTAGCAATGAAAAACGAAGTTCATCTCCTCCAAAAAGAACATGATGTGATCCAACCATTTATTGCAGCAAACAAAACAAAAGAAAACTGAAAGCAAAAGTAAAGACGCTCCAAAAAAAACGCATAGTGCATGAAGCAATAAAAATATAGTGTTTTGAAAGGTGACCTGATTTTTACCGATGAAGAAGGGGTGCCTCGGGGGCATCCCGAAGCTTTGACGCTTGTACCTCTTGGATATTTCTTGGGTTGCATGGGCATCTCCAAGCTTGAGCTTTTGTCCATTCTTCAACTCATCTCATCATTCTCCAATCCCTACACTTGAAAACTTTCTTCATACAAAACTCAACACAATTCTATTAGCAACATTAGTGTAAGCATAATAATGAATCAACCCTTTTTGGTTCAGATTTCAACTCAAAACCACCACATATAAAGAATATACTACTGTAGCAACTTCCCAAAAAGTTCCGTGATCAAAAGAACTCAAAAAGAAAGCGATCGAGAGGCAAACACAAATAGTGGCAGAAATTTGTCAAAACAGAATAGCTGACAAAGATCAATTTTTTTGAAGGTTTTCTGTTGCTCAAATCAAAAAGTGTAAAACTAATGAAAGTTTGGATATAACCTGGGGCATATGCACAAGAAATCGCAGGTCAAAAATATATTCTGAGAATTGTCACAAATTTTTACGGTGCAGCACCGAAATCTGTTTCAGGACAGCAACATCCCCAAATCTTACCTCACTCAAATTAGAGGTTTCTCTTGGCACAAAAACGAAATAAAAAGGATAAGGAGTGGTTATTATAGTAGTAATAACTTTCAAGACTCAAATAAAAGAAAAAGAACTAAAAGTAAAATAATGGGTTATCTCCCAAGAGTGCTTTTCTTTAACGCCTTTGAGCTAGGCGCAGAAAGTGCAAATCAAGTAATATCGAGTGATGAAGCATCAAGTTCATAATTTGCTCTAAGAATAGAGTCAAAAAGTAATTTCTTCCTCTTCCTAGGGAAGTGTTTCATACCTTTCTTGAGTGGAAAATGATATTTGATGGTGCCTTCCTTCATATCAATGATGGCACCTACAGTTCGAAGAAAGGGTCTTCCCAAAATAATAGGACATGAAGCATTGCATTCAACATCCATAACAAGAAAATCAACGGGAACAAGGTTATTGTTAACCATAATAAGAACATCATTAATTCTTCCCAACGGTTTCTTCTTAGCAACATCAGCAATAGGAACATCATAATAACACTTTTCAAGCGGTGGTAAATCAAGAATATCATAAATTTTTCTAGGCATAATAGAAATACTAGCACCTAGATCACATAAAGCATGGCAATCGAAACCATTAACATGCATATCAATGATGGGTTCCCAACCATCTTCTAACTTTTTGGGAATAGAAGCTTTTTGCTTCAACTTTTTATCCCTAATTTTCATGAGGGCATTTGTAATATAATTTGTAAAAGCAATATTCAAAGAACTAGCATTAGGACTCAAAGGAAGCTTTTGTAAGAACAAAATAACTTCAGATATATTGCAGCCATCAACATCAAAATCATTAAAAGAAATAGAGCTATCATCTCTCACATTCTGAAAAAATTTAGCACTCTTTTGAGAAAAAGTTTTAGCAGTTTTAGGCTTTTTAGTACAAGGAGTGGGAGTTTTCTCTACACTAATCAAAGTAAGAGGATTGCTAGCATTTGGAACAACATCATTAGAGGTGGTAATAGTACATACCTTCATCTTTCTAGCCATCTCATCTTCTCTTTCTCACCTGGCATGCAATTCTGCTAACATCCTAACATTTTCATCAATTTTAACTGGGATAGCATTAGCAGTGGCAAAAGTATTGTTCTCCTTCACATCATTAGGCAACACTTTTAGTTTTAGAAGTTCAACATCAAGAGCAAGGCTATCAACTTTAGAAGCAAGAATATCAATTTTGCCTAACTTTTCCTCAACAGACTTGTTAAAAGCAGTTTGCTTACCGATAAAGTCCTTGAGCATTACCTCAAGATCGGAGGGCGCGCCCCTAGTTTTGTTGGAGTAATTACCATACGAGTTACCATAACCATTGCCATTGGTAGAAGGATACGGTCTATAATTGTTACTAGCAAAATTGTTCCTATAAGCATTATTGTTAAAATTATTATTTCTAATAAAGTTTACATCAACATGCTCTTCTTGAGCAACCAAAGAGGCCAAAGAAACATTATTAGGATCAATATGAGTTTTTCATTAGAAAGCATAAGCATTATAGCATCAATCTTATCACTCAAGGAAGAGGTTTCCTCAACAAAATTTACCTTCTTACCTTGTGCAGCTCTCTCGGTGTGCCATTCAGAATAATTTACCATCATATTGTCGAGAAGCTTTGTTGCGGCGCCCAAGGTAAGGGACATAAAAGTGCCTCCAATAGCTAAATCCAATAGGTTTCTTGAAGAAAAATTCAGTCCCTCATAAAAAATTTGGACAATCATCCAAGTAGTCAGTCCATGGGTGGGACAATTCTTTATTATAGATTTCATTCTTTCCCAAGACTGAGCAACATATTCATTATCAAACTGACTAAACTTCATAATATCACTTCTGGACGTCTTAGCAGCCTGCGCTTTTCTTGTGGTCTTGCCTTTGAAATCGTAGAAAAAAATGTACTAATGCCAATTTTGAGTCATGACAAAAATATGCAAAAAATAAATAGATAGATGTCATTATATTTTTCAAATATCGGCGATCCTTATTACGTACATGGCTATATATCAGTTGGTATGTCAGTGGCATATAACATTTACAATTTTCTTGAAACTCCATGTGCAATTTATCCTGGAAGCATATCATCACAACATAGATGGTAGACGAGCATGTTGCTTCGATCTCTTACTGGAGAAGTGTGGAACTTACATGACCATTCTTGATGACTTCACTTCAAATGTTCTGTACCAATCCTCGTGTTGTATATCACAGAAATTCAGCTCACATTTATTTCTGTGTGCTCACACTGCAGTGTTAGGTCCCTAGTGATCTTAAATTTGTACAACTACGGCAGTGGAAGGCATCCATGGGGTGATCTTAAACCGGAATATCTTGAAAAGGTTGGCAGTTGAGCTTTCTCTTGCACTTTGCATATATCTCTTAGCTTTAGTTTTCTAGTCCAGGATATGGCTTAATTTGTCAAAGTTGCCAAGCTGATACATTGACAGCAATTGACCATTATTTGGAAGTTTGTTCTAGCCTCGTTGCTTTATCGTTTTAGAACTAGTGGAAACGTGTACTACTTGTCAGATTTCAGCATTATATGGGGCTGTAGATGTGGGTTATGTTACTTCTGTGCACATGATGTCCTTTTTTTCTCATTTCAGAGAGGTTTTGTTGAAGCTCATTCTGATGATGGTTTGGTTGAAATATTTGGTCTAAAAGAAGGCTGGCATGCTTCATTTGTTATGGCTGAGCTTATCAAAGCAAAGCACATTGCTCAGGTACTTGCATTTTTTTATTGCCCTATTGCTGCATTAACTACTTGGACAAGCTTTTCATCTGATCTATGTGGCACTCTCAAGTCACAACACGAAAAAATAGCTCAAAATTGGATGAGATAAATGTTTTAGAAGCTTGTCAAACTTGAAGTTACTCCCTGAGTAGTGCTTTAATATTTGTGCACCCTTTGGCACCCCTTAGATCAATAGGCCCCAAAAGGGGAACCCCGGTTCCATAACTCGAATGAAACCCAGGCAGGCTTTGGGCACTGCTATGTTCTTGAGTTATTTTGACATGCCTACTTATCTCCCTAATAACAGACTTTCTATCCAAAATCATTGTCTTCTATCAGGCTGCAGCAATCAAGATTGAAATGAGGGGTGGCGAGTGGGATCGAGCATATGTACAAATGGACGGAGAACCATGGAAACAACCACTTATCCAGGACCAGTCAACCACTGTGGAAATAAGTAAAGTTCCTTATCATTCCCTGATGATAAATGGGGATCAATGAGATCTTATGTTAATCAGGTAATATTCGAGAAAGTCCATGACACTATTTCTGCTGTCGCCTTTTGGTAGCTCCCTAATCATTCAATTACCAATTCATACCAGGCCTACATTCTAGCTCGTTAGACTATGTACAGTTTAGGAGCAGCAGGAGACAGATTCTTAGAGATGGCTCAGCTGCATGTTTATTGGCTTTTATCATGCCATGGTTAAATCATGGCAGGAGCACAATGTGCCACCATGCACTATTGTATCGTGTAAGTTATGTTGTATCCTAGTTCTTTGGAGAGAAATACAAATTCAACTTGCTTTGTGTTGTATTCTTTTCTGTCTGAAGAACAACTTGGCGGAAAACACCTTGTAACTATATAAAGTTGTGTTCTATTCAATTGAACAATTCTTTCCCTGTGGGAGATTTCTCTGTGTGATGTCATTTGAAATGCTTTTTCTGGTAGCTGTTGTACAGTTAGAGTGTCTGCACTGCACTATGTACAATTAGAACATCGATGAACTGCTTTCCTTTGAATTTGCTAATTTCAACTCAAGTACGAGTACAAACAATTTTCTAGCCTAATTACAAGTAGTAACAATTCTATACGGAACTTATATACTTGCATTTTCCTTATGGAACTGCGTTTCTACTTCAACTGCAAAACTAGTATACCGTTAATTTCTACTGCAGTTGAGTGGCTGGCGGCCTTCCCACCTCTACGGTGGCTGCTGCCCCCTCAATCCTCTGTTCGAATGGCTCGCTGATCTCTGACGCCGGCGTTCCCTCGGGCGAAGAACTGGCGTTCATCTCTGAGCTGATATACACGCTCAGTGGGCTCGTCATGCCCATGTCATGTTCCTCTTCCCTGGCCGTCGGCGTTTGGCTCGCGTCGCCGTTCCACCTCGGCGTCCTGCGTGAGAAGGCACCGCCGTTCCTCAGGGACTCCTCGTTCCATGTCTTGAACGTCGGAGATTTGAGATCCTTTCTGTCGTAGTGCTGCATCCACGCTTTCATCCTCCGCACGCTCCGCACTGTGGAAATAAGTAAAGTTCCTTATCATTCGCTGATGATAAATGGGGATCAATGAGATCTTATGTTAAGGTAATATTCGAGAAAGTCCATGACATTATTTCTGCTGTCTCATTTTTGATAGCTCCCTAATCATTCAATTACCAATTCATACCAGGCCTACATTCTAGATCGTTAGACTATGTACAGTTTAGGAGCAGCAGGAGCCAGATTCTTAGAGATGGCTCAGCTGCATGTTTACTGGCTTTTATCATGCCATGGTCGAATCATGGCAGGAGCATAATGTGCCACCATGTAATATTGTGTCGTGTAAGTTATGTTGTATGCTAGCATTGTATTTTTTTCTGTCTGGAAAACAATCTGGTGAAAAAACACCATGTACATGTAACTGTGTTTTCTGTTCAATTCAACATTTTTTTTTCCTGTGGGAGATTTCTCCGAAAAACTAAAACCACATACGCATGTGCGTCTAGGGCTTATCCAGACCGTCTATCCGCTGTTTGCGATGCGTGTTGTTGACTTTATAGTTAGCCCGCCCCCGCTCTGACCAGTCATAGTTAGTTCTTTTTGCCCACGATTTGCCTCACTCCTGCCTATTATATCGGGCTCGTCTACCTCCAAATCCCCCACCATATTTTCCCTGTGCGTGCCCGAGCAGAGCACCGCCTGCGTTGCGCCGCCCTCCGCCGGCGCCTTTGCCGCCCTCGGAGCTCTATCTCGCTGCGCCGCCATCTTTCACCCTGCCTGTGCGGGATCTGCACCACTACAACCACCTACCTCCACTCCCAACCGCAGCATCTCAGCTCGGCCGTCGCGAGGACGCCGCCGACCATCACCAGCGAGGCATTCGCGAGGACACTCGTGTTCCAGGACGCCGCGCTCGTCACCAGCGAGGCCGTCGCGAGGACGCCGTGTTCCAGGACTGCGTCGCCCGTCACCAGCTGTGCCGGCGAGGACACCGCCTCCCCAGATCTGTCGTCCGCCCTCTCCTGTAGTGTCGAGGACACTACTGTCTTCCACGTAGATGCCGCCGGAGCGTCGGGAGGATCTCACCGCCCTGCAGCTGCCGTACCGAGCGAAGTCCACTGCACCCAGCTCCACGGCGTACATCTCCTCCAAGGCAGTGTGCTCCTTCCAGCACCACCGCATCCACCTGACTATCCTACCGCCCGCAGGCCTTCATTAGAAGTCGAACACCCCCTTGAGGAAGATGACAAGCAGTGCGTCCGGTTCCAGCTCCTGCCCCTTCTTCTCATTTCTCAACCCCGCCCGGCCTTGAAAATGAGGTCGCTCGCATGGCCTCCCAGCTCGGGTTCTAATCTGATTGCAGGTTTTTGGCTCAACTAACAAATGGTTGCTGTAACCGAACATTTGATTTTAATCTTCTATGGATCAGATTATGGTTTTCCCACACCCAACAAATGCTTGCTGTAACCGGCCATCATGCCATCCATTTTCATGACGCATTCAGCTTGATTAAAAGGTGCATCAAGTGCTTCAACATAACTGAATTTTTCAAACTAGATTAACAATTCAAACTAGTAACCGAACATTTGATTTTAAATTCTCTCTGGTTCAACAACATACAGAACACTTGATAATAAGCTACACAAAAGTCCTCAATACCCCGGTACAGAAACAACTTGGACAGCTAGCTGTCATCGTCCAAAACAGAATAGTTTCAACTAGCAGCCATCATCCAAAACAGAACAATTGATAGTAAAGCTACAACTGCTACTCGGCTTTTGATTCTAATCCCATTTGACTAACAAAAGAAACTTGCGAATTTTCTAGCTTATATAGACAACTTTGATGATAGCTGAAGGCTGAAACGGGATCAATTCAGCAGAGCGCGGACGCGCCGCTGCATGAGGTTTAGAACGCCGTTGTCTTTGTTGCGCCTCCGGCGGCTCAGCACCTCATCATCGCTTTCGTCGACGTCCTGGTAGCCAGCATCCGAGGTAGAGTCCATGGCTGTGAGCAGGACGTTGCCCCCGCCGATGTTGTCAGCCACATGCTTCGCCTCATCGCCTTTGATAGCACCACGGCTGCAGTTTTTCAGATTTTCAAAATGTTAAGCACCAACACTCACGTAGTCGACTGCATCGTAGCCTGAATCACCTTGCGCCCCCTGAAGCACAACAGAAACAAAACAAGCGTCAAAATATCTATTGTGGTATAGAATGACAACTACAGTTTAGCTCCAGTGCATACCAACATGCCATCTATTTTTCTTGAATTTTTTTACAGATTGATTGGTTCATTTAAACTAATAAGCCAGAAAGGCCTACGAGTAACTTTTTGGAACTAAAATTGGAAACAGTCCGGGCTCACAGTCTCATTCTACATACAAATAAATGGTGGCAGTGAACTACAAAGTTTGTCAAATAGAACTAACACAACATGTCAATACCAAATGTACAAGTCTCTTTTTACAGCTAAAATAATAACCAACCGTGGGATACATTCTGCAGCTTAGAGCAGTGTTTCAAAGAAAAAATATTGGAGCACAGCAATTTCTTACTAGAGAACTAACCTTACAGAAGTTTGTGTGCTGGCGAGTACAGTAATATGAGATCGTAGGAAACAAATAATTTCTTACTAGAAAACTATCTAACAGTTCTGGAAGGCAAATTGGCGGAGTATGCAAGTACAGAACATCCAATTGACATACAGATTCTTACCTCTGAAGAAACACTAGATGATTTTGGAAGGCAAATTGGCGGAGTATGCAAGTACAGAACATCCAATTGCCGGAGCCAGATTCACAAACTGTCCCTCCCTCGAATTCAGAGACCCAATCGCCCGCAGCTACACTGCAATAAGGTAGGAAAGGAACAAATGAAACATATCTTTTCAGATCTCGATCTGGATTCTGCTACGGAGGGGGAGCTCGATGGTGAAAGGGGGAAGCACTAACCGCAGGAATGCCGGCTCGGAGACTCTCCGAAAAAGCTCCATGAAGCTCCCATCCATGGCGGAGCTCGCCGGAGAAGCTTGAGCGGAGGAGAAGAAAGTGGCCGATCCACCGGGAGAAGTAATGGAGGGACGAGTAAACAGGCCTAATGGGAAGAACGGGGACAAAGTATATTTACTTTACCGCTTGGGCAGTTTCTAGTGTTTAGCCGAGGACAAAGGTCGGGCACCAGGCACAGAACCTTGCGATTCTCAAACTAGCCTACGGACAGGATAAGCCCGGGACGCACATGAGTATGTGGGAAAACTGCGTTCAGATTTCTCTGTATGATGTCATTTGAAATGCTCTTGCTGCTTGCCATGCACAGTTAGAAGTCTTCTTTAAACTATCTACAACTAGAATGTCCGTGAACTGCTTTCCTTTGCATTTACTATTATCCGCTCGAATACAAATACAAACAAATTTCCAGCCAATATTAGAATTAGTGACTAACAAGACTGTACGGAACTCCTACTAGCAATCCTCGTGGAGGCAGAACTGTAAAATCTACTGCACGGAACTCCTACTACCAATCCTCGCGGAGGCAGAACTATAAAATCTACTGCGGTTGAGAGGTTGGCGCCCTTCCCATCTCCACGGAGGTTGCTGTCGCGTCCATTCTCTGCTTGAATGACTCACTGATCTCTTACGCCGGCGTCATAGTCATTCCCTCCGGCGAAGAACTGGCGTTCATCTCTGAGCTGATATACACGCTCAGTGGGCTCGTCCTGCCCATGTCATGTTCCTCTTCCCTGGCCGTCGGCGTTTGGCTCGCGTCGCCGTTCCACCTCGATATCCTGCGTGAGAAGGCACCGCCGTTCCGCAGGGACTTATCGTTCCAGGTCTTGAACGTCGGAGACTTGAGATCCTTTCTGTCGTAGTGCTGCATCCACGCCTTCATCCTCCGCACCGACCCGCTGCCGGAGCCGGAGGCCGTGGCGGCGGCCTCAGCCTCCGCCGCCCGGAGCTCGTCCCATTCACGGTACGCGAAGATGGCGAGGTAGAGCAGCAGCATGAGGGTGGACACGACGCCGGTGATGAGGAAGAGGCCGCCGAAGCTCTGGAAGCTGAGGTTCGATGAGCCGACGGGAGGGGCGCTCCGGCACGTGCCCAGCTCGCCGAACCACTTCTTCTCGATGCGCGCCGTCTCGTCCCCCTCCGCCAGCCTCATGATCCCCCGTGAGCATAGTTTCAAAAACCGGACCGGTGAGGTGACTGGTTCACTGGTTTATTGGTCCAACCGGTGGTTCAGCTGGTTCAATAGTGACAAAAAACCATTAAATTTAATAAATAATTAAGTTAATTTTGGAAAAATTTAGCATCGAATCATATATTTTGTGTTTGCTTTCATAGTAGATCACAAACTAAGTGTAGTAAAGGTGGTATTAGGCCTTATGCAAAGTATTTGGAGCAACGTTTTAGGTTTTAGGATCACCTCGTCGAGAAAACACATTATTTTTATGCTGTTTTTCTGGTTTTTTCTTAGTTGGACCAGTGACTCTTAAAAAACCGGTGAGGGCTTCGGTTTAGGTTTTTTCCGATCGAACCACCGAACCGGTTTGGTTTTTAAAACTATGCCCGTGACACGTCCGCCATGAACTCGGACAAGCTTTTCATGTGATCTATGTGGCACTCTCAAGTCACAACATGAAAAAATAGCTCCAAATTAGATGAGATAAATGTTTTAGAAGCTTGTCAAACTTGAAGTTACTCCCTGGACAGTGCTTTAATATTTGTGCACCCTTTGGCGTCGTAGTACCCAATCCTGCAGTTGAGTTGCTGACATGTGGGACCCACCAGGCATGGGCCCACATATCAATGAAAGAAAGTCAGGGACACGGCAGGGCAAGCACGATCTGTGTCCCTTTGGCACCCCTATTTTTCTTAGATCAATAGTCCCCCAAAGGGGAACCCCGGTTCCATTACTCGAATGAAATCCAGGCAGGCTTTGGGCAGTGGGCACTGCTATGTTCTTGAGTTGTTTTGACATGCCTATTTATCTCCCCTAATAACAGACTTTCTATCCAAAATCATTGTTTTCTATCAGGCTGCAGCAATCAAGATTGAAATGAGGGGTGGCGAGTGGGATCGAGCGCATGTCAAATGGACGGAGAGCCATGGAAACAACCACTTATCCTAGTTAACCACTGTGGAAATAATTAAATGTTGGGGATATACCAAATGGGTATACCAGCGATGTAGTCCTAAACCAGCAAGCCAGGATGGCTCATCAGGGTGGTATGGCGGATTGCCTACCGGGCGGCCCAGTTGCTGAAAGCCCATGGCGGATACTGGACGCAGGAGCTCATGGCGGATCCAGAGACAGGCCCATGGCGGGTTGCCTTGTAATACACGCATAGGACTTAGTCTAGGACTCCATATTGTATCCGCTCCGGTACCATCGTGATGCCCACGCCAGGCGCCTTTATAAGCCAGCGTGGAGGAGCCCTTGAGGCACCGAGACTTAGATACGGCCAATTGCATAGCGAGACAGCCAACCTCATCATTGTAATCGAGCACTTATTGCCATATAGTGAATTATAGCAGCACGTAGGGTCTCGCTACCGTTGCGGGATCTGAAGCTGGGTAAACTCGTGCTACCACCGTCCTGGATCGCTCCGCCGTGTTCACCCCCTTCCACAAACCGCCATACACCTACCCCTATGGCAGATCTGTTGACAAAACCACGACAGTTGGCGCCCATCGTGGGGCATAACGCGTCAGGAGCGCGGATCCAGGTGGGATCCTCCTTCGCAGGCATAGGCGACACCGTCGCCATCGGGCGTATCCTCTACGATTCCGGATTTCCCATCGTCCCAACGGATAACCTCTGGGTGCCGGCTAGAGAAGACCCTACTCGACTTACCGTCGTTCTGATCGGAGACATCCACATCTTCATCGGAGAAACGGACCTTACCCCCGCCACGGAAACCAATTTCCGACAGATTGGTATGGCTGAAACCCCCAAACGGACCGCTTTCGAGCTGGATACGGAGGAGGAATCATCTGATCTGGAACTTTCCAAGTTATCTAGATCGGATCTAAAAAACAATCCCACCCAACCCGCCCTAGAGGTAGAGGAAGTGGTGGATGACCGCTGTGAATCCGCCATGAACAATCTGGCGTTAGAGGCACCACGGTATTGCCTTGTTGCTTTCACAGGAACCACTTCGGATCTGCCTCCAATGGAGATGATAGCCCATGTAAATCCATCCTAGAGGCACTTAACGAAAGTGGTGAATCGGATGACTGGGATAGCAAAGGCTATGACTCTGATCACTATGACGCCGCCATGAGAAGGATCGAGGCAGAATTAGCTCAGCAAGCACTAGAAGAGCAGAAGGCAGCCGCCAAGCAGGTGTTCATGACCAGCAAAGGAGATGATGCTGGGCAGAGAACCGGTGATCCGCCATCTCAAGTATCCCATGATGGAGATGCCGGCAAAGAGTAGGGTAACCCACCACCAACCGCTGATCCCGCCACGGAACAACTGCTCGAGATTCACGGCGGACCTAGACCTCTGCAACCCGCCATCCCCGCGGTGCATAACCCAGAAGACTTCATGACTCCGATGGACAAGGTCGTCTACGGAACTCTAGGAGACCCAATCACCCCTGACTATGTCAGAGACGTGAACGATCTCGAGCAGAAGAGGCGAGCAATCCTTAAAGAAGCAAAGCGAGTTGAGAAGATGGGCAAAAAGCTGGATGGCGACATTGCTAAAGCTCAAGACACGCTTAAACGCGCAAGGAACATGGAGGAGAACTACGTTACTCTCATCCAGAACCAAATTAACGAAGGCGGTGACCCGCAGCTGGCGCGAAACCTTGAGTTCACCGCGCCAACCGCGGAAACATTGGCTAAGATGTACATCAAGAATCCGCCGTATGTGGACAAGAACCGCAATGAAGTCAGGGCTATGCCCATTGAAAACATCGTGGCCGCCAAGGAGCTATTGGAGAATAACCAAAGCCCGGCAGCCCTAGAGACAGCGGTAAAACTCATGACCAAGGCACTGGTGCAGTAGGAGAAAGCTACGTCTTCACGAAGGCTTGAATCTGACCCCGCGCTATGCCGGTCCAGTACTGCTTCCAAGGCCCGGGGTGACGGCAATCATGGTGCCCGCCCTGATAATGAATCTCAGACCGAATCCTCAGAGGCCTGAAGAAGAGAAGCTCGCAACAGGGCAAACGCCATCCCAATATCCTCTAACGATAGACCACATGGCAAAGGCCAGCAAAGGAATCCATCGCCACCCCACAAGAACTATCCTTCTTATGGATACCACCAAGACAAGGCCCCGCCCCGCCATAAGTCCAACATGCTACCACCAAAGTACAAGACGTTCGAAATCCCACAGGGAGGAATTGTCATGCACGACAATGATGGCAAGCGAGGACGGAGTCGTGACGCGAGCCGAAGAGACGAGCCGCCACGATGTGAAACCAGTCGAGATGGCGGGTCCAAGCATAAGGAACCATCTCGCCATAACAACGGCGCGCACCGCAGCGGCGACAAAGATAAGCATCGCTCTTCACGCCGCCGTGATGACAAAGGGCAAGGCTCCCGCCGCCATGACGATGACCCATCTCAACGAAAAGCAGAGGGAAGCCGCCGTAGTTGCAGAGATCCATCGCAGGACGTCGAGAGTAAAAGGCATGACCCATCACCATCCCCACCAAGCAGCCCCCATGGCGGCGGCGGTGGCGGCCCAGCTAGGTCACGCGCCTCCTAAAAAGATCCGCAGGACAAGAAGCCATACGACGTGCATACCCACTTAAACGAGATTGCCAAGTCTCAAACAACCTTCTTCCTCGGTCCAAAGTGCTTTGGACAGCGGATCCGTGATGAGCCCATCCCACATGGGTTCAAGATTGAGAAACACATCCGCCAGTACAACAGAGTCGACAGGCCCTTAACTTGGCTACAAGACTACTTCAACACAGTGCAGTTCGTAGGGGGATCACCCAATGTTGCTGTCCGCTATCTACCCCTGATGCTCTCCGGCACAGCGCGATAGTGGATCAATGACTTGGCAGAAAATTCCATCCAAACCTGTTTTGATATGCAGATCACGTTTACTGAAAACTTCGAGGGTACCTATAAGCGACCTCACAATATAGGTGACCTCCAATGATGCCGACAAGCGGATGACGAGACCTCCCGAACTTTCCTTGCACGCTGGCTGGATATGAAGAACACCTGTGAAGGAGTTACTGACGAATCCGCCATCCTTGCATTTATTGATAGTTTGGAGAGAGGACAGCTACTCCACCATCGCCTGCTACGAGAACGGAATGAAGGGAAACTAACCCTAAATTCCATGATAACCATTGCAAGCAACTACGTGGCCACCGATGACGATGCCCGCGAATCATTGAAGGCTTCCACCATCCAGAATACTGGAATGCGGAATAATAGCAACAAATGGAAGAATCCGCCAGAAGAGCAGCAAGCTCCGGACATGGTGGCCACAACCTTCTCAGACAAGGGACAAAGCAGCCAATGCGGCCGGGGACGAGGTTCCAGCAGCGGCCAGCCGCGAAGCTCACCATCTTCCGCAACGGCGCCGGCTGCACCTGTGTCCTACGATGAATACCGCGACATGCCATGCTTCGCCCATCGGGATACTTCAGGAAAGTGCAATCACACCAACCGGAACTGCAAGTTCGTCAATAACATCAAAGCAGACCAAGAAGCTGGCTAAAAACGCACCCGGCGACAACGACCTCGTGGCAAAGGAAAAGCGGATAAGGAAAAGGAGTCCAAGGATAGCAGCGATATGGATGAAGACCCTGCGCCCAAACCCGCCGAAAAGGCAGAGGGTCGAGCTGGCACAAGTAACCCATACAAGAGCACCAAAAAGGGAGCATTTCACACCTTCCTTGGACCCCCCATGGCTAAGGCACAACGAGCCGCCATGCGCTCCCTAAATGCCACCATGCCTAAAGTCCGCCAGTACGTCCGATGGTCTGAGATGCCGGTGCAATGGAGCCCCGATGATCACCCAGAGCACATCCCGGACAGATACTATGCCATGGTGGTTAACCCCTAATCCAAGGCTACAAGTTCTCCAAGTGTCTGATGGATGGTGGCAGCTGCCTGAACATCATGTACATGGAAACCCTAACAAAGCTAGGCCTCACCAAGACCCAACTCCGCCATAGTGCTGTCACTTTCTATGGAGTGGTTCCTGGCCGCCAAGCAAAGTCCCTCGGGTCCATCACCCTCAAGGTCGCCTTCGGCGATGAAAATAATTACCGCGAAGAGCCCATAACCTTTGAGGTGGTCCCTTTCAAGAGTACATACCACGTGATCTTCGGCCGCCCTGCTTTCCACAGTTTTCACGCCAGGCCATGCTACATCTACAACCAGCTGAAAATGCCAGGACTTGATGGCATCATCATAGTTTATGGCAGCTTCAGGAAGGCCAAGGAGTGCGAGGACGGAGAAGCCTGATACGTCTCAAACGTATCTATAATTTTTTATGCTCCATGCTTGTTCTTACACCATTTGCTTAGTGTTTTGTTACACTTTGTGGCGTTTTTATGCATTTTCTGGAACTAACCTATTAACAAGACGCCACAGTACCAGTTCCCTGTTTTCTGCTGTTTTTGTGTTTCAAAAAAGTTACACAGGAAATATTCTCAGAATTGGATGAAACAAAATCCGAACATCCAGATATTTAACGAAGCTTCCAGAAGTCCGAAGAGGAGACGGAGGGGGGCCACTGGGGGGCCACACCACCAGGGGGCGCGGCCAGCCCCTGGCCCACGCCGCCCTATGGTGAGGGCCACCTGGCTCACCTCTGGCACCGTCCCTTCGCCTATAAAGACCCCCCGATGGGAAAAACCTAAGGACCCGATCAATTTTCCAGAAACACATCGCGATCCGCCGCCGTCATCGACCCGAGATCGGGAGGGTCCATAAGCTCTTCCCGGCACCCTGCTGGAGAGGGGAATCACCACTGGAGGTCTTCTTCATCGCCATGCTTGCCTCCGACGCGATGAGTGAGTAGTCTACCTTGGACTATGGGTCCATAGCAGTAGATAGATGGTTGTCTTATCCACCATGTGCTTCATGTTTAGATCTCGTGAGCTGCCTTACATGATCGAGATCACCTTTGTGTAATTCTACATGTTGTATTTGTTGGGATCCGATGAATATTGGTGTTATGTTGAGTTGATGTGCTGAATCATATATCTTATGTTATCTCTATGTTGTTTATGATCTTGCATGCTCTCCGTTGTTAGTAGCTATCTTGGCCAAGTAGATACTAGTGACTCCAAGAGGGGGTATTTATGCTCGATAGTTGGGTTCATGCCTCTATTTAATCTGGGGGAGTGACAGAAACCTCTAAGGTTGTAGATGTGTTGTTGCCACTAGGGAGAAAACAACATTCTTGTGTCCAAGGACATTCGTTTTGTTTATATTACACACTTTGCTTAATGCAGTTATCTGTTGTTCGTAACTTAATACTCGTGGGGTGTTTGGACGATATCCTCGTGGGTGGATTATTAGTCATAGATGCAGTTGGATGGCGGTCTATGTATTTTGTTGTAATGCCCAGAGTAAATCTCATAGTGATCCTCGCGACATATGCACGTTATGTTTATTCTATCAATTGCCCAACTATAATTTGTTTACCCAGCATGTTGTTACTTATTTTATGGAGAGACGCCACTAGTGAACTGTGGACCCCGGTCCAATTTCCTTTACATTGTTACA
Source organism: Dactylis glomerata (assembly GCA_007115705.1). Classification (NCBI taxonomy): domain Eukaryota; kingdom Viridiplantae; phylum Streptophyta; class Magnoliopsida; order Poales; family Poaceae; genus Dactylis; species Dactylis glomerata. Next base: position 206,188 of record QXEO01001984.1, on the reverse strand, counting down.
CCGTTTTACTATTACTCGCACTGTTTACTTTCTCGCATACTACTACTGTTTTCCACTCGATATGCTCATACCTTTGTTTATAGCAAACCGGTGAGATTGACAACCTCATCGTAAGTTGGGAGCAAAGTACTTGGTTGTGTTGTGTGCAGGTTCCACGTTGCTACTAGTTGAAGACGCACCAACAAAAATCGTAAACGGCGCCCTTGCTGGAGTGCCACGAAGCTAGCAAGCATCACCTTCTTAAGTTTGTCATTTTCTACTAAATCGACAAACCTCGGTTTCTTACTGAGGGAAAACTTGCTACTGTGCTCATCATACCTTTCTCTTGGGGTTCCCAACTGGGTGGTCATCCTGCCCGCATCAAGCTAATTTTCTGGCGCCGTTGCCGGGGAAAAAGAAGACTTCTGCAAGGAGAGTTTCGCACGCACATCCTTTACTTTGTTTTAGTTTTGCTTTACTTTATTTTTGCTAGCATCATTTTATCAAAAATACAAAAAAATTAGTATCCTTTATAGTTGTTACTTTAGTACTCTTAGTTCATTATGTTGTTCCCTAAGTATGTTTTGGAGGACCTCTCAGTAGGTAGTGGTTCTATTATTGGGGAAAGTAATATTGAGGAGTTCTTTAATCATATTAGCATGCATAAAGATGCTGAGGATAAATCTTTGGCTGAGCTTGCTCCTAGTTATGAAGTTGATTCTGCTTATTTAGTTCACATGTTGGAAGCTAGGTTTGCTAGCCTTAATCCTTTTATGCAATACATGTTTCTTAAGCTTCATGATATTGAAGACTCTGAAAAGAAAGATTTTATTTTGGAGACTTTGCGTAGAAAATTTAGAGATGTTGTTATTGAAGCTAGGAAAGTTTTTAAGCCTTTTAATATGCTTGGTTCACCTGTTAAAGTTGTTGGTACAACCAACGAAGATTTTAAAGTACCAATACCTTGCAAACTTGTAGGAATGCATGAAGCTTTGGAAAAGAATTTCAATTGGATTTGTCCTGAAAATCTTTTTGATGAAAATAGTGTACCAAAGCATGATCATAAAGGATCTTCAAAAAATCATTTGGACACAATTCAATTTATTGTTGAAAAGACTTCTGCAATGGATCTTAATGCTTCATCACTTGATATTACTTGATTCGCACTTTCTGCGCCTAGCTCAAAGGCGTTAAAGAAAAGCACTCTTGGGAGATAACCCATTGTTTTACTTCCAGTTCTTTTCTTTTATTTGAGTCTTGGAAGTTATTACTACTGTAATAACCGCTCCTTATCATTTTTATTTCATTTTTGTGCCAAGAAAAACCTCTAATGTGAGTGAGGTAAGATTTGGGGATGTTGCTGTCCTGAAATAGATTTCGGTGCTGCACCGTAAAAATTCGTGAAAATTCTCAGGATATCTTTTTGACCTGCGATTTTTTGTGCATATTTCCCAGGTTATATCCAAACTTTCATTAGTTATAAACTTTTTGATTTGAGCAACAGAAAACCCTCTAAAAAATTGATCTTTGTCAGCTGTTCTGTTTTGACAGATTTCAGCCACTATTTGTGTTTGCCTCTTGATCGCTTTCTTTTTGAGTTCGTTTGATCACGGAACTTTGGGGAAGTTTCTACAGTAGTATATGATTTATATGTGGTGGTTTTGAGTTGAAATTTCAAGCAAAAAGGGGTTGATTCATTATTATGCTTACACTAATGTTGCTAATAGAATTGTGTTGAGTTTTGTATGAAGGAAGTTTTTAAGTGTAGGGATTGGAGAATGATGAGATGAGTTGAAGAATGGACAAAATCTCAAGCTTGGGAATTCCCACGCACCCCAAGAAATATCCAAGAGGTACAAGCATCAAAGCTTGGGATGCCCCCGAGGCACCCCTTCTTCATCGGCAAAAATCAGGTCACCTTTCAACACACTATATTTTTATTGCTTCATGCACTATGCGTTTTTCTTGGAGCGTCTTGTCTTTAGTTTTCAGTTTTCTTTAGTTTTGTTTGCTGCAATAAATGGTTGGACCCCAAGAAATTTCTTTTGGAGAAGTTGCCTTGCTTTTCATTTGCCAAGAACACTCCATTTTTCACTCTTATCGTTCAACGAGTGTTCTCTTTTTCTAGAACTGCGTTTAGCTTTCATTTTTTGCCGTGATTTTTGTTCAGATCTTGTTATATCTTTATATCAAGGTGCATTTTTACCTCTGGTCCATGTTGGTTTTCATCAAAAGAGTTGTTTCAAAAAAGTTTGAATGGTTTTGGAAAAGAGAAAAAAAATCATGCAAAAAGTGGTACAAAAAGGAGCTTGTTTAGACTGCAGCTTAGGATTTTGCATGTCGTGCTTGATATCATTTTGATAGTATGCTTAATGGTTTTGCTGTAGCATGACTTGTCTCAAATGACTGAGATTGCTTAATGAGCCTTTGAAAAAAATCAAGCGTTGTTTTTATTATTTGGAAGCATTAATTTGGTTTTCTCCTTGATGCTTTATTTGGGTTGACTTAGCGCATGCTTACAACATGTTTGACTCATACAAAGTCGCCATAAGCCTCTATGATCATTTAGTTTTTGACTTTTGATGCCATCTTATGCTTCTCTTAATGATGTTTTGTCGCTATGCATGATTATGGCCGTTACTGCTCTCTTAGTTGGTCGCTCCCAGTCTTTTGCTAGCCCTCATTTTGTACTGAGTATGAGCTCTACTCGTGCATCCAACTCCTAAAAACCAAGTTTGCCATTGTGTCCACTATAAATTCCTATGCATGGTATTTGCAAGCCATTCCACGTAAATTTTCATGTGCTACCTTTCAAAAAACCTTCAAAATACTTCTCGTTTTGTGACATTGTTTTCAGCTCATGGGGACGTAGTGGTCGAATTTGCTATCTTCCATATTGTTTATTCCAAAAAGAAAAAAAGGGAAAAAAGAAAAGAAAAAAGGCACTCCTCCATGGTATATGAATGTTGGTGGGCACCCAATGGAATCGGTTAGCCATGGTTTGAGAAATAAAAAAAGGTGGGGAGGAGTGCCAAGCTTTATAAAAGAGCACAAAAGTGCCAATCTCTCTCAAAAACTTGCTTTATTTTTGTATGGAAGATAGTAAGAACTCCATTGCTAGTCGTTGATAAAGAAAACCACCTCTCAAAACCCAATTTTTATCTCTCTGTTTTACAAATGAAAAGCTCTAGCACATGTTTAATCACTGCTTCCCTCTGCGAAGGGCCTTTCTTTTACTTTTATGTTGAGTCACCACCTTCTATCTTTATGCACCGTCTAAGAGAGCATAATTGTCATTCTGAGTTTAATGTGCATAGTCCCAAAGTTTATCATTGATTGACTCATGATTTTGGTTTCACTTGTTCTTAAATTATTTGTATCTAGTCGTCCTCTTAAACTTGAAGGTGTCCTATGCATTTATGTTTTGCTCTCTGTAACATCCCAAGATTTTATCAAATTTTGGGGGGAAAATTTTTGTTTTTATTTTGCTTGTGTTGATTGAAAATTCACAAAGATTTAAAACTTTTTGAGTCTATTTGAAAGCTTTAGTGAAAACCATTTTAAATCCTCTATTTATTTCTTGAAGAACTTCCTTGAGAAAAATAAAGTATCAAAATACTATTTTCCTTTCTTTTATCTCAAACCTATGCAAGCTACTTGCAAAGGGTACCTCCTAAAATGTTTCTTTTGTCTAAAAGGTTTGCTTTGCAAAAGGATGGTTTGAAAACAATTTGTAAATAATATTTTATAAAGTGTTATCCTCTTATTTTAGAAGGATTTATTCTCAAACCCTATTTCTATTATAGATTATGCAAGTAAGCCCTTTGGCCAATTTATAAAGTTTTTCTTAAAAATCATACTTTGTTCAGAAAACTTGTCTTCTTACAGTTCCTGATTGTAGTGTTGAATTCTACAAAATTTTAGAAAGTGGTTTGACCTTGTTTGATTGCAATATGCAAAAGCTATGAAGGAAATAAGGAAAACAGAAATAGAAAAGAAGGAAGAACAAAAAAATAGAAAAGGGCCCGAGGAAGCCATTTCGGCCCAGAAGAGAAACAGCCCGCAGCCCAGGAAGCCAAACCGAATCGGTACGCTGCTTTCCTCCTTCCCTCGCTGACGTGCGGGACCCACCTGCCAAGGCCACGTCACCGTCTCCTTCCTCCGTCCGGAAACCTCGCCGGAGACCGTTTCACCTCCGATTTACTCCCCTCTTCAATACGCTTTATTTCCTACCTAATCAACGCTCCTTCCGCGGCTATATAATCCTCTCTACCTCCTTTCCCTCTCCCCTTTTGCTTCTCCGCTCGAGCCGCAGCAAGGACGGCGAAATCCCTCGACGTAGCCCCGCATATCTGCAGGCGTCTCCGGTCAAATTCGCCACCTCCGGTGAGCCCCCATCTCCCTCCTCTCCTCTGCCCTCTTCACCTTGATCAGGCGCCCCTCCCTGACTCCTTCTCCCTAGTTTAGCTGCAGCAGATCGATGCATTCGACCAACGGCCGAAGCACACTGCCACCCCGACGATCTGCAGCCGCTACCTGCTTCCTCTCCTGGACGAGGACCTTGACGAAGACCAAGCCCTCGAGATCGCCACGACTTCCGGCACACTGTCGTGGACACGCCATCTCCCAGTAGCCTCCAGAGCCCGCCGGAGATCAACCACCTGGCCGCCTCGCCGACAAACCTCGTCGGAACCCTAGCTAGCCCGGTGAGACTTCTCTCCCTCTCTCAGTGACCGTCAGATCTCGATCAAACGATCCTAATAGAATCACTTATTCGAACCGGTACGGACAGATCCGGTCCATTCAATCCTCTTTCAATCCAACGGCCTCAGTACCTGATCCGAACGAAACGGTACCGGCGAATGAGATTACGCCACGTATCAGCTTCTGGTTTAGACGAAATTCAAATTAGAAATTCAGATCCGATTTCAATTGAATCTTTGAAAATTCATAACTTCTGATCCCTGCATCCAAAATTAGCAAATAATATACCGTTGGAATCCTTGAGACTTGTAGAATCCGGTAATGCAATAATATATTATATTTTATGGGTTCAATTTGAAACTATTTTCAAATTGGATTCAAACCTTCTGTTAGCTTGATTAATTCATATCTTTTGAACCAAGCATCCAAAAATCACAAATTTGTAGTCTCTGGAATCCTCTCAACTTGTAGAACATCATAGGATCAAGAAAATCCAAAATTGATACGTGCACACACTTTGTGTATTCAAATTTGTCCAAATCACTATTTTGGTGATAAATCAATTTCTATAACTTATTTTAGAGTGGTTCCAATTGCAGTGACTTTTATTACTGCAAGCTATCTAGTAGCATCACTCCCATAATTTCTTGAATCACTTCACAATTATTCAAATTCTAATATGAGAATTTGAGTAGTTCCTATATAGATAAATTCCATTTCTATTTCAATTAATAATTCCTTCTACCATAGCAAATCTCATAATCATACCTAGTCATCAATGTTATCTGAATAACATCTTGATCAAGATCATATCTACTTAGACCTATCTTGTCTAGTTCACACATATTCAAATTACAATTGTGTTGTTTGAGTAAAGTGTGACACATCTCAATCCTAGATTCTATGCTTGCTATCCTTGTGGAGTTGATCAAATCAACATGATAGCATCTATCCAATACTCCATGTACCTAATAGAAACCTTAAACCATAATCTCAAATGTTATCTACCCATACTCAATCCTCTGTCCACTTGATCCTGAATTCATGTGTAGAGCTATTCAATTAACAAATGAGTTAATTGAGTAACTCAATGCTTCATGAATCCTAGCCCATTGCATAAGCGTAATATATGTACTATTTAAGAATAATTGTTGTCACACTTATTCAATAGTATTGCTATTGCACTATTTTGTCTCTTATGTGAATTACCCACATGAGATATTCCAAGATTCAATATGCTTTAATAAAGCATAAAGATCTCACTCATTATATTTTGTCTAATTCATATATGTACTCAAATTACAATTGTGCTACTTGAGTAGAATATGAATTCATCTTAAACCTAGATTTTGATAATGTGGTGTTGTTATAACCCGTACCATAGTATGTGTTATACACCATGTTGATCAATGAACCAATTGAGCCATGTCCTCAAATATCAATCATTTATACCCAATCCAATGCCTAGTTAGTTATGGTTCACATGTATTGAACTATTCAACTTGCAAATGTGCTAATTGAGTACTTCAAGCATTCTTAAAACCTAGCCTAGTGCCTAAGTGTGACATATACTATTTAAAGAATAAATGTTGTTACACTTATTCAAATAGTATTGTGGTTGCACTATCCCACACCTATGTGATCTGTTTCACATGAACTTTTCTGAAGCTCATTCATGCTTTGATAAAGCATAAAAACTTCACCAATTATATTTGCCTAGTTCAATCCTCTCCCAGATCATATTGATCTCTCCCAACTAAGCTCTCCGATCCATATCTCACAGATCATGATCCTTTACCATATCTTTCTTGTCATAACATCTCAATAAATCTAAATTGTTAAACAAACACTATTCAATTGTTTGATTTGTTTGATTGTGTTTGTATGGTCTGTTTATGGTATGCTATTTTTGTGCTATAGTTTGTGCGAAGAGCTACGTGCTTAGTTGAGAGAAGCGGAACGTCGTGATCTTCAAAAAGGCAAGTAACACACATACTTTCTCCTATCTTTTATTATATGCATTAGTGATTTCAATACTGTGCATGATATGAAAATTTTCAAAGTGGTTATGAAATGCTTAGCACCTAGTAGTGGTAGCTATCCCTTAAACCCCACCTGCTAGGATTGCAAACTTACTTTGCAAAATGATGCCATGCCTTGTTTTCAAATTGTTATGAAAATTAACAACCCAATGAATCACCTGGGTGCAATCTTGTGGCTACTCAGGGCCACACACCTGGCTATCAACCCAGGACATGTGTGGTGGTTATCACCTGAGAGTACACAACTCAGGGCTACACACCTGGCTATCAACCCAGGACATGTGTGGTGGTCCTCTGGGGCTGCATATTCAAACGTGCAGGTTTTATTTCGAGTAAGGAACCAGGAGTAGGATCTCGAGCTTACATTCCAACATGTCTGCCTGTGGCACTTGATGAAGATGGAAGCTCACTGCAACTATGCTTTATGCTGTGTACTCATAAGGTAGAAGACCTATGTAACTGGATTTATGTTGTAATATTGATGCTATTGCAATGATTACTATATTTTGTACTGTGGTGCTATCTACTGATCCAGGGAATGGCACAATACACAGGAGTTCTGTCTTAGTAAAAGGCAGGGCATTACAGAATGGTATCAGAGCATAGTGTTGCCTGTAAGATCGAGACCCTAGGTTTGGAATTAGAAATAGGAAGACCCTAGGATAAAAATCTCTATCTCATCTTGCTTCTATTTAAATTTTAAAAGATTGTTTGCATTTTGAACTCCTTGTATTCTCTCCTACTTTCTCTTCAAACATTTCTTTTGCTAGAGATGACCCAACCCTGAAACCATCAATAAAGGAAAGAAGATCAATATGCCAGAAGTGTGAGACAGATACTCCATATACTTTCCTTGACTCAACATGAAGAATTACATTGAAGGCCAAACGAAGAACTTGGAGGAAGACTCAAATGCAACTTGCACAACTCCAGAAGATGAATCAAGGAAGTAGAGAAGAAACTAGAAGTTCACAAGCGAGTAATAGACAAGACCACCAATAATTCTAGTTTATAGAACCAACGACGTTGTGATAATCTAATGATCATACCAAATTGGGGTATGACCATACTAGATTATTAGTGTTTGACATAATTTGCTAGATGTGATGAATGTTTGTTAGATGTTGCTTGTAAGATGAATTCTCTTGATCTGTTGTGTTTGGGTAGGAATCTTCTTTAGATCCCTTCTATCTAATCCTTATCTATGCTAAGACCTAAACTTGTCCTAAAACCCAAACCAAAGTATTCTCAACAACAGAACATCTGCATTGACCCTCAATTGGAGATAAGGATACAAAGTACAACAACAAGAGGTAGTGTTTCAAGTACAAGAGACTGGAACATTACGCAAGAGGGTGCACAAAGGATGATACCCCAAGACTCCAGTAAACTAGGATGGCTGAAGGATACCATGCAAACAATAAGAAGACACCCCAAGGTGTAGCTAATATAGAAGTAATACTATTCAACCACCTCATGCAAGAAAGGTGGAAAGGACAAACAGAGCAATGGAAAGGACAAACAGAGCAATGGAAAGAGCAAACAGAGCAATGGAAAGGACAAATAGAACAACAGAAAGGATTTTAATTCACCTTAAATGGCAAACTTAAGGATCTACAACTTAAGGATTGTTGCCATGAGTTGCGTAGCAAACCCCCAGCTAGGAACGATAGACTTTGTTTTCAAAATTCAAAAAAAAAGGGATTTGGGAACTTGGTTCCAATTTCAACAATTTTTTTTTGTCAAAGCAAGTGAGGTGGACCAAGAGTAGAATACGAGGTTTGCAAACCATGTATGAAGTAATGATTTGGGTGCAGGATGGATTGATCACCATTCCTACTACTCTTATTATTCGCTCTCATAATGTTGGTTTTACACACCTAGAGAGACATACCTACATGAGAGACGACGTCGTTAAACCATAACCTTAGGAGGATAATATGTTACACCCTTTATAGTGAGCCAGTGTGGCCAAAACGTAGGAATACGGTGAGAACTTGGACTTTTGAACGACTTCACGAATCCGAAACGTTTTGCTCAGTGGACCTTGAATACGAAGGCTGTTCAGCTTTGGCTGCTGCCTGTTCGGTTCACCTTCCTGACCCTTCGTTTTGACTCCCTATGTGGCATGTTCGGCTACATCCTTGAGCCTATAAAAGAGAGGTCACTCCTCTCCAGAGAGTCACAACAGAGACAACCACCACTACCTATGAGATTGCCTCCTGGTTCCAAAGCTTTACGCCACCGAAGTCTACCCCATCCTGACCTACGACGTTATGGAGCAACTCTCCGAATCCCTGAAACTACTTTCCTGCCCATGAGAGCTTCGTTAGATCCCTTTTCCTTGCAAAGGAGTTCACCTTTGAGATATGATCAAGTTGTCCAGCGCCTACCAATGACTATGAAGATGGTTGCGAAAGGAATTCTTAAGGACCATCTGGTACTAGTAGCAGATAGCATGACGAGGACCGACCAAGAAAAGGCTAGGTACACATTCTTAGATGATGTGGACTACCTTATTGGTGACAACGCAATGGATGAGATCTGCTTATCACCAGAATTGGATGGAACCCTTGGTATACCCACTTTTGAACATAGTATTGATCATCAAAATTTCTGAGAAGGGCGATTCAGAGAAAATGGCACAACAGTGAATGCAAGCAGGGAACAAAATGCAAGTGCCTAAGGAAGCATCAAGATACCACCAAGAGGATTTTTCTTTTAAGGGTGGTAGCCACCCAGATACCTAAACCCGGATAACCTAATACCTACTTTCTTTTTAGCCTCTCCAATCTCGAGGACGAGATTTCTTTTAAGGGTGGTAGTCTGTAACATCCCAAGATTTTATCAAATTTTGGGGGGAAAATTTTTGTTTTTATTTTGCTTGTGTTGATTGAAAATTCACAAAGATTTAAAACTTTTTGAGTCTATTTGAAAGCTTTAGTGAAAACCATTTTAAATCCTCTATTTATTTCTTGAAGAACTTCCTTGAGAAAAATAAAGTATCAAAATACTATTTTCCATTCTTTTATCTCAAACCTATGCAAGCTACTTGCAAAGGGTACCTCCTAAAATGTTTCTTTTGTCTAAAAGGTTTGCTTTGCAAAAGGATGGTTTGAAAACAATTTGTAAATAATATTTTATAAAGTGTTATCCTCTTATTTTAGAAGGATTTATTCTCAAACCCTATTTCTATTATAGATTATGCAAGTAAGCCCTTTGGCCAATTTATAAAGTTTTTCTTAAAAATCATACTTTGTTCAGAAAACTTGTCTTCTTACAGTTCCTGATTGTAGTGTTGAATTCTACAAAATTTTAGAAAGTGGTTTGACCTTGTTTGATTGCAATATGCAAAAGCTATGAAGGAAATAAGGAAAACAAAAATAGAAAAGAAGGAAGAACAAAAAAATAGAAAAGGGCCCGGGGAAGCCATTTCGGCCCAGAAGAGAAACAGCCCGCAGCCTAGGAAGCCAAACCGAATCGGTATGCTGCTTTCCTCCTTCCCTCGCTGACGTGCGGGACCCACCTGCCAGGGCCACGTCACCGTCTCCTTCCTCCGTCTGGAAACCTCGCCGGAGACCGTTTCACCTCCGATTTACTCCCCTCTTCAATACGCTTTATTTCCTACCTAATCAACGCTCCTTCCGCGGCTATATAATCCTCTCTACCTCGTTTCCCTCTCCCCTTTTGCTTCTCCGCTCGAGCCGCAGCAAGGACGGCGAAATCCCTCGCCGTAGCCCCGCATATCTGCAGGCGTCTCCGGTCAAATTCGCCACCTCCGGTGAGCCCCCATCTCCCTCCTCTCCTCTGCCCTCTTCACCTTGATCAGGCGCCCCTCCCTGACTCCTTCTCCCTGGTTTAGCTGCAGCAGATCGATGCATTCGACCAACGGCCGAAGCACACTGCCACCCCGACGATCTGCAGCCGCTACCTGCTTCCTCTCCTGGACGAGGACCTTGACGAAGACCAAGCCCTCGAGATCGCCACGACTTCCGGCACACCGTCGTGGACATGCCATCTCCCAGTAGCCTCCAGAGCCCGCCGGAGATCAACCACCTGGCCGCCTCGCCGGCAAACCTCGTCGGAACCCTAGCTAGCCCGGTGAGACTTCTCTCCCTCTCTCAGTGACCGCCAGATCTCGATCTAACGATCCTAATAGAATCACTTATTCGAACCGGTACGGACAGATCCGGTCCATTCAATCCTCTTTCAATCCAACGGCCTCAGTACCTGATCCGAACAAAACGGTACCGGCGAATGAGATTACGCCACGTATCAGCTTCTGGTTTAGACGAAATTCAAATTAGAAATTCAGATCCGATTTCAATTGAATCTTTGAAAATTCATAACTTCTGATCCCTGCATCCAAAATTAGCAAATAATATACCGTTGGAATCCTTGAGAATTGTAGAATCCGGTAATGCAATAATATATTATATTTTATGGGTTCAATTTGAAACTATTTTCAAATTGGATTCAAACCTTCTGTTAGCTTGATTAATTCATATCTTTTGAACCAAGCATCCAAAAATCACAAATTTGTAGTCTCTGGAATCCTCTCAACTTGTAGAACATCATAGGATCAAGAAAATCCAAAATTGATACGTGCACACACTTTGTGTATTCAAATTTGTCCAAATCACTATTTTGGTGATAAATCAATTTCTATAACTTATTTTAGAGTGATTCCAATTGCAGTGACTTTGTATTACTGCAAGCTATCTAGTAGCATCACTCCCATAATTTCTTGAATCACTTCACAATTATTCAAATTCTAATATGAGAATTTGAGTAGTTCCTATATAGATAAATTCCATTTCTATTTCAATTAATAATTCCTTCTACCATAGCAAATCTCATAATCATACCTAGTCATCAATGTTATCTGAATAACATCTTGATCAAGATCATATCTACTTAGACCTATCTTGTCTAGTTCACACATATTCAAATTACAATTGTGTTGTTTGAGTAAAGTGTGACACATCTCAATCCTAGATTCTATGCTTGCTATCCTTGTGGAGTTGATCAAATCAACATGATAGCATCTATCCAATACTCCATGTACCTAATAGAAACCTTAAACCATAATCTCAAATGTTATCTACCCATACTCAATCCTCTGTCCACTTGATCCTGAATTCATGTGTAGAGCTATTCAATTAACAAATGAGTTAATTGAGTAACTCAATGCTTCATGAATCCTAGCCCATTGCATAAGCGTAATATATGTACTATTTAAGAATAATTGTTGTCACACTTATTCAATAGTATTGCTATTGCACTATTTTGTCTCTTATGTGAATTACCCACATGAGATATTCCAAGATTCAATATGCTTTAATAAAGCATAAAGATCTCACTCATTATATTTTGTCTAATTCATATATGTACTCAAATTGCAATTGTGCTACTTGAGTAGAATATGAATTCATCTTAAACCTAGATTTTGATAATGTGGTGTTGTTATAACCCGTACCATAGTATGTGTTATACACCATGTTGATCAATGAACCAATTGAGCCATGTCCTCAAATATCAATCATTTATACCCAATCCAATGCCTAGTTAGTTATGGTTCACATGTATTGAACTATTCAACTTGCAAATGTGCTAATTGAGTACTTCAAGCATTCTTAAAACCTAGCCTAGTGCCTAAGTGTGACATATACTATTTAAAGAATAAATGTTGTTACACTTATTCAAATAGTATTGTGGTTGCACTATCCCACACCTATGTGATCTGTTTCACATGAACTTTTCTGAAGCTCATTCATGCTTTGATAAAGCATAAAAACTTCACCAATTATATTTGCCTAGTTCAATCCTCTCCCAGATCATATTGATCTCTCCCAACTAAGCTCTCCGATCCATATCTCACAGATCATGATCCTTTACCATATCTTTCTTGTTATAACATCTCAATAAATCTAAATTGTTAAACAAACACTATTCAATTGTTTGATTTGTTTGATTGTGTTTGTATGGTCTGTTTATGGTATGCTATTTTTGTGCTATAGTTTGTGCGAAGAGCTACGTGCTTAGTTGAGAGAAGCGGAACGTCGTGATCTTCAAAAAGGCAAGTAACACACATACTTTCTCCTATCTTTTATTATATGCATTAGTGATTTCAATACTGTGCATGATATGAAAATTTTCAAAGTGGTTATGAAATGCTTAGCACCTAGTAGTGGTAGCTATCCCTTAAACCCCACCTGCTAGGATTGCAAACTTACTTTGCAAAATGATGCCATGCCTTGTTTTCAAATTGTTATGAAAATTAACAACCCAATGAATCACCTGGGTGCAATCTTGTGGCTACTCAGGGCCACACACCTGGCTATCAACCCAGGACATGTGTGGTGGTTATCACCTGAGAGTACACAACTCAGGGCTACACACCTGGCTATCAACCCAGGACATGTGTGGTGGTTATCACCTGAGAGTACTTTGTATTGGTTGTACCTAGGAACAGAGAGAGGACATGTCGATCGAAAGGAATCTCATCACCTTTTCAAAATAATTAAAACTTGAACAGTGACTACTTAGGGCCACACACCTGACTATCAACTCAGGATATGTGTGGTGGTTATCACCTAAGGGTCCTCACCAATCCCAAGACTAACTACTTAGGGCCACACACCTGACTATCAACTCAGGACATGTGTGGTGGTTATCACCTAAGGGTTACCTTGGGGCTTAAATTGAGTAACTACTCAGGACTGCACACCTGGCTATCAACCCAGGATATGTGTGGTTGTCATCGCCTGAGGGTTATTCTAGTTTTAATTGAGTAACTACTCAGGACTGCACACCTGGCTATCAACCCAGGATATGTGTGGTTGTCATCGCCTGAGGGTTATTCATGTTTTGTTGAGTTACTACCCAGGGCTACACAACTTGGCTATCAACCCAAGGCTTGTGTGGTGGTTATCACCTGGGGGTTATCTTGACCTTGAAGAAAAATTCAAAATGTTTTAAAAATGTTTTGGTAGGATAAAACTTGCTTTATGCAATTCAGCCATAAGATCCACCAGCCAAATGTCATGTAGTATAGTCTTTCCACAAAATGCCACCATATATGTGTCATTTGCCAGTATATCATTGTACTGACCCCTCTGGGGCTGCATATTCAAACGTGCAGGTTTTATTTCGAGTAAGGAACCAGGAGTAGGATCTCGAGCTTACATTCCAACATGTCTGCCTGTGGCACTTGATGAAGATGGAAGCTCACTGCAACTATGCTTTATGCTGTGTGCTCATAAGGTAGAAGACCTATGTAACTGGATTTACGTTGTAATATTGATGCTATTGCAATGATTACTATATTTTGTACTGTGGTGCTATCTACTGATCCAGGGAATGGCACAATACACAGGAGTTCTGTCTTAGTAAAAGGCAGGGCGTTACACTCTCTCATGAAGGACAAGCTGAAAACTATTTGTATGTTTTTCCATATGATTTGAACACACGTTTGACTTTCATTGTTTCATTTTCATGATCTTTCGTTTGTGTTCTTTTTCATGTTATAATATGGTTGGTAAGTTTTGATGGGTTCGTAGCATAGAAAACAAAAAATTTCCTACGCAAAAACGCATAAACTGGCCAAGATACTCTACGAGGTGGTAGCAACGGATACTCACCCTCGACGACCGTAAGCGGGGATTACGTTCCCGCACAAACGTTGACGATGGAGAGTTGGTGAAGACGCACGTAGTCGACGTAGTTGTTCACTTGACGTAGTCGATGTCGTGGTTCACTTGACGATCACAAGATCGTGTACCCGGCGCCACAAGTGGCAGCGCCCCCGTACTCGCACACACGTGCAGCTTGACGTCGACTCCACCACGCCCTCGGTCCAGCGGGGCAGCGGAAGAAGGGATCCGCCGGACACTCCTCCACACACTTCTCCAAGTGTGTGAACTACGAACTATAATTCCGGCAGAGCTTCGCTAAGCCAAGACGGAAAGTGGGCAGCAACTATGCAAGGGAGGGAGGATCAAGAAGTGTGTATCAAGGGAGAGAAGGGGGGGTTTATATAGAGGAGGAGGGCAGCCAAGGGGTGGCCGGCCAAGGGTCTCCCCCTCTCTTCATTGCCCCTTCTTCATTCCCTTTTATGGTGATTACTCCCTCATCAACATGAGGTAACCCCCATTTTAATGCATGACATTCATGCCAATTAAAATTTACACTTATTGATTTAATAAAACATTTTTATTTCTTTAATATTTGTTAATTCATTCAATTAACAAACATTAACAAATACACCCTTGAGTTATTTCGATATCCCGAAAATGTTTCGGTGCTTTTCTGAAACAACCCTTATGCTGTCCTGTAATTCGATCGGAGTATCGTATCCACTCAAAAACGACGACGAGCCTTAAGTGTGTCACCCTACGGTTCGTGAATAACGTGGACATGATCAAGACTCCTCTCCGATCAATAATCAACAGCGGGATCTGGAAATCCATGATGACTCCCACTTACTCAACGATGAACTAGTGATCGTGTGAACCGGTAACGAACATAGTTAATTCCTTTTGTCTCGCGATATTATTACTTGTCCGAGATCCAATCATTTGGTATCAACCATACCTAGTTCGATCTCGTTCCCGACAAGTCTCTTTACTCATTCCGTGATAATGCATTCCCGTGACCTAGTCACATGCTTGCAAGCTATTCCAATGCAATATCACCGAGAAGGGCCCAGAGAATATCTTTCCGTCATCCGGATGGACAAATCCCACTCTTGATCCATGAGCCTCAACTAATACTTTCAGAGTACCCAAATCAACATTTATAATCACCCTATTACGGTGTGACGTTTGATATCATCAAAGTACCCTTCCGGTATCAGTGATTAACATGATCTCATGGTCTAAGGATTAGAACTACTTCACATGAGTTTGATATAGCAATGAACTTGATGACTTGATCGTATTGCTATTCGTACTATGGGTGTGAGTGTTCATCACATCATTCTTCTAATGATATGACCCCGTTATTAACAACATCCAATGTTCATGATCAGGAAACCTTGATCATCAGTTAATCAACGAGCTAGTATAAAAGAGAGGCTTTACTAGGAACCCTTTTAGTTTATTAATCACACAAGTATTAATGTTTCCGATTAATACAATTCTAGCATGAGAAATAAACATCTATTATGAACACGGAATAATATAATAACAACTTTATTATTGCCTCTCGGGCATATTCCTTTCAGTCTCCCACTTGCACTAGAGTCAATAATCTAGATTACATAGTGATGAATCTAACACCCATTGAGTTCTGGTGCTGATCATGTTTTGCCTTGGGGAGAGCTTTAGTCAACGGGTCTGCCACATTCAGATCCGTGTGCACTTTGCAAATCTTTACATCAGCATCCGCGACATGTTCACGGATGGAGTGAAATCGGCGCTTTACATGCTTGAATTTCTTGTGAGACCTTGGCTCCTGAGTATTGGCTATGGCACCATTGTTGTCACAATAGATAACCATTGGATCCAATGCACTCGGAACCACACCCAGTTCGGATATGAACTCCTTCATCCAAACTGCTTCTTCTGCCGCTTCTGAAGCAGCAATGTATTCCGCCTCTGTAGTCGATCTCGCCACCACGCTTTGCTTGGAACTCCTCCAGCTTACCGCTCCTCCATTCATAACAAATACGTACCCGGATTGAGACTTAGAGTCATCCGGATCAGTGTCGAAGCTAGCATCGACGTAACAACTTGCGACGAGCTCTTCTTCACCGCCATATACGAGAAACATATCCTTAGTCCTTCGTAAGTACTTAAAGATATTCTTGACCGCCGTCCAGTGTTCCAAACCTGGATCAGATTGGTACCTACTAGTCAAACTAATAGCATGTGCCACATCTGGTCTTGTACATAACATGGCATACATGATAGAGCCTATGGCAGAGGCATAGGGAATCTTATTCATTTCCTCTCTATCTTTAGCTGTAGCCGGACCTTGAGTCTTACTCAATATCTTTCCTTGCAACATAGGTAAGAACCCTTTCTTACTATCTTCCATTCTAAACTTCTTTAGAATCTTGTCAAGGTATGTACTTTGTGATAGCCCAATTAAGCGTCTCGATCTATCTCTATAGATTTTGATGCCTAAAATATACGCCGCTTCACCAAGGTCTTTCATTGAAAACTTACTGTTTAAGTAATCTTTTACGCTCTTCAAAAGTTCCGTATCATTTCCAATCAGCAATATGTCATCCACATATAATATTAGAAATGCTACAGAGCTCCCACTCACTTTCTTGTAAATACAAGTTTCTCAATAAGTTTTGACAAATCCAAACCCTTTGATAACTTCGTCAAAACGGAGATTCCAACTCCGGGATGCTTGCTTCAGTCCATAAATGGATCGCTGAAGTTTGCATACCTTGTTAGCATCCTTAGGATCAACAAAACCCTTGGGCTGTACCATGTACAACTCTTCCTCAATGTTACCATTAAGGAACGCGGTTTTCACATCCATCTGCCAAATTTCATAATCGAAAAATGCAGCAATTGCTAACATAATCCTAACAGACTTTAGCATCGCTATGGGTGAGAAAGTCTCATCGTAGTCAATTCCTTGAATTTGTCGGAAACCTTTTGCGACAAGTCGTGCTTTATAGACGGTCACATTACCATCAGCGTCTGTTTTCTTCTTGAAAATCCATTTATTCTCAACGGCCTTTCGGTCATTGGGAAGTTCTACCAAAGTCCATACTTGGTTTTCATACATGGATTCCATTTCGGATTTCATGGCTTCATGCCATTTGTTGGAATCTGGACTCATCATCGCTTCATCATACGTCGCAGGGTCATCGTTCTCAACAATGGCATTTACGATAAGATCACCGTACCATTCAGGAGTGGTGCGTGTTCTTGTCGACCTGCGAGGTTCGGTAGTATCCTCTTTTGGAGTTTCATGATCTTCATCATTAGCTCCCACTTCATTTGGTGAAGTCACCACCGGAACGGTTTCCGGCGCTGCGCCACTCGCCAATTCATGAAGAGGAGGTTCAATAACCTCATCGAGTTCTACCTTCCTACTATTCACACCTTTCGAGAGAAACTCCTTCTCCAAAAAGGATCTGTTTTTAGCAACAAACACTTTGCCTTCGGATCTGTGATAGAAGGTGTACCCAATTGTTTCTTTAGGGTATCCTATGAAGACACATTTTTCCGCTTTGGGTTCGAGTTTATCAGGCTGAAGTTTCTTCACATAAACATCACATCCCCAAACTTTTAGAAATGACAGCTTAGGTTTGTTTCCAAACCACAATTCATACGGTGTCATTTCAACGGATTTAGATGGAGCCCTATTTAAAGTGAAAGCGGCTATTTCTAGCGCATAACCCCAAAAAGATAGTGGCAGATCGGTAAGAGACATCATAGACCGAACCATATCCAATAAGGTACGGTTACGACGTTCGGATACACCATTTCGTTGTGGCGTTCCAGCGGGAGTGAGTTGTGAAACTATTCCACATTCTCTCATATGTGTGCCAAACTCGTAACTAAGATATTCTCCTCCACGATCAGATCGTAGAAATTTAATCTTTCTGTTACGATGATTTTCTACTTCACTCTGAAATTCTTTGAACTTTTCAAACGTTTCAGACTTGTGTTTCATTAAGTAAATATACCCATATCTACTTAAGTCATCAGTGAAAGTAACAAAATAACGATATCCACCACGCGCCGGCACACTCATAGGTCCACATACATCGGTATGTATGATTTCCAATAAGTCTGTCGCCCGTTCCATTGAACCGGAAAACGGCGTTCTAGTCATCTTGCCCATAAGGCATGGCTCGCATGTTTCAAATGATTCATAATCAAGTGATTCCAGAAGTCCATCCGAATGAAGTTTCTTCATGCGTTTAACACCAATATGACCTAAACGGCAGGGCCACATGTATGCGGCTATATCATCATTTGACTTAATTCTTTTGGCATTCACATTATGAATATGTGTTTCATTACTATCAAGATTCAAAAGAAATAAACCTTTCTTCTCAGGTGCATGTCCATAAAAGATATTATTCATATAAATCGAACAACCATTGTTCTCAGACTGAAATGAATAATTGTCTCGCATTAAACAAGATCCGGATATAATGTTCATGCTCAACGCAGGCACCAAATAACATTTATTCAGGTTTAAAACTAATCCAGATGGTAAATGTAGAGGTAGCGTCCCGACGGCGATCACATCAACTTTTGATCCATTGCCGACGCACATCGTGACCTCATCCTTCGCAAGTTGCCGCCTATTCTTTAGCCCCTGTTTCGAGTTACATATGTGAGCAACCGAACCGGTATCAAATACCCAGGTGCTATTGCGACTACTAGTAAGGTACACATCAATAACATGTATATCATATATACCTTTGTTAATCTTCCCGTTCTTCTTACCCGCCAGATACTTTGGGCAGTTGCGCTTCCAGTGCCCCGTTTCCTTGCAGTAGAAACACTCAGTTTCAGGTTTAGGACCAGCCTTGGGTTTCTTCTCAGAACCGGCAACAGATTTGCCGTCCTTCTTGTTTCTACCCTTGGACTTATTATCCTTTCTACCTCTCTTGAAACTAGTGGTCTTATTGACCATCAACACTTGATGTTCCTTTTTGATCTCCACTTCTGCAGTCTTAAGCATTGAGAGAAGCTCGGGGAGAGACTTCCTCATGCCCTGCATGTTGTAGTTCATCACAAAGCTTTTGAAGCTAGGTGGGAGAGATTGGAGAACCCGATGTATTCCCAACTCATTGGGAATCGTTATTCCCAAAGAGATGAGCTTATCGGCGTACCCAGACATTTTGAGTACGTGCTCGCTAACGGAGCTGTTCTCTTCCATCATGCAGCTAAAGAACTTTTCTGAAGCATCATAACTCTCCACGGCAGTATGGGAGTCGAAGATCAATTTCAACTCTCCCATTGTATCATAAGCGTTGCTGTTCTCGAAACGTTTTCGCAGCTCCGGCTCAAGTCCATACAGTATGCCGCAATGAACTAAACTGTGGTCCTCCTTGCGAGTCAGAAAAACATTTTTCTCTTCATCGGGAGCATCTTCTGCAGGCGGGTTACCTAGCGGTGCCTCAAGCACATAGCCCTTTTGAGAGGCATTGAGGATGATCCTCAAGTTAAGTGCCCAATTGGTGAAGTTGCTACCATTGGTGGCTAGTTTTTCTTTCTCCATGAACGCATTGAAATTCAGAGCAGGTGGTGCCATGATCTACAAATTATTTGCAAAGTTAACTTAGACTAAGTTCATAATAGAATGAGTTCAGGTTAAATCAAATTCTACGTGAACTCCCACTTAAAAACAACATCCCTCCTAGTTTTCTTAAGTGATTACACGAACCAAATCCACTATACCGCAACCGATCATCACGTGCAACGGTATAGTTTCAAAGGCGAACATCACCATGTTCATCATATCAACCATATGACTCATGCTTAACCTTTCGGTTCGTGTTCCGAGGCCATGTCTGTACATGCTAGGCTCGCCAAGTAGAACCATAATATTTGCGTGTGTAAAACTGTCTTACACCCGTCATATGTGAACGTAGAGTCTATCACACCCGATCATCACGAGGTGTCTCAAAACGACGAACTTTCGTGACGGTGCATGTTATGGGAGAACACATTTTGTCTTGATATTTATGTGAGAGGGATCATCTTATAATGCTACCGCGCGATCAAATCTAAGCAGAATAAGATGCATAAAAGGATAAACATCACATGCATATATATAATGTGATATGATATGGTCCTTCATGCACTCGATCTCCATCTTGTGCATCATGGCATGATCTCCATCATTCCACCGGCGTAGCACCAAGGTCCATGGTGCGCCACCTTGGTTGTCTTCCTCCATTACAATATATCACTTGGATATATATATACGGCACGCAGGCCATTTAAATGTAAAGCCAACCATATGGCTCCTGCCGGTTGTTTATAACTTACAAAAAGGATCATCGCATACAATTTGTAACATAAACAATTTGACCATATCACATCACATGCCCTGCAAAAACAAGTTAGACGTTTCTAATTTGTCTTGCATATTTTACGTGGTTTGGGGCTTTCTAGGAAGAACCGTTCTTACCTACGAACAAGAACCACAACGGTGATAAAAATATTATCAACAACTCTTTGTAAAATAGATCATAACTATAGTGGGAGAAACGTACACCCGCAAAGCCACATATGCCGAAGCATGTCAAGTGTGGGACAAGTCTCGTGAACGCGGTCACGTAAGGTTAGTCTCGGGCAGCTTCAATCCCACTATGCCACTATGATCCAAAATACCAAAAAATTGCAATAACATGATCATCAACGCCCACATCCACATGTGTTCTAACCGTGCATACCAACTATGCATAGAGATGGCTCTGATACCACTGATGGGTTCGTAGCATAGAAAACAAAAAATTTCCTATGCAAAAACGCATAAACTGGCCAAGATACTCTATGAGGTGGTAGCAACGGATACTCACCCTCGACAACCGTAAGCGGGGATTACGTTCCCGCACAAACGTTGACGATGGAGAGTTGGTGAAGACGCACGTAGTCGACGTAGTTGTTCACTTGACGTAGTCGATGTCGTGGTTCACTTGACGATCACAAGATCGTGTACCCGGCGCCACAAGTGGCAGCGCCCCCGTACTCGCACACACGTGCAGCTTGACGTCGACTCCACCACGCCCTCGGTCCAGCGGGGCAGCGGAAGAAGGGATCCGCCGGACACTCCTCCACACACTTCTCCAAGTGTGTGAACTACGAACTACAATTCCGGCAGAGCTTCGCTAAGCCAAGACGGAAAGTGGGCAGCAACTATGCAAGGGAGGGAGGATCAAGAAGTGTGTATCAAGGGAGAGAAGGGGGGGTTTATATAGAGGAGGAGGGCAGCCAAGGGGTGGCCGGCCAAGGGTCTCCCCCTCTCTTCATTGCCCCTTCTTCATTCCCTTTTATGGTGATTACTCCCTCATCAACATGAGGTAACCCCCATTTTAATGCATGACATTCATGCCAATTAAAATTTACACTTATTGATTTAATAAAACATTTTTATTTCTTTAATATTTGTTAATTCATTCAATTAACAAACATTAACAAATACACCCTTGAGTTATTTCGATATCCCGAAACAGTTTCGGTGCTTTTCTGAAACAACCCTTATGCTGTCCTGTAATTCGATCGGAGTATCGTATCCACTCAAAAACGACGACGAGCCTTAAGTGTGTCACCCTACGGTTCGTGAATAACGTGGACATGATCGAGACTCCTCTCCGATCAATAATCAACAGCGGGATCTGGAAATCCATGATGACTCCCACTTACTCAACGATGAACTAGTGATCGTGTGAACCGGTAACGAACATAGTTAATTCCTTTTGTCTCGCGATATTATTACTTGTCCGAGATCCGATCATTTGGTATCAACCATACCTAGTTCGATCTCGTTCCCGACAAGTCTCTTTACTCGTTCCGTGATAATGCATTCCCGTGACCTAGTCACATGCTTGCAAGCTATTCCAATGCAATATCACCGAGAAGGGCCCAGAGAATATCTTTCCGTCATCCGGATGGACAAATCCCACTCTTGATCCATGAGCCTCAACTAATACTTTCAGAGTACCCAAATCAACCTTTATAATCACCCTATTACGGTGTGACGTTTGATATCATCAAAGTACCCTTCCGGTATCAGTGATTAACATGATCTCATGGTCTAAGGATTAGAACTACTTCGCATGAGTTTGATATAGCAATGAACTTGATGACTTGATCGTATTGCTATTCGTACTATGGGTGTGAGTGTTCATCACATCATTCTTCTAATGATATGACCCCGTTATTAACAACATCCAATGTTCATGATCAGGAAACCTTGATCATCAGTTAATCAACGAGCTAGTATAAAAGAGAGGCTTTACTAGGAACCCTTTTAGTTTATTAATCACACAAGTATTAATGTTTCCGATTAATATAATTCTAGCATGAGAAATAAACATCTATTATGAACACGGAATAATATAATAACAACTTTATTATTGCCTCTCGGGCATATTCCTTTCAAGTTTCTTCTATCAAGATTATACCTTTCATGCCCACGTTTTAAGTTCTTTTGATCCCAGCACTTAATGCTTTACATCGATGCTCAAGATTGTGTTGGTGCATGTCACCTCAAAAATTATTCTTTGTTATCACTTACCTACTTGAGGATGAGCAGGAGTTAAGCTTGGGGATGCTGATACGTCTCAAACGTATCTATAATTTTTGATGATCCATGCTTGTTCTTACACCATTTGCTTAGTGTTTTGTTACACTTCGTGGCGTTTTTATGCAATTTCCGGAACTAACCTATTAACAAGATGCCACAGTACTAGTTCCCTGTTTTCTGCTGTTTTTGTGTTTCAGAAAAGTTACACAGGAAATATTCTCGGAATTGGACGAAACAAAAGCCGAACATCCAGATATTTACCGAAGCTTCCAGAAGTCCGAAGAGGAGACGGAGGGGGGCCACACCACCAGGGGGCATGGCCAGCCCCTGGCCCACGCCGCCCTGTGGTGAGGGCCACCTGGCCCACCTCTGGCGCCGCCCCTTTGCCTATAAAGACCCCCCGACAGGAAAAACCTAAGGACCCGATCAATTTTCCAGAAACACATCGCGATCCGCCGCCATCGTCGACCCGAGATCGGGAGGGTCCAGAAGCTCTTCCCGGCACCCTGCCGGAGAGGGGAATCGCCACCGGAGGTTTCTTCATCGCCATGCTTGCCTCCGGTGCGATGAGTGAGTAGTCTACCTTGGACTATGGGTCCATAGTAGTAGCTAGATGGTTGTCTTCTCCACCATGTGCTTCATGTTTAGATCTCGTGAGCTGCCTTACATGGTCGAGATCACCTTTGTGTAATTCTACATGTTGTGTTTGTTGGGATCCGATGAATATTGGTGTTATGTTGAGTTGATGTGCTGAATCATATATCTTATGTTATCTCTATGTTGTTTATGATCTTGCATGCTCTCCGTTGTTAGTAGCTATCTTGGCCAAGTAGATACTAGTGACTCCAAGAGGGGGTATTTATGCTCGATAGTTGGGTTCATGCCTCTATTTAATCTGGGGGAGTGACAGAAACCTCTAAGGTTGTAGATGTGCTATTGCCACTAGGGAGAAAACAACATTCTTGTGTCCAAGGACATTCGTTTTGTTTACATTACACACTTTGCTTAATGTTGTTATCTGTTGTTCGCAACTTAATACTCATGGGGTGTTCGGACGATATCCCCGTGGGTGGATTATTAGTCATAGATGCAGTTGGATGGCGGTCTATGTATTTTGTTGTAATGCCCAGAGTAAATCTCATAGTGATCCTCGCGACATATGCATGTTATCTTTATTCTATCAATTGCCCAACTGTAATTTGTTTACCCAGCATGTTGTTATTTATTTTATGGAGAGACACCACTAGTGAACTGTGGACCCCGGTCCAATTTCGTTTACATTGTTACACCATTTTACTATTACTCGCACTATTTACTTTCTTGCATACTACTACTGTTTTCCACTCGATACGCTCATACCTTTGTTTACAGCAAACCGGTGAGATTGACAACCTCATCGTAAGTTGGGAGCAAAGTACTTGGTTGTGTTGTGTGCAGGTTCCGCGTTGCTACTAGTTGAAGACGCACCAACAAGAATCGTAAACGGCGCCCTTGCTGGAGTGTCACGAAGCTAGCAAGCATCACCTTCTTAAGTTTGGCTTTTTCTTACTGGATCGACAAACCTCGGTTTCTTACTGAGGGAAAACTTGCTACTGTGCTCATCATACCTTCCTCTTGGGGTTCCCAACT
The DNA here is from genome assembly GCA_007115705.1 of Dactylis glomerata. Taxonomy (NCBI): domain Eukaryota; kingdom Viridiplantae; phylum Streptophyta; class Magnoliopsida; order Poales; family Poaceae; genus Dactylis; species Dactylis glomerata. The sequence continues at coordinate 181,592 of QXEO01001984.1, read as the reverse complement.
GGGTGGTCATCCTGCCCGCATCAAAGCCACCTTCGTGGAAGCAGTGTTCTTTGGTGAGGAGTTCAAGGAAATTCATGCCGCCACAGACCCCACGGAGATGTCGGCATCCAAACAGGAAGTATCTGCCTCCCCGCCCACCTCCAAGCCTACAGTTGATACAAAGCAGGTGGAGCTTGTCGCTGGTGATGCCGCCAAGACCACCTCAATAGGGACAAACCTGTCCCCCAAATAGGAAAGCGCGCTCGTCGAGTTCCTCCATGAGAACCAGGACATCTTCGCATGGTAGCCATCTGACATGACAGGTGTACCCTGGGAGCTCGCCGAGCATGCCCTGCAGATAATTCCTGGCTCCTAGCCACTAAGACAAGCAATGAGGTGCTTCGGAGATGAAAAACGCCGTGCCATAGCAAAGGAAATCTCCAAGCTGTTGAAAGCAGGCTTCATCAAAGAAGTGATCCATACAAAGTGGGTGGCAAATCCCGTGTTAGTTCCTAAGAAAAACACAAAGGTTCTGAGCATGTGTGTAGATTACACCGGCCTGAACAAAGCGTGTCCCAAAGACCCTTTTCCTTTGCCTCGCATTGACCAAGTCATTGACTAGACGGCGGGATCAGAGCTGCTATGTTTCTTAGATGCCTACTCGGGTTACCACCAGATCAAGATGAAGGAATCCGATCAGCTTGCTACCTCGTTCATCACACCTTATGGCACATATTGCTATGTGGCAATACCATTCGGCCTGAAAAACGCATGAGCAACGTACCAGCGCACCATGCAAAAGTGCCTAGTGGATCAAATCGGACGCAACATCCACGCATACGTGGACGACATCGCCGTCATGTCCAAGAAGTAGGACGACCTTATAGCGGATCTGCAGGAGACCTTCAACAACCTAAGGAAATACAATATGATGCTCAACCCCATGAAGTGCGTCTTCGGGGTACCAGCTGGACAACTCCTAGGATTCATCGTCTCCCACCACGGTATTGAAGTCAACCCAGAAAAGATCAAGGCAATCCTCGAGATCTCCCGGCCTAATGACCTGAAGGACGTACATCGACTCACAGGCTGCGTGGCAGCAGTGAGTAGATTCATCAGTCGCCTTGGCGAGAAGGCTTTGCCACTCTACAAGCTGATGAAGAAATCAGACGAATTTGTCTAGATTGACGAGGCAGATGCTGCGCTCAAGGATCTAAAGAGAGTGCTATCCACTACACCAGTCCTAGCAGCTCCCGAAGACCAGGAGCCCATGTTATTATACATGGCGGCAACCAACAGGGTCGTCAGCATTGTCATTGTGGTAGAATGCAAGGAAGAAGCGCAAGAGTATGGCGTACAGAGACCAGTCTACTATGTCAGCAAGGTCCTGACGGAATCCAAGCAGCGCTACCCTCACTACCAGAAATTGGCATATAGAGTTTTCCTAACTTCGCGCAAGTTACGGCACTACTTCGATGACCATAAGATTCGAGTGGTGAGCAAGGCTCCACTGAAGGACATCATCAACAAGAGTGACGCAACAGGATGAGTTGCAAAGTGGGGCATTGAACTAGCCTCCTTCGACATCGACTACAAGCCTCGCACCGCCATCAAGTCCCAGGCTTTAGCCGAATTCATGGTGGATTGGAAGGAAGCACAGGAAACTACTCCCGTCCCAGAACCAGAGCATTGGGTGATGCACTTTGATGGCTCAAAGCTGCTACACGGCTTGGGGGCTGGAGTGACACTCAAATCCCCTAAGGGAGATGAGCTCAGCTATGTTCTCCAAATCCACTTCCCCACCACTAACAATATCGCGGAGTATGAAGCGCTACTGCACGGGCTACGCGTCGCAAAGGAGATCGGCGTACAACACATCATGTGTTGTGGAGACTCTGACCTTGTCGCTCAGCAGGTGGCTAGCACATACAAGGCTCAGAACGAAGTCATGCCGGCCTATAGAGATGAAGTGGACGAGATGGCCAAAAGTTTCCTCGGCTATGACATAAAGCACGTACGACGAGAAGATAACATGGCAGCCGACACCTTGTCCAAGCTAGGGTCTAGCCGAAAGGCAGTCCCGCTAGGCGTATTCCTCGAGCATCTGCACGTACCATCGGTCAAGATGGTAGATCTAGAAAATCCGGAACTAGCGAGCTTTCCCGTTATGGCGGTTTTGCCAAGCAACCCTCCATGGGCAGAGCCCTACCTGGAGTATCTGGTGACCAAGAAGTTACCCAAAGACGAAGTCCAAAGGAGACAAATCGAACGTAGAGCAAAAGCGTACACCATCATCGATGGCCAGCTCTACAAGCGAAGTACTTCGGGAGTATTCATGAAGTGCATATCCCAAGTGGACGGAATCGAGATACTAAGAGAGATCCACGAAGGCGAATGTGGGCATCACGCTGCCGCCAGATCCCTCGTAGCTAAGGCATTCCGCCATGGATTCTACTGGCCTACAGCTAAGGCAGATGCAGACCGCATCGTGGAGCTCTGCCAAGGTTACCAGATGTATTCCAAGCAAACCCACATGCCCGCCACAGCACTACATACGATCCCTATAACTTTTCCTTTCGCGTTCGGGGGGCTGGACATGGTGGGTCTGCTAAAAACAGCACCTTCGGGATTTATGCACCTCCTGGTAGCGGTAGACAAATTCACGAAGTGGGTAGAAGCTGCCCTAAAGTTTGTCAAGCACATTGTGGTTAGATTCGGCATCCCACATAGCATCATCATGCTAGTGCCAAGTTGACGTGGAAGCAGACAGTCCTTGTGCGTGGTGATGACCAGCCCGTTGGGAACCCCAAGAGGAAGGTATGATGAATATAGCGGCTAGTTTTCCCTCAGTTAAGAAACCAAGGTTTAATGTCGATCTTGAAGAGGAGAGACGGCGACGACTGAAGGTGATGCTTGCTAGTTTGCGATAGCAGCGGACAATTTATATATGGCGCCTCGTCCAAGCTTTGCTTGCTAGCTGCAACGTGGAACCTGCACACACACAAACAAATACTTTGCTCCCAACTTACGATGAGGTTGTCAATCTCACCGGTTTGCTTGAAACAAAGGTTATGAGTGTATCGAGTGGAAAACAATATAGTATGCGAGTAAAGTAAATAGTGCGAGTAAAGTAAACAGGTGATAGCAATATGATGTAAATAGGACCGGGGTCCACAGTTCACTAGTGGTGTCTCTCCATAGATAAAATAGCACATGCTGGGTAAACAAATTACAGTTGGGCAATTGATAGAATAAAGATAAACGTGATATGTCAAGAAGATCACTATGAGATTTACTCTGGGCATTACAACAAAATACATAGACCGCCATCCAACTGCATCTATGACTAATAATCCACTCCCGGGGATATCAATCCGAACACCCCAGTAGTATTAAGTTGCGAACAACAGATAATTGCATTAAGCAAAGTGTGTAATGTAAACAAAGCATATGCCCTTGAGCATATGAATGTTGTTTTCTCCCTAGTAGCAACAGCACATCTACCACCTTAGAGGTTTCTGTCACTCCCCCAGGTGAAATAGAGGCATGAACCCACTATCGAGCATAAATACCCCCTCTTGGAGTCACTAGCAACTACTTGGCCAAGATAGCTACTAACAACGGAGAGCATGCAAGATCATAAACAACATAGAGATAACAAAAGATATAATTCAGTACAGCAACTTAATCATAAACACCAATATTCATCGGATCCCAACAAACCAAACATGTAGAATTACATAACGGTGATCTCAATCATGTAGGGCAGCTCATGAGATCTAAACATGAAGCACATGGTGGAGAAGACAACCATCTAGCTACTGCTATGGACCCATAGTCCAAGGTAGACTACTCACTCATCGCTCCGGAGGCAAGCATGGCGATGAAGAAGACCTCCGGTGGCGATTCCCCTCTCCGGCAGGGTGCCGGGAAGAGCTTCTGGACCCTCCCGATCTTCGGGTCGATGGTGGCGGCGGATCGCGATGTGTTCTGGAAATCTGATCGGGTACTTAGGTTTTTTCTGTCGGGGGGGTCTTTATAGGCGAAGGGACGATGTCAGAGGAGGAGCCAGGCCCCCTCACGCGGGCCCCGCGCGGCCAGGGGGCTGGCCGTGCTGCCCACGCGTGTGGGGCCCTGGTGGCCCCCCTCCTACTTCTCTTCGGATCTCTGGAAGCTTCCGGGTAAAATAAGACTTCAGGAACTTGTTTCGTCCAATTCTGAGAATATTTCCTGTGTATCACTTCTGAAACACAAAAACAGCAGAAAATAGGAAACTGGCACTGTGGTGCTTGTTAATAGGTTAGTTCCAGAAAATGCATAAAAGTGCCACTAAGTGTAACGAAACAATAGGCAAATGGTGTAAAAACAAGCATGGAGCATCAAAAATTATAGATACGTTTGAGACGTATCAAGCATCCCCAAGCTTAACTCCTGCTCGTCCTCGAGTAGGTAAGTGATAACAAAAGAATAATTTTTGAGGTGACATGCACCTACACAATCTTGATCATATATGTAAGCATTTGTGAGCTGGGATCATAAGAACTTAAAACATGGGCATGAAGATATAATCATGACAATAAGAACTTAGAAACCATGTTGTAAACATGTAAATGAACACAAACAAAAGATCATGATAATGAAACAATGAAAGTCAAATGTGTGTTCAAATCATAAGGAAAAACATACAAATGGTTTTCAACTTATCCTTCAAAGAGAGCAAAACATAAATGCATAGGACACCTTCAAGTTTAAGAGGGTGACTAGATACAAAAAATTTGAGAACAAGTGAAACCAATCATCATGAATCAATCAATGAACTTTGGGACAATGCATATCACACTAAGAATGACAACTATGCTCTCTTAATGGTGCATAAAGAAAGAAGGTGGTGACTCAACATAAAAGTAAAAGAAAGGCCCTTTGCAGAGGGAAGCAGTGATTGCAAGTTTTATAACCTTCAAAAATTATGGTACTTACCGGCTTTGAGCTCTCATTGCCCCCATCATAAGCATCTTGAATGGTTAAAGTTAATGCGAGAACAATTATGATGCATATGCTTGACAAATCATAAGTTGAAAACCTCGTGCCCCGTGAATACGAGTACCCAAACCTCATGCTACTTTACTTAGAGTCCCAAGCAAGGCTCTTGTCATTGTAAGTATATGCATATCATTGAGAACCGCCAATGGGGTGCCTCCGTGCCCGATGACATGGAACAAGCCCACACCAAAATGACAGGACAAGCAGACAATGAACACCTCGACATCTCTTTTATTTGCCTTTTGTTTAGCTTTTTATTGTGAGATGCGTCGTCGAATGTTCACCATGGGTATGCTGCAAATTTCCACCATGAATTATGCATGGCTTAGATTGGCGGCCCGGCGTTTCCCTAACACATATACAAACTCCATGATCCCTACAAGATTCCCAATTCATTTCACACTGCGGGCATCCATAAACAAAAGATCACGATATCAACTCAATTAAGATGTGCAATGTTGAAAGCTTGCCCATGACAGCATGGATGGGCTAGAATCCAACTTACAACTTGCAAGCATAACAACTCAACATAAGAGACCACAATGTCAAATTTTTAAGAACAGGAAAAAGTAAAGTGTGCCTTCCGGTTCGTGAGAGCTTTACTGACCGAATTTCGCATAACACTGGTAAGAGTTTAATTTGCAGAGAAAATAAAAGCAAGTCAAATTTACTTGGAATAGCAAATTGCTAGTAGGTATGTATGGTGGACACTTTGGAAAACTTTGGCTTTTAGGAGTTGGATGCACGAGTAGAGCTCATACTCAGTACAAGGCGAGGGCTAGCAAAAGACTGGGAGCGACCAACTAAGAGAGCAATAATGGCCATAATCATGCAAAGCGACAAAGCGACATTAAAAGAAGCATAAGATGGCATCAAAAGTCAAAAACTAAATGATCATGAAGGCTATTGGCGACTTTGTAAGAGTCTAACATGTGTGAGCATGCGCCAAGTCAACCCAAATAAAGCATCAAGGAGAAAACCAAAATAATGCTTCCATACAATAAAAACAACGCATGATTTTTTCAAAGGCTCATTAAGCAATCTCAGTTATTTGAGACAAGTCATGCTACAGCAAAACCACTAAGCGTACTATCAAAAAGACATCAAGCATGACATGAAAAATCCTAAGCCGCAGTCTACACAAGCTCCTTCTTGTACCACTATTTTGCACAAAGCTTTTTCTCTTTTCCAACACCATTTGAAATTTTTATAAACACCTCTTTTGATGAAAACCAATAAAGATCAGAGGCAAAAATACATCTTGATGAAAAGATATGACAAGATCTGAACGCGAATCAAGGTGAAATCAAAAACCAAAAGCAGTAGCAGAAAAAGAAGAACGCTTGATTTTTAATAAGAATGAAAACTAGAGCGTTCTTTGCAAATGAAAACGAGTACATCTCCTCCAAAGGAAATTTGTTGGGGTCCAACCATTTATTGCAGCAAACAAACAACCTAAACCAACTAAAAAAACTAAAACAACTGACGCTCCAAGAAAAACACATAGTGCATGAAGCAATAAAAATATAGTGTTTTGAAAGGTGACCTGATTTTTGCCGATGAAGAAGGGGTGCCTCGGGGGCATCCCCAAGCTTTGACGCTTGTACTTCTCAGATATTTCTTGGGATGATGCATGGGCATCCCCAAGCTTGAGCTTTTGTCCATTCTTCAACTCATCTCATCATTCTCCAATCCCTACACTTGAAAACTTCCTTCATACAAAACTAAACACAATTCTATTAGCAACATTAGTGCAAGCATAACATATAAACAACCCTCTATTTGCTTCAGGTTTCAACTCAAAACCACCACATATATAGAAAATACTACTGTAGCAACCTCCCCAAAAGTTCCATGATCAAAAGAACTCAAAAGAAAGCGATAAAGTGGCAAACACAAATATTGGCAGAAATCTGTCAAAACTGAACAGCTGACAAAGGTCGAATTTGTGAGGGATTTTCTGTTGCTCAAATCAAAAAGTGTTCAACTAACAAAAGTTTGGATATAACCTAGGGCATATGCACAAGAAATTTCAGGTCCAAAAGATAAACAGAGAATTTTCACGAATTTTTATGGTGCAGCACCGAAAACAGTTTCAGGACAGCAACATCCCCAAATCTTTACCTCACTCAAATTAGAGGCTTCTCTTGGCACAAAAACGAAATAAACAAGATAAGGATCGGTCATTACAGTAGTAATGACTTCCAAGACTTAAATAAAAGAAAAAGTACTGAAAATAAAACAGTGGGTTATCTCCCAAGAGTGCTTTTCTTTAACGCCTTTGAGCTAGGCGCAGAAAATTGCGAATCAAGTAATATCAATAGATGAAGTGCTAGTTACCTCAGTAGGCTCTTTGAAGGTTCCCGAAGATGATTCAACCTGCAAGTCACCCTTAGTGGAACTAAGAGTCTTACCAATCTTAAGAACATGTTGAGATTTAAGCGCAGAAACCTTGGGAACATACATAAATTTTTGCTCTTTTCCAACAAACACTTTCTCCTTCTTAAATTTAAGAGAAGAGAAGATTAAGCTAAGTGTTTCCATAGACTCTTATAGTTTACCAATCCTTAAGTTTTGATTGTCATGAGTAGTGCTAGCCTCTAAAATGGTAATTCTCTTACCAATGTTTTCTATTAAATCACTAACGCGGCTAGCATTTTCTAGGATACTTGGCAAACTTTTCTCTAAAGAGCTGAGCTTTTCTACCACCTCCTCCAAGGTGGTCTCAGTTTTAGCAACATGAATAGGTGGTATTCCCACTAAAATTTCAATTATAGTGCATGCTTCTCCAGCGGGAGTACCCAGAAAATTACCTCATGTAAGAGTATCAAGAACATACCTATTCCAACTGGATATACCAACATAAAAATTTCAAAGGAGGATCATGGTAGAGTGCTTTTTGGTACACCTATGATGAGCATTGTTAATACGATACCAAGCATCTTTCAAACTTTCTCCCCCTTGTTGCTTAAAACTACGAACTTCTACTTCAGGATTACTCATTTTAACAAAACTAAAAGCAGATAAGTAAAAACAACTACCAAGGATTCTAATTTTTTTGGGTTTTTGATAAAAAAGCAATGCAAGTAAAATAAATAAAGTAAATCAAAACAATAACAAAGTAAAGGATGTGTGTGCGAAAAACTCCCCTCGCAGAAGTCTTCTCTTCCTCCCCGGCAACGGCGCCAGAAAAGTAGCTGCTAGTGCCAAGTTGACGTGGAAGCAGACAGTCCTTGTGCGTGGTGATGACCAGCCCGTTGGGAACCCCAAGAGGAAGGTATGATGAATATAGCAGCTAGTTTTCCCTCAGTTAAGAAACCAAGGTTTAATGTCGATCTTGAAGAGGAGAGACGGCGACGACTGAAGGTGATGCTTGCTAGTTTGCGACAACAGCGGACAATTTATATATGGCGCCTCGTCCAAGCTTTGCTTGCTAGCTGCAACGTGGAACCTGCACACACACAAACAAATACTTTGCTCCCAACTTACGATGAGGTTGTCAATCTCACCGGTTTGCTTGAAACAAAGGTTATGAGTGTATCGAGTGGAAAACAATATAGTATGCGAGTAAAGTAAATAGTGCGAGTAAAGTAAACAGGTGATAGCAATATGATGTAAATAGGACCGGGGTCCACAGTTCACTAGTGGTGTCTCTCCATAGATAAAATAGCACATGCTGGGTAAACAAATTACAGTTGGGCAATTGATAGAATAAAGATAAACGTGATATGTCAAGAAGATCACTATGAGATTTACTCTGGGCATTACAACAAAATACATAGACCGCCATCCAACTGCATCTATGACTAATAATCCACTCCCGGGGATATCAATCTGAACACCCCAGTAGTATTAAGTTGCGAACAATAGATAATTGCATTAAGCAAAGTGTGTAATGTAAACAAAGCATATGCCCTTGAGCATATGAATGTTGTTTTCTCCCTAGTAGCAATAGCACATCTACCACCTTAGAGGTTTCTGTCACTCCCCCAGGTGAAATAGAGGCATGAACCCACTATCGAGCATAAATACCCCCTCTTGGAGTCACTAGCAACTACTCGGCCAAGATAGCTACTAACAACGGAGAGCATGCAAGATCATAAACAACATAGAGATAACAAAAGATAGAATTCAGTACAGCAACTTAATCATAAACACCAATATTCATCGGATCCCAACAAACCAAACATGTAGAATTACATAACGGTGATCTCAATCATGTAGGGCAGCTCATGAGATCTAAACATGAAGCACATGGTGGAGAAGACAACCATCTAGCTACTGCTATAGACCCATAGTCCAAGGTAGACTACTCACTCATCGCTCCGGAGGCAAGCATGGCGATGAAGAAGACCTCCGGTGGCGATTCCTCTCTCCGGCAGGGTGCCGGGAAGAGCTTCTGGACCCTCCCGATCTTCGGGTCGACGGTGGCGGCGGATCACGATGTGTTCTGGAAATTTGATCGGGTACTTAGGTTTTTTCCATCGGGGGGGTCTTTATAGGCGAAGGGACGATGTCAGAGGAGGAGCCAGGCCCCCTCACGCGGGCCCCGCGCGGCCATGGGGCTGGCCGTGCCGCCCACACGTGTGGGGCCCTGGTGGCCCCCTCCTACTTCTCTTCGGATCTCTGGAAGCTTCCGGGTAAAATAAGACTTCAGGAACTTATTTCGTCCAATTACGAGAATATTTCCTGTGTATCACTTCTGAAACACAAAAATAGCAGAAAACAGGAAACTGGCACTGTGGCGCTTGTTAATAGGTTAGTTCCGGAAAATGCATAAAAGTGCCACTAAGTGTAACGAAACAATAGGCAAATGGTGTAAAAACAAGCATGGAGCATCAAAAATTATAGATACGTTTGAGACGTATCACATCACTGATAATGGCACTAACCTGTCTCAGGGGGGAAGTCGAAGAATACTGCCATCACACTAGAATCCGCCTTGACCTTGCATCTGTGGCACATCCACAGTCCAATGGCCAAGTTGAAAGGACCAACGGACTAATCATGTCAGGGATCAAGCCACACCTAGAAGCACCGCTACATCGATCAGCTGGAGCCTGGGCAGAAGAGTTGCCATCTATGCTATGGAGTCTACGGACAACGCCAAACAGATCAACGGGCCTCACCCCTTTCTTCTTAGTCTACGGAGCAGAGGCAATCCTTCCAAGTGATGTCCAGTATGATTCTCCAAGAGTCGAGGTCTATGAAGAGGAAGATGCAGAACAGTCCAGGCAACAATCGGTGGACCTGCTGGAAGAAGAACAAGACCTAGCAGCCTAGAGATCCGCCATCTACCAGCAGAATCTCCGCCGCTATCACAGCCGCTGAGTTCGCAAACGCTCGTTTAAAGAAGGGGACCTGGTGCTACGCCTCAAATAGCAGAAGTCACACAAGCTATCCCCACCTTGGGAAGGACCCTTTGTCATCAGCAAAGCTCTACTGAACGGTTCCTACTACCTCATTGATGTTCGCGAGCTAGATAAGTGTGGTGACCCAGCATACCACTGCATGTGTAGTATGCAAGTCGTTGACATAACACCAATGAAACACTGTCTCACTAGTATTACATCGATCAGAGTGGTACAACAGAAACATCGCAGGTCCAAGGTAGGTGCATAGGATTACAAATTTCATCAAACAGAAGATCTTCAGAACCTCCTCAACAGGTAGAGGTTTAGTCCCGGCGACTACAAACGAGAATAATACATTGAAGACTAAGCTAGAGCTACACTAATGCAGTAGGCTTTCTACAGAACTAATCTAGCTACTTAGGTTCTAGGATTAGGGAATTGAGTCCCTTCTATTCCTATTCTAGTTTTCCTCCAAGATTGGTGTAGTTGTTGACTTCATTGATAATTCTGCACATTGGTTGAGGTCTTCCTCTTCATCTTTAGTGTCTTGAGGTTGCCTCCTTGTGTTGCCTCCAATCTAAGCAAGGGTTACGAGGGAGTGGGGTGAGTAACGAGCGTTACCCAGTAAGTTCATATAAGGAATAAGGTGTTTTATGCACTATCTACAGCCTTAGACCCAAGAGTCGTTTGGCAATGCAAGTTTTCATAAACATTTCTTCAAAGGTTGATTTTATTCAAAAGAACTATGTTCGTCAGCCTTCACAGGTTGATTAGAGCTTCGATGGGCTCCTTTCCTGCCGCGTTCGCAGCTCCTTCCCGGAATAGGGAGTATCTTGATACTTTTTGTATACTCTGCAGAGGTGGTCACTTGTACCCATGAGAGATCAAAGCCTTGCTGCACAACTGAGCCGCGAGCTTCGTCCACACTTCCTTGGTGTGGGGCCCAGTCGATGATCCAAGCCAATCACTGTTCTTCTCCGCGACCCCGCAGACCCACCCTTTTGTAAGTCCATCTTCCCCTATACCCATATGCAAACTGATTGGCGCACTGGTCCTCACCTATACACTATGGACACTTCCATAGGTAGACTGTTCCGGACCCCAGGTGCCCGCTCCTATACAATATGGGTAGACTGTTCCGGATGACCCTTACAATCCATCCTAGATCAATTGGCAAGAATTGTCCTCCCCCTATACCATAGGTAGTCTGGCAGGAAATGCATTTCCCCCTTTACACTATAGTAGCCTAGGCAAGACAACCCCCAAACTGATCCGTTGGCATGCGAGAGGGAAAAGATACAGTTGACTTCTCCGTCCCATTCCAGATCTCATGGTTGACCATGATTTACGGCGCAAGAATCACTGGCGACATTTGTTATTAAGTCCTATGGTTCACTTTCCTGAACAAATGGAACCTCCACCACAACAATCTTACCGTGGTTCCATTTGCCAGCCATCCTAGGTTACCACCACTCGGGTCGATAACCAGCTAATCATGTTAATTATGAAAAGAGAATCTTTTGCTTTTCAATGCAGTAATAATCATACCACCGGTATATTTGTAAGTACTTTGCTAAAAGTAATCAAGAGATATGAGCAAGAGTGAACTTGCCTTTCTAACCACAAGATTATGCGAGTCAGGGTCTTCGATACGATAGAAATCCCAATTCTGAAATAGCAATCATCATCCGGTAGGGATGATGTTAGAAATCTGCAGCATGATATGCATAAGATATGATATGCTTTACTTTAAGCGTACCCTAACCCCGATGATTTGTTATCATTGAGTTATGGTGATTTATTTATGATGTGTTGCACTTTTTAAATCATACCAAGACATGGTTGTTAAGAATTTTAGGTTAACTCACTAGCATTTAAAAGTGAAGAATAAAGCTTAAAAGAAGATTAGTAATTTTAGGGTTGCCATCATTCCTTGCTTACAAGAGAATGGCTAGTTAATGGTGAAGACAGGGAAGTAACAGTTTTAAGTTGCACCTTATAATTAGCAAACAATTGGTTGATCAAGGATATCCAAAGTCAAAGTAAAGTATACACATAGTAATAGCTAAGTAGTTCTAGGGTTGACAACAATCTTAACCTAACCAGGCAATTGTTATCAGAAAGCATATGGTTTAGTGAAATGCTTACTTGATATGTTCTTAAAAGAATAACTTTTGAAGAACACATCTCCTAATGGGCATTTAGTATAAAATTACCTTTTAGTGGTCATTTACTTTATAAGAAGGTTGAAGTGATTAATAAAACACAAGTTCCTTTATTATTAGCTAGTAGGGTTTGAATCACAATTTTAAATGATTCCTAAAATTGAGTGAGCAGTTATAAAACAATTGTTAATCAATAGATTATAGTTGAAAATAGGGTCTGAACTCAAGTTGATGCTTATTTAAGAGTTATCCTAATTTCTTATCATTTAAGAAAATAGTTTTCGGATTTAAGTCAAATTTTAATGATTTAAAATTGACCTAGAAGTTTTAAATTTAACTTTTACTGAAACAATAGTTGAAATAACAATATTAAAGTTAAGAAATAACTCTGATACAAGTTTATGATTTTTCCCAAATTTTACTATATTAAATTTGTTTTAGAAAAATCATTTTAGGAATTAAAATCCTATTAGTAAAGTTTTAGAATTAATATTTAGTAATAACAAAATATTAATTGGAACAACAATATTGAAGTAGTCAAATTTTTATTTGGTATTTGAAAATTTGGTTTGAATTATTATAATTGGGTTTGAATGCAAAATTCAAATACTACTTAAACAAGTTTTTTTAAATTTAGTTCAAAATTATTTCACACAAGCATATGATATCACAGCACAAACAGATAGGTCTTATTTTTGTGATCATTTTGGTATCTTATTTGCATTTTTCTGATTTAAAATGAATTAGATATGAATTTGCAAAGTTTCAGCAATTTTCTGGATTTCAAATAACAGCTAGATACTTTTAATACTGAATCCTAACCTACCCGTAGAGACTGACTGGTGGGGCTAAGGCCCAGTCAGCTGCCACGTAGGTACTGACCAAGTCAAAGTTGACTGGGAGGTTGACCTCACCGCCGGCGAGGAATCTGGCGACGACGATGATGCTGGAGGGCTCCCGCAGACACATACCCTAGTCAAATCGATCCAGGACACGACTATTAACCATCTGATGACGAGTCGGAGACCAAATGGTCACCGGAGTACTGTCGGCGATGACTACCTGCGGCGGTGCTCTCCGGTTGAGAGACGAACTCGAGCTACAAGTTACTGAATGCTGAAAAGAAGGTTTCCACAGGTGCTCCTGCTCACCCTGATCATGAAGAGGCGCTCGATGTGGTCGAAGATGGTCGAAGATGACTGCAAGATCAAGAAATCCGGCGAACTGCTGCAGAGGGAAATCCGTTGATTCGTTTGATTCCGAGCTCCCCTTGATGCTGGACTCCTCCAGGATGACGAAGAAGTCGAGGCGCTCCTCCCCAGCCATCCTACAGGCTCTGGGGTGGTCGGAATCGATGGCCTCAGAATGAACTCCGGCAATGACTATCCGAGATTGGAAAAGATAGAGGGGGTAGAGAGATTGAGAGGTGGCGGCGGAGTTCCTAGGGTTTCTTGCGGATGTGGAGGTCTTTTTATAGGACGTCAGGGGCGGCGGCGCAGATCTCGGCGTCGGCAAGCTTCCCAGGCTCGACAGCGAGCAGCTTGGCCGATCCTGAGGTTGAAGACGACGCCCTGTTCTATTCGAAACGGTACGGGCTGGCTGGGCTGGTTAAACGGGTTGGCTTAGTGGGCTGCCAGGTGGGCTTCGGCCAGGTGAGCTCTTCTCCCTATTTTTTCTGCTATGTTTTTCTTTTCTTTTTATGTTTCCTGTTTTGTTTTATTCTAAATTGCATTTCAAATCTGTTTTGCAGGGCTTTCAAGTTTATGACTTCTTTCAAAATGGAACTATGATTCTACTGACCCAATATCTTGTCATAGAGATATCTTTGTATGCAATTGCACATATTAGATTTTAGATGTTGTTAAGATTTTTATTAGTGGTCTTAATAGAGATGATTTTAAGTATTCCATTTTAGGGTTCCATTTATTTTTCTAAGAACTTGAATAATTTTCTTAAGAGTATATAGACACTATATTTGTATCTTAATGAAAGGAGAACTATTATTTATAATAAGTGCTAGCATGGGATTTCCTAGTTAGGTACATGTATCTATGAAAATAATGCTCTTGATTTGATATCAAGATTCATGCACATATTAACATGTTCAAGTTAATCACTGGATAATTAATAGGGTTGATAATAAGAATGTTTATGGTGTGGACATAATTCATGGGTTAAATTATAGGATGTAATTCTAGGGTTTTACTCATGATCACAAGGTGATGCATAGGTTGGAATATAAATAGAAGAATAGGGTCCAATGGGATAGATAAAGATATTGAGTGTGATGGGACTATGGCATCAATCTTAGAGTATAGGGATCGTACCCAACATATAGTTAGTTTGATATAGATTCTACCTAAATAGGAATTTAGGATTTAGGTTTGTGTTACTACTACCTATATCATGTTTCATTGCTTGCTCCTAGTTTTAGCAAATGATGATTTTGAATCAGAGTCATGTTTCTCTTGGTTATGGTGAGTGATTCCCTTTTCCCATTAACTATACTCCTCTCCTCACATACTAGACCAACCTGGTGGTCTAGTGAAGCTTGTTCTTCGGGAATTCTGATAAACCTGCGTCTTGTGGCATGCCTGCACCTCCTAGCTGCTTGACATAATTCCTAATTGAACTAAGTAACCATTTGGTCTTGGTCTTGCTAGTTTGGTTCTTGTGGTTGTGCTGGTGGTGGTGAATCCTGCCCTGTTGCTCAACTCATGAGCAGGGTGGATTGTGTGGTGGTGTTGTTGGTGTGATGGTGAGGTTGCTTGGTGTGATGGTGGTGTTTCTAGGCCCTATCTAAGGTATGGAATGGTTCAAATTCGTTAGTGCCCTCACACCATGGTTTTGTGGTGTCAAAATGGATGCCATGGGGTTCCTTTTATAGTGTTTTGAAGTCCACCACAAGTTGACACCTCAAGTGGTGACTCTTGTTTTCATTTGGTGAGTAAGCTACTTGTTGTCAAGCTCTCATGCATGGGCATTACTTGGGGATCAAGTAAAGGAAGATATTTTCAAGTGGATAACTATGAAGATTACTTGGGGTTCAAGTATAGGAAGATATTTTGAAATGCATTACTTGGGGTTCAAGTATAGGAAGATATTTTGAAATGCATTACTTGGGGTTCAAGCAAAGTAAGATATTTTGAAGTGGATAACTATCCTAGGTGGCATGATGATTATCCTCTAATAATCTTTATTTTGAATAGCCAAGTGGCATTTGGCACTAAATGGACTTGTGGCTAAATCAATTCATATTCTTATACATATTGGTAATTCATAATTGAATTGTTATCAATTGATGTTGTATTAATCGTTTGGGAAGTTTAACTTCCAAAGTTCATATTTGAAAGGTTCATGTTAATGTGAATTATGCCGATTGCCATATCTTATTTGTTCCTATTATAAATTGTGCTCAAATATCCAAGGTTAGCAAAGGTCATGTTCAAACTTTGAATGATTTCATTTGATTTCACCAAGGCATGATCATAAGAGTTTCAAAATGATCATAGTTAATTTTATTCAAATGGTTTGAACTATTTAATGGAATGTAAATGAGTTTAGTTTTGTTATATCTCATATAGTTAATAAGTTATGATTTAAATAAGAATGGGTGGCTTTTATGCACTTTAGACCTTGTGGTTTACCAATTTTGGTAACAAGTTTAGGAGTGAATTAAATTATACCCAGAAGTACTGGCTAATTATTTAAGTAGTTGAACTCTATTGTAAACTCCTCTAATCAACTTGGTACTAGGTTAGTCTCTCCCTCTTCTGAAGCTTCTGAATTATACCCTATGGTTCTATCTCAAGAGATAGGAATGATATTGGATTTGATATAGACTCTCTCCTTGTTCTGGAGATAAATAGATTTAGATGGGAAAGATTATGATAATCAAGATATGAAAACAAAGTAGATTAAGAGTCAAGGTAAGACTGGTGTTGTCTTCCTTTAAGCTAGGAATGGCTTCAATGATTTAGGTTTAAGAAATACCATGGTGATCATGGTAGAATTGGTTATAAGGTCCTAAAATGATATGTTAACATATTAATCCTACCTCACATTCATCTCCTTTGATTGTTGTTATTATCTCTACCCAAAACAAGGTTGTTAACAAAGGTCATATTGAAGTTTATCGCACTTCAGTCGATGAGCTACTTCAATTCCATCAACTCAAGAGAAGCTTCAATCACTTTGACAAGTTTTATTTAAAAGCGCGAAAATTTCCCAGATTTTCTATGCATGAATGCAATGCACACTTCTGTGTTCTCTCTATTTCTAGCCTCACGTCCTGGGATGTTACAATAAGCGACCCAGTAAGAAGCGCAAACGAAGAGACCCTGACGATATCTACGACGAAACAGATCTTCCATGGAACATCGCATAGCTATGTCCTTTCTACACTTAGCACTTATCTAGGCTATGTAATAGGCACCTCTATATGATTAATGAAATAAAGCTTCTAGTTCACTCTTGATTTTTTCTGAGCCTTTTACCTCCTTTATTGTTCATTTAGATCGTGTGGAACCTTTGCGCAATTGTCCTCTGCACTTGTGTCTTTTAAATCTGCCATTACGCGGTCCGCGCAGCATATCTATGTTTTAATCTCCACCTGATGTTCTTTGTGTAGATTCCCAAGTAGTGACTTTTTGACGATCTAAGCCGCTATCTGCTGGGGTTTTGGACGGTTGCTATTAAGTATCGTTGCCCTAGCGGATTGTCTGTGCGAAGATTCTGCCCTCTCACAAAAAGTCAAGCACAAAGAGCCGGATGGCGGATTGCATAGTCCTATGCGTGATTTTTTTCAAAGTGTTGTTTTTTGGGCATGCTGAACTGCTGCAAGTTGCATAAAAATAGGCCTGGCAGTTTTTTCGCGCATAAACCACTTCAAAGACTTGATAAAATTGTGCCATAAGTTTAAAAGTATTTTTTGATCCGCCACAGGCAGATCAGGCACAGTACAAGCACACACACAGTTTAAAAGTTTAACTTATAGACCCACTCAGGGGCCGAATTGATGTAATTGTTTCTTCCTGCCACAATGCAGGGTATAACTCAGGAGGGCGGCACAGCGAATGTAGCGTCATCACCGCCATCAGCACCTGCAGTAGCTGCGGAGACTGACACTGAAGCCTGGCTTGGAGACCCAGGAAGATCGTATGCTTCGTAGTATATGTTCAGCTGAGTGCCCAAGGCACATAGCTGATCGTATCCCAGCACGCTCTGCCAAATAGCAGCTTCGTCCACCGGCGCTCCGTCTTCGCCGCTCTCTGGGATGCCGGAGGTGATCAGATCCAGGTCCAGCTCAAGGTAGTGGGCCTTTGCCAAAGTGAGTGCAGTTCTGGCACCACCCCAAGCGGAAGACTGCTTCCAATCCGGCACCAGCCCAGGCACGAGTAGGAGCTTCTTGGTCAGCCCAATGGCAGTAAGGTTGGACGAACCCGCTATCTGCAGGCTGTCACATGCCTGACGACCAGCATTGAGAAGGCCATCTAGCTCCTTCTTTGCGGCGTCCGTGGCCATTATCATGGGAATTTAGAGACAGTAGCCATGGGGTGGCTTATCGAGGGGGCTCGACGGTGGTGACGATGGGTCCGACTCAGGATTGTGCCAACGGAGACACCTCGGTTTACCCAGGTTCAGGGCCCTCCCAGGTGGAGGTAAAGCCCCTACTTCCTGCCTGCTTCATATTGACTAGACAGTAGCGATTACAGTGCTCCTTGAGCAGTTCGGGCTAGAGGAGGACAAAGAAGATCGGATCTCCTAGACTAAGGGTCCAGGCCCCCTTATATAGGCGGGGGCCTGGTTACAGGTTAGGTAGCGATTTGGCCGGCTCCCGGCTCCTCCGGGGTCATGTCTTCGGCGTGATCCTCTGGCTCTGCTCTGACAAAGGCGCTTTATAAAGCGCCTTTCCCCTGGACCGACATCTGGGAGGCATATGCCCTCCCTTTTGCCTCGGATCCTGTTGTGGGGAAGGGTCCTTCATCGCTGATTGGCTGGGTCTGGTCATGGCGCTCGTCACTCCCGTCCTTCGCATCTGTCGCTCTTGTCGAGGCCAGCCCACTTTCGGCGAAACAGCCGTTGGAGGGCTTTTGTCTTCATCGCCCGGCTCTGGCTCTCCTCGGTGGAGTCGCCAGCTGGCTGCTAGCGTAGCCGGCCCTTTGGGCGGAGCTGGTCTTCTTACCCTAGCATCGTGGAGACTCCTGGGACGCCAACCGTCAGATAGCTTGGCTCTTGGCATGCCCCATAAGTCATCCCCACGACACTAGCCCCCGAAACTGGCGAAGTCTCATGGGTTAGCATGGGTCTTCGGCGGGTTCTTTTCCTCGCTGAAGTCTTGTTCATTTCCTTCAAAGTCCTAGGATTCTTTGTTTGGTCTGGAGGTTGCCGGTTTTGAGGATAGGTTGCGCGGAACTCCTCCGGCCGCCTCGAGACGTGCCGGCTCCAGGTTCAATCCAGCGGGCGGCCACCTGGCAACCGCGAGCCGGTGCGCTGCCCCCTTGGAACTTGTGCCGCTTCGGGTCTTGATCCCACGCTACGGCTGGTGCAGTACGCCAGCGGCCAGTCCTGTCGTCTTGACTTTGGAATCACCACCCTGATAACTTCCCGAGTCATCATGTGGGGTGGACTGGTATATGTCAGCGACGTGTCCCATCGACTCCTCCCACGATCCGCTGCGGCAACCGCAGCGGTTGCACACGATGTGGGGGTGGTTACCGAAACGTCGGGGGGTTATCCCCTCCACCGCCCTTCTTTAAATGCTGAGCGTGCTTGTTGCTGAGGACATTCCCCCCCACTTCTCCCCTCACCTCGAGCCTCTCCTTCCCAAGCCCAACCCGATCATGTCGTCCCCCAGCGGTTCCGTCGCCAGTGATGACAAGGTCCCGACAGAGGGTGAGAAGGAGGACAAGGCGCCGGAGATATCGCCTCCTGCGTCTCGGAAGCGCGGTCGCCCGAAGGGGAGCCGCAACAAGAAGACCTTGGAGGCTCTCGCGGCGACACCCGCCGCCACTCCTTCCACTTCCGTCGCGCCCCGGGCAACTGGGGCTCCTGGCGATGTGGGCGTCCCGGAGAAGCGGGGGCCCGGCCATCTGAAGGGGAGCGGGAGGAAAGCTGCTCCCGTAGTGGCCGCTGCTCCTTCGTCGTCTCGCCGCCGCGGACGGCCGCCAGGCAGCAAGAACAAGAAGGCCCCCGCTGCCCTCGGGGCCGTTGCCTCCACTTCCGCGAGGCCCCGCATGGCGGTTTCTCCTCCATTGGGCCCGTCGTGGCCCTGGTTGGAGAAACCGGCACTCCAACCGCCGGCTTACATCTCGGCCGAGGGATGGTCCACCTGCATCATCCCTGTGCTTGCCGGGGCCTGGGACCTCCTCCGCCTTCCGTCCAAGTTTACGGACTCGATGGAAGGCCAGGAAATGGCTCACGCCAAGCTGCGGGAATGCAGCGGCGGCCAGCCCACGTACCGTGTCGAGGTTTACTACGACGGCCAGGGGGTGTGCTACTTTCGCCACGGGTGGTCGAAGTTCTTCATCGACTACGGCGTGCACGAGGGCTGGTTCATCCTCCTCACTCGCCACGATGGGAAGAAGGACTTCACCGTCTGCCTCTTCAATGGCACCCTCTCCGCCCGTACCTTCACCGCCCAACTGTGAAGGGCGGGCTTCATCGACCTCCAACGCGGGCTTCTTCGGGGCGAAGGCCATGCGGCGCTCGCGCCAGGCTGAGGAAGGCGAGCACCTCCCGGGCATGGGATCCTTGGCACTCTTAGGGTAGTAATTTAGGGAGCTTTTGTAATCGCCAGACTTCTGCTTAATGAAAACTTATCTTTCTTCATTTACTGTGTGTTTTGTCATCGCGCAAATGTCTTCTGTTTACATCGTCGCGCTGTGATGACTCCTCGGCTAGGGCTCTTCCTTCGACAAACCGTTGCTGCGTGAATCTGTAGGTAGGGGCTACGATAGCCACTAACTTTGCAAACGCTTCTGGCGAAGGTCCTCCGGCTTCGGCGCAGAGGGAGCGATGCCTCTGCTAGCCGGCTCTGGGAAATGCAAACTCACCCCGGCTCGGAGGGATTAGAGTGGAAGTTGAGTCCTATGCCGGCTCGAGCGGGGCCAGAGCTGGCATGTCTCCCTTCCCGGGCCCTCGCACGTCCCTTGGCATGGATGGAGCAAATCTCCAAGTTTCTGGCTCTAGCCATTACTTTGCGGGCGTTAGGTTTCGATTTCGTCGCTCGTTTGCTGATAATGTTGTAGCGCAACTGACCGGACAGCCGGCGAGGTACTGGAGCCGGCCCACTTCTGAGGGCCAATTTCCTTTCCCCCTAGCCCCCGAGTTTTGGGGTAGCTGGACTGACAGCTGGCTCGAAACTAACTTTTCCGCACACGGTGCCGACGTCGAGCGAGGCAGCTCTAGCTTCGAACCTCCTTGACGTGGCTACTCAGCCCAAACATTGAGAGACTATGATCATCAACCATTCGCTGGCTTGCCTTAGCCCGGTTCCCTCAACTTTTTCCTTAATCTTCCCACCCTTCGGCCCTTCTACCCCCAACCGGCAGCCTGGTGCCGGTTGGTCTCCCTTGGGCCAGCAGCCGAATGCCGGCCTAGGGTGGGAGCGTGCCGCGGAGTGAGAAGTAGTACTTCGGTTTATCGGGCACCCGACTCGTGCAAGCCGATGCATGGTTAACAAACACTGCCTCCCACGCTTGGTTGAGCTATTTTCTATCGTTTAAGGTTTCTCCCTGCGGCTTTCCTTCGTATGTGGCCTGCCGGCTCCTACCCGTCTGGCTGCGCGGAGCCGGAAGGCGGAGGTTGGGCTCAAGACCTTCTCCATACGTAGTACTCATCCGGCTGACGAGGAATCGATCGTTTTTTAGGGCTGCCGGCTGTGGCTCGGTGCCCGGAGCCGGCTGCCGGTCAAGTGAATAACGCAGGAAGCAAAACATACACGAAGTGTTTTCCTCGGAGCCGGCCGTAACTAGCCGCTCCGTCATCCTTTATTCATTGACAAGTTTTTTGGGGTACAAGCTTTTGCCTTAGCAGAAGAAAGGTCTTAGGAGACTGACATTCCAGGGACGCTCCGTCTCCTTGTCAGAGTTATCTGCCTTGTTCTTCCTGGGCTCTTGTGCGTCGATGAGGTAGTAAGCCCCATTGCCCAGCACCCGGCTGACAATGAACGGTCCCTCCCAAGGAGTGGACAGCATGTGCATGCCTTTGGTGTTCTGGATCAACCGGAGTACGAGATCTCCTTCGCGAAACGCGAGCGGGTGGATTTTCTGGTTGTGGTATCATCGTAGCTGCTGCTCATAGAGCACTGATCTGGCCAAGGCCTGCTCTCGTGCCTCCTCGAGGAGGTTGACTCCATCTTCACGAGCTTCTTTTGCTTGCTTCTCCGTGTACTGGACAACTCTGGGCGCATCGAATTCGATATCAGTGGGCAGCACCGCTTCTGCTCCATAGACCAGGAAGAAAGGTGTGAAGCCAACAGAACGATTTGGGGTGGTGCGTAGGCTCCAGAGCACTGAGGGTAGCTCTTCGACCCAACAGCCGGCTAAGCGCTCAAGAGGCTCGACCAACCTTGGTTTGATGCCGGCCAAGATCAGCCCATTTGCCTTCTCCACTTGCCCATTTGTCTGACGGTGTGCCACTGATGCTAAGTCCAGCCGGATGCCCTTCTTGCCACAGTACTCAGCAAAGACTCCCTTCGCAAAGTTCGTCCCGTTATCAGTGATGATGCTGTGGGGAACTCCATATCTTGTGATGATCTCGTTGAAGAACTTGATGGTGGACGAGCCGTCGAGTTTTTTGATTGGTTTGGTGATGACCCACAAGTATAGGGGTGTATCGTAGTACTTTCGATAAATAAGAGTGTCGAACCCAACAAGGAGCAGAAGGTGTTGATGAGTGGTTTTGATCAAGGATTCACTGTAAATACTAGCAAACAGGTTTTCAGGGGTATTTGGTAATCCGAGTAAATAAAGTGCGAGTAAATAAAAGACAGTAGTAACAATTGCAGCAAGTGGCCCAATCCTTTCTTCAGCAAAGGACAAGCCAGTTGTGTACTTATAATAACCAAATGTTCTCGAGGACACACAGGAGTTTCTGTCAAGAGCTTTCGCTTCATACCGCTAATAGTCTTTATTGGTTTGATAGGTGTTATGGGGGTGAACCTGTGCTAGTGCACTACCCTTACTAGGATAAATACACACTTGTGATCATACCCTCCTGCAAGCATCCTCAAATACAAGAAAGTAATTAAGATAAATCTAACCAGAGCCTTAAACTCTAAGATCCTACGCTCCCTGGTGCAATGGTTTCCCAATGGAGGTTTAGGTTTCTGTCACTCCAGCAACCCCACAATTGGTAGCCAAATACACAATGCATCTCACTAGGCCCATAAATGGTGAAGTATCATGTAGTCGACGTTCACATGACACCACTAGTGAAATAGCACCACAACAATATCAAACCATTAAATATTTCTCAACAATAATTCACTACTAACATCTTGACTTCTCCCATGTCCTCAAGAACTAAACGAACCACTCACAAGACATCATATGGATCATGATCAGAGGTGAAATAATGGTAAATAACAATCTAAACATAAACCTTAATTCAACGGTTCCACTCAATAGCATCAACTACAAGAGTAATCAACACCGGGAAAGTTTCCCCTATGAATATAACAAGATCCAACTCAAGATGTTACAGCAGGATGGCGTGGTGATGGTGAAGATGAAGGTGCTGGTGATGGAGATGATGATGACGATGATCCCGATGAAGTCCGGTGCGATGGTGATGACGATGGCGACGATCTCCCCTCTCCGGGAAGGAATTTTTCTGGCAGATTTCTGCCTACCGGAGAGCTTTTCTCTCTCTGGTGTTTTTCGCCCCGCAGAGGCAGCGGTGTCTAACTCTGAGCCTCCCCCTTGACTTAGGTTTTTAGGGACGATGAAGTACGTGAAGGGGCAAGACCAGAAGTGGGCCAGGGTGGCCTCACACAGGGCTAGCGCGGCCAGGGGTCAGGCCGCGCCACCCTGGCGTGAGGGCCCCTCCTGGCTCCTCTCGACTCCTCCTTCTGGCTTCCTGAGTCTTCTGGGAAAATATAATTTCCTGGTATTTTTCTGGAATTTTCCTGATCTTCAAAATATGGTCCCTTGATGGTCCTTTTTCCAGCAGAATCCTGACTCCGGCAGCAAATCCTCCAATGATCATCAAACATGTGAAAACAAAGGAAATAACATAAGTATCAACTCTAAATATGAAATATATCAATGAATAACAGTAAATTATGATACAAAATAGTGATGCAAAATGGACGTATCAACCCCCCCCCAAGCTTAGACCTCGCTTGTCCCCAAGCGAAAACTAAACTTGGTAAACATGACCACAGGTTTATGGAGTGAAGTGTCGATAATCAAAATACGGACAAGAAGCATCACATTCACCAAGGCACAAATTATAATAGACAGCAACTTCCCTTTATAAGATATAGACTTGCAATAGGTAAAAGGGAATCACATGTAAAGATGCACAAGGTAAACTATAATTGGCAATGGCAAACCTTAGTTCTTGGTCAAAGAATGATGAACAAGCTATTCTTTCTTTTAAACGGAGCCTTTTAAAACAGAGCTAATGTAGAAAAGACCATATGCTCAACGAAACAAACTTTTGCATTCAAAGAAAGCTTTCAAAGATATATTCCTTCAGACAAAAGCATTATACAAAACAAGGAAGATAGTAAACATGATTAAACGGATCAACATATGGATGAGTGAAACATAACAACTCAAATGCTTGCTTGAGACAGAGGGAAATAGGTTGACTCAACATAAAAGTAAAAGATAGACCCTTTGCAGAGGGAAGCAGGGATTAAACATGTGCTAGAGCTTTTCATTTGCAAAACAGAGGTAAAAAGTTATTTTGAGAGGTGGTTGCTTTTGTCAACGACTAGCAACGGAGTTCTTGATATCTTCCATACTAAACAAGTGAGAGCGGTTCCGAGATGTTTGATTAATTGGCACATTGGTGCTCTTTTATAGCTTTGCACTCCTCCCCACCTTTTTCCTTTCTCAAACCATGGCTAACCGATTCCATCGGGTGCCGACCAACTTTCACATACCATGGAGGAGTGCTCTTTTTTCTTTTCTTTTTGAGATTATAATGGTCTGACCAGCTCCCTTGCAAAATTAGTGATAAGCAGATGAAGCTTCCTAGTCGAGGGGTACTTAATTTAGTATGGAAGATAACAAACCCATCCACTACGTCCTCATGAGCTAAAAACAGTGGCACAAAATGAGAAGTGTTTGAAGGTTTTTGAAAGGTAGCACATAAAAATTTACTTGGAATGGCTTGAAATACCATGCATAGGAATTTATAGTGGACTCTTTGGAAGTGACTTGGCTTTGGGATTTGGATGCACGAGAAGTATTTCCTCTCAGTACAGGTTTTTGGCTAGCAAGGCTGGGTAGCAAGCATAAGAGTTGCATGAAACAGACAAACATACATATAATAAGAACAATCATGCTAACTCCCTTGAAGGTACAATGATTTTAACTTTGAGAATAACAATGCTTATAAGCCAAATATAAGGAAAACTGAAGTGATGTAACTACAAACACTTCTTTATTCTTTTCTATTCAAACTTCAAGGTAAAGTTGCTACTGACCAAGCTAGGTTTGCCAAAACCAACTAAGTTTACTCATGCTCCCAAAGTGATACCAATACCAATCAACAAGACTAGTCATACAAGAGAGATTGCAAACTAACATAAAGTGTGCGGAAACTAAACGATAAAACTTCTCATTAATATTTTATTACCGCAACTCACACCAAGGGATACATAGATAACCAACTAAGGAGGATACTTCCAAATTGCAAACTATTCTATAAGATAACTTCTCTATTCATGATATGACTATACTTGAAAAGTAAATGAGCAAAAGGTAATGATGTGATACCGCGGCACTCCCCCAAGCTTGGAACAAGCCAAGGGGATGCCTATACCGATGACGAATTACTCCTTTGGCGGTGGCGGTGGATAATCTTTAATAAGATTCTCAATCAAATCTTTCAGATCATCAATCTTGTGACTGAGGTCACGAATCATCTCAGAATTGTGCTCAACACGGTTCATGAACCTATCAGCAAGAGAATCCCAGCTCTTGGAATTATTTCCCCATCCTTCTTCACTCTTGGAGCTTTCTATCCCTGCATTGTTAGAACGATCTATATCCCAGCTAGAGGGTAATCGTGATCTGGCACCTTTTGAAACTGACGTTCATGAATTAGAGTATGGAAAGGATTTTGGCCTGACGGAGATGTCCGTGGACTTAAGGTGTGATGCGGCACACCCCCTCCGGACCTTATGCGAGCACTCTTCTTGAACTTGTCATGATCTGCCACCACCCCTATGCTGGCAATCATGGTGTTTGGCCTTGAACTTTGATCTTCCTTCTCGTCTTCACTTTCAACCTCTTCTTTCAGCCGGAAGTCTTTGGCGTCATCTTCCGGAGGTGTCTTCTCCTTGTCATCGCTTGAAGAGGCCATGACTCCCCCAAACTTAAGATCAACTCCTGACAGAAACAGCTCGAAACAAAACACGACGAGAAAACAATATACAGACCTCGGGGACTCCGGGGGGTTAAATAGACAAAAATTATACATCGAAACGAAATCACAGGAGGAAACCGGGACGGAAACGAGTTCTGGGGTGTTCTCACACCTGGGTGGCGCGGCCAGGGATGGGCCCACGCCACCTATGTGTGAGAAGCACACGGACTCCTTTTCCTGCCTGTTTTCATCTCGTGATTTTTCATATTTAGTAAAAATAGCAAAAATATTAAAGAAAGAGCTTTTCGCGAAACTTCTCTGACTAGAACTGTTACCTATTCAAAAACGAACTCTGCAGGTACCTGTAATTTGTCTTGGATGAATTCTTCTGGAGAAACTGTTTCAATAACATCAACATCTTCATTATAAGAATCTCCAGAAATATAATGTTTGAGTCTTTGCCCATTCACCACTTGTGTAGAGTCATCCTTTAGTGAAGCAATCTTAATAGCACCTGAGCGGTACACTTCCACAATAACATATGGTCCTTCCCATTTTGAAAGTAATTTTCCTGCAAAAAATCTGAGACGAGACCTATACAATAGAACTTTCTCACCAACATGAAACTCTCTCTTAAGAATTCTCTTATCATGCCATTGCTTGACTTTCTCTTTAAAAAGCCTGGCATTCTCATACGCTTCGTTTCTCCACTCATCTAGAGAACTCAAATCTAATAACCTTTTCTTACCAGCTAGTTTAAAATCTCTATTAAGCTCTCTCACTGCCCAAAAAGCTTTGTGTTCTAATTCTAAGGGCAAGTGACATGCTTTTCCGTAAACCATCTTATATGGAGACATACCCATGGGGTTCTTATAAGCAGTTCTATAAGCCCATAAAGCATCGTTTAACTTACTAGCCCAGTTTTTCCTAGATCTATTGACAGTCTTCTGCAAGATAGACTTGATCTCCCTATTTGAAAGCTCTACCTGCCCACTAGTTTGGGGATGATAAGCAGAAGCAATTCTATGATTAACATCATATTTAGCAAGAGTTTTTCTAAAACCACCGTGAATAAAATGAGAACCTCCGTCAGTCATAAGATATCTAGGCACACCAAACCTAGGAAAAATAACATCCTTAAGCATTTTTAACGAGGTCTCACCATCGGCACTCTTTGTAGGTATGGCTTCTACCCATTTAGTAACATAATCAATAGCAACAAGTATATGGGTATAGCCTTTTGAAGGAGGAAAAGGACCCATAAAGTCAAATCCCCAACAATCAAACGGTTCAATAACAAGAGTATAACTCATAGGCATTTCATAGCGTCTAGAAATATTACCAACTCTTTGACATTCATCGCAAGATAAAACATACCTTCTGGCATCTTTAAAGAGGGTTGGCCAATAAAAACCTGATTGTAGAACCTTCTGTGCGGTTCTATCTCCAGCATGATGCCCTCCATAAGCACTACCATGGCATTTCCTTAATATCACTTGTTGCTCATATTTCGGTACACATCTTCTCATAATACCATCAACTCCTTCTTTATATAAGTGTGGGTCGTCCCAAAAATAATGCCTCAAATCATAGAAGAATTTTCTTCTTTGCTGAGCTGTAAAGGTTGGAGGCAAATACTTGGAAACAATAAAGTTAGCATAATCAGCATACCAAGGAAGGTCTCGCGAAGTTACATTTATTGCAGCCAACTGTTTGTTTGGAAAACTATCATTAACAGGAATAGGATCAAAAGAAATGTTTTCCAATCTAGACAAGTTGTCAGCCACAGGATTTTCAGCACCTTTCCTATCTATGATATGCAAATTAAATTCTTATAAAAGCAACACCCATCTAATAAGCCTAGGCTTAGCATCCTTCTTAGTCATAAGATATCTAATAGCAGCGTGATCAGTATGAATAGTAACTTTGGAATCAACAATATAAGATCTAAACTTATCACATGCAGAAAACAACAGCAAGAAACTCTTTCTCAGTAGTAGCATAATTCTTCTCAGCAGCATCAAGAGTCTTACTAGCATAATGAATAACATTCAACTTATTATCTACGCGCTGTCCAAGAACAGCACCAACAGCAAAATCACTAGCATCACACATAATTTCAAAAGGTAAATTCCAATCAGGTGGTTGAACAATAGGAGCAGTAGTTAAAGCCTTCTTAAGAGTTTCAAAAGCTTCCTTACAATCATCATCAAAGACAAATGGTACATCTTTTTGCAGAAGATTAGTAAGAGGCTTTGAAATCTTAGGGAAATCTTTAATAAACCTCCTATAGAAACCAGCATGACCAAGAATACTATGACTACCTTTAACATCTCTGGGACAGGGCATTTTCTCAATTGCCTTCACTTTTACTCTGTCAACTTCAATACCTCTTTCAGAAATTTTATGTCCAAGGACAATTCCTTCATTTACCATAAAGTGGCATTTCTCCTAATTAAGAACAAGGTTAGTTTCTTCGCACCTCTGCAAAACTTTATCAAGGTTGTGCAAACAATTATCAAAAGAAGTTCCATAGACGGAGAAATCGTCCATGAAGACCTCCACAATTTCGTCACAAAATCCATGAAAAATAGCAGACATGCATCTTTGAAAAGTAGCAGGAGCATTGCATAAACGAAACGGCATACGTCTATAAGCATAAGTTCCATAAGGACAAGTAAAATTGGTTTTCTCTTGATCTTCCTTCTTAACAGCAATTTGAGAAAAACCAGAATAACCATCAAGGAAACAAAAATGAGTTTTCTTAGACAACCTTTCTAACATTTGATCTATAAACGGTAAAGGTTAATGATCTTTCTTAGTAACTTTGTTTACCTTCCTATAATCAATGCACATCCTATAACCAACTACTACCCTTTGAGGAATAAGCTCGTTATTCTCATTAGGCACAACAGTCATACCTCCTTTCTTAGGAACACAATGAACAGGACTAACCCATCTACTATCAGCAATAGGATAAATAATACCAGCATCTAGGAGCTTTAATACCTCATTTCTTACCACATCCTTCATCTTGGGAATTAGGCGGCGTTGATGCTCCACGACTGGCTTTGCGTCTTTCTCCATATTAATGGCATGCTGACATAAAGTGGGAGAAATCCCTTTTAAATCATCAAGAGTATATCCCATAGCTCCTCGGTGTTTCCTCAATATCTCCAATAATCTTTCTTCTTCCTTTCCTGAAAGTTTAGAGCTAATAATAACAGGATATATTTTCTTATCATCTATATAAGCATATTTAAGATTATCAGGCAAAGGCTTTAATTCAAACACAGGATCCTCCTTAGGCAGCAAAGTGGTACCAAGATCCTCCACAGGTAGATTATGCTTGATTAATGGTGGTTGACGAAGAAGAATATCGTCAATCTCTTCTCTTTCCTTACTGAAAACATCACTTTCATGATCTTCCATGAATTGCTGCAAGGCATTATTAGGAGCAAGCGCAATAGAAGCAAGCTGTTCAACTCAAAAAATTTCATTAGGCGTGTCATTTTCAAAAGAAGTCTTAGCAAACTTGGAAAAATTAAACTCATAAGACTCTCCATTAAACTTAGTAAAAAAATTATCCTTCTTACAATCTATCACGACGCCACAAGTGTTCAAAAATGGTCTACCAAAAATAATAGGACAAGTTTTACTAGCCTCCTTACCAAGTACTAGAAAATCAGTAGGGTATTTAGTCTTACCGCAAAGAACTTCCACATCTCGAACAATACCAAGAGGCCAAACAGTCTCTCTGTTAGCAAGCTGAACAACCACATCAATATCTTCAAGTTCACAAGCGCCAATCTCATGCATAATTTCTTTGGAAAGCTCTAAAGGAATAGCACTTGCACTAGCACCAATATCACATAAACCATAATAGCAATGATCTCCAATCCTGACAGAAATAACAGGAACACTTGTTTTCCTATGCTTTTTAGGATGTGAGAGAATGTTAGAAGCATCTTCACAAAAAAGAATATATTCATCCCCTACATCTTTAGTAACAAGATCCTTCAATATAGCTACAGGAGACTTAATAGTAATTTGCTCATCAGGTTCTGCAGCTTTCTTAGTACTTTTATTAGACACACTTACCAAAGTAGAATACTTCTTTACCTTAGCAGGGAAAGGTGTCTTCTCAAAATAAGGTTCAGGCACAATGCTGTCAACAGTACAAACTTCAGTAGCTGCAGCAGGTAAATGACTAATAGAATCTTTATAAGGCGCATGATATTTGTTCCAATCTTTCTTTGGAACATCAAGATAAGAGGCAAAAGCCTTAAGACAATTAGCAAGTATTTGTGAATCAAGACCATAAGCAGTGCTAACACTATGAAAGTCATCGGTTCCCATAAAAGATTTAATGCATTCATAATCATAGTTTATACCTGACTTCCTACCTTTGTCGTTTTCCCAACCTTCAGCATTCTCTTGTATACGGTCAAGAAGTTTCCACTTAGCATCTTCTTTCATATGAGTAAATGATCCAAAGCAAGAAGCATCCAAATAATCCTTATCAGGAAGAGTAAGCCGCGCATAAAAATTATCAATAACAATATTATTGGGGAGCTCATGAATGGGGCATTTGAGCATTAGTAACTTCAATCTCCCCCACGCTTGGGCAATACTTTCTCCATCATGAGGCCCAAAATTATATATCCAGTTACGGTCTTTATGAATTTCACTTGGAGGATAAAACTTAGAATAAAAGAGAGGTACAATATCCTCCCATGCCATAGATGGACCATCTTGGAGTAGTCGATACCACTCTTCAGCTCTGCCTTTCAATGATAAAGAGAATAATTTCTTCTTGACCTGGCTTGGTGAAATACCTGCACATCTGAACAACTCACATAATTCATGTATAAATAATAAGTGATCACCCGGATGGACAGTTCCATCTCCTGAATAGCCGTTATCCATAATACGCCCAACAATTTTCATAGGTATTTTAAAAGGATCAATTTCAGCAGGTGGTGGCGGTGGTGGTTCCTCCACATGTGCAACAGTAGTAGAAGTGTTTCCAAATAGGAAACCAAATGGAGAGTTCTCCATAGCAGAGTAAAATAAAGACAAAATAAAAACAATACTCACAGCGACGGTTACCTTTACCAATTCCGCTCTTCAATAGCGCTACACTCCCCGGCAACGGCACCAGAAAATAGTCTTGATGACCCACAAGTATAGGGGGTGTATCGTAGTACTTTCGATAAATAAGAGTGTTGAACCCAACGAGGAGCAGAAGGTGTTGATGAGTGGTTTTGATCAAGGATTCACTGTAAATACTAGCAAACAGGTTTTCAGGGGTATTTGGTAATATGAGTAAATAAAGTGCGAGTAAATAAAAGACAGTAGTAACAATTGCAGCAAGTGGCCCAATCCTTTCTTCAGCAAAGGACAAGCCGGTTGTGTACTTATAATAACCAAACGTTCTCGAGGACACACGGGAGTTTCTATCAAGAGCTTTCGCTTCATACCGCTAATAGTCTTTATTGGTTTGATAGGTGTTATGGGGGTGAACCTGTGCTAGCGCACTACCCTTACTATGATAAATACACACTTGTGATTATACCCTCCTGCAAGCATCTGCAAATACAAGAAAGTAATTAAGATAAATCTAACCACAGCCTTAAACTCTAAGATCCTACGCTCCCTGGTGCAATGGTTTCCCAATGGAGGTTTAGGTTTCTGTCACTCCAGCAACCCCACAATTGGTAGCCAAATACACAATGCATCTCACTAGGCCCATAAATGGTGAAGTATCATGTAGTCGACGTTCACATGACACCACTAGTGAAATAGCACCACAACAATATCAAACCATTAAATATTTCTCAATAATAATTCACTACTAACATCTTGACTTCTCCCATGTCCTCAAGAACTAAACGAACTACTCACAAGACATCATATGGATCATGATCAGAGGTGAAATAATGGTAAATAACAATATGAACATAAACCTTAATTCAACGGTTCCACTCAATAGCATCAACTACAAGAGTAATCAACACCGGGAAAGTTTCCCCTATGAATATAACAAGATCCAACTCAAGATGTTACAGCGGGATGGCGTGGTGATGGTGAATTTGAAGGTGCTGGTGATGGAGATGATGATGACGATGATCCCGATGAAGTCCAGTGCGATGGTGATGACAATGGCGATGATCTCCCCTCTCCGAGAAGGAATTTTTCCGGCAGATTTCTGCCTGCCGGAGAGCTTTTCTCTCTCTGGTGTTTTCCGCCCCACAGAGGTGGCGGTGTCTAACTCTGAGCCTCTCCCTTGACTTAGGTTTTTGGGGATGATGAAGTACGCGAAGGGGCGAGACCAGAAGTGGGCCAGGGTGGCCTCACACAGGGCTGGCGCGGCCAGGGGTCAGGCCGCGCCACCCTGGCGTGAGGGCCCCTCCTGGCTCCTCTCGACTCCTCCTTCTGGCTTCCTGAGTCTTCTGGGAAAATATAATTTCCTGGTATTTTTCTGGAATTTTCCTAATCTTCAAAATATGGTCCCTTGATGGTCCTTTTTCTAGCAGAATCCTGACTCCGGCAGCAAATCCTCCAATGATCATCAAACATGTGAAAACAAAGGAAATAACATAAGTATCAACTCTAAATATGAAATATATCAATGAATAACAGTAAATTATGATACAAAATAGTGATGCAAAATGGACGTATCACTTGGCCTCGATCCACTTGGTGAACTTGTCCACAACAACCTGTAGATGCGTCAAGCCCCCGGGTGCGGTCTTGAATGGCCCTACCATGTCCAGGCCCCAGAAAGCGAACGGCCAGGTGAGCAGGATGGTCTTGAGGGCTGCCACTAGAGTGTTTCGATGCTTGGAGAAGCGCTGGCAGCCGTTGCACTGCTTCACTAGCTGCTCTGCGTCCTTCTGGGCTGTTGGCCAGTAGAAACTATGGCGGAAAGCCTTGGCCACCAAAGCTCTAGAGGAAGCATGGTGTCCGCACTCCCCTTGGTGTATCGCCCTCAGGAGCTCTATCCCTCCTTCTAGCTCGATGCACTTCTGGAAGACTCCTGACACGCTGCGCTTGTACAGCTCACTGTTGATGATCGTATATGCTCCCGTGCGGCGCTGAAGTCGCCTAGCTTCCACTTCATCTTGCGGCAAGTCCCCAGTGATGAGGTAGTTGGAGAATGGCTCCGCCCATGATGGTATCTCCCATATGTGGAAGACACTGGCGACCAGGGGATCAGCAGCCCTCGGGTCCGTCGTCGCGCCGGCTTCGTCTGATTGGCCGAATGGGAGGGCCGGCGTGGAGCCGGCAGCCCCCGAGTCTTTCATCGAGCCGACTGCGCTGGGCTGGCCGGCTGCTTCCCTCAGTCCCGAAGCGGCAGCCCCCAGGTCTGGTGGTGGCACCTGAGCCAGGGCGGGTTCTCCAGGCACGTAGATGGACGTAGATTCTGGCGAGGGCTTGATGGACGGCTTGCGGATGATTTCCAGTGACACCCCAGCTGGGATATCCTGCTTGGTGGAGCCGATCTTGGACAGCCGGTCCGCCTCATCGTTGTTTGCTCTGGGGACATGGTGGAACTCGCAGCCCTCGAAGAATCCGCTGAGCTGCTGCACGTAGAAGCGGTAGGAGGCCATGTTGGCGTCCTTGGCGTTCCAATCCCCCAAAACCTGGTGCACCACCAGGTCAGAGTCTCCGAAGCAGAGGATTCTCCGGATGCCAATCTCCTTGGCCATGTTGAGCCCATTTACCAGGGCTTCGTATTCAGCGACATTGTTCAATGCACGGAAGTGCATCTGCAGCACGTACTGCAGCTTGTCTCCCTTAGGAGAGGTGAGGACGACGCCAGCTCCTAAGCCCCCGAGCAACTTGGAGCCATCGAAGTGCATGCGCCAGTGGGTGGAGTCTGGAGCCGGCGGCAGGTACTGGTGCTCTCTGATGACCCACGAGTATAGGGGATCGCAACAGTCTTCGAGGGAAGTATTACCCAAATTTATTGATTCGACACAAGGGGAGCCAAAGAATATATGTAAGCCTTAACAGATGAGTTGTCAATTTAGCTGCACCTGGAAACAGTCTTGCTCGCAGTGGTTTATCAGTAGCAACAGTTTTATAGTGGTGACAGTAGTGAAACAGTAACAGCAGTAGTAAAATAGCAGCAGTAATAGTAACAGTTGTAAACAGTAGGAACAAGTACTGTAGGCATAGGGATGGATTACGGGCGTTGCATGGATAAGATATTTCATGAAATCAATGAGACATGGGCATTGCAGATAAATAATGATAAAGCATCCTAGTACAAATAATCATAGGCATGTGTTCCGTATATAGTCGTACGTGCTCACAAGGAGAAACTTGCACGACATCTTTTGTCCTACCAGCCTGTTGCAACAGGGCCTCAAGGGAAACTACTGGTAATTAAGGTACTCCTTTTAATAAAGTACCGGAGCAAAGCATTAGCACTCGGTGAACACATGTGATCCTCACATCATAGCCATCCCCTCCGGTTATCCCAATTTCTGTCACTTTAGGGCCTCGGGTTCCGGACAACAATATGTGTATACAACTTGTAGGTAAGACCATAAACAACAAGTATCATCATAGAAATAATAACATGTTCAGATCTGAAATCATGGCACTCGGGCCCAAAGTGACAAGCATTAAGCACAACAAGTTGCAACAATGTCATAGGCACTAAATAAAGATACTAGGCACTAAGCCCTATCAATCTCATATCAAATTACATGAACAATCTCATCCAATCCCTACCATCCCCTCACCTACAGTGGGGGAATTACTCACACATGGATGGGGGAGTCATGGATGGTCGATGGAGGAGCGTCGGTGGTGATGGTGATGAAGATCTCCTCCGAATCCCCGTCCCGGCAGGGTGCCAGAACGGAGTTTCTGGTTCTGAATCGCGGTTTCTGATGGCGGCGGCACAGCGGAAGTCTATCTGGGAAAAACGCCGTCTCCCTGATATTATGTCGTCAGGGGGTATATGTACGCGAGAGGGGAGGTCGAGAGGGGACCTGGGGCCCCCTCACGCAGGGGTGGCACGGCCAGGGCTGGGCCGCGCCACCACTGTGTGATGGCCCCTCGAGCCCCTTCTCCCTCCGGTCTT
Source organism: Dactylis glomerata (assembly GCA_007115705.1). Lineage (NCBI taxonomy): Eukaryota > Viridiplantae > Streptophyta > Magnoliopsida > Poales > Poaceae > Dactylis > Dactylis glomerata. The sequence goes on along the minus strand of QXEO01001984.1, from coordinate 146,403 downwards.
CTGGCTCCGTGGGTCTTCTGGTGAAATAGGATTTTTCATGATTTTCCCGAATTTTTACTGGAAGTTGAATTTATGCACAAAAACGAGACACCAGAGCAATTCTGCTGAAAACAGCGTCAGTCCGTGTTAGTTGTATTCAAAACACACAAATTAGAGGAGAAACAATAGCAAAAGTGTTCGGGAAAGTAGATACGTTTTGGACGTATCAACTCCCCCCAAGCTTAGCTATTTGCTTGTCCTCAAGCAATTCAGTTAACAACTGAGAGCGATAAAAGAAACTTTCACGAACACATTTGTTCATATGATGTATATATACTAACTATGTGATCAAGTACTCAGTCAATTCATAATAAGAAATATGCAACTAATGTTACCTCATAGTCAAGCAAGCTATGAAAGAGTGCCAATGCACTAATAACAAGTAACATGTGCATGAGAAGCTACAAGATTGTAATATGCATAAATGATATGAAAGAGTGGTATCCCGCTTGCCTTTATTTGTAGAGCAAAACATAAATGCTGAGGCACCTCTAAAGTCCAAGGGAAGACTAGAAGTAGAAATATCAAAGATACAAGCATCAAAGTTATACCACAATTAACCGTGTTCTGGGACAAGCACATTACACTAAGAATAACAGCTATGCTCTCAAGAAGTGCTTAAAGTTAGAAGATGGTGACTCAACATAAAAGTAAACGAATTGGCCTTCGCAGAGGGAAGCAGGGATTTAACATGTGCTAGAGCTTTTCATTTGTAAAACAGAGATAAAAGTTTCTTTTGAGAGGTGGTTGTTCTATGTCAACGACTAGCAATGGGGACTTACTATCTTCCATAATAAACAAGTGAGAGCGATTCCGAGTTCTTTGAAATTTGGCACATTGGTGCTCTTTTATAAAGCTTTGGCACTCCTCCCCACCTTTTTTCCTTTCTCAAACCATGGCTAACCGATTCCATCGGGTGCCCACCAACTTTCACATTCCTTTGGAGGAGTGCCTTTTCTTTCTTTCTTTAGAATTAAGATTATAATGGTCTGACCAGCTCCCTTGCAAAATTAATGACGAGCAGATGAAGCTGCCTAGTCGAGGGATACTCAATTTAATATGGAAGATAGCAATTCCGACCACTACGTCCCCATGAGCTAAAAACAGTGGCACAAAATGAGAAGTAGTTGAAAGTTTTGAAAGGTAGCACATGAAAATTTACTTGGAATGGCTTACAAATACCATGCATAGGAATTTATAGTGGACTCTTTGGAAGACTTGGTTTTTGGTAATTGGATGCATGAGTAGAGCTCATACTCGGTACAAGTGAAGGCTAGCAAAAGACTGGGAAGCGACAATCGAGAGAGCAATAACTATCATAATCATGCTTGCGACAAAACAAAATTAATATAGGCATAAAAATGATACAAGAACTCTGAGGCAATTTAGATCATTGAGGCTTAATTGACTTTTTGTTCAGTCATATGCATGCTTGAGCATGTGCCAAGTCGATTCAAATGAAGCTTTCAGAGGTGGATACCACAATATCATACCATACTATGAATAAAACAATGCATGCAAGCATCTACATGACATGCTACAGGCTAATAGTAAATTGAAACTAATCATATGAGAGCAAGAACTACAAAGCATCCATTAGATAACATATACCTTACATGAACCGACTAAGCATGTCCACATAGATGAGTATATGTACAAAAATGAAAACAAATAGAGCTCATACTAGCCTCTTACCACATCTGGGATTGTCATATGTCGTCATTATTGCTCTTCACTTGTGTGGCTTGAATAATATAAAGTGAATACCAAGCTCCAATGAAGTAACGGGAGACCGAACTCTGCAACAAACTTTACAAAACCAAAGAAGAACAACAAATATTATTGGGGTTTTCGATTTTTGAAACAAAAGCGGAAGGAAATGGCAAACAAAGCAAAATATTTTTGGGTTTTTCAAGTAGCAAACCGAAAATAGCAAGTAAAATAAACCAAAGGTAGCAAACCAAAGAACCAAATAGAGAGAAACAACTGAAATATTTTTGGTCTTTTTGTGTTTTGAAAAAACAAAAGTAAGAAAGAAAACACTAGAGAAAACGAAACATGAATATACAAAGGTCCGACAAAATATGATATGTAGATGAGTGGATCGTTGGCGTACCTCCCCCCAAGCTTAGACTTTTGGCCTAAGTGGAGATCAATTCCGGCTCTGGTAGCTGCTCCAGGCTGGTGGGTCATCATAGGTGTAATCATACCCCGGTTCCCATGAAGATGAAGCTGACGGCGCATAATCATAATAAGGTTGCTCATATGGGAAATTCGTAGTGTTGGAGGGTTGCCCCGACTCTTCGGCGCCTTCCTCATCGTGCACAGGCGGCGGATGCTCCCCTATGTACGCGTCAAGCTCATCTTCTGTAAGCGACCATCCATTCCTGCGATCAAGGTTAAACAAAAGAGGTGCAGGCAAACGGATTGATCGTTCAGTCTTTACTACCCTCCAGGTAGTCTTCTTGAAAAAGGTTAGCTCAAATGTTAAATTAATCAAACTAGCAGGAGGAGAAATAAACTTATGTTGAACCATAGCATCAAGGCCAAGTTTCTCCTCGGGGAACTGCAGATCTCGAATATGAGGCAAAACACCATGCAAAGCTAACAGGCGTGAAGCTATAAGCCCCCCACAGATTCCCCCTTTCTCACGATTAATATCAAGACGGAAAGCTATTAAGGCACCCAAATTGTAAGTTCTATCACGCCTTAAAGCAGAAGCAATGAAAGCTAGATCATGGAGAGACAATTTACTTGCAGATTTCCTAGCAAGAACACATTTGGTAATGAAGAAGGCGAAATATCGAATGGATGGGAAATGAATGTTTCGAATTTTACCACCCTCTCCTGTGAAGCTTCTTCCTTGACAAATCTCCTCGTATAGTTCTAACAATTGCCTTGGTTGTCCCCTTATCTTCTCGAGCGATCCCCACTGTGGTACTCTAATAGCTGTACAGAAAACATCAAGAGGTAAGTCCACAGATTTGTTATAAATTTTATAATGAACCATGGGATTAGAAGCGGACCAACTAAATCTGAAATCCTGCACCACAGACATTGTTAGTTTAACATATTGGGGAGGTTCACCCTCAACAAAATATTCTAATCCTGCATTAGAGAGCAAGGTTTGAAAATCCTGCAGGATTCCAGCAGCACTCAAGAATGCTGAGCAAGGATAGTGTGAGGAGAAAACCTTCTCTTCACGATGAACTTTCATAACATCTTGCACTTCTAGTTCATGTTGAGGGAGTTGATATGCATTCCCCTCCATTTCTGAAAATTTTGACACACCTCATAAAAAGTGATTTGAAGACAAGCAAGTGTAGGAAACTACTGTGGTGAGTTACTAGAGAGCTATCATGCATCAAAATATCAATTCTAAACAAGAGAACAAGCATGCATACTCATTTATACTGTCACCTACAATGCTAAAATACTCAAGATATACTTCACCAAAAGAAAATCTACTTGGACAAGTGGAGGAGTCACATACCGGAGAGTAAATGATCCAAATTTCAGCAGGAATGTTGGGCTGAACAAGGAGATCGAAAAATTGAAGTGAAGAACAGCAAGAACTCGAGTTTGAGCAAATGGGGCGGTGTTTTTTGGGAGAGAGAAAGAGCAGGGGAAGAAGAGATGAGTGAGGGGCCTGGTGGGGCCCCCTCACACCTGGGTGGCGCGGCCAGGGCTGGGCCACGCCACCTGTGTGTGAGGTGGTGTGGCTGCCCCACCTGGTGCCTTCCAAGTGTCTCTCTGCCCCATTTTTGACATAAAAAATTTATAAAGAATTTTCTGGAATTTTTCGAGAAACTTTATTTTCGAGGATTTTTCAGAAATGGCATATCGATAAAACTCAGAAAAACTAGGATGAAAAGATTTCAAGCAAATCAAAACTAAGCATGCAGCAGCTCTGAGATACTCTTAATCAAGCAACTTAACTGAAGGAATAAAATTTGATGAAAGTAAATACAAGTGAGGTGGAGTGGATGCGGTGAAAACGAAGTTTCTTTCATTTAAAATCACTTTGTTAACAAGGTTGATCAAGTCTTGTTACCAAACTAACTTTGTATGAGGCAAAACTTTGCATTTCACTTAATGCTTATGTTACCTCAACTTTGATAGGTATAGTCCCAACCATAACAATTTGACATTCTTCCTTGGGCTTTCGCTCTGAACAAATAATTTGACCAACTTTGATGGTCTCAACATGCTTGATTGTATTTAGAGCATTCTTCCTATCAATCTTCTTGGGAAAATATACTTTATACTCTTTGTCATTAACATTAAAAGTGACTTTTCCTTGATTGCAATTGATAACAGCACCTGCGGTATTTAGAAAAGGTCTCCCAAGAATAATAGACATATTATCATCTTCAGGCATTTCCAGCACAACAAAATCAGTTAATATTAAATAGCTGTTAGCAACTTGAACAGGAACATTCTCACATATACCAATAGGAATAGTAGTAGACTTATCAGCCATCTGCAAAGATATATCAGTAGATACCAATTTTTCTAAATCAAGTCTCTTATAGAGGGAAAAAGGCATGACACTAACTCCGGCTCCCAAATCACATAAAGCAGTTCTAACATAGTTATTTTTAATGGAGCAAGGAATAGTTGGTATACCTGGGTCTCCAAGCTTCTCTGGAACTTTACCATCAAAAGAATAATTAGCAAGTAAAGTGGAAATTTCCTCACTAGGAATTTTCCTTTTGTTAGTGACAATATCTTTCATATACTTTGCATAAGGAGGCATTCTAATAGCATCAGTCAAAGGAATTTGCAAAAATAAAGGTCTCATCCTTTCACAAAACCTGTTGTAGTGTTCTTCTTCCTTGGACTTGTGTTTCTTACTAGGAAAAGGCATTGGTTTCTGTACCCAAGGTTCCCTCTCTTTACCATGCTTGTTGGCAATGAAGTCTTCTTTGGTGTACTTTGCATTCTTGTCAATCTTTTCTGGTTCTTCTTCAACTTCTTCTTTATCTTCTTCTTTATCGGAAGCATCTCCTGGTTCAGTTTCAGCATCAGAAATAGAAACACTATTAGGATCTTTACCTGCATCAGAGGATTCTGCGGTTGTTTTATGCTTCTTCTTCTTTTTCTTAGAATGAATATCATCACTTGAAGTGCGTTGAGAATCTTGCTCAATCCTCTTAGGATGCCCTTCAGGATATAATGGGTCTTGAGTAGCAGCACCACTTCTTGTGCGTATCTCACATGCTTGCTTCTCTCTTGCAGCATTAACTAGCAAATCTTTTTGCACCTTGGTAAGCTGATCAATTTGTGTTTGAACCATTTGAAAATGTTTAGCAAGTATCTTCACATCATTGGCGGTTCTCTCCACAATATCCTGCAACTTGTTAATAGCTCTAGAATTTTCCAACATATGATTATGCACCATTCTATTAAAATTTTCTTGCTTAACAATAAAATTATCGAATTCATCTAAGCATTGATCAGGAGGTTTAGTATAAGGAATATCTCTTTCATCAAAGCGTTGGAGAGAGTGTACCTCAATAGTAGATGAGTGAGGGATGGGCTTACATAATTCTTCAATAGGAGGTAAATTCTTCACATCTTCGGCCTTAATACCTTTCTCCTTAAGAGATTTCTTAGCCTCCTTCATAACTTCGTCATTTTATTCAATCATCCCTCTCTTCTTCGGCGTAGGCCCCATAGATGGCGCAGGAGTTGGTGCTGGTGTTGGCTCAACTAAGGTCCAATCATCATGATTCCGGCTTATTTTAGCCATTAATTCTTCAGCTTCAGCCGGAGTTCTTTCCCTGAAAACACAACCAGCACAACTATCCAAATATGACTTAGATTCATCCGTTAGTCCATTATAAAATATATCAAGGAGTTCATTTTTAGGCAATGGTTCTTTAGGCAAAGCTCTAATTAAAGAACAAAACCTTGTCCAAGATTCGGGCAATATCTCTCCTTTTCCCTGTTCAAAATCAAAGATTTTCTGCACAGCAGCATGTTGAGCACTAGCGGGAAAATATTTCTGAAAGAAAGCATTAACCAAAGCAATAGGACTAGTAAGGGATCCAGGAGACAAGCTATTAAACCAAATTTTAGCAGCATCTTTCAATGAAAAAGGAAAAATCTTAGCAACCAAATAAGTGCGGAGCTTAATATCATCAGAAAACAAATTACTCAAAGTAGAAAGCTCATTCATGTGCTCCATAGCACTCTCATCTTTAGTTCCACAAAAAGGAGTTTTCTCAACAATAGATATGTAAGATAAATCCAAAGAGAAATCATAATCCTTGTCTCTAATATTTATAGGAGAAGCAGCAAACTTAGGATCAGGAGACAAATTATATCTAACAGAGCGTCTGGCAAGAAGTTCTTTAACATTACCTGCATTACGAGCAGCACGTGCTTCTGCAATAAAATCATCATTAAGCTCAATATAAGCATCATCATCATAATCATCACTAGGACACTCCCTAGACTCAGGTGAACTAACAGGTGTAACAGTGGTGTTTTCCAACTTAGCTCTAGCAATAGTAGCATCTAAAAAGGAACCTAGTGAACCACTCTCATCAAGCACAGTAGAAGCATCATCTAAATTATCAGTAGCATTTTCAATCTCAGCAGAAGTAGTAGCAGTAGCGTGTGGGTGTGGTGGTGTAAGCAACTTACTCATAACAGACGGTGAATCAAGAGCAACAGAGGTGTTGAGAGTCGTACCTCTTCTTGTAGTGGATGGCAATATAGGAACTTTTCTATCACGAGGTTTACCCATGATGAAAGGATTGCAGCAAACAATATGAATACCAAGTGAACTTATAGATAAAGCTATGCTCCCCGGCAACGGCGCCAGAAAATAGTCTTGATGACCCACAAGTATAGGGGATCGCAACAGTCTTCGAGGGAAGTATTACCCAAATTTATTGATTCGACACAAGGGGAGCCAAAGAATATATGTAAGCCTTAACAGATGAGTTGTCAATTCAGCTGCACCTGGAAACAGTCTTGCTCGCAGTGGTTTATCAGTAGCAACAGTTTTATAGTGGTGACAGTAGTGAAACAGTAACAACAGTAGTAAAATAGCAGCAGTAATAGTAACGGTTGTAAACAGTAGGAACAAGTACTGTAGGCATAGGGATGGATTACGGGCGTTGCATGGATAAGATAATTCATGAAATCAATGAGACATGGGCATTGCAGATAAATAATGATAAAGCATCCTAGTACAAACAATCATAGGCATATGTTCCGTATATAGTCGTATGTGCTCACAAGGAGAAACTTGCACGACATCTTTTGTCCTACCAGCCTGTTGCAACAGGGCCTCAAGGGAAACTACTGGTAATTAAGGTACTCCTTTTAATAAAGTACCAGAGCAAAGCATTAGCACTCGGCGAACACATGTGATCCTCACATCATAGCCATCCCCTCCGGTTATCCCAATTTCTGTCACTTTGGGGCCTCGCGTTCCGGAAAACAATATGTGTATACAACTTGTAGGTAAGACCATAAACAACAAGTATCATCATAGAAATAATAACATGTTCAGATCTGAAATCATGGCACTCGGGCCCAAAGTGACAAGCATTAAGCACAACAAGTTGCAACAATGTCATAGGCACTAAATAAAGATACTAGGCACTATGCCCTATCAATCTCATATCAAATTACATGAACAATCTCATCCAATCCCTACCATCCCCTCACCTACAGCGGGGGAATTACTCACACATGGATGGGGGAGTCATGGATGGTCGATGGAGGAGCGTCGGTGGTGATGGTGATGAAGATCTCCTCCAAATCCCCGTCCCGGCAGGGTGCCAGAACGGAGTTTCTGGTTCCGAATCGCGGTTTCTGATGGCGGTGGCGCAGCAGAAGTCTATCTGGAAAAAACGCCGTCTCCCTGATATTATGTCGTCAGGGGGTATATGTACGCGAGAGGGGAGGTCGAGAGGGGACCTGGGGCCCCCTCACGCAGGGGTGGCGCGGCCAGGGCTGGGCCGCGCCACCACTGTGTGACGGCCCCTCGAGCCCCTTCTCCCTCCGGTCTTCTGGCTCCGTGGGTCTTCTATTGAAATAGGATTTTTCATGATTTTTCCCGAATTTTTACTGGAAGTTGAATTTCTGCACAAAAACGAGACACCAGAGCAATTCTGCTGAAAACAGCATCAGTTCGTGTTAGTTGTATTCAAAACACACAAATTAGAGGAGAAACAATAGCAAAAGTGTTCGGGAAAGTAGATACGTTTTGGACGTATCACTCTCCCCAGTCAGCGAAGAAATCCACTATGATCTACGACTTGATCATCGTCCTGGGCTTGTACTGAATGGTATGAGCAGTGAGCTCGATCGCCCATTTAGCCACTCTTCCTGATGCATCCTTGCACCCGATGATCTCTGAGAGCGGAGTGGAGCTCACCACCGTGATTGGGTGCTCCTCGAAGTAGTGCTTCAGCTTCTTGGCTGCCATGTACACGCCGTACGCGACCTTCTGGTAGTGCGGGTAGTTCTGCTTGGAGAGAGTGAGCACCTCACTCAGGTAGTACACCGGGCGCTGAACCGGCAGCTCCTTGCCTTCCTCGGTGCGCTCCACCATGATCACAGTGCTAATGACTCGCGGAGTTGTCGCGATGTAGAGCAGCATTGGCTCTCGCGGAGCCGGCGCAGCCAAGATTGGCGCGGTGGACAAGGCCCGCTTGAGATTGTTGAAGGCGTCATCAGCGCGCTGGGACCAAACGAAATGGTCCGTCTTCTTCATCAGCTGGTACAGCGGCATGGCCTTCTCCCGGAGCCGGCTGACGAACCGGCTAAGCAAGGCCAAGCAACCAGCAAATTTCTGCACGTCTCTGAGCTGGGTGGGCGGCTCTAGGGCCTCGATGGCTTTTATCTTCGAGGGGTTAGCCTCGATCCCTCGCTGGGAAATGATATAACCTAGGAGCTGTCCAGCCGGCACGCCGAAGGTGCACTTCTCTGGGTTGAATTTTATGCGATAGCGCCGCAGGTTGGCAAAGGTCTCCTTGAGATCATTCGGGAGCGTGCCACTCTGCTTGGTCTTCACCACCACGTCGTCCACATAAGCATACACGTTCCTCCCAATCTGCCCTTGCAGGCATCGCTGCATGGTTTGCTGGTAAGTGGCTCCAGTGTTCTTCAGGCCAAAGGGCATGGTAACATAGCAGTAGGCTCCATATGGGGTGATGAAGGACGTCTTGATCTGATCCGGCTGGAAGAGCAGGATCTGGTGGTAGCCTGAATAGGCATCCAGGAAGGACAGCAGGTCATAGCCGGCTGTGGAATCGATTACCTAGTCGATGCATGGTAGCGCAAAAGGATCCTTGGGGCAAACCTTGTTGAGGCTGGTGTAGTCGATACACATTCACCAAGTGTTATTCTTCTTCAGAACCAAGACTGGGTTTGCGAGCCAGTCAGGGTAAAATACCTCCATGATAAAGCCGGCTGCAAGGAGCCGTGCTATCTCCTTGCCAATAGCTTTCCTTTTCTCTTCTGCAAAGCGCCGCAGCGGTTGCTTGACCAGCTTGGCATCCGGCCGGACGTTAAGTGAGTGCTCAGCCAGCTCCCTCAGCACACCTGGCATGTCCTTTGGAGACCATGCAAAGATATCCCGATTCTCACAGAGGAAGCTGGTGAGCTCGCTTTCCTATTTGGCAGAAAGGCCGGTGCCGATGATGACGTACTTGGTGGGATCACTCTCGTCCAGCAGGATCTTCTTGGTGTCGTTGGCCGGCTTGAACTGCTCCATCGGCGATTGGCGAACCAGCACATCTTGCTGGGCGAGCTCCACGCGGTGTAGAAGCTGCCGCTTCTCCTCGGCGATGACCAGCGCCTCTGCTAGCTGCGAGCTCTCCTTTGCGCAGGCCAGGGACTTCTTGAAGCTTCCCGTGACTATGATCACACCTCTGGGCCCTGGGAGCTTCATCTTCAGGTAGGCATAATGCGGCACCGCCATGAACTTGGCCAAGGCTGGATAGCCAAGCAGCGCATGGTAGGGACTGCTGATGTCCACCACCTCGAACCAGATGGGCTCGCGGCAGCTGTTTCCTTTCTTTTCGAAGAGAACCTCCAGCTTCACCATGCCCAAAGGGGTGCAAGAATGCCCAGGCACGATGCCATGGAAGGTGAGCCGGCTCGGTTTCAGCTGAGCAAGCGGGATGCCCAACTTCTCCAAAGAGCTCCGGTAAAGAAGGTTGATACTGCTGCCGCCGTCGATGAGCACGCGGGAGAACCGACACATGTGTGTATCGGAGCACACAACAGGGTCCAGAACCAGAGCATATTCTCCAGGGCTGGGCATAAGCCGCGGATGGTCCTCGCGCCCCCAGGTGATAGCCGCCTCAGACCAGTGCATGAATTGGGGTTCTACGGGCATCACAGCGTTCACCTCTGCCTCATGCCAAAGGTCGTTCCTTTTATCCTTGCCGGGGGTAGTAAAGATGTGATATTGCTCAACATCCGCCGGGAAATCATCATCTTGATCCGGCTCGCCTCCAGCTGGGTCTTGCTGTTGGTCCTCCTGACCTCCATCCGGCTGCGCTTGCGATGCTCCAGGGATCTGCCGAGCGCGCTGCTCCAGCTCTCTCATGAACCGGCACTGACACGTGGAGTGGGTCTCTTCCCTGCCCGGGGAGGTGTGGAACTTGCACGGCTGGTCAAGTGCAGCATTGAGGGTGTACTTGCCCTCTTTGCGCCCCTGACCGCCGCCGGCAGCCCCCAGGCCTCCTTGGTCAGAAGCCGCTCGCTTTGAGCTAGCAGATCCTCTAGGGAACGCCTCGACATGGTCAAGCCACAGGTGGATGTGCAGCACTGGTGGGCGAGTCTGGGACTCCGACCCTGGCACTGGCACCGGGATCTGGCGTGGCCTACTTGCTTCGCCACCTTGCTGAGCGCGGCGGCCTTGGGCGTTGCCGCTCGGAGCACGGCCGCCCTGTCCGCGCCCTCCGCGGCCTCGGCTTGCCGCTGGCGACCGTTGGATCTGGCCGGGGCCCGCGGTGGCGAAGCTGTGCCGCATATCACGAGCGAGCTCGGTCGGTGCGTCTCCATGCATGTCATAGAACTCGCTGAGTGTGGTGCTCGCGCAGCACCGGTTTGCCTCATCCTCAGCCACCTTGCTGAGGAGGACGAGACGCGTCCGCTCCAGGGCCTCGGCGACCCGGGCGGGGTCGATGACACGGCCGAGGGGTGCGTGCAGGTCCACCACGGAGACGTCCGGGGCGTCCTGCTCTGGGAGCGGAGCATCCTGCTCCTATGGAAGAAGGCGCTCGGGCGACGGGCGCTCGGGGCGCAAGGAGTCGCCGTCCTCCTCTTCTCCCAGGGCCATCACCTCGACCATGGCGCCAATGCTACTGCTTTCACCGCAGCTCGAGCCTCCATCGCAGAGAGGGTCGGAGACGTCGGTCACCTCCTCCGGGAAGGGCTTGGCGACGTAGAAGTGGTGGCTGCCGATGTCGAGGAAGGAGCCGCTATTGCCGAAGCCATTCTCGAAGTGGGACAAGTTGTCACTGATGCAGTCGAAGGTGCCAAACCTCCAGACAAGGCCAGAGGCGACCTTCTTGCCGAGAGCCGATGAGGGTCCCAGCTGGAACTTGACTCCGCTCGCAGCCATGCTTTGCCCCATGGTGGGCGCCAACTGTCGTGGGAATTTAGAGACAGTAGCCATGGGGTGGCTTATCGAGAGGGCTCGACGGTGGTGACGATGGGTCTGGCTCGGGATTGTGCCAATGGAGACATCTCGGTTTACCCAGGTTCAGGGCCCTCCCGGGTGGAGGTAAAGCCCCTACTTCCTGCCTGCTTTGTATTGACTAGACAGTAGCAATTACAGTGCTCCTCGAGCTGTTCGGGCTAGAGGAGGACGAAGAAGATCGGATCTCCTAGACTAAGGGTCCAGGCCCCCTTATATAGGCGGGGGCCTGGTTACAGGTTAGGTAGCGATTCGGCCGGCTGCCGGCTCCTCCGAGGTCACGTCTTTGGCGTGATCCTCTGGCTCTGCTCTGGCAAAGGCGCATTATAAAGCGCCTTTCTCCTGGACTGGCATCTGGGAGGCATATGCCCTCCCTTTTGCCTCAGATCCCGTCGTGGGGAAGGGTCCTTGATCCCTGATTGGCTAGGACCGGTCGTGGCGCTCATCACTCTCATCCTTCGCATATGTCGCTCTTGTCGGGGCCAGCCCACTTTCGCCGAAACAACCATTGGAGGGCTTTTGTCTTCATCGCCTAGCTCTAGCTCTCCTCGGTGGAGTCGCCAGCCGGCTACTAGCGCAGCCGGCCCTTCGGGCGGAGCCGGTCTTCTTACCCTAGCATCGTGGAGACTCCTGGGACGCCAGCCGTCAGATAGCTCGGCTCTTGGCATGCCCCATAAGTCATCCCCACGACAGCCATGCGCAAGCCTGTGGCGGAATCCACCTCTCCTTGCTCCAGAGTAATGATACGTCTCAAACGTATCTATAATTTTTGATGCTCCATGCTTGTTTTTACACCATTTGCCTTGTGTTTCGTTACACTTCGTGGCGTTTTTATGCGATTTCCGGAACTAACCTATTGACAAGATGCCACAGTGTCAGTTCCCTATTTTCTGTTGTTTTTGTGTTTCAGAAAAGTTACACAGGAAATATTCTCGGAATTAGACGAAACCAAAGCCAGTCGCCCAGAATTTCACTAAAGCTTCCAGAGAACCGAAGAGGAGGTGGAGTGGGGCCACGAGGGCCCCACACACCAGGGCGGCGCGGCCCAGGACCTGGTCGCGCCCCCTATGTGTGAGGGTGCCCTGGCAGCCCTCTGACGATGCCCCTTCGCCTATATAAAGCCTCGGGACAGAAAACCCTAGGGGAGTCGGCAAAATTTCCAGAACAGTTCCGCAATGCCGCCGCCGTCGAAGACAAATTTTGGGGGACAGAAGTCTCTGTTCCGGCACCCTGCCGGGATGGGGAAGTGCCCCCGGAGCCATCTCCATCGGTCTCCATGGCCGCCTCCGCAGTCTCCATCGACCTCACTGATATCTCCATCAACCTTGCTGTCTCCTATGATGAGGAGGGAGTAGTTCTCCCCCGGGGCTGAGGGCTCTACCGGTAGCTATGTGGTTCACCTCTCTCTCCCATGATGTGATCTTTATGTGATCGTGAGCTTTGTATCTAGTTGAATTGGTAGATGTTATTATTCAGATATTATGCTACTCCTATGCTTTATTATTATACTCTCCGGAGATACCTCGTATCGTGGTGTAGGTGACTAGTGTGTGCATCATGTGTATATTTTTGGTTAATGTCTCTATGAAATGTTGGTGTTTGTTGGAACCATCTAGTGCGTTCAAGGTGATAGTGTGGGACAATCTAGTTTGGGTACATACGGACTTTGAGGAGTGCTTCGTAGCCCTACGCATGATTAGTGTTCATTTTCCATTGGAGAATTGTTTTGAGTTGCATATTGATGATAGTATCTATTGGTTCAATTATGTTATATTTGTTGGGAGTGTGTCCACTAGTGAAAGTATGATCCCTAGGCCTTGTTTCTAAGCATTGCACACCGTTTACTTACTGTTTTGTTACATGTTTGCTTGCAGTGATATTTATGTCAGATCACATTTACTACTTATAATCATCACTACCGCTTGTATTTCACTATCTCTTCGCTGAACTAGTGCACCTATACATCCGACAAGTGTATTGAGTGTCTTGGGGACACAAGAGACTTTCTGTATCGTAATTGCAGGGTTGCTTGAGAGGGATAGCTTTGACCTCTTCCTTCCTGAGTTTGATAAACCTTGGGTGATCCACTTAAGGGAAACTTGTTGCTGCTCTACAAACCTCTGCACTTGGAGGCCCAACACTGTCTACAAGAACAGACGCGTGCGTAGACATCAAGCTCTTTTCTGACACCATTGCCGGGGAGGTAAGGTAAAAGGTACTCGCATCCTCCTGTGTGAGTGCTCGGAGTTATTTCCTTTAGATTCTGCAATGACATCTTTTTGTTTCTTATTTTTATTTTCTCTAGTTAGGCTTAATGGAAAACAAAGAGTTCTTTAGTCTTTTTCCTGAGTTTAGATATGAAGTGTTTGAAGAGAAAATTGAAAAACCTTTGGAGCTTAATTTGCATACTAATAGTGTTGTTAGTATGAATGCTTTAAATACCATTGTTGCTAATGCTATAGAAAAGTCTAAGCTTGGGGAAGCTGGTTTTGTTAAGCATGATATTTTTAGTTCTCCAGCTTTAGTGGAGAAAGTTTGCTCTGATGATATTTTATCTCCCCTATGTGATGTTCCTATGCCTGTTACCTATGTTAGTGATCATGATTGGGAAAAGCACTCTACTTTTGATATTGAAAATCTTTTTGGTACCAATTCTAAGGTTAATAATTGTTGTACCATTAGTACTATTCATGTTCCTTCTTATGATGATATGTTTGATGAGTATGCTTTGCGAAATAGCTGTTCTCTAGCTTGTGATGATACTAAACCTCTAGTTTATGATAGTTATGATGATGAGTATAATATTTTGAGTTCACCTACTTTTGAGGAGAAAATTAGTTATGATTATAGTATGCCTCCTGTTTTTGATGATTATGGTGATTAGAATAATTATTCTGTTGAATCTGCTCCTACTCCGATTGTTCATGTGGGGAGTATTAATTCTTTTATGCATGTGGCTCATGATAGTGAAGCTTTATGTGATAGTTATATTGTTAATTCTATTCATGATGCTACTAAAAGTTATTATGAGAGAGGGAAACATGGTTTGATGGATCTCAACAATATTGAGTTTCCCCTCTTTATGTTGCAATTCTTGAAGTTGTACTTGTTTTGCCTTCCTATGCTTTTTGCTTAGCGCTTTTATGACTTGTCTCTTTACAAGACTATTTTTCATAGGAAGTGGTTTAGATTTAAATATGTTCCATACTTGCTTTTTGATGCCCTCTATTGCTTTAAGTTCCTATATGGCGCCTATGCCTCAAGCTCTTATATGGCGCCCACATGAGCATCTTTGCAAATTACTGCGCCTAGCTCAAAGGCGTTAAAGAAAAGCACTCTTGGGAGATAACCCATTGTTTATTTCCAGTAATTTTTCTTTTATTTGAGTCTTGGAAGTTATTACTACTGTAATAACCGCTCCTTATCCTTTTTATTTCATTGTTGTGCCAAGAGAAGCCTCTAATTTGAGTGAGGTAAGATTTGGGGATGTTGCTGTCCTGAAACAGTTTTCGGTGCTGCACCGTAAAAATTCGTGAAAATTCTCTGTATATCTTTTGGACCTAAGATTTATTGTGCATATGCCCCAGGTTATATCAAAACTTTCATTTGTTGAACACTTTTTGATTTGAGCAACAGAAAACCCTCTAAAAATTCGACCTTTGTCAGCTGTTCTGTTTTGACAGATTTCTGCCAATATTTGTGTTTGCCGCTTTATCGCTTTCTTTTTTAGTTATTTTGATCACGGAACTTTTGGGGAAGTTGCTACAGTAGTTTATACTTTATATGTGGTGGTTTTGAGTTAAAACCTGAAGCAAAAGAGGTTGATTCAATATTATGTTTATGCTAATGTTGCTAATAGATTTGTGTTTAGTTTTGTATGAAGAAAGTTTTCAAGTGTAGGGATTGGAGAATTATGAGATGAGATGAAGAATGGACAAAATCTCAAGCTTAGAGATGCCCATGTCACCCCAAGAAATATCCAAAAAGTACAAGCGTCAAAGCTTGGGGATACCCCCGAGGCACCCCTTCTTCATCGACAAAAATCAGGTCACCTTTCAAGACACTATATTTTTATTGCTTCATGCACTATGCATTTTTCTTGGAGCGTCTTTACTTTTGCTTTCAGTTTTCTTTTGTTAAATGGTTGGATCACATCATGTTGGTTTGGAAGGAGACATACTTCACTTTTCATTTGCCAAGAACACTCCGTTTTTCACTCTTATCGTTTCAACGAGTGTTCTCTTTTTCTGCTACTGCGTTTAGCTTGCATTTTTCGCCTTGATTTTTATTCAGATCTTATTATATCTTTTCATCAAGGTGTATTTTTGCCTCTGATCTTTATTGGTTTACATCAAAAGAGGTGTTTATAAAAAGTTTGAATGGTGTTGGAAAAGAGAAAAAGATTTATACAAAAAAGTCGTACAAGAAGGAGCTTGTGTAGACTGCGGCCTAGGCTTTTGCATGTCGTGCTTGATGTCTTTTTGATAGTATACTTACTGGTTTTGCTGTAGCATGACTTGTCTCAAATAATTGAGATTGCTTAATGAGCCTTTGAAAAAATCATGCGTTGTTTTTATCGTTTGGAAGCATTATTTTGGTTTTCTCCTTGATGCTTTATTTGGGTTGACTTGGCGCATGCTCACACATGTTAGAGTCTTCCAAAGTCGCCAATAGCCTCTATGATCATTTAGTTTTTGACTTTTGCTGCCATCTTATGCTTCTTTTAATGTCGCTTTGTCGCTTTGCATGATTATGGTCGTTATTGCTCTCTTAGTTGGTCGCTCCCAGTCTTTTGCTAGCCCTCGCCTTGTACTGAGTATGAGCTCTACTCGTGCATCCAACTCCTAAAAACCAAGTTTGCCAAAGTGTCCACCATACATACCTATTAGCAATTTTCTATTCCAAAGTACATTTGACTTGCTTTTCTATTCCAATTGCTCGTCCTGTCATTTTGATGTGGGCTTGTTCCATGTCATCGGGCACGGAGGTACCCCGTTGACGGTTCTCGATGATATATATATACCTACAATGACAGGAGCCTTGCTTGGGACTCTAAGTAAAGTAGCATGAGGTTTGGGTACTCGTATTCACGGGACACGAGGTTTTCAACTTATGATTTGTCAAGCATATGCAGCATGAGTGTTCTCGCATTAACTTTAACCATTCAAGCTGCTTATGATGGGGGCAATGAGAGCTCAAAGCCGGTAAGTACCATAATTTTTGAAGGTTTATAAAACTTGCAATCACTGCTTCCCTCTGTGAAGGGTCTTTCTTTTACTTTTATGTTGAGTCACCACCTTCTATCTTTATGCACCATTAAGAGAGCATAGTTGTCATTCTTAGTATAATGTGCATTGTCCCAAAGTTTTCATTGATTTATTCATATTATTGATTTCACTTGTTCTTAAATTACTTGTATCTAGTCACCCTCTTAAACTTGAAGGTGACCTATGCATTTACGTTTTGCTCTCCATGAAGGACAAGCTGAAAACCATTTACTATGTTTTTCCATATGATTTGAACACACGTTTTACTTTCATTGTTTCATTATTCATGATCTTTTGTTTGTGTTCTTTTTCATGTTATAATATGGTTGCCAAGTTTCTATTATCAAGATTATGTCTTTCATGCCCATGTTTTAAGTTCTTTGATCTCAGCACTCAATGCTTTACCTATATGATCAAAGTTGTGATGGTGCATGTCACCTCAAAAATTATTTCTTTTGTTATCACTTACCTACTCGAGGACGAGCAGGAGTTAAGCTAGGGGATGCTGATACGTCTCAAACGTATCTATAATTTTTGATGCTCCATGCTTGTTTTTACACCATTTGCCTTGTGTTTCGTTACACTTTGTGGCATTTTTATGCGATTTCCGGAACTAACCTATTGACAAGATGCACAGTGCCAGTTCCCTGTTTTCTGCTGTTTTTGTGTTACAGAAAAGTTACATAGGAAATATTCTCGGAATTGGACGAAACCAAAGCCAGTCGCCTAGAATTTCACCGAAGCTTCCAGAGAACCGAAGAGGAGGCGGAGTGGGGCCACGAGGGCCCCACGCACCATGGCGGCGCGGCCCAGGCCCTGGCCGCGCCCCCTATTTGTGAGGGTGCCCTGGCAGCCCTCTGACGACGCCCCTTCGCCTATATAAAGCCTCAGGACAGAAAACCCTAGGAGAGTCGGCGAAATTTCCAGAACAGTTCCGCAGCGCCGCTGCCATCAAAGATAAATTTCGGGGGACAGAAGTCTCTGTTCCGGCACCCTGCCGGGATGGGGAAGTGCCCTCGGAGCCATCTCCATCGGTCTCCATCGCCGTCTCCGCCGTCTCCATCGACCTCACCGACATCTCCATCAACCTTGCTGTCTCCTATGATGAGGAGGGAGTAGTTCTCCCCCGGGGCTGAGGGCTCTACCGGTAGCTATGTGGTTCACCACTCTCTCCCATGATGTGATCTTTATGTGATCGTGAGCTTTGTATCTAGTTGAATTGGTAGATGTTATTATTCAGATATTATGCAACTCCTATGCTTTATTATTATACTCTCCGGAGATACCTCGTATCGTGGTGTAAAGGTGACTAGTGTATGCATCATGTGTATCTTTTTGGTTAATGTCTCTATGAAATATTGGTGTTTGTTGGAACCATCTAGTGCGTTCAAGGTGATAGTGTGGGACAATCTAGTTTGGGTACATACGGACTTTGAGGAGTGCTTCGTAGCCCTACGCATGATTAGTGTTCGTTTTCCATTGGAGAATTGTTTTGAGTTGCATATTGATGATAGTATCTATTGGTTCAATTATGTTATATTTGTTGGGAGTGTGTCCACTAGTGAAAGTATGATCCCTAGGCCTTGTTTCCAAGCATTGCACACCATTTACTTACTGTTTTGTTACATGTTTGCTTGCAGCGATATTTATGTCAGATCACATTTACTACTTATAATCATCACTACCGCTTGTATTTCACTATCTCTTCACCGAACTAGTGCACCTATACATCTGACAAGTGTATTGGGTGTGTTGGGGACACAAGAGACTTTCTATATCGTAATTGCAGGGTTGCTTGAGAGGGATAGCTTTGACCTCTTCCTCACTGAGTTCGATAAACCTTGGGTGATCCAATTAAGGGAAACTTGCTGCTGCTCTACAAACCTCTGCACTTGGAGGCCCAACACTGTCTACAAGAACAGACGCGTGCGTAGACATTAAGTAACTGCATGGCGGACACAAGAAAAGCGTCATAAATGGAAACAGCATATTATCAAAAAACTACAAAATATGGAGAGCCATCATTACCTAGCAGTGTTTTCTGGAAATGGTCAAGGACCTCGTTGAAGCCTTTCTGCCGCTTTTCAAAATCAGCGGCGGCTTTGCGGAGATCCTCCACCTCTTTCTGCTTCTGGCGATTTTTGCGCTCCTGGTCCTTGAGTTTCTCTTCGAGGAGGGTATTCGAGGCCAAAGATTTCTGGAGCTGCATTTGCAACCCCTCCATCGAAATAGCATGACCCTTTTCCATCCCCTCGAGAGTGGACTTCAGCTTGATAGCATCTGCATGGCGGAAATAATGGCAGAGTATTGATCGGCTAGCATAATGGTACTCAGACTGGCCAAAAGCAAAAGAAAAGTTACCACTATTCTCGAGCTGCTTCTGCAAATCCACCACGAGCGTACTCTTTTCCGCCAGCTCCTTCTCTTGCGAGCTGACGACTTGGGCCAGGTCCTCCACAACTTTCTTGTAATTCTGATAAAACATTGTTATGTGTTAGTCACTCTTAGAGCTTTATGTCGGACATATATCCGCCATAACGCTCGGGGGCTACTCATGATGATTTTTTAACTTAAGTCTTCTTAGAGCTTTATGTCGGACATCAATCCGCCATAATGCTCGGGGGCTACTCATAATGATTTTTAAGTCTTCTTAGAGCTTTATGCCGGAAACATCCGCCATAACGCTCGGGGGCTACTAATCGCAAAAAGTTCTCTAAGAGCACCGCTGTAAATAAAGTATGGCGGCGCTCGGGGGCTATATGATAAAAAAAATTAAAGGTAGTTTCTCTTAGAGCACCATAACGGATTATCTACGAAAATCCGCCATGGCGCTCGGGGGCTACTGGCAATACATACCTCTTTAACAACACCAGTTCTCTGGACAAAAGATGACATAACGGATGTAACAAGGTTGCTGGCTTCCTCCTGCAAATTATCAAGGCGGGAAAGAGCATCTGCCTTTTTCTTCCATTTTGCAGCATCACTAGCTCCTGCAGCCATCTCGACCGCTTTTCCGCCAAAGGTCACCTTCTTAGGACCCTTACCAGGATTAGCGGTAGGTATGGCATCCTCTGCCGAAGCATCCGCCATCTTGCTAGCCTTTTGGGCAGAAGTTGAGGGTCCAGAAGGGCGGACAGGAGCGTTAGGCGTCGGCGGAATAATTGCAGGAGATGGTTTTTCCCTTGGAGGTTTTTGGCTAGCAATTTTCCTCCTCCTATACACAAAGTCCAGATTAGAACAGGTCAAGATAGAGATGGCAGAAATCTAAGAAATTGACATGCTTACTTTCGTTCTGGTAACTTAATGGTGGCTGAAGATTCGGGGACGGTCTCCAGGTTGCCGCGCAGTGCAGGGGACGGATGGCGAGAAATAACTCTCTTACCAATACCACGTATGCGTCCACCCGCGCCACGAACTCCACGGCGGATAGTTGCCACAGGATCTTCCGCCATAGGCTCCCCACGAGAAGGCCCAGACTCTTCCGCTACTGGCGAGGATTTGCGTCTTTTTGGGGAAGAGGATGTCTCTTCGTCGTCAGTAAGTTCCTTTGACCAGGGATAGCAGACGAGGCAGCTTAGCTCGGAGGGGGGAAGGGAAGAAAGCTGCCAAGAAATGCAAGTTAGTCAAAAGAAATAAGCGATCATGGCGGGACAAGAAGGCACTCACCTCCGGGAAATTGCCATTCTCGTACATAGAAATTTTCAGCTCCAACTTTTCATCTCGGCCAACTTTGATGATGCAGCGGATTCGACGCTCAATTCCCTCGGAAGACAATTCCTCCTTGGTATAGTACTGCGGATCATCAATTCCGCGATACTCACACATCAGAGCTGAGTGGTACTGAAGTGGCTGAATCCGCCGTGAAACCCAGCAATGAATGGTATCTGCACCTGTCAGGCCAGAAAATACAAGTTTGGAAATCCGTCATGAGCAAAGCTGGCATTCATCATCCATGGTAAAGTCATCCATAATGCCCCAGCTATCCTACTCCTCGGCGGGACCATCGACAAAAGACCGCAGGCCATACTTCTTTTCAGGAGGGGCCTGGTCAGCCTGATAGAAGAAAGATCCCCGCCATCCCTTTGCAGAATCGTGAGGCTTGATATAGGGGTATGATTTTCCGCTGCGAGGAACAAATGAGACGGATCCGCAGTTGCGAAGGTCTCCATTTGGATCTCGGTTATGGCTGATATTGAAATATAAGCGAAATAAGTCTCTGCGGGGGTAAATACCCAGAAATCCCTCGCACAGCGCTACAAATCCCACTACGATAGTGAAGCTATTTGGAGCGATATGGTGTAGCTGTAACCTGTAATGCCGAAGCATGCTCTTCAGGAAGTAGGATGGCGGAAGGCTGAGGCCCCGATCGATGTGAGACATTAACATCACAATCTCCTTTTTTGAAGGGGCCGGCGAAGCGGCGCCAGGATCCACTCGCCATTTCAAGATGTTCTTGGCCGCTACCAGTCCTTCTTTCTCCAAAGAGGACAAGGTCTCCTCGTCCAGATTGCAGGGATCCCAGCTACCTCCCGAAGTTTTAGGAATAGCAGATTCTGTATCTGACGACCCTGCTGAGTCCTCAGCGGCTTCAGATGTCGCAGCTTGGTGAGATGACTCTTGGTCCATGGTGGCGAGAGGAGTGGCCAAAATGATGTCCAGAATCTCGAAGGACGAAGAGGACGAAGCCAGCTTGTGGCAGAAAAAGGAAAGTGGCCGGCGGCGAAGAGTTCCAGGCGGTGGCTCATCGGAAATTGCGGAGCTCTCACGGCGGCGCTGAGGAGAGAGAGTGCGCGGGGGAGAATGAGGTGTGAAATGGCTGGGGGTGAGCGGCCGGGGTATATATAGGCCCTGAGCCTCGAAATTCGTGCCCACCATCAGCATCGTTCATCCTAATCGCGCAAACCCTAGATCAATGACACATGTCCAAGGGTAAAATGGTAACTTTTATCAACGGCATTTAAGCCGTGAATCTTACCCTAGAAGGAACTACATGGCGAAAGTTACGGCAGATTTTATGGTATGATCCAACGGATCCCAGAAATCTCGCTGAGCTGAAACTACGTCGCATAATCTGCTATCTATGGCGGATTGAGATGAAGAAAAGAGGAATGTCAAGAACCGCTATCCAGACGCAAAAAGAAGATGAGCTATGGCAGATGGACTTCACCAAAAACAAGACATAGCGGATGGAGGTGGCGATCTTGAAGTTCCCTGGGGGCTACTATTGGGGATATACCAAATGGAAACCAGCAAGCCAGGGTGGCCCATCAGGGTGGTATGGCGGATTGCCTACCGGGCGGCCCAGTTGCTGGAAGCCC
This sequence comes from Dactylis glomerata, assembly GCA_007115705.1. NCBI lineage: Eukaryota > Viridiplantae > Streptophyta > Magnoliopsida > Poales > Poaceae > Dactylis > Dactylis glomerata. The sequence continues at coordinate 124,102 of QXEO01001984.1, read as the reverse complement.
ATGGCGGATACTGGACGCAGGAGCTCATGGCAGATCCAGAGACCGGCCCATGGCAGGTTGCCTTGTAATACACGCATAGGACTTAGTCTAGGACTCTATATTGTATCCGCTCCGGTACCATCGTGATGCCCACGCCAGGCGCCTTTATAAGCCGGCGTGGAGGAGCCCTTGAGGCACCGAGAGTTAGATACGGCCAATCGCATAGCGAGACAGCCAACCTCATCATTGTAATTGAGCACTTGTTGCCATATAGTGAATTATAGCAGCACGTAGGGTCTCACCACCGTTGCGGGATCTGAAGCTGGGTAAACTCGTGCTACCACCATCCCAGATCGCTCCACCGTGTTCACCCTCTTTCACAAATCGCCATACACCTACCCCTATGGCAGATCTGTTGATGAAACCATGACAGTAAAGTTACTTATCATTCCCTGATGATAAATGGGGATCAATGAGATGTTATGTTAAGGTAATATTCGAGAAAGTCCATGACACCATTTCCGCAGTCGCATTTTGGTAGCTCCCTAATCATTAATTTTTTTCGATAAAGCCCTAATCATTCAATTACCAATTCATACCAGGCCTACATTCTAGATCGTTAGACTATGTACAACTTAGGAGCAGCAGGAGCCAGATTCTTAGAGATGGCTCAGCTGCATGTTTACTGGCTTTTATCATGCCATGGTCAGAATGATGGCGGGAGCATAATGTGCCACCATGTAATATTGTGTCGTGTAAGTTATGTTGTATCCTAGCATTGTATTTTTTCTGTCTGGAAAACAATCTGGTGAAAAAACACCATGTACATGTAACTGTGTTTTCTGTTCAATTCAACATTTTTTACGGTGGGTGCATACTAGGAAAATCATATTATTTATTGAAAAGAAGAAAAAAATGTAACATTCTTTAAGAAGATGATTGTTTTTTTTGTTAATTTTACAAGAAGACAAAACTTCGATCGGTTTGCTATCTAATACCCCCTCCGATTAAAAAAAGAGTGTTAGATAATTTAGTATAAATCGGTACAAAGTTTGTGCTAAGTCAGTGACACTTTTTTCAAGCGAAAGTACTACGCGATGATGATTAAAAGAATGCAAACCACATTGACAAGGGTATAGTTAATAGATCCCATTAGTTGAGTACCCCTGAGGCCCGTTAAGCTAGGGCCTAATTGTAATGATAGTCAAATACGAGTTCTTACCGTATGTCGATATTGTAATCTGTATCGGACCCTACCCGATCCTCGAGACCTGGCCACCTATATATAGGGGCCAGGAGGGGACGGCGTAGGGCAGATTGAAAGCAAGCCAGGTTGAACACCCAAGTTTACTTTTGATATACACTTATTTCGACTAACCTTTACCTTCGAGTTCATCCGATGCCCTATTCTCCCGATCCTAAATCCTTCATCTAGGACATTTGTCGAGTTAACCCCTCATCAATTGGCGCCGACCGTGGGGAGCTGGGCGTTGGAATCATGAATTCGACGGCTTTTTCGCTTTTAGCCAACAGCAGTTCAGAACTCGACGGAAGTCAAGCGATGGAGTTAACAATTGGACATTTGAGCATCTTCGTCGGGCCATCGGGTTCATCTCGCCTCTCGGATTCGACAAAACCAGATCCATTGGCGAGCAAGCCCAAAAGAGAGGTAATGTTGGAATCATCAGAAGGCTCTTCCAGCGAGGTAAACTCGCCGGTCAGCTTGGAAAAAGCACCAATCGCAGAAGGCAAAAAAATTCGGAAAAATTTCGACTCAGAAGAAAGAGCGTGTCAAACACACAACAGCGCAAGGGACTTCGCCGTTGGAAGCAGTGGCATCTCCAAAGTACATCAGCTATGCGTCATTATCACTGAGGCAGAAGAAGAAAACAACAACAAAGGAAGTAAGAAGGTCGATAGACAAGTCGACAAAATAAAAGAACACGACAAAAAGGATAAGGAGAAAGTCCACGTCTCGGCTGGCGAATGGAGAATGATCAAGTCAGCTATCAATCATGGTACAGAAGTACCCGAAGGATCAAGAAGAGAAGTTCTAATGGGATATCAGTATGCATTATACCAACATAGGAAGAAACTAAGGGAGGAAAGAGACACGGTCCTTCAAAACAATAACAGTATATCAAGGGAGGAATACTGGGATGACTATAGTGAGGATTCCGAGTACATCAGAGAAAGGTGCAGCGACCCAAAACACAACAGGGGGGCAACAGCACGCAGCAGAGAGGAAAGGTACTCGAGGAGCCCTACCCCACATCTAGAAGAGGAGAAAGATGACTTCATGCAAGAAATGCCAGAAGCAGCGTTGATAGCAGCACATGCGTATTTACTAACCACCAGGCCAGAACCCGGGGATCCGCGAGAAGATATGCACCTAGCCGCGATATGAAACCTCGGAATAGTGGAGAGCAAGATCAGGGAAAAAGATCCAGACACAAAGTCGACAATCTACAAGGAAAAGCAAAAGGAGAAGCTCAGATACAACTTCGCAGATAACGAGTATAGTGAGTCATCAGAAGAGGAAAGGCGACAAAAGAGGAGGGAGGACGCAAGAAATATAATAGCGCAGGCTCGAGTAAATAAATCACGCCACGCCTGGAGGGAAGAAAATTATGAAGATGATGATAAAGAGATGGGCGCATTATGCTTTACCCGCAGGGTTCGCAAAACGCGGGTACCCAAAGGATTCAAATTACCACACGATCAACATAAATATGATGGGTCGCAAGAGCCTACCCTGTGGTTATCGGACTATTTGCAGGCAGTGCAGATATTAGGGGGAACAAAAGCGACCGCAATGCAAAGTTTGCAGCTACACCTCACCGGCGCAGCACGGTCCTGGTTGAATACCCTACCCAACAAATCCATTGGAAGTTGGGGAGAACTCGAAAACCAATTCGCAAGAAATTTTCGTTCAACATACAAGCACCCAGCATCACTGGAAGAAGTTAAGGCGTGTGTGCAAATGAAAGGCGACTCTACGTTCTTATATACAACGATGGAGTGTAATCAAAAACTCAGCAGAGGACGTCTTCGACGAACGAGCAATAGACGCTTTTTTGGCCGGACTTCGTCGTTCCGATCTCGTGGAAGAAATAGGAAGAACAAGACCTACGACAGTAGCTGAGCTAATGAAAGAAGACAACAAATTTGCTGATGGAGAGGACGCATATAATAACAAAAGAGGACGTTCACCAGAAGTCGACAGAATAAGCAGACAGAGGAGACGACACCACAGTAGGGATAACCAAGGAAGGCGAAATTAGGTAGCCGCGGGCTACGCAGCAGAAGAAGAGGAAGGATATGTAAACAGGAGGTTTCAGGCAAAAGGAGTAGAAAAATCAAGATACTCCGGTCCTTCGGCCGAGGATATGTTATACGGACCTTGTCGAATCCACTACGCATATCTGGATGGGAAAAGAGTCTCAAATCACCAGATGAAGGATTGTAGAATGTTCCTAAGGCTACAAAGCGCCATGGGTTCAAACCAAGGAGGATGGCAAGAAGAGAAGCACACAACTCAAGGATATCAAATGCAAAGGCTAGCAAGGCACCTAGAGTCAAAAGTTTACATATCAGCTATGATTCAACCGGTGCCTAAGTCGAAGAAAGAGCGAAAGAGCATATCCAGGCAAGTAAACCTAGCAATATCATCACCACCAGCTACTACAGAGTACCTGCGGCGGTCAGATCAACCAGTTAAGTTCATTAGAGCAGACCACCCAAGGAAAGTTCCCAGGCCAGGCCATTCGCCTATGGTTCTAAAGGCACAAATAGGAGGGTACGACATCGGAAGAGTATTTATGGACGTAGGGAGTGGCATCAACCTGATATATGCTAGAATAGTGAAGGCAATGTGTATCTCGCTGTTGAGTTTAAAGCCAACAGACTGCTCCTTCCATGGAATAGTACCAGGAGCCGCAAACTACCCTTTGGGAAGAATAGAACTCGATGTCTGCTTTGGAAGTAGCAGCAACTACCGCAGAGAGAAGCGGGAATTTGAAGTTATGGACTGGCCGTCACAATACCATGCAATCCTGGGGCGCCCAGCATTTGCAAAATTCATGGCAGTGCCTCATTACGCGTATCTTACGCTAAAAATCCCAGGACCCAAAGGAACAATTACAGTGCAAGGAAGCTTTGAAGTAGCCAACATATGTGATCGAGAATTCAATAGGATGGCGCAAACCTTCGGCATGACAGCAGAATATGAGAGGCTAAAAGGAGAAACAAATCATAATGTGCTACCCCGACGTTGGATGATCCCTGCCAGATCAGGCTTTTGACACAACTCAGGACTCGAAGAAGATCCAGGTCCACCCAACAGATCCAAACAAGACGACATCAATTGCGGTAAACTTGGATCCCTCATAGGAAAGCGCGCTCATTGAGTTCCTCCGTGAGCGCTAGGAAATCTTCGCCTGGTGTCCATCAGACATGCCAGGGGTTCCCAGGGAACTCGTCGAGCACGCAATAAATATAGATCCCAAGGCAAAGCCAGTCAAGCAACCATTACGACGATTTGATGAACCTAAAAGGAAGGTGATAGCATCAGAATTGCACAGGCTGGAAAATGCCGGATTTATCAGAGAAATCAAAACTTCGAGTTGGGTATCGAACCCAGTTATCGTACCCAAGAAGAACACAGACGTACAAAGAGTATGTGTCGACTACACATTGCTAGTGCCAAGTTGACGTGGAAGCAGACAGTCCTTGTGCGTGGTGATGACCAGCCCGTTGGGAACCCCAAGAGGAAGGTATGATGAATATAGCGGCTAGTTTTCCCTCAGTTAAGAAACCAAGGTTTAATGTCGATCTTGAAGAGGAGAGACGGCGACGACTGAAGGTGATGCTTGCTAGTTTGCGACAGCAGCGGACAATTTATATATGGCGCCTCGTCCAAGCTTTGCTTGCTAGCTGCAACGTGGAACCTGCACACACACAAACAAATACTTTGCTCCCAACTTACGATGAGGTTGTCAATCTCACCGGTTTGCTTGAAACAAAGGTTATGAGTGTATCGAGTGGAAAACAATATAGTATGCGAGTAAAGTAAACAGTGCGAGTAAAGTAAACAGGTGATAGCAATATGATGTAAATAGGACCGGGGTCCACAGTTCACTAGTGGTGTCTCTCCATAGATAAAATAACACATGCTGGGTAAATAAATTACAGTTGGGCAATTGATAGAATAAAGATAAACGTGATATGTCAAGAAGATCACTATGAGATTTACTCTGGGCATTACAACAAAATACATAGACCGCCATCCAACTGCATCTATGACTAATAATCCACTCCCGGGGATATCAATCCGAACACCCCAGTAGTATTAAGTTGCGAACAACAGATAATTGCATTAAGCAAAGTGTGTAATGTAAACAAAGCATATGCCCTTGAGCATATGAATGTTGTTTTCTCCCTAGTAGCAACAGCACATCTACCACCTTAGAGGTTTCTGTCACTCCCCCAGGTGAAATAGAGGCATGAACCCACTATCGAGCATAAATACCCCCTCTTGGAGTCACTAGCAACTACTTGGCCAAGATAGCTACTAACAACGGAGAGCATGCAAGATCATAAACAACATAGAGATAACAAAAGATATAATTCAGTACAGCAACTTAATCATAAACACCAATATTCATCGGATCCCAACAAACCAAACATGTAGAATTACATAACGGTGATCTCAATCATGTAGGGCAGCTCATGAGATCTAAACATGAAGCACATGGTGGAGAAGACAACCATCTAGCTACTGCTATGGACCCATAGTCCAAGGTAGACTACTCACTCATCGCTCCAGAGGCAAGCATGGCGATGAAGAAGACCTCTGGTGGTGATTCCCCTCTCCGGCAGGGTGCCGGGAAGAGCTTCTGGACCCTCCCAATCTTCGGGTCGACGGTGGCGGCGGATCGTGATGTGTTCTGGAAATCTGATCGGGTACTTAGGTTTTTTCCGTCGGGGGGTCTTTATAGGCGAAGGGACGATGTCAGAGGAGGGGCCAGGCCCCCTCACGCGGGCCCCGCACGGCCAGGACCCTGGCCGTGCCGCCCACGCGTGTGGGGCCCTGGTGGCCCCCCTCCTACTTCTCTTCGGATCTCTGGAAGCTTCCGGGTAAAATAAGACTTCAGGAACTTGTTTCGTCCAATTCCGAGAATATTTCCTGTGTATCACTTCTGAAACACAAAAACAGCAGAAAACAGGAAACTGGCACTGTGGCACTTGTTAATAGGTTAGTTCCAGAAAATGCATAAAAGTGCCACTAAGTGTAACGAAACAATAGGCAAATGGTGTAAAAACAAGCATGGAGCATCAAAAATTATAGATACGTTTGAGATGTATCAAGCATCCGCAAGCTTAACTCCTGCTCGTCCTCGAGTAGGTAAGTGATAACAAAAGAATAATTTTTGAGGTGACATGCATCTACACAATCTTGATCATCTATGTAAGCATTTGTGAGCTGGGATCATAAGAACTTAAAACATGGGCATGAAGATATAATTATGACAATAAGAACTTAGCAACCATGTTGTAAACATGCAAATGAACACAAACAAAAGATCATGATAATGAAACAATAAAAGTCAAACGTGTGTTCAAATCATAAGGAAAAACATACAAATGGTTTTCAGCTTGTCCTTCAAAGAGAGCAAAACATAAATGCATAGGACACCTTCAAGTTTAAGAGGGCGACTAGATACAAATAATTTGAGAACAAGTGAAACCAATCATCATGAATCAATCAATGAACTTTGGGACAATGCATATCACACTAAGAATGACAACTATGCTCTCTTAATGGTGCATAAAGAAAGAAGGTGGCGACTCAACATAAAAGTAAAAGAAAGGCCCTTCGCAGAGGGAAGCAGTGATTGCAAGTTTTATAACCTTCAAAAATTATGGTACTTACCGGCTTTGAGTTCTCATTGCCCCCATCATAAGCATCTTGAATGGTTAAAGTTAATGCGAGAACAATTATGATGCATATGCTTGACAAATCATAAGTTGAAAACCTCGTGCCCTGTGAATACGAGTACCCAAACCTCATGCTAGTTTACTAAGAGTCCCAAGCAAGGCTCTTGTCATTGTAAGTATATGCATATCATTGAGAACCGCCAATGGGGTACCTCCTTGCCCAATGACATGGAACAAGCCCACACCAAAATGACAGGACAAGCAGACAATGAACACCTCGACATCTCTTTTATTTGCCTTTTGTTTAGCTTTTTATTGTGAGATGCGTCGTCGAATGTTCACCATGGGTATGCTGCAAATTTCCACCATGAATTATGCATGGCTTAGATTGGCGGCCCGGCGTTTCCCTAACACATATACAAACTCCATGATCCCTACAAGATTCCCAATTCATTTCACACCGCGGGCATCCATAAACAAAAGATCACGATATCAACTCAATTAAGATGTGCAATGTTGAAAGCTTGCCCATGACAGCATGGCTGGGCTAGAATCCAACTTACAACTTGCAAGCATAAGAACTCAACATAAGAGACCACAATGTCAAATTTTTAAGAACAGGAAAAAGTAAAGTGTGCCTTCCGGTTCGTGAGAGCTTTACTGACCGAATTTCGCATAACACTGGTAAGAGTTTAATTTGAAGAGAAAATAAAAGCATGTCAAATTTACTTGGAATAGCAAATTGCTAGTAGGTATGTATGGTGGACACTTTGGAAAACTTTGGCTTTTAGGAGTTGGATGCATGAGTAGAGCTCATACTCAGTACAAGGCGAGGGCTAGCAAAAGATTGGGAGCGACCAACTAAGAGAGCAATAATGGCCATAATCATGCAAAGCGACATTAAAAGAAGCATAAGATGGCATCAAAAGTCAAAAACTAAATGATCATGAAGGCTATTGGCGACTTTGTAAGAGTCTAACATGTGTGAGCATGCGCCAAGTCAACCCAAATAAAGCATCAAGGAGAAAACCAAAATAATGCTTCCATACAATAAAAACAACGCATGATTTTTTTCAAAGGCTCATTAAGCAATCTCAGTTATTTGAGACCGTCATGCTACAGCAAAACCACTAAGCATACTATCAAAAAGACATCAAGCATGACATGAAAAAGTCTAAGCCGCACTCTACACAAGCTCCTTCTTGTACCACTATTTTGCACAAAGCTTTTTCTCTTTTCCAACACCATTTGAAATTTTTATAAACACCTCTTCTGATGAAAACCAATAAAGATCAGAGGCAAAAATACACCTTGATGAAAAGATATGACAAGATCTGAACGCAAATCAAGGCGAAAACGAAAACCAAAAGCAGTAGTAGAAAAAGTAGAACGCTCGATGAACGATAAGAGTGAAAACTAGAGCGTTCTTTGCAAATGAAAACGAGTACAACTTCTCCAAAGGAAATTTGTTGGGGTCCAACCATTTATTGCAGCAAACAAACAAACTAAACCAACTAAGAAAACTAAAACAACTGACGCTCCAAGAAAAACACATAGTGCATGAAGCAATAAAAATATAGTGTTCTGAAAGGTGACCTGATTTTTGCCGATGAAGAAGGGGTGCCTCGGGGGCATCCCCAAGCTTTGACGCTTGTACTTCTTGGATATTTCTTGGGGTGATGCATGGGCATCCCCAAGCTTGAGCTTTTGTCCATTCTTCAACTCATCTCATCATTCTCCAATCCCTACACTTGAAAACTTCCTTCATACAAAACTAAACACAATTCTATTAGCAACATTAGTGCAAGCATAACATATAATCAATCATCTATTTGCTTCAGGTTTCAACTCAAAACCACCACATATATAGCATATACTACTGTATCAACCTCCCCAAAAGAGTTCCGTGATCAAAAGAACTCAAAAGAAAGCGATAAAGTGGCAAACACAAATATTGGCTGAAATCTGTCAAAACTGAACAGCTGACAAAGGTCGAATTTTTTAGGGATTTTCTGTTGCTCAAATCAAAAAGTGTTCAACTAAGAAAAGTTTGGATATAACCTGGGCCATATGCACAAGAAATCGCAGGTCCAAAAGATAAACAGAGAATTTTCACGAATTTTTACGGTGCAGCACCAAAAACAGTTTCAGGACAGCAACATCCCCAAATCTTTACCTCACTCAAATTAGAGGCTTCTCTTGGCACAAAAACGAAATAAACAAGATAAGGAGCGGTCATTACAGTAGTAATGACTTCCAAGACTCAAATAAAATAAAAAGTACTAAAAATAAAACATTGGGTTATCTCCCAAGAGTGCTTTTCTTTAACGCCTTTGAGCTAGGCGCAGAAAATTGCGAATCAAGTATTTTCAGCAGAAGCATTAAGATCAAGAGCGGAGATCTTTTCAACAATGAAGGAAAATATGTTCAACTGAGTTTTTGAAACTCCTTTACGATCACGCTTTGGCACACTACTTTCATCAAAAAGATTTTCAGGGCAAATCCAACTAGAATTCTTTTCCCAAGCATCATGAATTCCTATAAGTTCATAAGGTATTGGTATTTTGAAATCATCGGGCGTACCAACAACCTTAATAGGCGAGCCAAGCTTATTAAACTTCTTAAAAACTTTCCTAGCCTCAATTGCAACTTCTCTAAATTCTGTGCGCAAGGTTTCTAAGATAAAAGCTTTCTTTTTGGGATCCTCAATTTCATGAAGCTTAAGGAACATATATTGCATAAAAGGATTAAGACTAGCAAACCTAGCTTCTAACATGTGAACTAAATGAGCAGAAGCAACTTCATAACTAGGAGCTAACTCAACCAAAGACTTTTCCTCAACTTCCTTATGTATACTAATGTGATTAAAGAACTCCTCAACGTTACTTTTGCCAATAATCGAACCACTACCTACTGAGAGGTCCTCCAGAACGAACTTAGGGAACAGCATGATAAACTAAAGTAAAGAAATAACAACTACCAAGGATTCTAATTTTTTTGGGTTTTTGATATAAAAACGATGCAGGTAAAATAAATAAAGTAAAGCAAAGCAATAACAAAGTAAAGGATGTGTGTGCAAAAAACTCCCCTCGCAGAAGTCTTCTCTTCCTCCCCGGCAACGGTGCCAGAAAAGTAGCTGCTAGTGCCAAGTTGACGTGGAAGCAGACAGTCCTTGTGCGTGGTGATGACCAGCCCGTTGGGAACCCCAAGAGGAAGGTATGATGAATATAGCGGCTAGTTTTCCCTCAGTTAAGAAACCAAGGTTTAATGTCGATCTTGAAGAGGAGAGACGGCGACGACTGAAGGTGATGCTTGCTAGTTTGCGACAGCAGCGGACAATTTATATATGGCGCCTCGTCCAAGCTTTGCTTGCTAGCTGCAACGTGGAACCTGCACACACACAAACAAATACTTTTCTCCCAATTTACGATGAGGTTGTCAATCTCACCGGTTTGCTTGAAACAAAGGTTATGAGTGTATCGAGTGGAAAACAATATAGTATGCGAGTAAAGTAAACAGTGCGAGTAAAGTAAACAGGTGATAGCAATATGATGTAAATAGGACCGGGGTCCACAGTTCACTAGTGGTGTCTCTCCATAGATAAAATAACACATGCTGGGTAAACAAATTATAGTTGGGCAATTGATAGAATAAAGATAAACATGATATGTCAAGAAGATCACTATGAGATTTACTCTGGGCATTACAACAAAATACATAGACCGCCATCCAACTGCATCTATGACTAATAATCCACTCCCGGGGATATCAATCCGAACACCCCAGTAGTATTAAGTTGCGAACAACAGATAATTGCATTAAGCAAAGTGTGTAATGTAAACAAAGCATATGCCCTTGAGCATATGAATGTTGTTTTCTCCCTAGTAGCAACAACACATCTACCACCTTAGAGGTTTCTGTCACTCCCCCAGGTGAAATAGAGGCATGAACCCACTATCGAGCATAAATACCCCCTCTTGGAGTCACTAGCAACTACTTGGCCAAGATAGCTACTAACAACGGAGAAGATGCAAGATCATAAACAACATAGAGATAACAAAAGATATAATTCAGTACATCAACTTAATCATAAACACCAATATTCATCGGATCCCAACAAACCAAACATGTAGAATTACATAACGGTGATCTCAATCATGTAGGGCAGCTCATGAGATCTAAACATGAAGCACATGGTGGAGAAGACAACCATCTAGCTACTGCTATGGACCCATAGTCCAAGGTAGACTACTCACTCATCGCTCCGGAGGCAAGCATGGCGATGAAGAAGACCTCCGGTGGCGATTCCCCTCTCTGGCAGGGTGCCGGGAAGAGCTTCTGGACCCTCTCGATCTTTGGGTCGACGGTGGCGGCGGATCGCGATGTGTTCTAGAAATCTGATCGGGTACTTAGGTTTTTTCCGTCGGGGGGTCTTTATAGGCGAAGGGACGATGTCAGAGGAGGGGCCAGGCCCCCTCATGCGGGCCCCGCGCGGCTAGGACCCTAGCCGCGCCGCCCACGCATGTGGGGCCCTGGTGGCCCCCCTCCTACTTCTCTTCAGATCTCTGAAAGCTTCCGGGTAAAATAAGACTTTAGGAACTTGTTTCGTCCAATTCCGAGAATATTTCCTGTGTATCACTTCTGAAACACAAAAACAACAGAAAACAGGAAACTGGCACTGTGGCACTTGTTAATAGGTTAGTTCCGGAAAATGCATAAAAGTGCCACTAAGTGTAACGAAACAATAGGCAAATGGTGTAAAAACAAGCATGGAGCATCAAAAATTATAGATACGTTTGAGACGTATCACACATCTCTCAATAAGCATTGTCCAAAGGATCCCTGCCCTCTACCCCGCATCGATCAGATAATTGATTCAACAGCGGGATGCGCGAGGCTTTCCTTTCTGGACGCGTATTCTGGTTACAATCAGATCAAATTGAAGAAGGAAGATGAAGAAAAGACGGCCTTCATCATACCGTACAGAGTGTTTTGCTACCAAGTAATGCCGTTTGGCCTAAAAAATGCAGGAGCAACTTATCAACGGATGATGCAAAACTGCCTCGGGAGCCAAATAGGACGCAACATCCAAGTCTACATTGATGATGTGGTCATCACTACAAGAGAAGAGCAATCTTTAATCAGCGACTTGGCAGAAACCTTCGACAACCTGAGCAGGTACAAGCTTAAGCTTAACCCGACAAAGTGTTCCTTCGGCGTATCAGCAGGACAACTTTTGGGTTTCTTGGTATCAGCACGAGGAATAGAGGCAAACCCAGAGAAGATTCAAGCAATTTTAACAATGGGAAAACCCACAAAACTACATGACGTCCAGAAACTTGCAGGACGCGTTGCGGCATTAAGTCGTTTCGTTGCTCGATTGGGAGAAAAGGCGCTTCCTTTCTATGCACTTATGAAGAAATCAGATGATAAATTTGAATGGACAAAAGAAGCAGACGCGGCTTTTGCACAGCTGAAAAAAGTGCTTTCCATGCCACCAGTGCTGGTCGTACCAAAAGAAAAAGAACCACTACTACTCTACATCGCCGCAACTCATCAAGTGGTGAGTACAGTATTGGTAGTCGAAAGAAGTGTAGAAGGAAAAGCCCACGGCGTCCAGAGGTCGGTATATTTTATCAGTAAAGTGCTATCGCCGACAAAACAGAGGTACCCGCATTATCAAAAGCTCGCATATAGTGTTTTTACAATTGCACAAAAATTGCGACAGTACTTTGCGGTGCACCCAATTATAGTGGTCAATGAAGCACCACTATCGAACATATTGAACAATCCTTCAACAACAGGACATGTCTCTTTGTGGAGAATCGAATTATCTCCCATGGATATCACGTATGAAAAAAGAAAGGCAATCAAGTCGCAAATCTTGCCAGATTTCACAGCAGAATGGTTGGAGCTGCAGAGCACGGGACCGCCAGATCTATCGAGTGTCTGGATAATGTACTTCGACGGTTCTAAGAGAGTACAATGCGCATGCGTGGGAGTAATCTTGATATCGCCGCATGGCGACAAACTAAAGTACGTCTTAAGGATGAGTTTTCCGCAGGCTTCTAACAATGAAGCAGAATATGAGGCTCTGCTACATGGAATGAAGATGGCCAAAGCATGTGGAGCAACTCGACTAAAAATATTTGGGGATTCAAATCTTGTTGTCCAACAAGTGATGAATAAATGCGACACAATCAATGACAACATGATGGCCTACAAGAACTTATATCACTATCTCGAAGGAACATTTGATGGATGCGAAGTCTCGCACATCAGTAGGAACAGCAATGAAGAAGCCGATAACTTAGCAAATATCGGGTCCCAGTGTTTACCCGTGCCATCTGGAGTATTCTGGGAGGAAATAGTGGAAAGGTCAATAAAAAGTGTCAAAAGTTCGACTACTGCAGCAGGCTCGGGGGCTACGTCAGAACCCGAGGAAGTCATGATGATAGAAGAAACTTGGATGCAGCCATATCTCGCATACATGATAAATAAATAATTACCAGAAGATGCAGTGGAAGCCAAGAGGATAACTCGATGATCGAAAGCGTTTGTCGTGTTGCAGGGGAAATTATACAAGAAGAGTATTACCGGTGTTTTGCAGCGTTGTGTAACGCCTCAGGAAGGACAAGTAATACTAAAAGATATACATGGCAGAGTGTGCGGCCATCATGCAAGCAGCAGGGCAATAGCGGCAAAAGCGTTCCGTGCAGGATTCTATTGGTTAACAGCCATCAAAGACGTGAAAGATATAGTCCGAAAGTGTGAAGCATGTCAAAGATTCGCATCTCGACCACATGCACCAGCAGCAGAGCTACAACCAATACCATTGTCCTGGCCCTTTGTGCAATGGGGCCTCGATATGGTAGGAAAGTTGCACAAATCCTGGCCAGGAGGACATGTTTACATGCTAGTGGCAGTCGATAAATTTACCAAGTGGGTGGAAGCAACCCCGGTAACAACTCAAGATTCAACAGCAGCAATCAACTTCATCAAGTCAATAGTGTTCCGTTTCGGTGTACCATATAGCATCATCACGGATAATGGGACAAACTTCACTGCTTCAAAGGAATTCAAGAGTTACTGCGAAGGACTAGGAATCAAACTCAAATTTGCATCTGTGGCGCACCCGAAGACAAATGGACAAGTCGAAAAAGCCAATGGCCTGATATATAGTGGGATAAAAAAGAGGCTCTTAGCACCTCTCGAGAAAGCCAAGAGCACTTGGGTAGATGAATTGCCCTCCGTTCTTTGGAGTCTAAGAACCACGCCCAACGCAGCAACTCAAGAAACTCCTTTCTTCCTGGTCCATGGCGCAGAAGCCGTGCTTCCAGTCGAAGTTACACACGAGGCTCCAAGGGTGACGGCATACGACAAAACAACATCAACAGAAGCATTGCAAGACGATGTCGATGCACTAGATGAAGCAAGAGATAAAGCATTAGAAAGGGCCACACAGTATCAACAGAGTCTACGAAACTACCACAGTAGTCGAGTTTGTCCACGATCCTTCGTGGTGGGAGATCTAGTTTTGCGACTCACGCAAGACAGCCACGGGAAATTAGAGTCCCCTTGGGTGGGACCTTACATCGTTACAGAAGTAATACCAGGAGGAGCTTATCGACTACAAGATAAGAAGACAGGAAAAGACGAGGGCAACCCGTGGAATGCGGAGCAGCTACGATGTTTTTACGCGTAGAGTAAATCTAGTGGTATCATTAAACTCGAGTTAACCTTCTGAACCCAGAACATGAGGTCATAGGTCGGGTTCCTTGGGTTGAACTCGACAACATTGTACAAGTATTTCTACTTCTCCGCTCAGGGGCTTCAACCCTCGGGTCGTACGAACGAAACTTTTATCACGACATGGAGATCTTTTTTCACTATAAGGTTGTGCAGATAACCCGATATTATTCAAACAAAGTGGTTCACAAAAGAACCCGATATTCTTCATACCAATTGGTTTGCAAAGAACCCGATATATAGAAAGCATACCTCAGAACAATGATTTGTTTTCATGGTACTAATAGAAACGTCAAAACAAAGTACGAATATTCATTACATATAGCACGGCAACAAGGATATTATCAAAAGAAGTTACATATAAAGCATATCCTAATGAAAGTGGACTTCAGCTTCATACTCCTTCTGGCACTGAGTGCCATCATAGATCTTCACGTCGAACTTTGACGTGCCGATATGGAAGTCGAAGGTCATGAAGAAGCCTTGATGGATGTCGTGGTCTTCTGCAAACTGCGACCAGCCACCCTTAAAGTACTGCTAGCCGTTGCCATCATACCAAACCTCCACTTCGTATGGAGTCCCACTGCCAAATTGTTCGCGGAGAACCGCTTCTCGCAGTTCTCGCCCATCCATGAACTTGGTGAAATTCAGTGGCAGACGCTGAATCTCGCGGCACTGCGCCATGGCAATGCAGAAGAAAGAAAAGATTCTGGGAGGAGCAGCAGGAGCAGTGGGAGCAGCAGGAGGAGGAGCGCTTGGACCTGGGGCAGCGCCAGTCACCTTGGGCTTGTTTTTGCTACCAGGTGGGCGGCCGGGACGACGCTTAACCGAAGCGGCCGATGACGATCCTGCGGCGGCCGGAGTTGTGTTGTTCTTGCTTCCACGAGGGCGGCCCCGACCTCGCGGCGCCACCGGAGAGCCAAGGTTCAAACAAGAACCATCTGCGTCAGCCATGAGGAAAAGGGAGAAGGCTAGAAACCCTAGATGGAGAGAGAAGATGATGCGGCAGAGGAGGAATCTGATTATGGTTTTTACCCTTGCCAAAAGGTGCTTTATTTATAAGCACGTATTATCGGGCCCCCGTGATAAGCAAGGCCCATAAACGTATTCTACAAAGGAGTTAAATTCTGCACGTAGCAGACGATAAATACCAAAGGAGAAAAAATAAAAAGGGGAGAGTGTGGTTGCACGATATAAAAGACCTCGCCTTGGGCTCGGGGGCTTGTCAACAGGAGAAATTACAAGAAAGAAGACGAAGTGAATTTTGAGCCTATGCTTGACTACAAGTATTCAAACATAGCCTCGGGGGCTACTCCCATCGGGAGCGCTGAGCGCGCACCCGATAGAGGATGAGATAGTCAGTATCGAGGATGAAGAAAGTATATCATACAAACTTCGACTATATAGTCGACAAAATGCAAAGAGACTACTCCCATCGGGAGGGAATTGGAGGAAGTTAATTTAAGTTCAAAATTCTTTGATTTTATCAGTCAAAACTTGGCTGCGATATAAGATTCTCGAGTTGCGTTATCACAACGAAACTCGAATGCCGTGATTTATCACGAAGGTAAGACCCCGGGATCCGTCCTGTGTGGCCTGGTATACGCACATGGATGCGCTCTGCTGGTATGTATCCATGTCTACGATGCGAAGAAAATCCTGGTGGACGCACTGGGTACCCTGAGAATCACTGGGATTTATTCTTTGTAAGTCCTAAATGCGGCAAAAGAATGGGTTTGACCGGTATCCCGATTTCAAGTCCAAGGGGATTGAATTTGAAGAAGGTGACAAGTATCTGTTCCGGCAGTTAACTGACCTCTTGATCCGTCAGAGTTGTCAGGCTTGTTCATCAAAACCCCTTGCAAAAAAATATCATGAAAGTAAGTCAAAAGACCAAGTGGAAGATTTGAAGATATGAAGAAATCGAAGAATTGATTAAGTCGAAGATTTAAAGATTAGAGATTCAACCCGAATCTGCAATTCTGGTAGAATCTCAGGGGCTACTGACAAGGGTATAATTAATAGATCCCGTTAGTTGAGTACCCCTGAGGCCCGTTAAGCTATGGCCCAATTGTAATGATAGTCGAATACGAGTTCTTACCGTATGTCGATATTGTAATCTGTATCGGACCCTACCCGATCCTCGAGACCTGGCCACCTATATATAGGGGCCAGGAGGGGACGGCGTAGGGCAGATTGAAAGCAAGCCAGGTTGAACACCCAAGTTTACTTTCAATATACACTTATTTCGACTAACCTTTACCTTCGAGTTCATCCGACGCCCTATTCCCCCGATCCTAAGTTCTTCATCTAGGACATTTGTCGAGTTAACCCCTCGTCACACATCGGGTCGTGTGGTCTTACAAATAATAAACAACCTATATAAATAAGAAATTCAATCCGGCTCCTGGGTGCATATGTTCCCTCTACCAAAAAAAAAATGCTTATACAATATACTCATATGTGAATGTGTGCTACCATGCTACTTGGTGTTTGTAAAAAAGTTTTACATGTAAAAGTGGGTGCAGACTGGGAAAAATCGTAACATTTTGCTAAAAATATATATATATATATATCCTTGTATATGATCCGTTTAAAACTACAAAGAAAGCAAACCTGGATCTGTTTGCTATTTCTAATGGTTACTCGGTGTTGTGCAGACTAGGAAGAATCATACTCCAAAATAATAATCTGCCGACTGCCGTATTATTTTTTGTAAAAGAAGGAAAACATAGTACATATTCTTTAAGAATATGATTACTTAAGAAAACAAACCTTGATCTGTTTGCTAGTTCTCCCTAGTGCCATATTCCCCAAAATAATGATCTGCCGTTTGACACACACACAAAAAGAACTCTGCAAGAGTATCTGCTCAACAGATGTTTTGGTTGAAGAATCTGGCCAGCTTAACAAGCCACTGTTTATGCAATCCCTGGTCAACAAAACGAAGGTACCAACAAGTTGGTCCTAGTCACCATACGTACACACGAGACACAAATTTCTTCAGTCAGTCAGAAATGTTTTCGGTCATGTTCTGACGTTCAAACTAAGAGCCAAATTATAAGTTCCATTGCCCCCTTGTAGCAGTGCTTTGTCCGAGCGTGTAAAACGGGTAATGTACTGTACAATAAACGCATGGGTGGTTCAGGACTCTCCACGTTGAAGAATATTACGTTGCGTCCATGTGAATATGAACTGCCACGCAATTTCAGTATGTCCTACAGCTTAATCGATGGTCATTCAGATTCAGGTCATAGGATGGAAGACAGTGAAATGTAGTACTAGTACTAGACCGGACTTCAGCGACAGAGAGTTGCTTACTTGCGTTCCAGCTAACCGCGAGATGAAATCCACACCGTAACTAATGTGATGTAGAAGGAAATGCAACGGAAATTTGCACATCCTTGACAGAGTAGGAGAATTTAAGCATCTCAGTTGTTCCGTTTTCATTTTCGCGGCATTCCAGTTGCGTAGGCACGAGTGACAGTTGATGACCGAGACCGTAGCTAACTGAATCTTTGGCTGATTCAGTTCCACGGAGGTCTACCATAGCTAGACGAATTTTATATTTACTAGAATACGTACTCGAAATTGTCTGAACTTTTGGTCTCAGTAGGTTACAAAATCATGAAACCACATTATCTTTTTTTTTTTGAAACGATGAAACTACATTATCATCTCGAGTTGACTTTGCATTTAGAAGTTTGTATCTTTTGCTTTGCCTATTCAGTATACGTGGCCACATCTTCGAGTTTTATACGCGTCTACATTTTCTTACAACTAGTGTCGCTGTCCGTGACACTCAGCTGGTGGTTGAGGAAAAGGTCCAAATCTATTTTAGCGACAAAGTAACACTAAACAATTGTTACCCTGCGCATCTCCTTCATGCAACTAAGTAGACCTTCCGCGAGCTTGGCAAGAGAAATATTACTGACCAAACACTCTGTGAAGACTTTGTGAAGACACAAGTGAGCAAGATTCAACAGGAAATGATGGCACCATGGTTTGACATTCTTGACTCAAGGAAATTTCGCATTTTATTCGCCTCACGGTAAATTCTATACGAATTAACAATGACGTGGAGCAACAAACCTAGCAAAAGAGAAACAAACTAATAAAGGAAGATAAAATGTGCACATCAGTAAGACACTCTAAATGATTGAGTAAAGATCTCTTCACTCCTAGTCCTAGAGGGTAGGTGATTTTCACATTTTATACTGTTATGCAACAAGATAGGACAACTATACTAACAGAACTACCTACTACCCATCGATTGAAAATAAGCAGAACTAGTAGCTACCATCCAAATTTGTATGGTTAACAAAGCAAGAAAAATATCACTACGTCGCAGAAGATTCATTTGACTTTTGTGCAAAAAAAAAATATAACATAACAAACAAACAAAATCATCAAGGCAAGAACGCAACTGATGTCTTGTCTGTAGTGCGCATGCACGTCCTTTGTACTGCACATATTGTTCATCGATCATCTTTTTTTCTAAAACTGTGGCCAACCAACGCAGACCGCAGATGCAAGAAACACTTGGTTGTGGGTCTGCAGACTCAGTTGAGTAAATGGTGAATGCTAAAGATTCTACTGAATTTTACAAAAATTAATAAATTATTGATTTGCATTGAAGCCCCAAATCCATTCCTTCCATTTGGGCTAACCTTGACTTGATCAATAAGGGAATGAACTTTTACATAAAAAACACTTATACAAAGAGGCGGTATCTCTAGAAAAAAAACTGATTTTTCATCTTGCCAAGTGTCGCGTTATCGTCTTGCGCAAATTGTCGACTCATCAAATGTCACTTTATCCTTCCGCGTGGATCATGTTGGTTGTCTACATGCTCCATAAGTGTCGCAGAGTTAATAAATTTGAGATGAAGATAACCGGGAGAGGGATGGGAAGGATGAAGTTTTGAACTTTTAGAGAAATGAAATGAAATACTCTTCCCCTTTCACTATGTGTGTTGAATATAATTTTTTCCTTTAAAAGACCACCGACTTAGATGTGAGGGGAGGTGTATCTTCTATCAGATCAGGTTTTTGGTTGAACTGGTTAGAGCATGTAATTTGACATGGTATCAGGGCTATAAGGCACTAGGTTTTAAATCCTATCCAACTTAGTATTGAAATAATTATTTGCGGTCTCTACGAAAAATCCAACAGTCCACACGCCTAAGGGTCTAAAGAAAAGAGAAAGCATAAATGCCTAGACGTGAGGAGAGATGTTGAATATACTTCCTCTGTCAATATTTACCGTGCATTCTAGGTTTAGTCAGAGTCCAACTTTGTAAAGTTTGACTAACATGTAGGAAAAAAATTAACATCTAAAATATGAAAAAAATTGAACCATTATAAAATATATTTTCATATTGTATGTATCCTATGTTAAAGACTTTAATATTTTCTCTATATGCTTGATCAAACTTTATATGCAGGGTAACTTCGAACGAGGAAGTAATTAGCTACTCAATTGGCATTTTAATTGAACTGGCTAAAGCATAAACGGATAAACCTACAAATTAAACCGGTATTTCAATTGAACTGGCTAGAGCATAGACCTACATGATCATGGGTTCAAATCCTGGCCAACTCGCAAGAGGCGAGCTTCTCAGCTTGGCGCCTGCATGCAGTTGGTCTCACCCAGTCCTCGTGGTTTTTCCACTGGTGCTGACCCCATCGACCGACGTACCCGTCGACATACCTTTCGAATTATTTTAGAGGGAAAAAATACACGCGTACCTTTCGATTGTACGTACGTGGCCCTACACAGGGAGCTCGAAGTCAAGTCAAGCGAAGAGGCCATGCGGAATTAGTTTTCCGAGAGAAACGTCGCGAAACGCAACCGCGAAATAAATCGGTCGACAGTCGAGGTTCCAAGCGAGGCCGAGATCCCCTATATATCCAACTGCGTCCGAATGCGACGCTGGAGCGAGCCTAGCTCGGAACTCAGATCGCAGCCACAAAGACCCAACGCACCTTGCAGAGCTAGCAGTGGGTGATCATGGCGGGGAGGCAGTACGCGGCGCGCGCGCCCTCTTCTTCTTCTCACCTCGCCGTCTCCATCTTCCCTCTGCTCGTGGCCGCGCTCCTCTGGCTGCATGTGGCGACGGGGCAGGGCGTGCCGGCGGCGGCGCCCGTGCCGGTCCGCGTGGGAGTGATCCTGGACTGGGCATCGCCGGTGTCGCTGAGGCGGCGGACCGGCATTGAGATGGCGGTGGAGGACTACTACGCGAAGCACCCGGGCTCCGCCACCAGGGTCGAGCTCCACTTCAGGGACTCCGCCGGCGACGTCGTCGGCGCCGCCTCCGCCGGTAACAACCCCCTCTCCTGCTCGCTCGCTCGCTCGCCGCATATAATGTCTAGTTGCGCTATCAGTACGTGCTCCAATTTAAGCTATACTACATGAAATTAGATTACAAGTCGCGTGATATGAAAGAATTAGGTTGCTTGCCTGGACGCTCGATATTAATTAGCTTACTGCACGTTTGATCGTTCATTCGTAGATGGCTACCGAGGCAAGCAACCTGCTTGTTCGAGTGTTTAATTTGACTGTCTGTTCGTGATGGATATGAACCACTAGACATTCTGTGGTTCTCCTGCTGCGGCTCTCGCTCTGCCAGCCGCCATAGAATAGAGGCATTAGACTCGTCGTGCTGCAGACCCATTTCGTCTCATCGTCAAGATATGAAATTAGGCAGGCTAAACCTTTAATATCCACATGCATCTATACATTCCTACATTCAACTGCATTTTCACCCGATACCCATGGAGTCCAAAGTGTAACTATATGCGCCAGTTATGTCGGGGTCAGGTACGTCCAAGCTTAATTGTTTAGACACCTACTCCTACCGAGTACATATATACAGATCCCATCGTCATGTCGTCGTCTTGTTAATCCGATTAGTTAGGTCTGACTCTGACTAGTCTCCGTGGCACGTGCTAGCGCGCGAGTTGGTCAACATTGCTCCCGGCAATCAGATCGCGATTTGCTCAAGTGCAACCACGAAGTCTTAGCTCGCAGCAAATGAATCGATCAGGCCCCACACGCGAACAAGACGAAGAGTAGATAGGAGGAAATCTATATACTACCTCTGATTCATATTTGTTCTGAATAATAATAATAATAAGATATTCAGTATACCCAATCGGAGGAAAATGATGTAATAGAATCTTAGTTGTAACTTATATTACATCTCACTATTAGCATAAATCATGAAGCAAATTTATTGGTCCAAAATATTTTTCCTAGTTACAACCTCACCTGCAACTAAAAAAATTCAGTTGCGACCTAACTTGCAAATTCAAAATCTCAGGTGTAACCTAACTTACAAATCAATCTACTATCTACTAAAAGCACAATACGGGGTTTTAAAATAGAGACACCATGTTAAACCACATCATCCTAATTATTTTGATAGTTGGATCTAAATTTTATGGCTAAGATTATCAATATGTTAACTGTCACGTAATTGTGTACGTAGTTCGGTTTGAAACTGATTCGACGTGGTATATGATCCAAACCAGATAAAAACGTGGGCTGACATGGTCCGTGGAGTTGTTTGACATGGTTAATATCTTGAGTCGTGTCCAGAGTTTGAAAAGAAACGAGGAGAGTCCAGACATGTAACGCAGGGAAATTGCCATGAAAAAAACTAGAGTCCTAATCGAACATGCATCCAAGGGATGGAGTTGTGGCAAAGAAGAGAAAATGAAAAAGGAGAATCTAACATACACATGCATATGCTGATGTCCCATGATGTCGGCAACTAATAAATTTGGCTTTCTTACAGCTGAGTCGAAAATTGTAAAACAATGTACTATGAGATTTGGCTCGAGAAGCCAAATGTGATGGGGAATTTAAATCTACACTCAATAAATTCTTTTATGAAAAATAATTAATTTAAATATTAAATATTCTAATATATCCATTTTTACAGCTTGGGAGTCAAAAATCGTAAAACCATGTATTATTTGATCAGCTAGACAAGCCAAAAGTGATGGGGAGTTTAAAATCTGCAAGCAATGAATTCTTTCAAGGAAGATAATCTAATTAAATATAATAAAAGTTCCTTTCAATAGTTTTTTCTTAAAAACATTCCACTTCAAATAATAAATAAACTATGTTTAACTAGGTAACAAATATATATGAACTATGTCACATGTTATGTGTGGAAAAAGAGAGCATGTGTATTTTTTAATGCATAGTATAACCTTAAACTCAAAAGATTTCTATCGCATGAGAATGAGAGATAAGACCACAAAAGGTAAAATGGTGTATTCACTTATATACCATAGATGTTCGTGACTCGGACACAATTATCACATTCTCTAAAAGAAAGAAAAAATGTACATGTAAAGTAACTTTCTAAGTTAACCGTAAAATTTGAGATTTAGATGAAGATAAAAGAATAACAACTATTAAATATTAGACCAAATTATTTGGTATATATAGAACTTTAAATTTTAAGATTTTGAGAAAGAGAATTAAACAATGGACGCCCTCGCATTTGCGAGGGCCACCATGCTAGTTACACTAATGATAATGTAAATCAACTGAGAACTAACTTAGTTTTCAATGGAGTTCTAAACTATCAGATAGCTAGCTGAGAACTAGCAAACGGCGTATATTTTTATGTTGATAAAATCAGTACGTGAATCTGAGCCGGGTTACTGCAGTCATAAACTTTTCTACTCCATATGACAAATTAAAACTGGCGGATAAGTGTGGCATCCTGGCCGGCTGCGGAGTAGTAAATACATCTGTATTAGCGAAAATTAATATGAGTCGGAGGAAGTATTTAAATTTAGTTGATCATTTCCTTTTTCTAGTTTGAGCTCGTTAACAGCGTGATAAAACTCTGCCGCAAATGTAAAGAAAAACAATTCAATAAAAACTTAAAATCCTATTTTTTTCACTTCTTTTGATCAGAAATAAGTGCTAATAATTTTATACTAACTTAGTACAAAATTTATACTAGGTCTTATTTCCGATACGAGGCAGTAGAAACAAAAATCCGTTTCTAGTGTTACAGTTTTTAAACGGGCCTAAAGAACTATAGGCTTAACATTCTTGCCACGTTGCAGCGGTGGACCTGATCAACAACGGGCAGGTGCAGGCAATCATCGGCCCGCAGACGTCGGCGGAGGCGGAGTTCGTGGCGCACCTCGGCAGCCGCGCCCACGTCCCCGTGATCTCCTACTCCGCCACCTCACCGTCCCTCTCCCCGGTGCAGACGCCCTACTTCGTGCGCACCGCCGCCAACGACTCCTTCCAGGCCGCACCCCTTGCCGCCGTCCTCGCCGCTTTCGGCTGGCGCGCCGCGGCCGTCTTGCACGAGGACTCCCCTTACGGCGCCGGCATCCTCCCGGCGCTCTCCGACGCGCTCCAGAGCACCGGAGTTCGCGGCGCGGCGATCGTGGACCGCGTGGCCGTGCGGAGCGGTGCCGATGGCGACGCCCTCGACGCGCTCCTGTCCCGCCTCATGGCGAAGCCGACGCGCGTGTTCGTCGTGCACGCAACGCCCGAGCTCGCCGCGCGGCTCTTCCGGCGGGCAAGGGCGGCAGGGATGATGTCCGAGGGACACGTCTGGGTCGCCACCGACGGCATCGGCAGCTTCGTGGACTGGCTCGACCCCGAGGACGTCGACGCCATGCAGGGCGTCATCAGCCTACGGCCTCACGTGGAGCTCACGGACGAAGTCAAGAACTTCTCGGCGCGGTACAGGGCCAGGTTCCAGCGGGACAACCCGGGCTCCGACGACGACGTGATCAGTGACCCGACCGTGATGAAGCTCTGGGCGTACGACACGGCGTGGGCGATCGCCGCGGCGGCCGAGGCCGCCGGCCCGGCGATCCAGGCACCGCAGAAAAGGCCATCTCCGGCACAGACCACAGACCTTGACCGGATTGGAATGTCGGCCACCGGAGCAGCGCTTCTCAGGGCGGTACTCAACACGACATTCGACGGGATGGCCGGCAAATTCGAGTTGGTTGACGGGCAGCTGCAGGTAGCGGCGTACGAGGTGGTGAACATCATCGGGAAGGGCGCCAGGACGGTAGGGTTCTGGACGCCGGAGTCCGGCCTCTCCCGGGAGCTGAACGGCGGCGCCGGGAAGGCGCCTCCGCTGAAACCCATCCTCTGGCCGGGCGAGACGCTGCCCACACCGAAAGGCTGGACGGTGTCGCATAACGGTCGGGCGCTCAAAGTCGCCGTGCCGGCGAAGCGCGGGTTCAAGCAGTTCGTCGACGTCTCCCCAAACTCCCCGACCAAGATCACCGGCTACTGCATCGACATGTTCGACGAGGTGATGAAGAACCTATCCTACCCGGTGAGCTACACGTACGTGCCGTTTCCCGACAGCTCGGAGTCGTACGACAAGCTGGTGGACCTGGTGCACGACGGGACAGCGGACATGGCTGTGGGGGACGTGACGATCACGGCGAGCAGGCTGGACAAGGTGGACTTCACGATGCCGTTCACGGAGTCCGGGTGGTCGATGGTGGTGGCGGCGCGGCCGGACACCTCCGCCAGCATGTGGATCTTTCTGCAGCCACTCACCACCAGCCTCTGGCTCGCCAGTCTCGCCTTCTTCTGCTTCACCGGCTTCGTCGTCTGGGTCATCGAGCACCGCGTCAACCCGGAGTTCCGTGGCACGCCGTGGCAGCAGTTCGGCCTCATCTTCTACTTCGCCTTCTCCACCCTCGTCTTCTCACACAGTACGCTGGCAAATCATCTCGATTTTCTGGTTCACAAACTAATTTGTTGATCTCTGAATGATCACTGATCAGCTTGATGATGAATTTTCAGAAGAGAAGCTGGAGAGCAATCTGTCGAGGCTGGTGGTGATCATCTGGGTGTTCGTGGTGCTGATCCTGACGTCGAGCTACACGGCGAGCCTGACGTCGATGCTGACGGTGCAGAAGCTGCAGCCGAAGGTGGCCGACGTGACAGAGCTCCAGAGGCGCGGCCAATACATCGGGTACCAGGAGGGCACCTTCATCGAACCCTTTCTCAAGAAGATGGGCTTCGACGAGCGCAAGATGAAGAAGTACAGCACGGCGGAGGAGTACGCCGACGCGCTGTCCAAGGGGTCGTCGAACGGCGGCGTCGACGCGGTGTTCGACGAAATGCCGTACCTGAAGCTGTTCCTGTCGCAGTACTGCGACGGGTACATGATGCAGGGGCCCGTGTACAAGACGGACGGCTTCGGGTTCGTGTTCCCAAGGGGGTCGCCAATGGTCGGGGACGTGTCGCGGGGGATCATGAGGCTGGCGGAGGGGGACGAGACGGCGCGCATCGAGAAGAAGTGGTTCGGCGAGCTGAGCGCGTGCCGGAGCGCCCCTCCTGTCGGCTCGTCGAACCTCAGCTTCCAGAGCTTCGGCGGCCTCTTCCTCATCACCGGCGTTGTGTCCACCCTCATGCTGCTGCTCTACCTCGCCATCTTCGCCTACCGTGAATGGGACGAGCTCCGGGCGGCGGAGGCTGAGGCCGCCGCCACGGCCTCCGGCTCCTGCAGCGTCTCGGTGCGGAGGGTGAAGGCGTGGATGCAGCACTATGATAGGAAGGATCTCAAGTCTCCGACGTTCAAGACTTGGAACGATGAGTCCCTCAGGAACGGCGGTGCCTTCTCACGCAGGACGCCGAGATGGAACGGCGACGCGGACCAGACGCCGACGGCCAGAGAAGGGGAACATGCCATGGGCGGGACGAGCCCGCTGAGCGTGTATAACAGCTCGGAGATGAACGCCAGCTCATCACCGGAGGGAATGACTATGACGCCGGCGTCAGAGATCAGTGAGTCATTCGAGCAAAGGATGGACGCGGCAGCAACCTCCGTGGAGATGGGAAGGGCGCCAACCTCTCAACCGCATTAGATTTTACAGTTCTGCCGATACAAGTAAAAATGCATTTCCACGAGGATTGCTAGCAAGTAGGAGTTCCGTACAGTATTGTTAGTCACTAATTGTAATATTGGCTGGAAATTTGTTTGTATTTGTATTCGAGGGGATAATTAATAGTAAATGCAAAGGAAAGCAGTTCACGGACATTCTAGTTGTAGATAGTTTAAAAGAAGACTTCTAACTGTGCATGGCGAGCAGCAAGAGCATTTCAAATGACATCATACAGAGAAATCTCCCACAGGAAAAAAAAATGTTGAATTGAACAGAAAACACAGATACATGTACATGGTGTTTTTTCACCAGACTGTTTTCCAGACAGAAAAAAAATACAATGCTAGCATACAACATAACTTACACGACACAATATTACATGGTGGCACATTATGCTCCCGCCATGATTCTGACTCTTTAGAAACACCGAGTAATTACCCATTAGAAATCTGCATCGTCACATAGAAACAGCGAATAATTCCAGGTTTATTTTTTGTAAATTAACAAAAAAGATCATATTCTTAGATTATACTAGTTGGATGCCCGTGCGTTGCTACGGGCCATAAAAATTATCTTTATTGCACATGTAACATAATATACTAAAACGTTTAGTGTGTAGAAAGACAGACATATATTCTAAAAATAATAAGACAATGCTTAAAACATATTTCAAATTACCTCATATATTATTCTAACATATGAATTCAGCAAAAAATACACCGTGTTTAGGGCGTGTTCGGAATATTTCTCCTCCGCTCCACTCCATAGATCTTGTAAAGCTGGGTTTGTGCAGCTCCGTCAAAATAGGTGTAACTCCTCCTGCTCCTGGAGCGATATTGAGGAGCTAGAGAGGATCCAAACAGGCCCTTAAACTCAAATTTTGAACTACGAAAAATGCACTGGTGAACCACGCAACAGCACAGGTTTCCTTAATCTTCACCATATACCCTTATCATCTCTTCTTAAGGTTTGTTCATGTTTTATCTCCATCTCTCTATGGAAGAGTATGAAACACCTCCACTTTATATCGCTCCACCATTTTGTTGCGTCTAGCATACACAATCCGATGGTCATTGTCTCTCCGATTTTCTTCCATCTAGCATACACAACCCGATGATCATTGCCTCTCTGATTTTTTTTCCTCATTGTTACTCTCCTTCATCCCATTAGCTCACCATTCATTAGCATATGCCTCGCCCTTCCCTCCCTCCATATCATGCATATAATCAAGCTGGGAAGCTTATAGATACTGAACATCCACTAGTAGAAAATAGGGCTTTCGTTTTTTGCTCCAAACGGCATTTGCACCGGTTGGCTTACGAACCCAGACTAAAGGGGTTCTTTAGCACCGGTTCGAGCTGCCAGAGAGCTAAATTGAGCCCGTGGAGCTCTAGCACCGGTTTGTTAGGAACCATTAGCACCGGTTCGTGCCACAAACCGGTGCTAATGG
Organism: Dactylis glomerata; assembly: GCA_007115705.1. Classification (NCBI taxonomy): domain Eukaryota; kingdom Viridiplantae; phylum Streptophyta; class Magnoliopsida; order Poales; family Poaceae; genus Dactylis; species Dactylis glomerata. The sequence continues at coordinate 96,082 of QXEO01001984.1, read as the reverse complement.
CCACCCTTTTGCACCGGTTTTGCATACGGACCGGTTCTAGAGATCCTGCCTATAAATACAGCCGTCACCAGCCTTCTCCTCTGTTTTTTTCCTTTGGAAGGTGTGAGAGGGGTTGTGCTAGTTTGGTTTTTTCCCCTATGCACAAGAGGTGTTTGATGAAATGCCTAAGAGCATGAACCAACTTAAGCTCACACAAAATAAAAATGATATGAGGTGCCCGAGCGATACTTAGGTCTTCTCCTCATTCTTTCCTCCTCGATCGAGGTTAGCAACTCTATTCTTTTATTTGTCATTGATACAAATGCATGTTTCATCATTTTACTATTGATGATGTTCGGTAATAGTATTAGTAAACCTAATTATATGACGCAGATGAACCAACGACAATGGATGTACGGTGACCGACGCACTTCCGAGTTCATTGAAGGTCTTCGTAATTTTGGCGATGTGGCTCGGGCAAATATTCAGAATGGTTTTATGTGTTGTCCATGTGTTGACTGTGGGAACAAGAAGGAGTACTCTTCCTGGAAAATCATTCACGCCCACCTGCTTCGGAAAGGTTTCATGCCTAGCTATAATTGTTGGACCAAGCACGGAGAAAGAGGGGTTATAATGGAAGACAATGAAGAAGAAGAGGATGATGATATGTACCCTGAATATGGTGATACTGCAACGGGGGAAGCTGAAGCTGAAGGGACAGGAGAAGCTGAAGATGTAGAGGCATCAGATGAGCCTGATGATGATCTTCGTCGGGCCATCGTAGATGCACACAGAGAAGCAGAAAGTGTGAATGAGAAGCGGAAGTTAAAAGGTATGTTAGAGGATCACAAAAAGAAGTTATACCCAGACTGTGAAGATGGGAACACAAAGCTCGGTACCACACTGGAGTTGCTGCAATGGAAGGCAGAGACTGGTTTATCTGATAAGGGATTTGAGAAATTACTGAAAATAATGAAGAAGAAGCTTCCAAAGGATAATGAATTGCCTGACAGTACGTACGAAGCAAAGAAGGTTCTCTGCCCTCTAGGATTAGAGGTTCAGAAGATTCATGCATGCATTAATGACTGCATCCTCTACCGCGGTGAGGAGTACGAGAATTTGGAAGCATGCCCGGTATGCACTGCACTGCGATATAAGATTAGACGAGATGACCCTGGTGATGTTGATGGCGAGCCCCCCAGAAAGAGGGTTCCTGCCAAGGTCATGTGGTATGCTCCTATAATACCACGGTTGAAACGTCTGTTTAGAAACAAAGAGCATGCCAGGTTGTTACGATGGCACAAAGAAGACCGTAAGAAAGACGCGATGTTGAGACACCCCGCTGATGGGTCGCAGTGGAGAAAAATTGAGAGAGACTACCCGGACTTTGCAGGCGACGCAAGGAACTTAAGGTTTGGTCTGAGTACAGATGGCATGAATCCTTTTGGAGAGCAGAGCTGCAGTCATAGCACCTGGCCTGTAACTCTATGTATCTATAACCTTCCTTCTTGGTTGTGCATGAAGCGGAAGTTCATTATGATGCCAGTGCTCATCCAAGGTCCGAAGCAACCCGGCAATGACATTGATGTGTATCTAAGACCGTTAGTTGATGAACTCTTACAGTTATGGACCAAAGCAGGTGTACGTGCATGGGATGAGCACAAACAGGAGCCGTTTGACCTACGAGCGTTGCTTTTCGTAACCATCAATGATTGGCCTGCTCTTAGTAACCTTTCAGGACAAACAAACAAGGGATACAATGCATGCACGCACTGTTTAGATAAGACTGACGCTATATATTTGGAAAAATGCAAGAAGATTGTGTACTTGGGGCATCGTCGATTTCTTACGACCACGCATTCCGTAAGAAAGAAAGGCAATCATTTTAGAGGTGTGGCAGATCACCGGCAAAAGCCTGATCTCCGTACTGGTGATGATTTATTTGATATGGTCAGGGACCTAGAAGTAATCTTTGGAAAGGGTCCTGGCGGTCAATCTGTTCCAAATGACATCGCTACCGGACACGCACCCATGTGGAAGAAGAAATCTGTATTTTGGGAGCTTGAGTATTGGAAAAACCTAGAGGTTCGCTCTTCAATCGACGTGATGCACGTTACGAAGAATGTTTGCGTGAACCTGCTAGGCTTTCTGGGCGTGTATGGAAAAACAAAAGATACATCAGAAGCACGGGAGGATCAACAACGTATGAAAGACCCAAACAACATGCATCCACAGAGCAAGACGGATAAAGGGCGTCACTTAAGTCCTGCCAGCTACGCTCTTACAAAAGCAGAGAAGGAAATCTTTTTTGATGTCCTTTCAAGTATTAAAGTGCCGTCTGGCTTCTCGTCAAATATAAAGGGAATAATAAATATGACAGAGAAAAAATTCCAAAACCTGAAGTCTCATGACTGTCACGTGATTATGACGCAGTTGCTTCCAGTTGCATTAAGGGGGCTTCTACCGGAAAATGTCCGCGTACCCATTGTTAAGCTATGTGCATTCCTCAATGCAATATCTCAGAAGGTAATCAATCCAGATATGCTACCAAGGTTACAGAAGGATGTGGCCCAATGTCTTGTTAGTTTTGAGTTGGTGTTCCCGCCATCCTTCTTTAATATTATGACGCATCTCCTGGTTCACCTTGTCGAAGAGATTGCCATTCTCGGTCCTGTATTTCTACACAACATGTTCCCCTTTGAGAGATTCATGGGAGTCTTATAGAAATATGTTCATAACCGTGCTAGGCCAGAAGGAAGCATCTCCAAGGGCTACGGAACAGAGGAGGTCATTGAGTTCTGTGTTGACTTTATCCCTGACATTAAGTCGATTGGTGTTCCTGAATCGCGGCATGAAGGGAGACTACGTGGAAAAGGCACGCTAGGAAAGAAATCAATGTATTGTATGGACGGGATTTCTTTCACTCAAGCACACTACATAGTTCTACAAAGTTCCGCCTTGGTGGCCCCGTATATCATTGAACACAAGAATATTGTACGCTCCCAACACCCGGCTCAGTCTGACTCCTGGATTACACATAAACATATGGCGACTTTCGGCGGTTGGTTCCGGACACATCTCATAAATGACAACATTGTTGGAGATCAGCTATACTTGTTGGCCGCGTCACCATCTTCGACTATATTGACTTTTCAAGGGTACGAGATCAATGGGAACACATTCTACACGATCGCCCAAGATAAAAAGAGCACCAACCAAAACAGTGGTGTCCGCATTGATGCAACAAACAACAACGAGCAAAAGGACACCTATTATGGTTACATAGAGGAGATATGGGAACTTGACTATGGACCTTCTTTTAAAGTCCCTTTGTTTCGGTGCAAATGGGTCAAGCTAGATGGAGTAGGGGTAAAGATTGACCAGCTGTATGGAATGACAACAGTGGATCTCAACAATCTTGGTTACAGAGACGAACCATTCGTCCTAGCCAATGATGTGGCTCAAGTTTTCTATGTGAAAGACATGTCCTCCAAACCAAAAAAAAGAAAAGATAAGACAACGAATACATCATACGACGAGCCAAAGCGTCACATAGTTCTTTCAGGGAAAAGAAACATCGTGGGAGTTGAGGATAAGACAGACATGTCAGAAGATTATAATAAGTTTGATGAAATTCCGCCCTTCAGAGTGAATATTGACCCAATCATCGCGTTAAATGGTGAACATACTCCATGGTTACGACCGAAGCGATCCTAATCAAGGGAGATACACGAAGGGAGGTTCATGGCCTCCAAGACAAAAAATCAGAAGAAAGGGAAACACAAGAAGAAAACTCAGAAGACTAGATAGGGATCATAACTTGTGTATCTCAATATGGAAATCACTTTCCCATTTATTTTTTGTGTAATGATGTTATTGTATGAGGGAAATTTTTCCGAGGCGGAGCTTCCAAAGATATCGTAGGGCGTGAGCACCAACGATATCTTTGAGAAGCTCCGCCACGGGAGATTTCCCAATAATTTACCCAACATTCTTAGAGGAGATGGAGTCCACCCACCGACAGGGGCATCGTGCGTCCACCCACGCGTCCTTATCTCATCGAGCAGTGCATCCACCCATGCGTCCTTATCCTGCCGATATCTTTAGTCTCGGTTGCACCCACCAACCGGGACTAAAGGTTTCCCACACGTCCTTATCCCACCGACAGTTTTGTTAGATGACACGAAAACCACCTTTTAGTCCCGGTTGTACCCACCTGCCGGGACTAAAGGTTAGATGGTTCCCCGCGCCACTGTGTTCCCGCCTATTTTCTTCCCGCGCTTTCGACCACTTCCCGCCTCCGTCTTCCCGCCATTTTTCACTATATATATGTAGGCTTGGCCTCCATTTACATATCACATCTAGACTCATATCTGCAAACCTCATCACTCTCTTCCATGGCTTCCATCGTATCTCTAACCCCCCAGGAGGCGGAGGCGCTTTGCGCCTCAAACTACCCCTGCCCGCCGGGCTACCGCGTCCCCACCGGCTGGATGCTGAGCGTCGGAGGCGTACCGGTCCCTCCTGTCCCTGTAGGTGTGGCGCGCCAGATGGCCATCACGAACCACTACTACTTCGAGCTCACGCCAGAGCAGCGAAGGAATCCTTAGTGGCATCCCGACTACAGCCCGACTTGGGACGCCTTCTTCATCAATCGGCGTGAGAGTGCGCTTGCCAGGCACAAGGAGGACGGCTTGCCTCGTTCAAACTTCAACGAGGCCGGCCGTCGGCTATGGTGGCGCGGCCGGACTCTCCAGAGCGTCATGGCCTACCGTGGCCCCCGCCTGCGCTACCCTCACTCTCAGCCCACGCGTGCTCACCAGTCGAGGTTCGACTACCGCGACCCCGATGCCAACGACGATGACACCGGCGACTACGACGACTACAGTGGCAACGTTTATAGGGCTAGGCACGACTATGACTGAATCATCCAACATTCGAAAACAAGCTCGGCCGATTGTGACTTAATCTGGCCATGTATCTTAATTTTCAGTTGAGATATGTACTTCTTTTCCTGTTCAATCGTTTTCCCGCCCTATTTCTTTCCGCCCTTTTCTTCCCGCCCTTTTCCTCTCATAGAAATATAACTAATCAAAAGAAAAAAGAAAATCAAATATAACTAATCAAAAGAAAATAGAAAATCAAATATAACTAATCAAAAGAAAATAGAAAATCAAATATAACTAATCAAAAGAAAAAAGGAAATCAAATATAACTAATCAAAAGAAAAAAGAAAATCAAATATAACTAATTAAAAGAAAATAGAAAATCAAATATACCTAATCAAAGGAAAAAAGAAAATCAAATATAACTAATCAAAAGAAAAAAGGAAATCAAATATAACTAATCAAAAGAAAAAAGAAAATCAAATATAACTAATCAAAAGAAAAAATAAAATCAAATATAACTAATCAAAAGAAAAAAGGAAATCAAATATAACTAATCAAAAGAAAAAAGAAAATCAAATATAACTAATCAAAAGAAAAAAGAAAATCAAATATAACTAATCAAAAGAAAAAAGAAAATCAAATATAACTAATCAAAAGAAAAAAGGAAATCAAATATAACTAATCGAAAGGAAAAAGAAAATCAAATATAACTAATCAAAAGAAAATAGAAAATCAAATATAACTAATCAAAAGAAAAAAGGAAATCAAATATAACTAATCAAAAGAAAAAAGAAAATCAAATATAACTAATTAAAAGAAAATAGAAAATCAAATATAACTAATCAAAAGAAAAAAGAAAATCAAATATAACTAATCAAAAGAAAAAAAGAAAATCAAATATAACTAATCAAAAGAAAAAAGAAAATCAAATATAACTAATCAAAAAGAAAATCAAATATATCTAATCAAAAGAAAAAAGAAAATTAAATTTAACTAATCAAAAGAATTTGGCGGGAACAACTGAAAATTTTAAAACACCCTTTAGCACCGGTTCGTGGCTCAAACCGGTGCTAAAGGGGGTGGCGGTGCAGTTCCCATACAGCACCCTTTAGCACCGGTTGAAGCCACCAACCGGTGCTAAAGGTCTGTCCTTTAGCACCGGTTGGTGGCTTCAACCGGTGCTGAAGGACCTTTAGCACCGGTTCAAGCCACGAACCGGTGCTAAAGGTGCCTTTCTTTATAACTCCCTTCTTCTTCCTCTCCCACATCGCAAAACGCATAAGTCCCGCGCGAGGAGCTCTCTGGACGCCGTTACGCTGCCGGATTTTTGCGTCCCGCGCCCGCTCGCCGCCGACGCGCCCGCGCCCGCTCGCCCCCGACGCGCCCGCCACCGACGCGCCCCGCGCCCGACGCGCCCGCCACCGACGCGCCCCACGCCGACGCGCCCCGCCCCGCGCCCGCCACCGACGCGCCCGCGCCCGCTCGCCCCCGCGCCGCTCGCCACCGACGACGCCGGACCCGCGCCGCCGACGACGACGCTCGCCCCCGCGCCCCGCGCCTCCCGCTCGCCCACGCCGCCAAGCCCACGCCCGCGTTCCTGCAAGGTTGGAGCACCTTTTTTTTTAGTTATTCTAGGTTTTTTTTACTTTAATTATTTTAGTTATTTTAGATTTTTGTTATTTTTGATTTTTTTTAGTTTTTTAGTTATTTAGTTATGTTTTTTTAGTTATTTAGTATTTAGTTAGCTATTTTTTTAGTTATTTAGTTATTTAGTTAGCTATTTTTTTAGTTATTTAGTTATTTAGTTAGCTATTTTTTTAGTTATTTAGTTAGCTATTTTTTAGTTATTTAGTTATTTAGTTAGCTATTTTTTTTTATTTTTTTAGTTATTTAGTTATGCACGACACACCGCACTAGACTTCGCAACGAGATCCATCGAGCTTAATACAACGAGATCCATCGAGCTTAATACAACGAGATCCATCGAGCTTAATTCCTGTATGCATCTGCATGTGTAAGACAGATCGAAGTAGCCCCCGCAAGAGAAAGAAAAGAAAGCACCATCCGTGATTTAATTAATTGTTTAGTTATTTAGGGTTTGCACGAGATTTTTACTCACAACACTACAAATATTGATTTGCCATGAAACTTGATCGACGACATTTTGCATGCATCAAACTCGTGAACATTTTTTTAGGTCTTTAATTTTTTTAGGTCTTTTATTACTTTAGTTATTTTAGGTTATAAAATGGGGGCGTTGGCCGGGCGCCGGCGTGGTGGGGAGGGAAGACCTAATCTTCCCCCACCGCGCCGGCGCTCGGCCAACGCCCCCTTTTTTTTTTGGTCTCCGTATCATTATAATAATTTGTAATAATTCTTTGCAGAAACTATGGATCTCGGAAGAGACGACTTCCAGGAAAATATTATCGAGGACATCATCCGCGATAATGATGACGATGTCACCTCGGTGTTTCTAAACAACTCCGGTGAGGGAGACGAACGAAATCGTAGAGATGGCTTCGATGAGGGAGAAGGTACCGGAGAGGATGGAGGCACCGGTGAAGTAGAAGGTGCCAGAGAGGGAGAAGGTGCCGGAGTGGATGGAGGCACCGATGAAGGAGAAGGTGCCGGAGAGGGAGAAGGTGCCGGAGATGAGGGAGAAGGCGCCGGCGAGGTAGATGTGTATTAATAATAAATTAAGCATTTGTTGTATAGTTGGATTATTTGATTTGTGTATATACATATATTAACGCTCCTTCTTCTTTTAGCCCTCTGGATCGAGCCACTCTTCTGTAAATAGAAGAGGTCCGGCCAGAAGGTTGGAAGAACATGAAAGGTACCGAATAGAAGAAATCGGTGAAGATGGCGAACCGATTGCTCCCGCGGCTCACGCAAGTAAATTTATAAGACAATGCGGAGTTCTTGTTAGGGACAACATTCCGATCACCCTTCGAGAATGGAAGAAGACAAAGATGGAACCAGCTAAATATGTCCGCAACAGATTGAAGAATATTCTTTGGAAGAAGCTCATGGTTAATTTTACCCTACCAGAGGCGCCACAGGTGGATCGAACTGAGGTGGATCGAACTGAGGTGGATCGAAATGAGGAGGATTCAAATGAGGAGGATTCAGATGACGATGATCGTCATCTGAATATCATAGAGCGGAAAGTCAAGAAGTGGACTCTTTCGAGGATGGCAATACAATTCAACAACTGGAAGAAAAGATTGTACAAGGAATTTGTCGACCAAAAAAAGACTCCGGTGTTCACTGGACAATATGAGAAGATAAAAGATCACTGGGACGCATTCGTGGAGTACAAGACTTCAGAGGCAGCTAAGCGAAGGTCAGAAATAAATAAGAAAAATGCTGCTAAAAAGAAGTATCACCATACTATGGGGCAAGGAGGCTACAAGACTGGCAAGCCTAAGTGGAAGAAGATGGAGGACGATCTAATTGCCAAAGGGATCATTCCGGAGACATTGAAATGGAATGATCGGTCAAGGGATTGGTTTTACGGGCATGGAGGGAAGTTAGACTCGGAAGGGAAGTGTGTATATACAAAAAAGCATGATGAAGACCCTCTTCCCATTGATGCCCTTAGAAGCGCATCAAAGGATGTTGAAGAGGGAAGGTTCCATCCTGATAGAGAGAAGGACGAGCTCACGCGTGCCCTTGGGAATGATGAACACCCAGGACGAACACGAACCACTCCGGGCTCCAAACCGTGGAAACTCGGGTTTCCCGTGGAAATGAAGAAATTTCCCGATAGAAGCCGTCAGAGAAGAAAGGAAAGGGAAGCAGACCGCATGCCTCAGATAGAACAAGAGCTGAAGCGGCAATCAGACTTGTTAAATCGGATAAGCTAGCAAGGAACCGCCGCATCTCAGCCACAGATAGAAGCCGAATATGATGCTACCGGCCCACCATCTCAGCGGAAAAGCAGCGTGGCTTCCACGGACCTCCCAGCGGATGATGATGAACTGGTGATCCGCTACCGAGTGGATGATATCACGGAGTCGACATCTTGCGAGCTACATGTGAAGGTCGTGAACATAACCATGAAGGTGGCGGTCGGCTATGCCTTACCCATTGGACCTGATTCAACCTATCATTGCCGTCCGATTCCACCTGGCTATGCTGTTGCCGGGGTGGATGAAGTTATGGGCGGATTTGAGCAGCTGAAGCTTGACCACCCTGCGGGTGAAGGGGATTTGTACGAGCTGGGAGAAGCCAAGAAGACCACAGTTCTATGGCTAAAGGAATTAATCGTGCTTCCAAATTGGACGCCAAGGTCTCCAGCACGTCACCCTTCTCCCCCGCCACATCAGCCTTCTCCGCCATCTCCGCGTCAGCCTTCTCCGCCATCTCCACGTCAGCCTTCTCCAGCATACCAGCCTTCGCCAGCTAGTGAGCCGTCTCCGCCACCTCCACCCACTGAGGCTCAGAGCCAAAGGCAGAAGCGTACCATCGCCGCTCCCAAGAGTAACCGATCACCGATCCGTCGACAGGAGCCCCTTCCAAGAGTACCTAAGGTTCCTCCAAAGAGACCTTACGACTATACTCCGGAGGAAACTGCGGCGAAGGTACAAGAGAAATCAAAGAACTTCTTTGAAAATTTGAAGAGAAAGAAGACCGAGCAGTCCGCCGAGCAGCCTCCTCTAGATCCAAAAGTGTTAAAAATGTTGAAGAACCTTCACCAACCCGAGCCAAGGCTTGCATCAGATTATGACCGCACTATTCTCAAGTCAGATGCAGCAAAGCGGTCGAAAGGTAAATCAGTTCCTCAGCTCGGAGAACAGATGAACTCTTGCCCCCCGCTCCAAGTGTTTCCCGATGTCCAGTATGATCCAGAGATCATAGCACTGTACAAAGAGGAGGCCGAAGCTGCAGGTATGTCTGTTGCTCAATACTTAAGCAGGTGTGATTTCCCCACGGCTGAAGTAGTAGCATACAAATACCGGTATGGGAGCCCTCTCGTCAGACCCGAGGAGATTCCGAATCTACCAACAAGAATGCGAAAATTGCATAACTGGTACTTGGAAGCCTCACAGCGTGGGCAGAATTGGATCGTAATAGGAATTAATGATGAGCATTACTTTCGTGGAACCGATGACATAAACATCGAATTTGCTGAATTATTTCAGTTATACAATCATGATGCCCTCGACAAATCGATGATCAGTGCCTATTGTTTGTAAGTATTATTTTTCCTTGTAACTATAAGTTTTTATCTCATCTCGTTTATTGCATGCATAATTTTACTCACTATATTATGCAGAATGAAGAAACTCGAATGCAAAAGAGGACAAATCTATGATATTGGGTTCATTGACCCATATACCGTGAACGAGGTAACTCTCCATAACCATATCAAGGACACGGAGGATAACTTGGTATGGGCGTTAAGGAAACAAGAAACCATGATGAAAATACTATTTCCTTACAATTTCAAGTGAGTGTGTTAACTGTCTTATACACATTACTATATATTTTGGTAACTCGATGTTAAGTGTGTGTTATGTGTGTGCGCAGCTATCATTTTATTCTGCTAGTTATTGAACTTGATAGAGGACGAGTACTAGTCATGGACTCGAAAAAAAAATCCCTTGAGACATTCGGGGACATGATTGATACACTCCAGCGGTAATTTCAATCATTATGCATGGCACTATATCAGCTACTTTCGTTCATTTCCCGATATCAACTAATTACTAACTTCTTTATTCATTTTCTTTGCGGGGCAGTGCTTGGAAACGGTTCACGGCTAAGGCACCGGGTCCCTGGAGAAATGAGCTTGAATTTAAACAAGTACCGGTAAGTACTACTAGCTAGGTCCGCGCATCTCGTTGGTTCTAGTTTCAATACCATTATCATCCTTGATTATTATTTTGATTGAACTCTATTCTCGTAAAGTGCTTGAAGCAAGAAGACGGGAATAATTTATGTGGATTCTATGTCTGCGAGTTCATGCGAGAGACTTGTCGTGAGAAGAGAAGACTAGAACAACTAGATGTACGCAAACAATATTCACAATTTTATTTTATTACCATCATTTATGTTGAGTTTCTTCATTCATATATATTGACCCCCTTCTTTACATTAGATCGAACTGAAGCGGGATCGTCTTCTAGCAACTGAGCGTATACGAGCAATTCAAGAGGAACTGGCGGGATTCCTACTTGATGATGTCATAGCACCAACCGGTGAATACCATCGGCATTACGATTTTGGAAAATCATAGCTGAAATTATATTGTATATATTCATGAACGTGTACAATGTTCCATTATGTAATATGTTCGACCAAACATGATAAAAGATAACACATACTAGCTTCGATCTCTATATGTATGACGATATTGTGTACTATATATGATGGTTTCTTTTATATGTGCATCAACATTTTTCAAATACCCGAAAAAACCGTATTTCAAAAGGCTAGGGATTAGGGTTTTAGCCAAACACTGCAGGGGCTGCCACGTCGCCATCCTCTAGCACCGGTTCATATTACAAACCGGTGCTAAAGGTCCTCCGACGGGGGCGCGTGTGGGAGGCCACGTGGAGGGCCTTTAGCACCGGTTCATAACACAACCGGTGCTAAAGGTTAAGGCTTTAGTCCCGGATGCGTTGCACCGGTTCCAAAACCGGTGCTAATGGGGGTTACAAACCGGTTCTATTGCTCTGTTTTCCACTAGTGATCATATCAAATATTTTTTACAAAAGATAAGCAATTCAGTTAGATCAAAAGACAATGGCCTGAAAATCAGACAAAGGTAACTGGAAAGTAATGTTTTACGAACTGATCTATGTGATGACAAGACACCAAAGTTCCTCAACTTGCACAATTTCTACAAGAGATAGCCATATAAGTGGGAGCAAGGAAAACAAAAGTGAGGGCCTTTTCGGTTCACAAAAAATTCTGAAGAAATTTTATAGGTCCAGTTTCCTTTGAAACATTTTCCTGTGAGGCCATTTTCCTTTGGATTAATCAGTAATTAGAGACTTTGCTGCAAATGCCGCCACTTTTCAGTCATAGATTGTAGACCCTAAATGATGCCAAGAATGGCAGTTGATTAGGGTGTGTTACCTCATTGGATTTGGAAAGGTAGTGTACCTGAGGCATCTCACGTGAAAAATAACCTCCATGATAACTCCAAGACATCCCACCTTGCTACATTATTTATGTTGTTAAGAAAAGTAATAGAATAATTTTTTGGTGCCTTTATTATGAGCCATCATGAGAAGTTACATTTCTGTACTTGTGCATTTCACCTTATGGAAAGCAGCGAAGCTCATGTTGCGTGAGCCTCCCTCTTCTTCGGTCATTTGTCCTCGTAGGTTCATAGTATCTAATTGGCTGCCTGATCCAACCTGCAAAAATTTCCAGTTCATTACTGAGAGCTTCTTATTTATCGTGAAAGAATAATTAAATATTCCATCTCTTTTGAAATAAATTGACATGTAGACTACTTCAATTTTGAACCATGAATCATTTATGTATTGATAGAAATAAGCAGTATTTTAAAAAATGAGGCAGGTGAAGTAATGTTTTTGTATGGAGGTTTATTTTATGGCATGTTTTCTAGCATAATTAAAAAAAATTACTATATACTTGTTTTCATCTAGCACAAGTATTCAAGGAATAAACAAGTAGATCCCATATTTTTCACTGCAAAGGGTTCAAGTGGCTTCACCTAATTGGAATACAACTGCTCAATGAATACTTGTTTTCATCTGAAGAAATATCACTGGAATATATATGTTTCATTATCTCCCCATTAACAGATGACAACGGCCCTCAGACTGATAGAACCACTTGATGTCGTACATATCTGGCTATCTCTAGAACTTCATCGTCAAAATGAACAGAAAGGAAGTATGTACTGCAGTGAAGTAGTATAGTTACAGTATATGAACCAGGACAGCGTCCACATTATTTCTTGAATATCTGAATCACCTGCTCAATTGCAAGACAATAAGATAGGTGAGCCAACTATCAGCAGAGCTAAGAATCTGGTGATGAAATGTCATATACATGGCAGGAAAAAGATGGATAACATGGGTTAAGAGACATTTGGAGAACTTATAAAAATAAAAATCGACTTAAAGTCAGGCTTTATAGAATGATGACTACAGATCAATCTAGCAGCCTAGTACATTGTGCCTTGTTTGTGTTTTTACCCTAAAAAAATATTATATAAGTCGATAGTGTAATACGGTTATTAATCACATCTTAGTGACTGAAACCATCAAGTTTAGTAATTGTACAAAGCAGAAAAAATAGTTAAACAAAATCCTGAAAAGGAGCAAACACTTTTGGCTGGAAGTACACATGAAGTAAGCACTGCTGCAACTGAACTATTCCTAAGGAATATTGAGGACTCACAAAATTCTGGAATAAGAGGAAAAACGGAAACCATCTAAGCTTAGCCACAACGCAGATGGAGAGCTATGTTTTATTTGTGCATTAAAAAAATCATACTTCACGATGTTGGCACCAAGGATAGCTTCATAGCTATGACATAATTACGCAGAAGAAGGGGAGACCAATTGCTCGAACTGTTCACGGTGTTAAGATTTTGAGAAGTCATGATTCAAGCAAAGACGAAAAAACGAGGCCCTCTCGAACAAGAGAAACTGAGCAGCAGTGATGATGTAGCGGAGTGCTATCAATAGTGCAGTTGCATGGGTTAGAAGACAAGGACACCTCTTATTCATCAGGTTCGTCGCCTCCGCAATCTTCTCGGTGGCCCGACAGACATGGTTACTGCACCAAACCTAAACATCCCAAGATGTATATGTGTAGGAGGTGATCCCGAGGAAATTGGGAGCAGATGATAATGGGCAGGCTACCAGTGAATAGCTTGGAGATGCACCATCAATGCGATGGGTAAACAATACCACTGAGTTATGGAAGGAGAAGGCCAGTGAATATCATGAACATAAACCATCTTTTCTCGTATTGGGAAGACACCTGAAGCATTATGCCCAACAATATTAAGATAGTGCTCAAGTTTATGATGGGCAGTGCTAAAATACATCATAACCATATTAAACAAGAGACCACAAAGAGATTGTTAGATATGCCCTACAGAAACGGTAAGCCAAAGTTACAAAAATACATTAAGCCAATCGTCATCTATGAATAAGATTAGTTGACTTGAGAAGTAATTGCCCCCAAATCAAGACATCGAAATTTTGAATCACTAACCATGATTTTTAGCAGGAATTTCGAGCATCATGTCACTGTGTTCGGATGCTTGCCCTTCAAACAGAACACGTTGTAGCAGTCCCCTACACCAGATCACTTGTATAAAGATGTTGTAATTCAGACACCTATAATAAATTGTTAGAATCCGGCAAAGATGAAAAAGATCCACTCCTCATCAACCGTCCGCAAGAACCCTATACCGAGATGGGGGAGATGAGGCACATCATGGGCTGTGCGGCAGCAGCCGCCAGATGCTGCAAGGGCTACGTTACCTGCCACTCGCCATTGCCACTGTCACGATCAAAGGAGGTCGATGGCACACAGCCTAGCGCCGTGTATCCCAGGGAGGACAAATCAGTGGCAGGAGGCGCCATGGGCCGCTGCGTCCACAGATCCCACGGAGGACGACACGCCCACGACCTCCACGGCAGCTGTGTCGAGCCTGACCGGAGGCCATGGAACCGACGGAGGACGAAGCGGTGGAAGGAGACCACGGCGTTCACGGATCCCACGGAGGACGACGCGCCCACATCCTCCCCGAGCCTGGCCGTAGACGACTCCGTCGCCCGAAGCGCCACTACCGCATGAAGCGGTTCCCCTCCTGCCGGCGGGATGCCTGATGGAGGAGGATGTGCGGGTCCGCGCTAGATGAAGGAGGTGGGGAGACACCTCGGCCAGTCTTTGCACGATAGGGCGAGGACCGATCCAGTCGAGCGATTTTTTTTCATGTACGAGCGCTGTTTTTTTTACGGACGAAGTGGGTTTTTTTTTTGGGTACCACGGTTTTGTAACCATCACGACCTCTAGCAATATTATTAGTAGAGACTACTACCTACGGATTGGAGCTGATCATATTCTTAGATTATAACCGCTTATTTTTTTATCCCTCGTCGTAGCCTCCAATCGTATATAGACCTCCGTAAACAGGGCGCGATTCTCCATGCTGAAGAGGTGACCAGAAACGGAGAATACCGGTACATCTGTAGATAACCTGCAAGAGAGAATAATTTTTATCACTAAAAATCTTATCATTTCTACATAGCCAAAGTGCTCAAATAACTGCCAACGCACCCACCCTAATGAGCATTCTAAACCTTAAACCGATATCATGAAGCCAATTCCCAAAAAAGTTTCATCTTGATGACAAAACACACATCGAGTGCTTCCATGCCAATTCCGTTTAATAAGATTGCATTTGATAAGGCTAACCCCACGACAAAGATATCATCCAATTTTGTTTTTGTTTTTAGCGGTATTTTTCCAAATTTTCTTATTATTATCAACTGGTATGTCAGATTGAAGAATTGCTTTGTATAGGGAGTCTACCGAGAAGTTACCATTGCGTGTAGATTCCACCGAAATTCATCGGATCCCGGCGATAGTTGAACATCCTCCAAACGGATTAGTAAGGAGTTCCATGCAACTAGTCATGGACTAATCAAATCCCGTCTGAACGTCACATCCGGAGGTGAGGTAGCCATTAGCGTACAAATGATATCACTTTTGCGACGAACAATACTATACAAAGCAGGATATTGTATCTGCGCTCCATCATTAATAGAAAAAGTATCATGGCGAAAGAAGAATTTCTACGAAGCCATGAGACCAGCCCAGAAATGTGAGTCCCCAGGTTTTCAAACCACTTGGGATAACATCTTCGAGCCGATGTACTTTTGTCTAAGAATAGTTTGCCAAACCCCATCCTCGGTAAGCAGCTTAAACAGCCATTTACCTAGTAAAGCCGAGTTCTTGACCTGATGATCATGAACTCCAAGCCCACCCTACTTTTTGGGTCTACAAACTATTCTCCATTTAACCAGTCGATATTTGTTTTTCTCTCTGTCCCCTTGCCAAAAGAATCTAGATCGATAATAATTAAGTTTATGCAAGACTCTTTTTGGTAGAAGAAAAAAAGGATATCATATATAGTACATGTTGGTAAGTACTAAATTAATAAGTACCAATCTTCCTCCTAGGGACAACAATTTACCCTTCCAGGTACTAAGACATTTTTGAAGTCTTTCCTCAACTATTTTCCATTCGCAATTGTAAGTCTCCAATAATGAATCGGAATCCCCAAATATCGAATAGGAAATTGGCCTTGCCCACAACCAAACAACTCCGCATAAAGAGCTGCATCATCCTGAGCATCACCAAAACAAAATAGTTCACTTTTATGGAAGTTAATCTTTAGACCCGAGAGTTGCTCGGACGCCGCCAAAATCAATTTTAGATTGCGAGCTTTTTCTAGGTTATGATCCATAAACAAAATTGTATCATCGGCGTATTGAAGAATTGATAAACCACCATCAATAAGATATGGGATCACTCCTTGACCATCAGACTTAGCGCGTTCGATCAAAATAGGGAGCACATCCGCCACGATGTTAAATAACATTGGCGATAGTGGATCGCCTTGGCGTAAACCTTTCATTGTCTGAAAGTACTGGCCAGTGTAATCATTGACTCGGATGGGCACACTTCCTCTAGACACAAAATCATTGATCAAAGCGCCACTCAGGAGAAAAACCTTTCATCTTAAGAGTGTGCTGAAGGAAAGACCATTTGACTTTATCATAGGCCTTTTCAAAATCTACCTTTAAAATAACCGCATGCAATTTCTTGGTATGCAATTCATGAACCGCCTCGTGCAAAACCACCACTCCATCAAAAATATTTCTTCCTTGCATGAAAGCGGTTTGCGATGGTTGAACTACATGAGCTGACACCGAATTTAATCCAATGGTGGCCACTTTCATGAAAATCTTGAAACTTACATTTAAAAGGCAGATAGGTTTATATTGTTAAATCCTTTCTACCTCATTAACTTTCGGTAAAGGGATTACCTCACCATAATTTAGACGAAATAGTTCTAGTTGTCCGGCGTGTAACACGTTGCACATCTCTAGAAGGTCTGGCTTAATAGTCTCCCAAAAAGTTTGGTAAAACTCAGCAAGAAAACCATCCGGCCCCGGTGCTTTATTGTGTTCTATTTGAGAAATAGCTTTCTGAACCTCTTCCTCAAAATAAGGTGCAGTCAGAAGCCCATTTTCTTCCATGGAAACTTGGGGTATATCGTCTGTTAGGGTCTCATCTAGAGAGAACGAACTCTCATCAGGCAGACCAAACAGACCTTTATAATAATTCGTAATGTAGGATTTGACTTGCTCATGGCCTTCATTTATCCCCTCATCCTATACCAGAGAATGTATACATTTTTTCCTATGTCTGCCATTGGCAATGCCATGGAAATATCGCATATTCAAATCTCCTTCCAAAATAAACTGGGCCTTTGATCATCGATACCATTTGAGCTCCTCCTCACGAAGAAGACCAGCTATCTGAGCATTCGATTGACTCTTTAATTCAATCTCTTGCAGAGATAGTGGTCTTAACTCCGATAAAGCCTCCAAATTATCAATAATAGATGATAAACGACTTTTTTCTTTTTAAGAATACCAGAAACATGGCCAGCCCATCCAGAGAGATGTTTGCGCATTACACGCATCTTATTATTCCATCTCAAAATAGGAGTGTTACCCGCAACCGGTCTTTCCCAAACATTTTTAACCATATTATGAAAATCCTCCCATTGCAACCATCCAAGTTCAAACTTGAATGGGCGTCTACACAATGGTTTAGGCGTTCCAATAGTTAAAATAATAGGGGCATGGTCAGACAATTTATCAATAGGTTCTAGTGCACGAACAGACACCATAGAGTACTTATCTTCCCAGTCAGTATCCATTAACACGCGATCTAGTTTTTTGTATGTCGGGACCCATGTAAATTGTCGACCAATCATTGAAACCTCTCTCAAGTCTAGGCTATCGATGACAGCATTAAACGGGAAAGGCCAATGATCATCAAATTGGCCTCTTGCAGGAATCTAAGGAAATTAAAATCCTCTCCGATAATGATCGGGTGTGGATTATATTTTGCTAGATTAGCCAACTCTCGTAAAAAAAGGCAGCCTTAAATTCTTCCTGAGCCGCGCCATACACAACAATCATGTAATCCCCTCCCGATCGTTCTACTCATGGACAAGGACAATCATGCTGCTTGGATGTACTTTCACCGTTCTATTCTAGTTAAATGCCCACGGTTGTTGCGGATCTTCTATCCGGTATGATGTGTATGTGCTCAACAACAACGGTTATTTTTCTTCTATCCTTCATTCTCTTCATTCACTCTCCTATTAATCCAAGATATTGGAAAATGTACTCAACTAAATGTCAACTATATTATGAATTTGGCACACCGTTTGTCAAATGTAATAATCTCTGATCAATGTCTACATTTCTCTTTGTTACGTAGCAACACATGAACACTTACTGGAAAAGCAAGTAGTGATCGACTGCTTCTTCGGATTCCTTAACTGACCGTAAGTTCAACTTTTGTGATACTTGTATGTTGTTGCCTCAAGCAGACATGGTCTACCAGCTAATGCAAAAAAAATCACATTAGCTTGTCCTTTTTTCATGACCGAAGCTCCCTAGAGATCATCATATGATTTGCGTACCATATCTTGTCGCTTTCATTAGGATAGGTGGTGCATGACTGGATTCCTAGCTTATGTGTCTGGCTTGCGAGTCCCTCGCCGGCTAGCTCTTCCCGACCAACCGCGCCGCCATGCACACACCTCCACACAAGCTCGGCAAGGTCGATAAGTGTAAACCTATTTGTGAGCCAACGTTGGCGATAGAGAACATGGTGTTTCCTGTCCTCGCCATGGACTACCCCACAATTAGGCATGCCTGCTACGACTGTGAAGACTATGCCAAGGTCTTAGAGATGCCGAAGCTCACATAGAGGTGGATTATTGGGAGCCGAGGCTGCTTGGTCGAGCCCTAATTTGCGCGGAGCATGGAGTATCTTCGGAATTTCTGGACAAGGTTGGGTCTCTGTTCATCAAAGAGAGTCGTTCACATTGATTTAACTTCTCAAATGAAAGGTATGTAGGCCATCGATTGGACTGAGTAGTGTTGTATGTGGTTGATCAATAGGCGGTGTGGCGTGGGCCCTTTGCAAAGGGGGTACGAGGAGTTTAAGGTAGGGACAAACTACCTTGATGCTAAGCCGCTGAGGTTCCAGAGGAGGGATGGGTCATGTCTGATCCCCATAACTTTTTCACCTTGAGCACAGTGTTCATGCTGGGCCGGTCCCAGGTTCAAAACGGCTAACAGGGATCACTGAGAGGCAGTTCGAGACCACCAGTAGCTTATGGAAGCCTTCATCGCAGGCAAGAGAGAGAGAGCATGGCACACCACCAATGCTTCATCTAATTCTCGCAGCTCGCTGCATGTAGCTAAGAACTCGGCATGGTGGTTTCAAACCATGATGTTGACCCCCATTTGACGTGGAGAAGAGAATATTGTTGCATCAAATTTAATAATTACCGTACCTTCAAGCTGTGGAGACAAACATGGGACAGAAGAGGTCTATTAGAAGTGTCTGGTTTGAAAAGGTGCAGCTCGATCATCTCAGCATAGGTTTTGATTTTCTGAGCAATGGAGTGTTGAGTCCTTGTGGTTTCTCCATTCCTTGTACCATTCCGAGAAATCCACACAACACAACAACTAGGAGCATTCTTTCCATGTTTGTTGTTTTAGATATTATTTTATAAAGAGTGTTATACTTTTTAAGTAGCATCTCGACGGCTACAAGTCCTGAGATCACCACCCGTGCACGTCCGTATACCTAAGATACACATAAACAATAAGATCATGCATGGAGCCATGTCTTCGAACTAGTGAGAGTTTTCCTCCTCAAGTCTTGTTTGGTACTAGAGTTTTTGTAGAGATTAGTGGGAATAATCCACATCAAACCCCAAATCCTCACTTATGTTTAAAAATATATTTGGTACTGGAGTATTGAGCGAGTTTAATCCTCGCTTATCCCCACTTTTCCCCAAATTTTAGTGTAGTTTTCTCAATTCCAATACTCTACCCCTACCTAGTGAATTGTGGGTGGAATTTTGTGGGGTTTAGGTGAAAGTAGGAGTTTCACCGAATACCTTAAAGGATTATTTCTACTAATCTTTATAAAACTCTAGTACCAAACAAGGTGTCAGATGTACATCGTACAACATTTTAACTTCCTGCCATACCTCCTGAGCATAATGACAGAACTAGAAAACCTGCTCGCTTTGATTCCACCCAGTTGCAATAGATATAGTTTAACGCTGCGCACACCTGCACTTTTTCTTTTTGAGGGGATACACATACACTCCTAGAAGACATGTTCAAACAAATGTTTACCTAGGACTGATTTTTCGGCCAACTCCTGGAAGCAGCCTCTTTCCTGCTCGGCGGCCCCTCAAGCACATTTTCAACCTCTTTCTGGGTCTAGGGCCTCTCGTCCCAGATCGGGCTCGCCTTTTGTCAGCCCACGGTACACTCCTCCCATGCTGTCCAAATTAGTGTAGATACAGGTCTCATACAGCATTTTTCTAGGAAAAGAAAAAAGTCTCATAGAGCATTCGAGATACATACAGAAATTTGACACGGTGAGTGTAATAATATATTAACCCAAAGGAACTCGGCCAAGTGTTCACTCTATTTATATGTTAAGCACTTGCATGAACTTTTTTGTTGGGGAAATATATTTTCATTTTTTATCAACGTAGTACAACCATGCATAAATCTCTATCCTTGTCTCTCCATCTAACATAGTATATCAACTTAACACAAGCACGGGAACAATATGACAACCATAAAAGGCCATAATAAATAAATAAGAGAATAACCAACTAAGGAGGAGATTCCTAGGTATAGAAAAAATAGTATGACACAACTCTTGCTCTCTCATAAAAGCTTTGTGAGATGTGATCTTATTCAGCGCGTCTGATAAAGATAGATACATGTCTTGCAAGTAGAATTAATAAGTAGAACGGGGGTATCTAGTGTTAAATATATATAACCATGTTTTAATCTAGTTACTGGAGGGTGTTATTCCCTTTCAAACATGACTAAAGCTTCAAATTGATTGTAACATTATGGTGTCTAATATAAAAAAAACTTTATCTTAACTAGGAATATTTTTGTTCATCAACTTCCAATTCGCATAAAGAATAAAAAAATCTTTCCGTTGCTCTCCTTAAAAGTTATTGCGCCGAGTGGTTGGATTTTCTGTTGGACTTAAGAAAGTGCAAGTTTACACTATGGATTTCTATACCACTTAGAAAACAATCAATCTAATAAGGATTACATGCTTTATTTTTTAATATTGTATAATAAAAGTAGCATATTTCTTAAAAACCGTTGGTATCCCTATTGAATTAATTATATATGTATACAACTTGATCAATATTGGAATTTATAAAACTAACACTTGAGAAAAGATGCGCTCATGGCCTTAGATCATACAAAAGGTTGCGACCGAAGCACTCAACAAACCCAACTAATGCTTGGGGCTTAACTTGTTGGAGCTCAAGAATTGACGATGTTATAGCAATATATCTTGTTATGTAATATATCTCAAATAGTTTAGTTTTATTACTGACTGATTGTACTTTTGAGTTCTCAGTTTTTAAATCTTGTTATTTTCACATGTTAGATGATGTTTAAATTGTTCACCTTGGCAATCAATTTCTAATAAATGAATTTAGGCACTTAGATCACTCCTCCTAGGGAAAAAAGTCATGTCATGGTATTATTCAACACAATCATCTTTGCATTACATTATGTTTACAACCTCTCGAAAATGCATGCATACCCGCTACATGGGAATGAACTGAACTCTAACTAATATTTTAAAAGAAAATGTGAGGATAACTAGTGTCTCTTTTAAATCATTAGGTCTCATTTTAACCTTATTATGATATTTATAGTTGCCTTAGCCAAGAGGGCATGTTTGCACAAAATAATGTCAGTTATTACCACCCAAAAATATAAGCTAGGTAACAATTTTGTATCATAAAAAGACTTTGTATATTAAAGTCCATGACGAGAAAACAATAGTAAAGACTAGCTAGAGCTTGCCTTATTTACTGTTGTTAGCAATTGAAAGGACACAGATGTCGCCTAGAGGGGGGGTGAATAGGCAATTAAAACTTTTACGAAAGGCTTGTACAAATGCGGAAATAAACTAACGTTTAATTTGACAAGCTTACAAAACCTAATAAACTAGGCTCACCTATGTGTACCAACAACTTATGCTAAGCAAGACAAGTAGCAAGGTGATAGCAAGATATATAACTTCAAGCACGATGGCTATCACAAATGTAAAGTGCATAAGTAGTGGAGCTCGGATAAGAGTTACCGAGGCACGAAGGAGACGAAGATGTATCCCGAAGTTCACTTCCAAAGGAAGCTAGTCTCCGTTGGAGAGGTGTGGCGGCTTAATGCACTTCGAACGCCACAAAGGCCTCACCTTGAGATATGGTAGCACAATGCTCACCAAATGCCACAAAGGCTCACCTCAAGATGCGGAGGCACGCTACACACCAAACGCCACAAAGGCTCACCTTATTCTCCTCGCGCTCTCGCACAAAGCAAGATGCCACGATCCACTATGGGACACTTGAGGGCGGTCACCGAACCCGTACAAGCTTGGGGCAATCTCCACAACTTAATTGGAGGCTCCCAAGAATCGCCACAAAGGCACCACAAAGGTTGGGGAATCTCCACAACTTAATTAGAGGCCCCAAGTATATGCCACAAAGGCCACTAAGCCGTCTAGGGTTCCAAGAACCCAAGAGTAATAAGCTCACAACTTCCACTTACCGAATCTCCGAGGAGAACTCAAACCGATGCACCAAATGCAATGGCAAGAGCACACAAAGTGCTCAAATCCTTCTCTCCCAAATTCTACCAAAGCAACAAATGCTATGGAGGAATATGAGAGGAAGAACAAAGGAAATCAACAAATGAACTCCAAGATCTAGATCCAATAGGTTCCCCTCACTTAGAGGAGATTTTGATTGGTGGAAAGATAGATCTAGATCTCCTCTCTCTTTTCCCTCAAGAAGATGCAAGAATCATTGGAGGGAGAGGCAGAGAGAGCAAAGCTTCAAGGTCAACAATGGAGGAGAGAGAGAATAGGAAGCCAACCAGCCCAAGGAGGAAGAAGGGGGCCTTTTATAGGTCCCCCACGAAAACTAGCCGTTGCTGGGCACTTACCCCGGAGTCTCCGGCCTTGGGAGCTGGAGTCTCCGGTGCCCCGGGGTCATTCGGGGGCCTCAGGTCGGACGAATCAGATGCCAGGCCGGAGTTGGGCCGGAGACTTTGCGTCTCGGGCCGGAGACTCCGGCCACCCAAAAACTGGCAGCAACACCAACATGAAAACGACCATAACTTGAGCATCCGGACTCCGTTTTTGATGATCTTGGGCTCGTTGGAATCACAACAACGAGCTCTACAAGTATATGCATAGAAACATCATAGTCCAACAAGGGAGGATAAAACCAAATGATGAGAGGTTTGACCTCTCTTCAAAGACGAACCGGTAAAACCTCCAAACACCAAAAACTCAATAAGTGTTTCATGCAAAATCCGTTTTTGATGAGTTAGAGCTTGTCATGGAAATAACCACAAGCTCTAAAACCTCACATGGATAAAAGCCAAATAAGAACCAAGAAAGATGATGGCAAATATGCAAAGGTTTGAGCTCTCTTCGAACGATGCGGTTAAGTTACTCACTCGAGAGCCCCTCTTGATAGTACGGCTACCAATCCTATAACCCGGTCTCCAAACTAACACACGAGACCGGTAGAAGAGAAAACCTATCAAGAACAAACCTTTGCCTTGTATTCCACTTGAGCTTGATGAAGACGATCTTTTCCACCTCAAGATGGAATTCCTTTCTTGATTGCGCTAGCTTGATGAAGTCTTGTGGATTGCTCCCCCATAAATCAATATGGGAAAGACTCTCTTAGGAATATCTTCACAAAGCCATTATCACCAAATATAATACATGCATCAAGCATATAATCTCCTTGAGATGGCACATCTTGAACTTGACTTCTCATCCATGAAGACGATCACCACTTAATAATATCCTAGCCCGAGATCACAAGATCCCAGTCGATACATTATGTATGCTTTGAGAGTTGATCAACTTGAATCCCATCTTTGCACTTTGACTTGATCAACCTTATATCCTTCCTTCTTCCATCATGATGATGATGTCTTGAAGGTAAACACAAATGTCCACTCAATTATATTCTTCAAGACATAGTTGCAATAAGCTCAATTCTCATATGACCATTCTTCCGATATTTCCTTGAATAACACATTGGTCATCACTTAAAGTTCTTTATTTGATCATTCTTACAACCTTGAAGCCAACATATGGTTCAAGCATTGTCTATGGACATGTCCTACAAATATAACTCAATACAAACATTAGTCCATAGAGATTGTCATTAATTACCAAAACCACACATGGGGGCTCCATGCTCTTTCAATCTCCCCCATTTTGGTAATTGATGACAATCTCTTTGAGAGGGTTTATATAATGAATTTAAGGAACCAAAATGGTTGCACTAACATCAAATACTACAAAAGTATGTGATGTTAGTAAAACCACCATATATAGAGCAAACTCCCCCACAATCTATGCACGTGTGAATGATCTTGATTTCATTGCATATATTGCCAACCAAGGTTGTTGGTGGAGTTTCCTCTATATACTCAACCATGCAAAGCATGAAAGGCAAATGCTTAAGAACAATACCAAAGCATAAAACCCAATTCCCTTTAAACCCTCGAAACTTCTCCCCCATTGGCACCAATTGCCGAAATGGGCGGAAAAACTTAGAAGGCCAATATAGTGAGAGTTCCTCCATAATGTGTGCATAAACCAAAAGTATAATTGAAAATATATGCACATATCCAAATATGAAAACTCAAAGGAAATCAACCTATATTGAGGATCAAAGATTGCAAATAAAATAAGATCACATGGTGGATAAACTTCAACAAATGAAGAGAGCAATCAATCGATCCAAAGAACAAATTAAATAAAGATATTACAATAAGACCAAAAGGGTGCTCTAAATAATAAGAGGAAGCTCCCCAAGGTTTGTGCACAAAATATTCTATTTGAATTAAAGTATAAGGTGCACAAACATGGAATCATAACTCCCTCAATATTATTCAAAACAAAATGATACCAAGTGAAGTCAAATACTATGATAACCGCAAAATGGTGCTTTAAATGAAATGAGGAAGCTCCCCAAGGTACGTGCAAAAAATGGAATGTTTGCATTTGAATACAATTTGCACAACATGGAATCCTCACTCCCTCAATAACATTTAAAACGCAACCATTTGCAAGAGATCATAGAGAAGAAATTAAGCTTAACACTTGCATCAAACAAATGGTTGAGCAACAAGCAAGGGACAACATATTAAAAGGCTCAACCAAAGGAATGTGTGATATGAATGACAAAGCATATTATAAGACTAATACAAGGATAAGCATAGAGCATCCACATAGTCTTCAATGAATGAAATTGCTTAGCATTCCATCCCAACACATAAGGTTCAAATAAGATATCAAATAAGGAGATATCATCTCTCATGTGTATAAGTTTCTAAGTAGACAACATCACAAAGATAATTATCACAAAGAAACATGTACACACAAAATAGATACTAAGAATAGAACATGATATCCAAAATGAAGTCATGCAATATACCAATGAGATTTTTTTGCTTTTAAAGCACGGCCAAAGGCTCAATTTTTTTTATTGTATATTGATGAACTTCAACCACAAACAAGTCAAAGACATCACAAATATCAACAAGGGAAAGAAGATAGTTGGGATGCTTTGAGAAAAGCAACAAGTATCACAAAGATGAATACCAAAAGAAAGTAATAAATTTACACTTTCAACCATATTGCACATGTGAGAACTTGAGGAATTGATATGCAATAAAATTTCTAAAATGACATATATGGGATAGGAGAATCATGAGCATGATTTTATATGTTCCCAATAATATGCACTCATCTCAAATTACTCACAATTGCAATAAAGAGGTTTCATAAAGACCTTTGCAAGAAGCACAACATTTGCAAATAATGATTTTGCATGCCATGAAACAACCTACACAAGGTTGGATACTAGAAAAGTATGCATGATAAGATACTTATTACCGAGATATTAAAGGTAGGATGTAGTAGATAGGAGTTCTTCAATAATCCTAGCTTGCCTCAAACTATCATTTAGTCACCACTTCATCCTTATTATTGAGACAAGCACCAATATATCTTCATGTACCTAAAACAAAGTTCAAGTACAAGATGGTCCCCAAACTCATTGGGTCCAAAGTAGTTAGAAACTACAACATATAGGACAAACTCCACATAAATATGTGCATATATAAATGAAATTGAATTTCATGCACATCTTAGCCGATTTAGGATTTGATGGAGCTTCTCCTATATATTAGATCAAAGAAAGCAAAAGCATGCCATACAATATACATTTAGCAAATATGCATGCACAAGACTTTCAAGAGCCAAAGGAGATACAATTTGGACAAAACACCAAGAAGGACAAGCGAGCACACGAAATTGTGAAGCTACAAAAGGTTGTCCAAATTATATCAAAGAATCAAATCAACACAAGATTGACTCCAAAGTTCAACTAGTGAACTAAGCAAAAGCCAATGAGCATAAAGGATAACTAAAACACACATGCTCAAAGACATATCTCATTTTAAGAGTGAAAAACAAATTACAAGGAATGAGATAAGTAACTCCCAAAGAGAGCAAGGTTCCAACAACAAACCAAACTCTCCACACTTTTTATGATGGCACACTAAGTACCAAAAAGAAAAGATTTGACTTCCAACAATAATCAAAACCAATTGAAATAAGCACAAGAGTGTGTTATAACAAATATAGGAGAGCTTCCCCAAGATTAGTGCATTATTTATGATTTTGCATTTGAATACAAAATGCACACAAATGGGATCATCACATCTACCTACATAGAAATAACACAAAATAAGTTCAACAAAATCAAATGGAATCACAAGAGTCAAGAAAGACCATGGGAGTTAAAGCAAATACATTTCTTGGCGAGAGATAAGGCAATTAAAAGCAATAGCCAAAGTGAAGATGATCAATATAAAAAAATACCACATGATAGATTACTAATTTTCCAAGGAGAAGAGGTATATGGAGTTATTTCCGGTGGTAGTTTACACATAAATCCAAGATCATCTTCACAACAAATGAGCATATGAAAAGGATAAGAATTAAGCACCATGCCAAACAAAGATATTCTTGATAGACTCAAATAGTTAAACAATCACGCAAAGCAATGATTAGGATAGCTTGAAGCAAATGGTTTTCCAACTTTGATGTAGTATTCCACATTTTTAGGAAAACCCTATCAAGAAAGTATCTCACAAACAAGATCCAAAACAAGAGCAATAAACAATTTGGCAAATTGGAACTTGTTCGAGAAAACATGCCACATAGAAGCAAGATAATTTACAATATCAACACTATGTGACACAACCTCAAATATACACATTTCATGGATTTGTAATATGCACAAAGCACAATACTCCCCCATAGTGTGATAAAACCAATTTTCAAATAAGTTGTTAAAGTCAATTTCCATAGGGCTCAGAAATTCCGAGGGGGACCGGAGTCTCCGGGGTTGAACCACCGGAGTCTCCGGAGTAGAACCACCGGAGTCTCCGGAGTAGAACCACCGGAGTCTCCGGGGTAGAACCAATGGAGTCTCCAAACCTAGAAAATTAAACTTTACCAACAAGAGGCAAATAGAATCCAACAAGATGATTAATGGACATTATAGAATTTGAATTTCTCATGAAAATGACATACCACATAGAGACTAGATAATCTTTAAATATCAACACTAAGTGGTATTCCTCATGTACACACATTTTTAG
Organism: Dactylis glomerata; assembly: GCA_007115705.1. Classification (NCBI taxonomy): domain Eukaryota; kingdom Viridiplantae; phylum Streptophyta; class Magnoliopsida; order Poales; family Poaceae; genus Dactylis; species Dactylis glomerata. The sequence continues at coordinate 68,121 of QXEO01001984.1, read as the reverse complement.
GATTGTGAAGTGCCAAAGCATATCACTCCCCCAAAATGGGATGGTCCATTAATCACTCCCAAGAGCCAAGAAGATAGATCAAGATGCAATAGGCTCAACAGTAACAACCGTACATGGTGTGCAACGAACATGCACATAATTGATTACTCAAAATAAAGCAAGTAGGGAGCACAACATATACAAACACATGCAAGATACAAAACCAAACACATGCAAAGGGGCGAGTAACTTTCAATGTAGATAAGTTGAATACATGTTACCGCAAGGAGGAACAATGGATATATGATAGAAATAAGATAATCCAATTGTCTTGACTTGAGACAATATAATTAATGAAGATCCCTTAATTCTTCATGATATAGCCAAGTCTCCAATGCCCTCCATTGAACACCTATTGATCAAGTTTTGGCTTGTTGGTCCCCAACCAAGTTGGGTCCTAAGAGGTTAGACACAATAGGTTTGGCAACCCAAATGGTTCTTTTCTTGACACCACTTTGAGTACCAACAAATTTGGCAAACACATTTCCAACCTTATCCTTACAAAGTGAATAAGCATCATCGATTATGATAGGGTTGGATGAGTTACCAATAGAGCATGTAGAAGAAAGGTGACCCTTCTCACGGCATATGTAGCAAGATCTTATCTTTCCTTTCTTCTCATTTGATTTCTCCACAATGGGAGCATTGGGTTGATTCTTCTTAGGAGGTAGATTTTCTTCATCTTGAGGAAGAACTTGAGTTTGAGCTTGAGGCCGCTTCCCTTTTTGCTTCTCACTTAGATGCTTCTTCTTCAATGGGCAAGACCTAACATGATGCCCTTCAATTTTGCACTTGAAGCAAACAATCTTGGCCGGATCCTTGACTTGCTCTTGGCCCTTCTTCTTGTTGAATATTTTGGACTTCTTCTTGTTGTTGGAGATAAATCCAAGTCCAATCTTGTCATTGGGGGGTTTTTGCGCACTCAACATCTTGTCAAGTTTGGACTTCCCTTCATGACTTTTTACCAAGTCTTTCTTCAACAAAGTGACTTGGGCCTCGAGCTTTTTAATTTCCTCTACATGGTTAGTTACAACACAAGTACTAGAGGAAGTAGAAGCTATAATGTTAGAGCAACAAGGCAAGGAGAGTAATTCATCACAAGATGTAGCAATAGTATGAGTGGATGAATTACAAGGACTAGCACATGGCAATATAGCATTTTGGGAAGTAGTGCTAGTGACCACATGAGGTTCACAAGATGTTACCTTTGTAGACATATCCTCATAAGCTAACTTTAGGCGAGCATGGGAAACTAGAAGATCCTCATTAGAGCTAGATAGCTTTTCATGACTTTCTTCCAATATCCCATACTTGCTAGTTAGCAACTCAAGTTGAGCCCTTAGCTCAACATTCTCCTTCAAGATAGATGCCTCACAAGAAGTAGAGTTAGTAGCACAAGCATTATGATTAACCGAAAGAGGAGAAGGCAACTTGGAACACTCTTTTAAATAAGAAGCTTTTAGTTGCTCATGTGACTCGGTGAGTTTGGTGAGCACACTCTCAATGTCCCTAGAGCCATTTTTGAGGTGCTCAACATCCTCAAGAAGTTTAGCATTAACAAAAACAAGCTCATCATTTTTTAATTTTAAATCATTTGCCACCTCAAGAGCTCTATCATTGGAGCTTTGTTCTTTTAAAAGAGTCTTTTTTAAATCATTGGCAAGACTATGAAGATTCTCAATAGTTTCTTCTTGCTCTTCATCATGAGATTGAAGCTCATCAATAATTTTCTTGCTCTCAATAGCAACAACCAAAATATCAACGAAGTTAGAGAAAGCAATTTTCTTCTTACCAATAGCATGAAAGACTATTTCTCCCTTCCTTTTTAAAGAGGCAACATAATCATCCTCTTCTTCATGATCACTAGATATAGTGGGTTCCAAAGAAGGAGTTACCTTTCAATCCCTAGCCATAAGACATATGTGGGAACCGAGAGATGATGATGAGGGTGAAATACTTGAAGCTCCAATCAAAACTTTGTCTTGGCCAATAGAATCTCCGGTTTCCTCTACATTGTTAGCCACACAAAGACTAGAGGAAATAGAGGCATTTTTATCATGGCCACTAGATAGAGCAAGCATATCATCATGAGATTTATTTAAGCAACTTACACATGATATGCAAGGACTAACACAAGCATATAAAGCATTTATGGTGCTAGAAGTGTTTAAGTCCAAAGATGAAGCATTGCAATGAGATAGAGATGAAGGATCATCAAAAGTAAGCATACTATCACCATTGCAAGTTTCATCACCACTCACCATATCATTACCTTGTGTCTTGCCACACTTTGGTGAAGTGGATGAAAGTTCATCACGGCCGGAAGTGGAAGGAATACAATCATCCCCAATAATCTTGGACAAACCATATTTTTCTTGAAGCTTTGTCCATATCTCATGAGCGCTCCGAAAAGGCGTGAAGGAGAAGGTAACTACATCGCTCAAAGAATTAACAATCACATGAGAAGCTTGAGCATTGAGATACAAGTTTTTCTTATCCTCTAAAGATAGATTTTGAGTATCCTTTGGAGGAGAAAAACCCGCATCTACAATTCGCTCCATAGATGGGTCCATGACCCGAAAATAATTAAGCATGTGAATTTTCCAAGTATCATAATTTGTGCCATCGAATATAAAAGTGTCATTGTGCACTAATCCCCTAGCCGACATCTTTGCTCTCAAGGCGGTGAAGCCTAAAATGAGAGACCTAGCTCTGATACCAATTGAAAGGACACAGATGTCGCCTAGAGGGGGGGTGAATAGGCGATTAAAACTTTTACGAAAGGCTTGTACAAATGCGGAAATAAACTAACGTTTAATTTGACAAGCTTACAAAACCTAATAAACTAGGCTCACCTATGTGTACCAACAACTTATGCTAAGCAAGACAAGTAGCAAGGTGATAGCAAGATATATAACTTCAAGCACGATGGCTATCACAAATGTAAAGTGCATAAGTAGTGGAGCTCGGATAAGAGTTACCGAGGCACGAAGGAGACGAAGATGTATCCCGAAGTTCACTTCCAAAGGAAGCTAGTCTCCGTTGGAGAGGTGTGGCGGCTTAATGCACTCTGAACGCCACAAAGGCCTCACCTTGAGATGTGGTAGCACAATGCTCACCAAATGTCACAAAGGCTCACCTCAAGATGCGGAGGCACGCTACACACCAAACGCCACAAAGGCTCACCTTATTCTCCTCGCGCTCTCGCACAAAGCAAGATGCCACGATCCACTATGGGACACTTGAGGGCGGTCACCGAACCCATACAAGCTTGGGGCAATCTCCACAACTTAATTGGAGGCTCCCAAGAATCGCCACAAAGGCACCACAAAGGTTGGGGAATCTCCACAACTTAATTGGAGGCCCCAAGTATATGCCACAAAGGCCACTAAGCCGTCTAGGATTCCAAGAACCCAAGAGTAATAAGCTCACAACTTCCACTTACCGAATCTCCGAGGAGAACTCAAACCGATGCACCAAATGCAATGGCAAGAGCACACAAAGTGCTCAAATCCTTCTCTCCCAAATTCTACCAAAGCAACAAATGCTATGGAGGAATATGAGAGGAAGAACAAAGGAAATCAACAAATGAACTCCAAGATCTGGATCCAATAGGTTCCCCTCACTTAGAGGAGATTTTGATTGGTGGAAAGATAGATCTAGATCTCCTCTCTCTTTTCCCTCAAGAAGATGCAAGAATCATTGGAGGGAGAGGGAGAGAGAGCAAAGCTTCAAGGTCAACAATGGAGGAGAGAGAGAATAGGAAGCCAACCAGCCCAAGGAGGAAGAAGGGGGCCTTTTATAGGTCCCCCATGAAAACTAGCCATTGCTGGGCACTTACCCCGGAGTCTCCGGCCTTGGGAGCCGGAGTCTCCGGTGCCCCGGGGTCATTCGGGGGCCTCAGGTCGGACGAATCAGATGCCAGGCCGGAGTTGGGCCGGAGACTTTGCGTCTCGGGCCGGAGACTCCGGCCACCCAAAAACTGGCAGCAACACCAACACGAAAACGACCATAACTTGAGCATCCGGACTCCGTTTTTGATGATCTTGGGCTCGTTGGAATCACAACAACGAGCTCTACAAGTATATGCATAGAAACATCATAGTCCAACAAGGGAGGATAAAACCAAATGATGAGAGGTTTGACCTCTCTTCAAAGACGAACCGGTAAAACCTCCAAACACTAAAAACTCAATAAGTGTTTCATGCAAAATCCGTTTTTGATGAGTTAGAGCTTGTCATGGAAATAACCACAAGCTCTAAAACCTCACATGGATAAAAGCCAAATAAGAACCAAGAAAGATGATGGCAAATATGCAAAGGTTTGAGCTCTCTTCGAACGATGCGGTTAAGTTACTCACTCGAGAGCCCCTCTTGATAGTACGGCTACCAATCCTATAACCCGGTCTCCAAACTAACACACGAGACCGGTAGAAGAGAAAACCTATCAAGAACAAACCTTTGCCTTGTATTCCACTTGAGCTTGATGAAGACGATCTTTTCCACCTCAAGATGGAATTCCTTTCTTGATTGCGCTAGCTTGATGAAGTCTTGTGGATTGCTCCCCCATAAATCAATATGGGAAAGACTCTCTTAGGAATATCTTCACAAAGCCATTATCACCAAATAGAATACATGCATCAAGCATATAATCTCCTTGAGATGGCACATCTTGAACTTGACTTCTCATCCATGAAGACGATCACCACTTAATAATATCCTAGCCCGAGATCACAAGATCCCAGTCGATACATTATGTATGCTTTGAGAGTTGATCAACTTGAATCCCATCTTTGCACTTTGACTTGATCAACCTTGTATCCTTCCTTCTTCCATCATGATGATGATGTCTTGAAGGTAAACACAAATGTCCACTCAATTATATTCTTCAAGACATAGTTGCAATAAGCTCAATTCTCATATGACCATTCTTCCGATATTTCCTTGAATAACACATTGGTCATCACTTAAAGTTCTTTATTTGATCATTCTTACAACCTTGAAGCCAACATATGGTTCAAGCATTGTCTATGGACATGTCCTACAAATATAACTCAATACAAACATTAGTCCATAGAGATTGTCATTAATTACCAAAACCACACATGGGGGCTCCATGCTCTTTCAGCAATGTTATACTTTTTATGTGATAGAAGATTTTTCTTTTATATTGATATAGGTTGAGCAAACATAGAATGGCCAAATCCGTAGTGAAAGAATACACAAAATGAGAAGCTAAAGATTTTCTTCCGTTAGGTGTTTTGCACAAGCAAGAATATAGTCCTTCTGTTTGTCTTTTGTCATTTGGAAAGCAACATCAACATGGATCATTAGTTATTGAAAACACTTATGTTTCTTTGGTAATTTGTGTGATGGCCGATTCCAGCCATCTTTGGTTATGAGGTAGGCACATATATCCAATACAGACCTCAAACTATAGAAGTTCCCTAGGACGATATCCTAGGTCATGCATAAGGCTCTGAAAGGATAGCCAGCTAGTGAATGTTGCCGCCTAGAAATGCTTGGAGAACACTTGGAAGGTGCAAAATATATTCTTAGATCTTAGTATGTTCAAGTTCTCTGAAATGTTCTTAAATCGTAGTCACTCTGGAGGGCATATAACCATCTTTGTACTTTATAAGTTGCACTACATTTTGCTTACACCGCTCTTTGAACACTGCAATTTCAAGAAATGTATGAAAATGCCCCCACCTCCCTCCTGCGCCCCCGTTTAATGGAATCTTCAAATGGGCGAATCTCGATAAACATAGAATAGGATTAGTAAAACAGGGAAATAAATTTCGTCGAAATTTCGGACGAATTTCACGAAATTTACGAATCTCGGTGCTGGGCGGAAAAACATAATTTCGACCGAAAAAATCGTAAGAATTTGAAAAATCTCATATCGCAATCCTTATAAGAAAGGAAACATCAATTCTATAGCATTCACTTTGCGCTAGTGCAGTGGTTGAGTGTGATGTGTCTGCTTCAGAGGTTGTGAGTTCAAATCCCCACATAAACATTAATTTTTGCAAAATAAATATAACAACCAAACTTCAAATTTGATCGAAATTTTTGAATTCTTTCTTTGATATTTCGTTAATTTCGCGAAATTTGTGAATCTCGACTAGTGGCGAAATTTTTTCCCAGAACAAAATGTAAAACACTGAGTAAAAGTGAACTACTCTATTCCAAATTAGACTTCCAAAACATCTTATAATATGGAATATATGTGGTACTTAAGTTCTTAAATTGGCGAGTAAAACAGATTCTCATTCTCATGTCATTCGCAAAAGCATGCATGAGGCCATTCATAACCTCGTCATCCTCGTCACAACATCATCTAAATCTTTACTATTAAAATAAAAAGCGGTGTCTGGTGTCACACTTTCAGTTTCCAATTTTACCCTCACACAAAACACCGAATTACCCACCAATACCATTAATAAGTAAAAAAAAACGATTCCGTTTATCCTCTGTTTCGTCCGCTCGCTCGAAGGACCCGCCGAGGGGAACGCGGGCGCAGAAGCGCGCGGAGCCCCTGGAAGATGTGTTTGTGCATCTTGGAGCCCCTGGAACAAGCGCATCCTGGCCCGTGTGCCGCGGGCGCACAGGGAGCGCAGCCGAACGGCGCGGCCAGCCGTGGGCCGCCGGAGAAGGGCGCGACGCGCCGGAGCTGCAGGAAGGAGCACCAGCTCGCGGAGGAGGCGCCGAGCCCCTGGCGCTCGGGAGAGCTGGGCGGGCCCCTGGCCGGCGAGGCGCGGCAGCTCGGCTGCGTGCGGGGCAGAGGCGCGGGCCGGAGCAGGGCGGTCGGAGCGGTGCACACAGGAGGCAGGTGCAGGGCAAGCGACTGGCCGTCCCCTGCCCTTGATCTCGACCGGCCGACGCCGCCCCATCCTTGTGCCCAGCGCGGCCGGAGCCGCCTTTCGGGACGCTGCAACCAGCTCACTCTGCGACGTTCGGGACGGCCTGCCACACCAGAGCACTGCGGGGTAGCGAGCTGGGAATAAACGCGATCTGGGACGAACCCACTTCGGGGCCGTGATCTGAGGACAACCGCGAGAAGGACGCCCACGAGCGGATAGCCATCAGCAAGATGGCGGAGATAAAATTGGGACATGGTTACTGTTTATCCAATGGACGGCCACGAGCTGGGATAACCACCAGCAAATGCGTATATAGTCTTTAGAGATCTGTTTTTTGTTATGGTAGTATGAACAGAAGAAGGATGAATAATTGTGGTACACATCGCTTATGAAGTCAGGTAATTATTATGATCCCTTTTTATCCAAAAGAAATTGAAGATAGCCTATGGTTGTTACCAGGCGAAGTAGGATCTCTATTCTCTGAAGAACAGAAGCATTCTCTCTATTCTCTAAAGAGAAAAATCAAAAATTATATTTTCTGAAATAAGTCTTCTTTGAAATTAAGTTTGTCAACTTCGATTTGACGAAAATACTATTCAAATTCTTCGTCCTATTTCATGACCGATTTGACGAAATTAAATTTGTCAAATTCTATTGTGTAAAGTAACTCATAGTCACTGTTTCCTAATCCTCTACACCATACCTGAAATTATTTTTGCCTTAGATGACATTGACTAGCCGTGCTTTGTGAGTACTTGTCATCATTGTCATAATGTTAAAAGTGGTTCAAACCTTAGTAACCAATGGTTAACCATTATAACTTTATCTTTACTATTAAAGCGAAAAAGATACCCGGTGTCACACTTTTAGTTTCCGATTTTTTTCTCAGACAAAATACCAAATTATCCACCAATGCCACTAATAAGTTTAAAAAAACTATTTATCACACGCTTTTATCCCAAACCATACGATCTAATCCTCATCCTGCGCATGTCCCAAAAAGTAATTAACATACTGTCCTACTTTTTAGCTAAACCGTGTAACAGATGGCTAACAAACATGCCTTATCTTCACTACTAATAAAAAAGCAAACAAGAACTTTTCTAAAGACACACGCTAAACATACACAAAAGCTTTGGCACCGTAGGATTGGCTCTCCTCAATTAAATCTAACCGCACGCAGCGTTACCTGTGCACATAGCATTTGCATTGGCGAAGTGCAGACGAAAACTCTCACGCACGCGTACCACGCCTCGATGGAAAATGAGAAAATAATCGGTCGCACGATCTGCGCCCTCGTCTTCCTCATCCCCTCCGATATTTTCTCGTATATCAAACAGGTTATGCAATCGGCTGGCAATGAGATTCTCTGGCTTTCGCAATGGTTAAACATTTTCTAGGTTATCTCTTCTCCGGAAGCGGTGGTGCCTGGGCAATGAGGATAGAGGTAGACTCAGATGTGGGCGTGTTTTTGCGATTAATCCCTGTGTGTATCTACTACGAGCTGTGGTTTTGCTACGTCCAAATAATGTGCACACAATTTGTAAAAAATTGAAATACAGTAAAATTAACATGTATTTCCAAACATATATATATATGGTGATATCTTGATCAACTTCTCCTGGCAAATCTGCAGAAGTCCTTCATTGAACTGACTGTATTTTGTGTGAATTTATTCCAATATTATTCTAAGCTTTAAGCTTGAGACTGACCAAGCGTGCTGAGAGCTCCTTTCACGCTCGGTTTACAGCCGTAGGATCTAGAGAAGAAGCGATCTAGGCTGTACATTTTTATTATTGGACTCAATTTTTCTTACCCTAGCCTGCCTTCTATGACCGTGGTAAAGTAGCTTCGGACTGCTTCTAGCCCCACCCTCAGCCTAATCCCACTTTGGTGCATCTATATCTATATCTATACTACTTATAAAAGAGCCAACATTTTCTTTTCTAAAACCACCCAGCAAACGTACACGAACAAAACAATACCACCAGATTAGTCCCACTAATCAAATCTAACCGTCCAGATCTATGTAATCCCACCTAATCAGGAATTTTGGGTGCACTTATCATTTTACAACGACGGACTAATACTCATCTCGTCGTTCCGTCAAGAACCACAGCACCGCGTCCGTAGCACCTACCATCGCTCAAAAAAAGGAAACTGATTAACAGCCCACGATCGCCGCACTGAATCCCGTCCTCTTGCGTCGCCACCTCCGTGGACAACGCCCTCGCTGTCTGACGCCGCCGGGCAGAATCATCAACTCCCTGGACGAAGCCCTCGCCGGGCAGCATCGTCACCTCCCGGACGAAGCCCTCGCCGGGCGGCATCGTCACCTCCCGGACGAAGCCCTCGCTGACCGAACAGAGCGCCCTCACCGACCAGAGGACCTTCGCCTTTCTAGAGGGCGCCCTCGATGGAAGCCAACAACTTCGCCTTCCTGGACGGCGAACTCGCCGCGACGCCAGACTTCATCGCATCGTGGGTGACTGCATTGCAACATCGGGTAGGCGGCCGCTCCTCTGTCACCTCTTTGCTTGAATGCTATGCCAAGATAGTAAAAAAAATCAGAATAATTTGATAGTTACAAGATCATCATCTATTATGTATGTTCTGAAACTTGAATGGCAAAGATACATTGTCTCAGGTCAGGTCCTATGGTAAGTACAATGAAAAAAGCTTCTTGGCATATCATGTCCTTGAAGACAAAATAGAATAATCAAGTATAAAGATTCCACAATATCCATGTTCTCGCCATTTCATGGTTGTGTTCATCTTTATATGCCACAATATCCATGTTCTTTTAAATTTGATGACATGCATGATCACAGGTGAGAAGAAAATCTATTGGTGTGTGTTTTCCAAATCACGCAAGGGCGCGCACCTCATTTCACGATATAAGCAACACCTGCCTCTTGGGTAAATCCCAGCAATCAACCAACTGTGTTTTCAAGTATAATGAAAACGAACACTACGCACACCTATAATGGTATATTGCTAAATAATGGTATGTATCTATACAGACCCTAAATAATTGAAACTATGGTTCAAATAGGTTTGATAATTTCAGCATAACGTGCCAGCTTTTGCTAATTTTATCCATGCTGATTATATGGGATACAGATCATGCAGTATTTCAAGTGTTCGGGCAAGCAACACGTCTCACTAAAATGGAACTTCTAATGACTATGCTGCCCGATGGACTTACCTATATCTAATATAAGGTCACTTGTTCCTTTTGTTCAGTTGTTTGGCCGAGCTGCTCTAACATGCCTGGAGCCCTGGACTGCCTCAAATCCTTGAATAACATGAATGTAATCACCATTCTTAATTGGTGTCAAAAATTGAACATTCTCAATATCTGACATTTCAAACACTTCAGCAGATGTCCATGCTAAAAATTGTAAAACTATGTTTCCGTTCAAGTGAGTCATGTACAATGGCTACGGTTTAAGTCCAATTTTCATACTAATACTGTTTGTAAATCTATGGATAACAAACTGGGTACCAATTCGTCCAATTCAGTAGAATTGTACAGTATAGAGAGTAAACTGAAGATTACCAATGAAATGTAGTTTGCTGATTTTTCTTGATGTTGACCAATTGTTTGTCAATCTGGTCTCAGTCCCCAAAGTCCCTTCTTTTCAGTTTACTTTTTTTCTACCTTCTCTTTTATGTTCTCACTTCTCACCCAATTAGCAAATTGCTCTTCCCTCCTTGATTGTTCAGCAACAACAAGCATATACATCTACCATTAGTGGCTAATACAAATAGCTCTAATAAAAGGTGCAGATCTAATATTAATCAAATATGCCTTATCTATATGTCCATATAGACTACAAGAGTACCTGTGTTATATCTGGTGAAGAAACAACAGTTTAGCCTACAGAATTGCAGGAGCAATTATATTACAGTCAAGCTTAGCAAAAGCCCCTGAGGCCTGTGGCAACGGCTCGAGGCGTTTGACTGTGGCTACGTCGGCAGCGGCAAGGCGCAGAGCAGCAACATCGGACATAGCCGAATCGAGCAGAGGGGGAACAATGAAATACCAGTTGATAGCGAGGCGGGGAGGGGCGTCGGCCATCAAAATTGGGAGCATGTCATGCTTGGTTCGCTCCGGGAGGCTCGCGACAGGCCCAACCCGCCGAAGCGGGAGGGCATCCTCGCCGGCGTTGGTCGGCGCTCGCTCTGATTCCGCGTCTTGTCCAGCAGGAGGAGGTGGTACGCGCTACTGAGACCTCCAACGCACGCAAGGTGACAGCACGCGAGAGGATTTGGTGGCGCCGAGGTCTGCGCTGTCGCCTCGCAGGAAGGCATGGAAGAGCAGCCGCCTTGGTAACGGCGGTGACGCGGTGTGGATGGAATAGAATAGGGACGGCGTCGCCGCTGCGGTAGGGAGGCATGAGGTGGTGGTCCTCTCCGGAACAGCAGGCGGCAGGAGAGGGGGAGGCCAGAGGGTCCATGCGCCGGCCGGCGGGGAGGCGGCGGAGAGGGCGGAGGCGCATACGCTGCTCGTAGTGTGTGAGAGTCTGAGAGAGGAAGCTGAGAGTGGGAGCGGGGGGCGGTGATTGTCTAGACTCTGACCGGTGTCAGTTGGGGTGTGTCATGTGTGCATAAGAACAGGTCATTACTCGGTCTAGAATAATACCTGTTGCACTTTCATCAATAATTTGATTAGCATATCATATGTCAGTATTGAATATGAAGTCCTAAACGATTACACAATTCACCAAAATTTATCTTAAAATTTGATCCGATTTTATTTTAATTTCTCCTAAATGTGGTGTGTTCTCACTAACACTAAGGAAAAATATTATCTGCTTAGCTGAATTACTTTTCAATAGCTGAATTGTTCGCCTGTACAAACTTATATGGATTGAGGTGAGAATGGACTTCAGATATTATTAATAGAGCAATGCTTTGCCTCTAGCATATGGAGCAAATGCTAAAACTTAGAACTTCCTCATATAATAAAAATATACTTGACCATACAACCAGCCGAGTTTTGAACTCAAGAACTCTTGACTCTCATACCACATAGAATTGCATGCATTCGATCAATCAGCCAACTTCAACACTCTCCCTAACATGTGGCTCCCGCGGGTCTAAACATGGGCTGCAATGTTTCTATTTAAACTTTAAAGCACGCTACTCAGGTCTTAAACTCAAGACCTCGCGGCTCTTATACCATGTTGAATTTCATGCAGTAAATGAGTTCATTTACAAGCCTAAGTAGATGAAGAAAAGGAGGGAAAAGTACTTATATCAACTCAACAAAAGATTAATAAAATCAAAAATATATTAGTTATATTTTCGTGCGTTGCACGTGCACGCTTACTAGTCCCAACAAGTAATTTAACAAATATGCCCAGCGGGCGCGGCTTGGCTGTGCCTCGTATACGCCCAGGTCGGCTTCTTCGTTGATAAAAATACTTACAGCTCCTGAAACACAGCTCTATGCCTCCGTATGCAATCATTTCTGAAACATTCGCTCGTATCTTTTCTAAAAAAAACATAGAAACACAGCTCCTATGCCAATTCCTTTACGTAAAATTTTCACAGCGTTAAAACTAAAACAAATCTAGAGGGTAATAATCACAATCGTGCGGGAACGGATCGACAAAATACACCGCTGCACGCCAACATCTAATCTGCTGGTAATCTTCTTTACTATTAAAGCGAAAGTGGTGTCCGGTATCACACTATCATTTTCCGATTTCGCCCTCAGACTAGACACCAAATTACCCACCAATGCCACTAATCTAGCTATTTACAGACATTGTACCATCGCCAGCAATCACCTTAGGCACGTCCTTATCCGAAAAAATCCTAACAAACTCATCCAATGTTTCCTAAAAATGCGGCTTTGACAGTTAGGCGGACTCATCTCCAGGACGCGGATTTGCCATGCTCCATCCCATCTCTTTCCGGAGTGATCGACCAGCCTGCTCGTCTGTGTGTACAATGGCGGATGGGAAAAGCACCGAGGCAGATAGAAGCTGGTTGTGGCTCAGTGATTCAGGGTCAAGGTTACGTTTCCGTCTTAATTAGATAGAAGCGCACTAGGCCACCAGCCAATGAAGACAAGATGGTTAGGCTGCAGTACAAGATGACGATGATAGCAAACTGGGAACGCCATCTTACTGTTTGTTGTTTCTCCTTAAGCTCATTGGTCGGTTCATAAAAATGATGAATTTTATCACTTCTTAACATCATTGTTGAACTCTGCAAGTTTGATTGGTTTATTGATAATTTGGGTTTGGTGTATGGGTATAGATAGGAAACCTAACAGTCATGCGTTCAAGGTTTGCTACGTGAGCGTGCCTTTGGATTCATGATTTTTAGGTACGCATGAAAATTGATGTATTTAGAGGATCGTTTTCTACTATTTGTTTTTGTACTATACAGTGGATTTTTTATTAATTTGATTCTTTGCTTCAAAATACTTCAATAGAAATGTGGGATGCATAGCAAGTAGGATGGAAGCATGAACGCCATGTTAATTTTCTTCTTCACTAAATGAACTTTTCATAGGTCGTTCTTTTGAAAAGTGTTTTTTAAGAAAACAGCAATTGTTATCCTACATGTACAAAGAGGACGAAAACAACACAAATAAAAATATTTTTAGTATATGGAGACAAAAGATATCTGAAGAGAAAGAAGACTATCTAACTATCTGAAGACTGAAGTCAGCAATAATCCAAAAAAAGGTTTTGAGAGTTTCTAACAAAATTATCCTTTGGTACCGGGGCTCATATGTCCTAGAGTTATGTCTATAGAATAATATATGTACAAAAAATATGGAAAATATTTTTAATCTTTGTCCCCAAAATAAGCTAAGTGACTTAGTGTTCTCTAGATACGGATGTATCTAAATGCATGTTCAATATATAGATACATCCGTATCTAGAGAAAGTTGAGTCACTTATTTGGGACAAATAAAGCAAAAGATTCTGCAATGTTCCAAGACAGGTGATAAGAAATAATGAGAATCCATAGTTCAACTTGATATGCAATGACTACCCGCTGGGTTATAGAGGCTTAGCTGATTAAAATAGTTGTTACGTACTGAATGTTTCATGTTGTGTTAGAAAAATAGATTGCTATATCGCATGCGACAAATTCCAGTTCATTTCCTTCATGTGTAGAGACAAGGAGGAAGGAGAAATGAAGCCCAAGGCCGAAGAAGGGGGTGCCATGCTGAGCGTCGGCGAGTCGAATGGGGACACCGACATGAAGCCGAGAAGACACAGGGCAGCAGCGCTGCCGGTGGAGGGGAGTCAGAGGTTAATGGCTTGGGTGCGGGGCTACAGGTTATAGAGTGATGGCCAGGGACAACGATGGCAGCATGGCGCGTAGCGAAGAGTGCTATGCAACGCCGCCATCCCCAAGTGGCGGTAGCATGAGGTCTGGGTGCGTTGGAAGGAGTTACATCAGGGTTGCATGAGTTGGAGGAAAAATACGATTAGGAGGGGGACAACGATCTACGAACTATTCGATGACATCCAATGGCCCACAAAGAAGTTAGTAAGATTTAAAAATTTCGCCAGTTCCACAAAGATGAGCTCCGACGGGTGTGAAACACTAATTTTTTCGATAGAAGGAATATATTAATACCAAAAAGATATTAATTATACTTAGTCGTTCAACCTTAAGCAACCACCATGAGGCCCTCGAAATGAGTGCATTGGCAGCCAAATCATCGGCCAATGGTCTCCTCGCGTCGTTTTTCTTGTTTTATCTTCAATCTGTTTGTAAGTTTTTAAGAGGTTTTCTTTATTACTTTATATCGGTTCAGTAATTTGGCTTTATTCATAAAGCGGGGCGAAAGTCTGTTTCGTGAGTGAGTCACGGAGATCTCCTGTGACAAACAATTAAATTACGTTAACTTCAAGTTCTTTGTAGCGTTAACCTCTCATGCGTGATTAGGTGCAGAAGTACGGCCCTCTCTGAAGAGTTTGGCTGAACATGTCAAACCTTGATGAATGACGTAAGTTTGCTGGCGTCCCTACTTAGATGTCAACCCATCCCGAAATATTAATTTCGTTTTAATTGGAGAAACATATAATATGTAAATTGGTTTCATAAATGCAATACAAGGTGTAGACAAGTGTAAGAGGAAATTTGTCACCATGCAATAAAAAATCAGCACATCTTTATGTTTAATAATAATTGTGTAAGATTACTTCAGATATGGCGATATATTTTTAAATTTAGCGGCAACGCACGGGCACTTAGCTAGTGTCTAAATAAACTCCGAAAGTAGTAACAAAATAGTAACACGATAATGAAAAATACAAAAGCACATGACGATATCACCAGGCAATCAGATCAGAACGGCCACGGCGTCTTCGATGCATGGATCAGCTAGTAGATCAGAGATCAGAAGGGCCTCTGCCCTATTATATTGCCCCGTGGCCAGTAGTGGCAGGTCATGAGCGTCTCCCCGGAGGCGCACTGCACGCTGGCGCACCCGACCTGCGAGCTCATGCGCCACATCAGCTGCTCGAACTGCGCGCACGCGTTCCCGACGGCGCACGCGCCGGCCCCGAAGTCGAAGTGGTCCGCCTGCTCCGCCCACGCCGCCACGGCGTCGCTCGGCTGCCAGCTCCTCCGGCCATCGCATCCGCCGCGGAACACGTTGACGCCGGACGACGACGCGGCCGCGCAGTCGTGCTTGAACCCGCCCGCCCACCGCGCCGCCTGGTCCGCCAGGTCGTTGCTCCACTTGAGCGGGCGCAGGCCATGGATGGCGCGCAGGTGCGTCTGCGGCACCACGAACTGCTGCGCCAGGCTGATCTCGAGCAGCTTCCGGCCGCCTGGTGCCGCCACCGTTTGGCTGGGGCAGCACGAGAGCAGGACGATGGCGGCCACCGCAGCAAGCCAGCACGAGAGCCTGCTCGTGCTTGAGGCGTACTCCATTGCCATGACCAGTGTCGTCGTCCCTGGCGAGCTAGCTATCTGGTAGGAGTATAGTAGTAAGCCACTGGTTGGTTTTACTGGAAGCTTCAATGGCGCTGGGCCTATATATATACAACCGTTGAAGCTTAGTTACACGACACAGTTGACGAATCACAAATTTTAACCTGCAACTGGCTGCGGCGACGAAGACTTACGTACACACACTAGCTAGCTAGCAGATCTGCCGATCGCCCCATACTGCATCAGAGATCGATGGAATCATTTCATGTGATGAGGGTGCAGGAAAGTCCCGTGTTTCTTGTTTGACTTGGAATTGTTTAGATTTCAGATGGACAGTGTAGTACATTCGCGGTTTCTTTGAACCTTCCGTTTGGAGACAGTACGCATGGGGAATGAAATCGACCGACAGAAGCGAGGGTCGAGGTCAAGGCCTCAGAGGATCCACAGATGGAACCTCACTACATACGCCCTCCTCGTAGACGGTTGAAGAATGAAGATTGGTTCTTCCGGTGCCAACACACAGCTCTCTCGGAGTGCGAGTGGCACATGCTTTCATGTGGTTGCGCGTGCGTGACAAAATCTAGAATCGGGGGGTTGGTAGATCGGTGCAAGTTCACCAAAGGTTCATTTCCTCTAAACCTTGAATTAGCATTTTTTGGAATGAAATTATTATTTTCTTCCATATGCCAAATGTCTCTAACCTTGAATCAAATGCACGTTTCCGAGGAGCTAGCTAATAAAAGACATTGTGCTCGTAACCTATTTTTGTAGTTATGTTACGGTCGATTTGGAATTTATAAGGGCATAACATTGCTTAGTTTGAAAAAGGCTCCCCATCTTAATTAGTATCGAAAAATTGAAGGACATTTTTTTGTCCTGACATGGTTGATTTGGAAGCTGGGGGTTGATTCAATTTTCAGTAGCAAATAACATGGCTTTGTTTGAAAAAGATGTGGTGGCTCATCACAATAACTACCAAAAAGTTGAAGGTCATTTATTGTTGTTGTGTCATGGTCGATTTGGAAATTTAGGATTGATTCATTTTTCAATGGCAATAACATGGCTTTGTTTGAAAAAAAGATGTGGCGGTTCATTTTAAATTTCAATAATTATCAAACAGTGCAGTGGTGTTTTCAAGGGATGGATGATGGACATGCTTGAACAGATCTTGCCTTTGCTCTTCAGTTAGAGTGGGGGTGAACTTGAACATGAGGTCTCGAACATAAAAATACACGAATATACATGGGTACCCATGAACCCAAGTTTTAACACTACAAAATATCATACCTGTAAGTTTTAGAAAATTTTGAAGTAAACCATTTATGTATGTCTAGGTAATGAAATCGACCAACTGTGTTTGTATTCGAAAGATGAACATATGGAACTTGGCTAAAGTAAACAGATGCAATTTGGTTCCGGGTGCCATGAGCTTGTCTTCAATGACAGTACCACACATGCCTTCATGTGGGTGCTTGTGCCTACATTCGACTTTGCACTCCATCGGTGAGGTCAGTCTATTTTCCAGGCCACTAATTTTTTGGCATTTGCAACTCATTTGGGTTTTCATATTGCTGGGAAGCAACTCTTTTTGTTACAAGTGTCTAATTTTGATTCTTGGCCCAAGGGAACTTAGTGTATTATAAAAATCAAAATATATATTTGGAAGTTCCATAAAATTAGAAAACAATTTCTCAAAATAGGCTTTTGGCCGCTATCTCACCCAATGATTCACGATTAATCGAGAGATTAATCGGCATATCGTTGATTTTTTGAACATTGATAATGATCCATAAATCTTAACAAGGCAAACTTAAGTCCAAAATACATTCACGATATATGAGTGTGTGAAGATGAAATCAACTGAGACAAACAATAATAAATCAAGTTCCTAGCAAAGCCATAAAAACAAAAGGATAATAAAGATGGTAAGCAAAAAACAAGGGTATCAAGGGGAGATATTAACACTTTGTGTACAAGTTTTGAAGTGGAGAAAATCATGAAGCACAAAGAAACATGCACCACAAAAGATCACTTGAAATAAATATGGACATGATATCCAAGAAGAAGTCATAAAATATACCAATTATATTTTTTGCATGAAATCATAGCCCAAGGTTCAATTTATCTTATTATATATAAATGACCTTCAACCAAAAAAATAAAAGGTATCACAATTAGCAATAAGAGAACAACAGATATGATGGATGCTTTGAGTAAGGCCACATGTATTTCAAAGGAATAAACTTTGCAAATTTATCATTATTGCACAGAAGAGCAGCTACGAGCATGGTTTCTTTTGATTTCCACACAAGGAATCCATCTTCTTTAACTTCTTATTGATCATACTGAATTATTTCTTCAAATCTTTTATCATGCATGATGCCAATACTCAATATACATGTTTATCTTCATGGCATCCACCCTTGAATCCAAAACATTGTCTTCCAAGTATTCTTCTATGGATGATTCCTTCATATAAAACATTAGTCCATAGAAATTGCATTAATAATCGAAACCACACATGGGGGGCCCATGAACTTTCAACATGTTGAATAAAATAGATCTAGTTGTGAAAAGAGCATTTAATTAGAATGTTTGTGATGTTGTCCTCGTAGACTCTTATTTTTTTCCCGTACTTTAAATCATGTATGGACGTAGTTTCTTTATTTAGATAAGATTACAACTTATCGGTCTGATTTATCGCCTTGGCCGATAGACCAATCTGATAGCCGATATTTCGACTAAAATATCCTGAATTTTTCCACTTACGGCGATTTGGTAGGCGATTCACCTGTCCGAAAGACAATTTTTGGGCCATTAGTCTTGTTTTCCTATGTTCACATTAAATTCACGCGTTCTGCTGCCACACATCTACTTTGGTGGTATCGATTAAAACCAAACGGAGGGAGTAGAAGTGTACAATAGCTCGAATTTTTCCATTTTTTTGTCAATTTAAATGCAATGAAAAGGTAACACTTTTGTCCAATACTCCAATGTTGTTTTTGCATAGCATATTTTGAACTTTGGTGCCAAAATTTTGGGATTTATGGAAAACTGGTCGATAAATAGTCGACCGATAAAATCGATTAATCGGCCGATAAGCGATTAATCTCAAATCTTAGGCCAACCGAGAAGTTAACGATAAACGACTTCTTGAACATTGATCATTATCTATATCATGTCCAAAATATGTTCTTAGGATCCATTTGCTTGATTGAATGACAATTTGTTGTTCAGGGGGTGTGTGCGCACCCTCACCTGTCGTTGGATCCTCATTGAGATTGGAATAAATAATTAGCAGATGTTGACCGTGCCATGTATTGAATGGGGTAACATGGGTCCTGAGCCGCACTAATTCTTTTGGCGCGATCAGTTTGGCTGGCTGGAATGCATCTTTTGGGTTCAGCGGGATCAATATACATCGCACACGATGATTCTCTTCACGTTATGGTTGGTTCGGCGGCAAAAAAATTGCACCCCATGTCAACAGTGAGAGCATGCAAAAAATGATTATGAAAAGAGCTATTCGTTCACATAAGTGCTACTTTTGAAGAATGATACTTGTTGCTTGCACCATGCATGCAATGATGGAGTCAAGTGAAAGATGATTTTGGCTCCTCAGTAGTATTTTGTTGTCCCAGACTCACACATAATGAGTGCATATTTTTAAATTCAAACAACTTTAACCAACATAGCCAGAAAATTGGTGAATTGTTCGGTTTAATCATATTTGACCGAATGGGACAGGTGTCAGGGAAGGGGTGCACACGCATCCCTTCAACAATAGGCTTCATCCATAGCTTGACTACTTCTTCACCATGTTATCTTTTTTGCAATCTTTGGGTCCTCAATACAGTTTGCTTTCCTCTAAGTATTCATTATTGGATACACGGATTTCATTCCACACCTTTTATGAGAAATGCACATCTTGGAGACATATTCGTACTATATTTTTTCTTCTAAATTTATTCATCCATTTTGGTACTCTAATGGGGGATAAGTGTAGAGGGTTTAAGGGAAATGGTTTTGTGCTGAAGTGTTGCTTTTTATGCGCAATCATTATTTGTTGAGTATTTTGCATGGTTGAATATATAGTTGAAAATCCACCGAATGGTTTTACTTGACAATGTATGCAATATTATTTAAATTTGTCACACGCCTATATATTATGGGGGAGTTTGCTCAATATATTGTGTTTGTACTCATGTTACTTGCTTTAGTAGTGGTTGATGTGAGTACAATCATTTTTTATATGGGCTAGTAGCTTTATGTTACTTGATCATATAAAATACAACCTATTGTATACAATTTATTCTTGGATAAACTGCATATGTGTAATTATAAACTTGAAAGTTCAAAATGATGCACTTTTGCTCAAATATAAGTTTTACAATAATAGTGTCACCCCATGGGTGATACTTATTATCATGATTCAGTACTCATGTTTTTATTCTTTCTGGTTTGGTGGGCGAATGTGCTTTCACTAACAGATGCATACAAAGCAACCACTAGATGTGAAATTGCAAATGGCAAGACCATCTTATTCTGATCTAATCTGTGGCACACCCAGAAATTAGATGAGAAATTCTTGAGACTATTTTCTTTGGGATTTCTATTTTCGTGCCCTCGGGTCCTTAGTTGTACTCAGTTTTCCTCAGCTCCTTAGTTTTTCCTCAGTTTTCCCCAAACCCTTGTCTGAAACCCTCACAAGGAGCTCGGATGGGAGGAATCCCGTTCAGTTGACCGTTCCGTGCTGACGAGTGGGGCCACATCGTGTGGGGCTGCGTCGTGTGGGGCTGGTAGAAATGGACCGCGTGGGACAGGACGAGACCGTGTTTGGTCATACGAGCGGAGCGAGGGCCGTAGCATATGGGGCCGTAGCGTGTGGAGCCGTGTGGGTCCGGGACGTGGGCACGAGTGGTTTCTGTCTCTTTCGCCTAGATTAGCAGTTTTCAATGCACCTTTTTCCTCTCTCTATCGCTCGATCTCATTCATTCTTGGTTGCCCAAATTGG
Organism: Dactylis glomerata; assembly: GCA_007115705.1. NCBI lineage: Eukaryota > Viridiplantae > Streptophyta > Magnoliopsida > Poales > Poaceae > Dactylis > Dactylis glomerata. The sequence goes on along the minus strand of QXEO01001984.1, from coordinate 47,281 downwards.
TAGCAAATCTAGAGCAGCTTCTCCTTCTGTTTTTTAACGCCATTCATTTCTGTATGCCTTCGTTTTTACCCAATCAGGTAGGAAATCTAGGGCACAAATCCAGAGAAAATATAGGATAAGCTGCATACAGCAGCCAACATAGCATAGATATATTCACGACAGATCCAATAGTATTACCGATAGATCCAACATAAGCTACATTTTACATGAATTTAAGCTTGGAGGCTGCGCAGGTGAATCCCAAGTGCTTTGTGTTTGGCCATGAACGCATGCACGTTCACAGTCGTTCCAACTCTAACGCCGCCAATGGATCTACCAATGGATTCAGCATGGTTCACCAGGCAGTTGAAGTCGGTGGCGCGGAGCCTCCTGTTGCAGAAGGGGCACCTGTAAACGCCTCGAGCAAAGTGGCCATCGTAATGGCCGGACTGCAGCCTCCTGAGGACGTGACGAGTCTTGGTGTGAAAGGACTCATCGTCGCTATCGATGTCGCTGATCTGCACCTGTCACATAGCACCAAAGATCGAAAAACACGAAGTCAATTGCAGCGATGATGGAACAGAGAGTGAACAAAAGATCATGCATGATAATATGGGCACGAAAAAAAAAGGTAGCCTCAGTTATATTGGACACACTTATATCCAGGATTTGAGTCAGTGAACCAAAGATCATGCACAACAAATTTGTACACACCAATTGTTCACTGACCAAACCCTGAATCAACTTGTGCCCAAATATTCATCATCATCGGCACAAATTGACCGGATGGGATTGATTACTCACATAAGTTAACCGAATCTTAAACAAAAGCAAATCACAAACACTAATAATGCAAGATCTAGAACTAGGAACAGACGAACCCTAATAACACAAGATCTAACACAAAAGGATTGAACTAGGAATAGATGAACCCTAATAACGCAAGATCTAACACAAAAGGATTGAACTAGGAACAGACGAACCCTAATAACGCAAGATCTAACATAAAAGGATTGAACTTGGAATAGATAAACCCTAATAATGCAAGATCTAACACAAAAGGATTAAAATGGGATAAGAACAAGGGAACAAAGGGTTACCTCCGGCTCATCGTCGACGATGCTGGTGTCGTAGGGGTTCTCCGGCGCGACGTACGGCACTGGTTCGTACGGGTCCCAAGCGATGGGGGTCTGGACGGCGGCGGCGGCTGATGCGCCGGCGGCTACGTCGGAAGCAGCGACAGGGGCCTGGATGGGGGCGACGGCCGATGTGCCGGCGGCTACGTTGGAAGCAGCGACGGGGGCTTGGACGGGGGTGGCGGCCGATGCACCGGCGGCTACGTCGGAAGCGCCAACAATGGGCATCTCATTCTTCTCCATCGCCGGCAGTTTTCTTTGAGGTTTTTTCTTCGGTTGTGGAGAAGATGATGGGACAGGAGAGGCGGTTGCAGTGAGAATGAGAGAGTGGGCGAGCGTCGAGGGAGAGAAAGAGGGACTCTATAAAGACGAAGGTGGCGTGTACCACAACACGCGTCCGCTATGCACGGCTGCAGCGTGCACCGCGACATGAGGCTAACCCTGGGACGTTTGGTGTACTCAGTTATAACCTCGGGGCTTATACAGAAATTTTATCCGTACTCAGTTTTCCCCTCGAGTACTTAGACTGGCAAGTGCAATATACTCAGTTCTACCCTCAAGTAGCTGGTCAACAGAGAGTCAACAAATGAGATTAACATAGCTAATTGAGTCATTTCATGTGCAAAAAAATCCAAAAAAATTAAAAACATAGTGGCACCTACTCATGGAGTCTTCCTACGCAACCTGCCACCTAGGAAACCTTAACAAACATAGATAAATCAATTTTTACCACAAATTTCCACTTCTCAGAATCACTAGTAGCTATGAAGATGCATGGTTTTCCACTCAAACCCCTTTGCAAAATATCTTCCCCAAAACATAGTTTGTCTAAATGAGGCCATAATTGTCACACTCATGTATATTTGAATTGCAAATAATTTGATGTAGCCCAATATGAATTGTATTGTACAAAACACGCATTTTTATATTGTAATTTTTTTGTTTGAATCCCTTAGTCTATTTACTATTTATGTGTCATTGGTTTCTTAGTACTACTCAGTTTTGCCCTCAAGTACTGTCACAAATGCTCACAGAAGCCCAAACTTATCCTGATTGGTTGAGCCGTTGTCACACGGATCGACTCCACTAACCGTTGATCCACTGATCTAATGGGCAGTATACCCCTCTCTGTCTCTTCGTGGCCACCCCTCTCTCTCTCTTCGTGGCCACCCCTCTCTCTCTCTATCGGTGGACAGTGTCACCCCTCTATTTATGTGCAATAACGAGTTTGCCACGTAACTATATTCCCTCTATTTATGCATTATTTTCCACGATCTAAAAATGTTAAACTAAAAAGTGGTATAATTTTGGTGTAAACAAGAGACATACATATTTGCGGATTTTGGTGAATGCATTATTTGTCACCTCTCTAACAATTATCAACTCTCTTTAGCATTCCTTTTCTTTTAGGGAATATAGTTTGGAATATAGTTTGTGGTATAATTTTGGTATAAACATGAGGCATGCATATTTGAGGGATTTCGGTGAATGGATTATTTATCACCCCTCTAATAATTATCAACTATCTTTAGCATTCCTTTTCTTTTAGGGAATATAGTTTTGGTAATTTGAAATGGCCCAAAAGTGGTATAATTTTGGTAGAAACATGAGACATACATATTTGGCATATTTGGGGGATTTCGGTGAATGGATTATTTATCACCCCTCTAACAATTATCAACTTTCTTTAGCATTCCTTTTCTTTTAGGGAATATAGTTTTGGTAATTTGAATCGGCCCAAAAGTGGTATAATTTTGGTAGAAACATGAGACATACATATTTGGCATATTTGGGGTATTTCGGTGAATGGATTATTTATCACCCCTCTAACAATTATCAACTTTCTTTAGCATTCCTTTTCTTTTAGGGAATATAGTTTGGGATATAGTTTTGGTTATTTGAAACGTCCCAAAAGTGGTATAATTTTGGTATAAACATGAGACATACATATTTATGGGATTTCAGTGAATGCATTATTTGTCACCCCTCTAACAATTATCAACTATCTTTAGCATTCCTATATTCCCTAACACTTATTTTTTTTTGGTAATTTCGGTGAATGCACACACTAACTTTGAAAACAACTACAAGTATATGTAACTGAATAATGGATTTGTAACAAGGGATCCCTTGTAACATCTTCTAGCGCCTGATGAGCAATGATAAGAATCCGATCGCAATTATACAACAAAAAAAACAACCAGCCATCAGATTAGCTTGCTTCTTCAACTCGATCAGCTGCCTTAACTGCTTGTTCATTTTCTTCAGTTCTCCCTTCACTTCCACCAGTTCTGCATTGGGAGCATTAGGCATAATCGGAACGGCTCCTCTCTCCGCCGCATTCTCTACAGCAAGTCCCCCCTCCCAAATTGCGCTCCCCAATAGCGCCAATTGATTCCTGCAATTTAAGCCTCTGAACGTACACATCGATCCACTCGAAATACCTGCATTTCTTCAGGATCTAAAAACAACAACGTGAACCCTAAATCCCAAATTCGAGGGAATAACAAGAAAATCGAGAGAAAACAGAGCAATTGGAGCGAGATCTAACCTTATCCCCCTCTCTATATGGCAAGCTCTCGCATGCAAGGAACTCACGTCCACGGTTGCAATTGTCGTCCATCTTACAGATCGACCGCTTCAGAGGCTCCTGGCGTGGGCAGTCAGGGCATCTTGTCAAAGGCACGAGTCCATACTACGGCCATGAAGAACGGGAGGTCGAAGAGAAACTAGACATCACCCGCCTGCCGGAGAAGGGTTGCCGCTAGCGGAGAAGAAGAACAATGGGGCGCGGGGAAATAAAGGGGAAGCAATGGCACGGGCACGGGCGCGGGGCTGGCTCGGGCTCCCATTTTGCAACGGTCACCTGGGTAAGCTGTGGGTCCAGTGCGCTAACGTGGACAAGTTGTGGGTCCCACGATGATATGGATAAGTGGAGACGTGTCCACTGCGGGGCACCAATAGCGGCCCCACTTGCCAGCACCAACCAACGGTCAACTAAACGGGATTCCTCCCATCCGAGCTCCTTGTGAGGGTTTCAGACAAGGGCTTGGGCAAAACTGAGGAAAAACTAAGCGGCTGGGGAAAACTGAGCACAACTAAGGACCCGAGGGCACGAAAATAGAAATCCCATTTTCTTTTGCCAAGGATAAGCCTCTCTGAGTGAATGAATTCATATATATGGAAAATATTCTTATGGTTGTTTTCCTTCCTTTTTTAGTGGATGCTTTTGATGAATTGTAACAAGTGCACACAATCATCTAGTCTATCTATTTAATCAATTATGCAAAAGATGCAGGGATCTATAACTCTGGAAAAGATTTTTTTCTACCAAGCTTTGTTTACAAGCTGAACTTCCAACGTATTGATAATCTTCAGCCATCTTGTTGGCTTTGGATAAGTAAATGAACTTCCAAACACAAGGTTTTTTCATGGTTGATTCTACATGAAAAAATTAGCACCAAAGATAAGCTCTTAAGAAGGCACTGAAATGTGACCGATAATCACAATTGTGTTCTTTGCACTGTTGGAACTTTGTAAGATTTGTGACATATCATTTTTAACTGCCTCTTTATCACAAGAGTTAGAAAACTATCTGCAAATTCCTTGGATCCCTAGTTCAAATCCTAAAGTTCTCCTAGCAGCAAGGGAAAGTTTTAAGGGACCCTTCTTTACCGAGATTGTGATCTTAGCATATTGGTGCATTGGAAGCAAAGAAATGGTGGATTTGTAAAGGCATTAGACCAACTTTTAGAGTATGGAAAGCTAGTTATTCCACCACCCTTCTTAAATATTGGGTAAAGAGATGAGTAGTTCCCTCTATGTCATCAAAGCTTGACAACCTTCTGTAATTTTAGTTTTCTTTTGTTGTAAATATTTTGTACATATGTTGGGGGTTTAATAAACTTAAGGCTGCGGGGGACTTTCCCACATTACCTTCAAAAAAATTAGCAAAATGGGGGTGATTTAAAGTGCATGGATCCACATATGTATTCTAGTTATTAATGGAAATCCATATGGACTTATATATTCACTGAGTTTTATATGAAGGAATCGTCCATAGAGAATGTTTGAATACCATGCGTTGGATTCAATGGTAGATGTCGTATTTTGAGTATTGTCATAAAGATCATAGATTTGAAGAGACAAATTCAGTATGATGAATAAGAAGTTAAAGAAGATGTAATTATTGTGTGGAACTCAAAGGAATCCATGCTTGATGTTCTCTATTAAGCCTTGGTGTTTCAAGATCTTGAGAAGTTGTTTACAAGGGAAGGATTCAAGTCATGGATATATGTAGAGATTGGGACAGATAGAGTTGATCCATGGTTGACCTAGACTTAGAGCATGCAATCAAATGAAGATTTATTTATGTATCTCAAGAGATTTTTATAGAGCATGAGAAGTTACAAGCTTGATCAAGACCAAAGATTGGATTCATGCTGGTCAACTCACAAAACATGGATACTATACCATGTGGGATCAAGTGATCTCGCGGCATGGTAAGCTTTGTCAACTAACCCATGATCTATCTTGCCTTGGGTTTATATGTGTGGTTAGGCATAGTATATTTCCATGGGTATACATCAAAATGATGATTTCATATAGCTCATGAGAGAATAACATCAAGTGGTGATCATCATCATAAAGGTTGAGAAGCGCATGCTCAATATGAGCATCTCGAGAAAATCATATGCTTGAAGATTGCCGTCCATTTGGTGATAATGGACATTGAATATGTCATTTAATAAAGTTATCCCATCGTGGTCTAAGGGAAGCAAATTGTGAGTCCTCACCAAGCAACAACAATCAAGTGAAGCATTCGAGCTTTGGGGAAGCATAAAGCGACATTATCAAGATCAAGTGGGACATGCAAGGCAAAGGTATATGTAGACTTGCTAGGTTTTCCTTTTAGCGGTCCCAAGATGTTTGTTTGAAGACCGGGATATAGTATAGATAGACACACTAAGTAACAAGAGGGGCTTTCGGTTGAATAACTTGATCACACCATCTTAGCATGATCAATCTATTGCATACTTTGCATCTCCCTATTTTTTGCTACTTCTCTATGTGAGGTTCTTGAGCTTTTTTGCTAACTTTTCAACAAGTAGAATTCCATGATATAAACCACCATAAATTCCTCTATGACTGTCCCCTCCTTATAGTTTCTATGTTATTCCTTTGTAAATGCCCATTGCTTTGTGTATGTTACTATTTTTTAATCCTCTTTAATATGTTGAAAGCAGTGTTGAAGTATTATACGTGACTAAAAAAATTAAACATCAAAAGTGACGGCAAAAATCCCACCTATAAGGTAAGATATATGCGAAAATGTCAACATGAGAGCGCCCCATGTTTCCTACACTAACCTTCCCGAAGAGTTTTTTCATAGCCATGATCTTATCAGAGATATCTTATTTTTGGACCCCATTGCAGCGAACAAGTGATTTTGAGTCACCATCTAGCAAATGGTGGCTTGCATACCAATAATCCTATATCAAGATAGGATCCTTGAGGACTGGCCAAGTATCTTTAGAGACCACCCATTGTTTTTTAAAAGGGAAGGACGCCCAAGGGTCTAGAGCAGGATTAATCGGTTGGATAACATTTTACATTAATGGCCTCAAAAGAAAAGAAAATTACATCCAAGCTATCAACTTTTACAAAATGACCTCAAAGAGAAATTGGAAAAAATAATCAAGTCCCACTTCATCAAAGATGAAGATGGACTCAACTCCATGACCCTCAGCGTAGTCGTCAGGGGCAAAACGCTTGACGTTGGAGTGACGACAAACACAATGTCGGAGTCGTAGAAGAGCATATAGATTGGCTTGCCATCTAGGTGGTTGAAGAGACCGCGGCGCTCATAGCACCGTAGCACGAAGCAACCTCATCAACCATAGATAATGGCAGCGCAGCTTCACCGTCATTGATGAACTTTGCCACTTGCAGCAACCTGGTCTTCCCATGGAGCAACAAATCCCATTGCCCCATCCATCCTTCCGCCACCTCGACGATAAATACAGACAAAACCAGAGAAGCACCCCAACGAAATGGAAAGCTTTGTCCCTCCAATCTTTTCCTTTTTGGCCACCATGGCCAAGAACATATGGGGACAGAGAGAGCAACTACTTGCTAACTCCAATTTATTCCAGAAAGAAAGAGCCTAGCTCACTTGGTTAGGGAAGTAGGTGTACAACTACAACCCAGCTACTTAGATTCAAGTCCCGGTGATGCAGATTTGGGTTCATATTATTTCAAAAAAATCGTTGTAGGGGCTTCCCCTATCACATTCTTTAAAAGCAAAGTTGGGACATGGGAGCAAGGGGTGTCGAGGCTCGCCATGGAATCACCAGGGAGGTGCCGACGTTAAAACCACCAACACCTTCTCTTCTACCTTCCGCCTTGTTGTTGTGTCTTCGAGGGAGAGAATCGGTATATCTAAATCCAGTCACCTTTTTATTTGGTAAAAGACAGCTAGCAAAGAATCAAACATACAATAGTAAAAGCCAGACTTTCCTCCCACTCCTCACCGACCATCATTTCTGCCGGCAAGGAGGGATGAGAGGCCGGTTTGAGGATGTGGGGAGAAGCCTCAACCAGGACACACGAGCACACGAGAGAGGTCAGCCCACGACCGTCACTAAAAACAATATCCGTGAACTTTTTCTTAGACAAACAATATCCAAAAACATCTAAAAACAATATCCAAAAACATCTAAAAACAATATCCAAAAACATCTAAAAACAATATAAAAAATGACCGTGGCAGAAGACTACCAACCAAGTGTTATTCAGTCTATCTCAGCCGTCCAATGCGAGACTAGCAAAATCTATTCGTCAATCTTAGCCGTCCATTTCTAAAGAATATTCCTTGCGTAACACCTGGTCCTCTCCGTGGTTCCAGAACCGTGGATGTGGGCCCACACTCCTCCCAAGCAGCCGGGAATGCCCGCCTCCTCCAGGCTCCGCCCTTCCGCCACGTGTTCCCTCGCGTCCTCCACTCAAACTCACTTTTCCCCACATCCCCGCCGCCGCCGGAGCCGCCTTGTCTCCGCCATGGGACCGTCCAAGAGTACGCCCCCTGGTAGCAGCCGCAGCAGCAGCACGCGGTGGTCGCCGCCGGCGGTCCGGCTCGATCTAGGGACGCTCTTCGGTCGCAAGCAGAGGCCTGGAGGCGAAAGGCTGGATTTGGGGAGCTGGGTGCGGTCCCTGCTTTCGCGGCCTCTGCCGCCGCCTCAAGCTGCGGAGAGGGAGGTGGAGGTTGAGGCCGAGGAGGAGGGTCGAGACGCTGGAAACCGCGAGGAGGTGGAGGTGGGCGGCGAGGAGGCCGATCACCTTGTCATCATGGTTAACGGGCTCTCTGGGAGGTGCGTGGACGGTATCCCTTCGCTTTTGTTTATTTATGATGATCAGTAGTTTAGCATAAGCTGATTTTGTTGCTTTGATCAGTTCGTCGGATTGGAAGTTTGGGGCGGAGCAGTTCGTGAAGAGGCTGCCTGGGAAAGTCTATGTGCATCGTGAGTTTATAAAAGTTGCTCTACTTTTAGTTATTTTTTGTGGTAGTGTTATGTATGTCATGGAATTGTGTGGAGTGCAAAGCTAGATACCAATTGGATGCATCATTTACAAGCACAACTAACATTTATGAGTTAAGATATGTTGATTTCTTGAACTTCTAAAATTCGAGATGAAGGTTGGAGTTAGTCAGTGCAACTATAAAGGTTCTAATAATTCAGAGATTCTAGGACTTGCCTCCCAGTAAGATAATTGACATGCTGAATGTTGATTGTAGTTCTGAAAATGTGAAAAGAACTGTACCACTTGAATGCCGCAATTGAGTATCGTGTGCAGCGAATACAACTGCTTTTTTTATACAATCCGTAATTACACAATTTGCCTTCTGCGTTGTGGGCTACATGATGAATTGACTGTTCACTTTCTATGTCATGATGCACACTATTTTCACGTTTACTGGGTAGATCTTGATACAGGTGTCTTCTATAATTTATCTGAGCAGGTAGTGAATGCAATCATTCAACATTGACATTCGATGGAGTTGATTTAATGGGCGAAAGACTGGCTGAAGAGGTATATTTATTATCGACTTCACTCGTATCTCTAATTCTGGATAGTTCTAACTTGCATCGTTGCTAAAATAAGCATGCTATGTTTAGACGGAATTTGATACATGAAATTGTATTTGTTAACCAGGTACGGCAAGTTGTCCAGAGGAGAAGAAACTTACGGAAAATCTCTTTTGTTGCTCATTCACTTGGTGGATTGATTTCAAGATATGCAATTGGAAAACTCTATGAACACTCAATAGGCGAAGAACCACACCTTAATATGGATAAACATTCTGATGAAGATTTGTTTGGAAGTGGCAAATTAGCTGGCTTAGAACCAATGAATTTCATAACGTCGGCTACACCACACTTGGGCTCAAGGTGTAATAAACAAGTAAGATCTAGAACTATCTGATGTGCAGCAGTAGGTACTACTGATACCAATTTGTCAGTGGGAGGCAAAATGGATGCCTATTACTGAACTTAACAGTTAGTCTACCTTGTTTCTTACACTTAGTCAGTGATTAGTTTTTGCTTCTTTCATTTCTATATTGGCCTCTCATACTCTTACAACCCCAAGAATTTTGCATCTATCATCTCAACTTGCTATTGACAATAGACAAATAGCTCAGGAGCACAGGTGCATGTTATATCTCATTCTTGCTCTCAATCAAACTGAAATACTTCAAACTACTGAATGTAGAGCCACTTGCAAAGGAGACTAGAAATATAATTTTCCGTCACCAAAGAAACTTTGATTTCTAACAAAGGCATCATTATCGTCATCATTCCTACCACCTATGCAGAACAATATATTTCTGACAGTTTGTGATGCTAGAAAAATTTTATGTTCTCCCTTCCGAGTTTTACGTTTCATTATGTTTGCTGCTGAACTCAATAAGAAAATGTTCTCAATGAAGACAGAAAATTATATTCCCATCTGACATTTATGTTCTTCACAGCTGCCCTTTCTTTTTGGTGTTCCGCTTTTGGAGCGAACTGCTGCAGAAACTGCACATTTTATTGTCGGGAGAACGGGTAAACATTTGTTCCTCTCAGACAGGGATGACGAGAAGCCTCCACTTCTCGTGCGAATGGTTGAAGATTGCGATGATGGAAAATTCATGTAACTCCCGATTTACATAAAAGGCTTGTGATATCTTTGAACCTGTTTTGCTGCAATGTCACTTTTTCATTACCTTGTTATTATGCAGGTCGGCTTTGCGCTCTTTTAAACGCCGTGTTGCGTATGCAAATATAACATATGATCGTATCCAATGGATGTCAGAAATTAAAGCTTGATATATTTTATGTTTTGCATTTCTTTATTAGTTATTCAAGAATCAAATCCTGATGCTTGTGTCCTTAATTTTGAAAAAGATATTGTTGGTTGGAGAACATCGTCGATTCGACGTGAGCATGAATTACCTGAAGTAAATTAGGCCTTCACTTCTTCAATATATCAAGAAGAATTAACAATCTCTCAGCGTTTTAAACTTTCTGCTCTCTATGTGTTTTAGCTTCAGTTAACAGCAAACAATGAAAAGTACCCACATGTTATTCATGTTAGTAGTGCTAATCCAGAGGACCCTCGGCAGGAGGATTCTGTAGATGCTTCACTCGAAGATAGCTTTGAAGGTAATAATTCCTCCATGCCGTGTTGCTGTAAGCGTGGTTTTATTCTTTTGGTAACATTAGGATAATGATCCCTGTGGAAGTTGCATGAACGCTTTTGGATTACTGGAGAGTTCTTAAACTCAAATGTCATCAGTAAATTCAGAGCCTTAGAAATTTGAAAAAACAAATCAGATCAGAATATGGAGTGCACTGTATACACGGTCTTTTAGACTAGAGATCTATGCTATAGTAGGTTTTCTACTGATATTCGATGTAACTTCTTGCAGAGATCATGATCCGTGGCCTTACACAAGTGACCTGGGAACGTGTGGATGTATGCTTTCATGAGAGCCGGCTAAAATACAATGCACATTACAATATACAGGTAAGTTTCAACTACTGTAGCTATTTAGCCTCACAGCAGTTGCTCCCGCGTCATTGTTTTATTAGTCTTGAATTGGAAGAGGCTGACAACTAAACCACCAATTGGGAGTTGGAACTTGCATTTGTTTGGTAAAAACTTTATTTATTTTGAGCTGATCAGTAGCTGTGGACTATTGCTTCATATTTACCTGTTGAATAGCCAGGAACAAACTGAACTTCTACTGCTAGATAAATTGTTGTGCATGATTTTCTGGAGTAGGACCTTTACAAATAGGATGAACTCGCAGCATGTTTAAGCGTTTGACAGTGGACTGACCCTGCAATCTGCATGTAGGTTAGGACCCATCCAGCGAACTTGGAGGGAGAAGATGTTATCTACCATATGATAGACAACTTTCTAGTTTAGGCTAGCTGCTCTTGCCGATTATTTCCAGTGAATTCAGCTGGAAGATTCATCCGTATTTTATAAGGTGGTGTAACTCTAATCTAGTTAGATTATTGATGTCCTGGCAGGCCAATATGTATTTCATTATGTGAGCACATATAGGGTCAGGTGATCACAGAATGTGACCTTCTGATTTCACTGTAGACTTAGTACATACAGTTAATATTGTAAACATTAGTCAAGTACTCCTGGAGATCTGGTTACACTGGAATTTGTAAGTTGAAATGATTCGAGGAGTATAATTTGGCCTATCTTACTGGGTGAGAACCATGAAAGGTATGCAATTCCATAGCTTGAGGTTCCGTTGAGCTAATAACGTGACGAAATGAGCAGGATCTGTGGTCAGCCGTAAAGTTAGCTGTAAAAGGAAACAGGTAATTCATTCCCTTGTAAGAACCACAACATGCGTTCAAAAGCGCCATGCTTAATAATAGTCAATAGAGGTCAGAGAAGAGGAGCAAGTTGCCTAAAAGAGCTCCCTCCCCTCGTGACCATTGGCTAGCTCCTCCCTCGCAATCTTCCATAGCACGAACACGATCCCTGGTAGAATTGCATGAGCGTAGCGTAGAGAGATTAGGGCAAAAAGAAGGGGAGAACACAAGCTGATCTGATCAACTACCCGGCCTGCCCGGCCTGGCGGGGATGGGCAAGTACAGCGACGGCGAGGGCGCCGCCGGCGGGGGCAGCTACCCGCTGGTGGCGGTGTGCATCGACAAGGACAAGAACAGCCAGAACGCACTCAAGTACGCGACGGAGACGCTGGTGCACCGCGGCCAGACCATCGTGCTCGTCCACGTCAACATGCGGGGCAGCTCCGGCGGCGTGGAGGACGCCGCCGGGTACAAGCAGCCGACGGACCCGCAGATGAAGGACCTCTTCCTGCCCTTCCGCTGCTTCTGCACCCGCAAGGACATCCACTGCAAGGACGTGGTGCTGGACGACCACGACGTGGCCAAGTCGCTCGTCGAGTTCGCCGCCCACGCCGCCATCGAGAAGATCGTCCTCGGCGCCAACACCCGCAACAGCTTCGTCCGGTTCAAGGCCGACATCCCCAGCAGCGTCTCCAAGACGGCGCCGGACTTCACCAGCGTGTACGTTGTCAACAAGGGCGGCAAGGTCACGTCGGTGCGCCAGGCCACTCGCCCAGCGCCGTCCGTGTCGCCGCTCCGGACCATGATCCAGGGGCCCCAGGCGCCCAAGGCGCCGCTGCCGCCCGAGCCGCAGCAAGCACCGCCGCCCGCGCAGAAATGGACGCCGCCGCCGCCTCCGGCAGCGACGCGAGGTGATACATGCATGCTCGAATGAAGATGCCAATTAACCATGCATTGCATTGCATTCACGATGATGATCTCTCTTGCAAACTAACAATGGCATGCAGGTGACTCCGCCGGGACGCCGACGATGCAGCTGCAAGATAACTTCATCATGTAAGCTTTGAGTCCTAATTACATGCCTGCAAAGTGGACAGGTAATCATGATGACGCGCATTACGTACATGGCCAGGTCGCCGTTCTCGAGGGGTCCGACGTCGGCGAGGAAGGAGTTCCCACAGTTCTCATTGCCGGACTCGTCGGACATATCGTTTATTGGTGTTGCCCCTGGCCGGCGGAGCGTGGACCGGCCGTCGTACCCGCCGCGGCTGTCCACCGGGTCGGACAACCCGTACGAGCAACACAGCTTCGAGGCGCCGCGCCCGGGGTGGGGCGACTCCTTCGGCAACGAGAGCACCTCCAACTCCCACTCCCAGACCAGCGTCTCCTCCCTTCCCGGGGTACCTCAATCCTCAAGCCACAATGCCACATTTGCCATCTTGCGTGCGCAATGTTCAATGCATCATCGTGTGTGCGTGCGCAGGAGGACATGGAGGCGGAGATGAGGCGGCTCCGGCTGGAGCTGAAGCAGACCATGGACATGTACAGCACGGCGTGCAAGGAGGCACTGACCGCGAAGCAGAAAGCGACGGAGCTGCAGCGCTGGAAGGTGGAGGAGGAGCAGCGGTCGCAGGACGGGCGGCTGACTGAGGAGACGGCGATGGCGCTCATCGAGCAGGAGAAGGCCAAGGCACGTGCGGCCATAGAGGCCGCCGAGGCGTCGCAGCGGCTGGCGGAGCTGGAGGCCCAGAAGCGAATCGCCGCGGAGAGGAAGGCGCTCAAGGAGGCCGAGGAGCGGCTCAAGTCCGCAGGCTCCGGCGGCGGCGGCTCGTCGGCCCGGTACCGCCGGTACACCATCGAGGAGATCGAGATCGGCACAGACCACTTCTCCGACGCGCGCAAGGTCGGGGAGGGCGGGTATGGCCCGGTGTACAAGGGCCAGCTCGACCACACCCCTGTGGCCATCAAGGTGCTCCGACCCGACGCCGCGCAGGGGAAGTCGCAGTTCCAGCAGGAGGTGGAGGTGCTCAGCTGCATCCGCCACCCGAACATGGTGCTCCTCCTCGGCGCCTGCCCGGAGTACGGCTGCCTCGTGTACGAGTACATGGCCATGGGCAGCCTCGACGATTGCCTCTTCCCGCGCGGCAACGCTCCGGTGCTGCCATGGCAACACCGGTTCCGTATCGCGGCGGAGATCGCCACGGGCCTCCTCTTCCTCCACCAGGCCAAACCGGAGCCGCTCGTCCACCGCGACCTGAAGCCCGGCAACATCCTGCTCGACCGCAACTACGTGAGCAAGATCAGCGACGTCGGGCTGGCGCGCCTCGTGCCGCCGTCCGTCGCCGACACCGTGACGCAGTGCCACATGACGAGCGCCGCGGGCACCTTCTGCTACATCGACCCGGAGTACCAGCAGACGGGGATGCTGGGCGTCAAGTCCGACGTCTACTCCCTCGGCGTCATGCTGCTGCAGATCATCACGGCGCGCCCTCCCATGGGGCTCACCCACCACGTGGCGCGCGCGCTGGACAACGGCACCATCGCCGACCTCCTCGACCCGGCGGTCCACGACTGGCCCATCGAGGAGGCGCGGCGCTTCGCGGAGATCTCGCTGCGATGCTGCGAGCTCCGGCGCAAGGACCGGCCCGACCTCGCCACGGGCGTGCTCCCGGAGCTCAACCGGCTGCGCACGCTCGCCGAGGAGAACATGCAGTTCTGCAACCCCATGGGCATGGCCGGCGGCTTCCATGGCGGCGGCATGAGCAGCTCCCCTTACATCAGCAACGCCGCCATGTTGACGCAGTCACGGCCCGTAAGATCCATCCACCATTTCTTCATTCTGCTTACGAGAACGGTAATCCATACGAACTGAAAATGCTAAATCATCATCTGCAGGATGGGATCAGCGATCCGTTCGGGAGACCGCAGTACAGCGGGAACGTGAGCCAGCCGAGCGTGCCCTTGAGAAGGTCCAACTACAACTGAGTTGAATTCCATTGCTGTGAGCTTCTGATTGAGCAAGACCAATTCATTCTTCAGCAAGCTGCATCATACTCTGGTCTGAATGTCTGCTTTCTTTATTTTCTGTAGCTAAGCACCGTGCACCAGTTGAAGCATGCATACAGAACCAGATCATCATCACTCTACATTGTCACCTTCGTCATGCGCTTGTAGTTGTGAACCTGCGACATGTATTTGTGTAACCTTGTGTAAAGCGTAGTAGTACGTACAATAGCAATGATCTCTTGGTTCAGCTCTTTGTAAACGACCCGGACACTCTTGTTGACTGCTTCTTGCACAAGTTTCTTACTACTCGTAATGTTGTTGTTTGTGATTCTTGCCGCATGATTTCACGTGTACTGTTGTGTAAAACAGAACAGACGAATATGCTTCGTTCTCCTTCAGAGAAGCAGAGCCGCGTGCCTATCTGAAACTCTGAACTCGCGTGCCTGTCTGAATCTCTGAGCTACAGCGTACTGCTACAAGAAGCAGAGGGTATGTTCAGGATCTCTGGTATTGCGACAGCCGACAGAGAAGGAAAACGGCACCGCAGCGAGTCGATCAGGATTGGTAGGACCGTGGGATCGTCAGTGTTAGTGCACAGATCAGGTGCCAACCTGACTAACATGATTTCTTTTGGAGACAAACTTTATTTTTCAGGGAAGAGACTACCTTGACTATTAGCAAATACTTGCATCAGCGATGCACTCTCGCAAACGTAGTCTTAGATCCTAATAACTGCGGAAGATCAAACATCGTAACAAGGCGGCCAGATAAGAGGACTCTTGATCTTGATTGTGGCGTTTTCATTCTACATTACACTGACGGCAACACTATTTTTCATGTAAAAGGCATCAATACAAAACTAGTTATCTGCATCTTTGAACAACTATCCGGCCTCAAGCTAAACATTCGCAAAATTGAAATGTTATGTTTTGGGAAGGATATGGACTAAACTATTCTACACTTTTGTGACTAATTGCTTACGAAGAGTTACCTGATTATGAGAAAATAAAACTGGAGTAAAAGTGTTATTTTTGTGACAGCGACGAAACTTTTCAGCATTTATCATGTACTTTCGCTTGTGCTGTATGGCGGATTTTTCATACTACTTATAATTTACCCTGATCAACTAATATCACAAATATGTATAGAAGTTGGTTGAATGGGATTAACAAAACAATAAAGGCACAAATTTATGTGGGACTTATAGCTTTATGTTGGACTTTCTAGAACTGTATCGACTATAACAAGACTGGAATTAATCATTTCCAGCAGGCATCCGCGAGATAACTTATTGGATCCGCTTGTGGTACTATATCTTTCGGAGGATCAACAAGAGTCCATAGATACTAGCTGCAACGGGTTGAAGATGGGGATATCTTCAACCATGGTAGATAAAACCCATCAATAGACCACACAATGCAGGGTAGTTTTATGTTATAGTTTTTGCTACTAATTCATCTTTGTGTACAATTTATGTGATCCATGAGTTGTAATACTCTGACTAATAACTCCACCATAAAAAATGCGTCATGTGCATCGATTGATGAGGATTTCGAGGTGTAATCCATTTTCAAAAAATACACAACATGGACAACACAATTATCAAGCCGACGCAATTCTGGCCATGATCTCTACCTAAAAAAGCTTGAAACAAAATGTCGGTTGTCTCTACCATAAAAAGCATCAAAAAATACCGGTTGTACCATAATTGATGCACATAATTAATTATGTCCATAATAAATTGGCATACTAATAAAATAAGCTCATGGTGAAGCGATCTTGTTGTAAACCGATCGTTCAGTGACCGTCAAGACCTGAGCTAGACAGAAACTTTTGTCATTGCCTTGGCACACGTGGAGTATCCCTCTATACAGGGGCGTGCCCTTCCTTGGAAGTGGGATTACAGGAACTATCAAACTTATATTGTGGCAAGACGAGGATGAAGAGTTGTTCTAAGTGCTGATCGAGCCCCATCTCACATCGAAGCAAGGCAATGCGCATTGTGCTACTTTGAGTTGTTGCAACTTTTCACATGTAACTTTGTGGGCGTGTAGATGAGAGATCATGAGATATAAAAAAATTACGGATCATATCTAAGTATATGACCACCAAGGAAGGGTTTTGGGACTTCTACACAATGGAGGCGTACAGTGGTTGCTCTAGAGCGGGATGCACCTCTATACTTGTTTGAAGAGAAATTACCACCTGTAAAGTAAATAAAGTACCATAACAGAAGTGGCCAAACCATCAAAAAATTGTGAGGTCAGTTAGTACAATCTTACAAATTTAGTTCCTAAGCTATAATGAAATGCATATGTTCATTGTCATCATGAGTGATTTAGCTCCTACAATTCAGCGTCCTCGGTGGCAGCTAGGCGTCACTTGGGGGCGAAGCTCCACTTAGCGGAAAGTCGGGCACCTTCCCTATTTGATTTTTTTATAAAAGCTACATATGTATAGGCAATTTTTATGTGCATAAGTTTCACTATTGTGTGCTAAGTAAATCAGACTTTTTGGTCGCATAAGAACTTGAATTTAGCACTTTAAATAGGAAAAAATGAAAGCTTTGGAAAAGGACCACAATTTTCATGTTTTGGTTTATTTCATTTGAATCATCATCTTTTGGAAGCCTTTTGGCGATCTCTAATGGCATGAGCACCAACAACAATAGTATTCTAGTTCTTCATCCTCTCCCCCCCCCCCCCCCCCCCCGATAAATTATCCTAGGGTTGTGGTGTATATAAATGCTACCCAATGCAAGTGGTGGTCTCATCAGCCACTATCTCCCTCCATGCCACTTTACTAGTTTGCAAGTATTCCCTCTAATACGTATCAAACGTATCTATAAATTTTTATGCTCCATGCTTGTTTATGCATCATTTGCTTTGTGTTTTGTTACACTTCGTGGCGTTTTTATGCATTTTCTGGAACTAACCTATTAACAAGATGCTACAGTGTCGGTTCCCTGTTTTCTGCTGTTTTTGTGTTTCAGAAAAGCTACACAGGAAATATTCTTGGAATTGGACGAAACAAAAGCTGAAGTTCCTATTTTTTCCCGACGCGAGACAGAGTCCAAAGCAGAGACAGAGGGGAACCAGGGGCCAGCCACACCATAGGGTGGCGCAGCCAGCCCCTGGCCCGCGCCACCAGGTGGTGGGGCCACCTGGCCAACCTCCTGACGCCGCCCTTCCGCCTATATATTCCCCTCGATGGGAAAACCCTGAAGTCCAGATCAATTTTCCACGAAACATACTAGAAGCCACCGCCGTCGTCAACACGAGATCGGGAGGGTCCAGAAGCTCTTCATGGCACCCTGCCGGAGAGGGGAATCACCACTGGAGGCCTTCTTCATCACCATGCCTACCTCCGGAGTGATGTGTGAGTAGTCTACCTTGGACTACGGGTCCATAGCCGTAGCTAGATGGTTGTCATCTCCTCCATGTGCTTCATGTTTAGATCTTGTGAGCTGCCTATCATGATCAAGATCATCGTTGTGTAATTCTACATGCTGTGTTTGTTGGGATCCGATGAATATTGATACTTTGTCAAGTTGATTTATTGATTTATTATCTCTATGTTGTTTATGATCTTGCATGCTCTCCGTTGCTAGTAGATATCTTAGCCGAGTAGATGCTAAGTGACTCCAAGAGGGAGTATTTATGCTCGATAGTGGGTCCATGCCTCTAGTAATCTGGGGGAGTGACAGAAACCTCTAAGTGCATTGAGAATCTTGTTCGATCCTCTTAGGATGTCCTTCAAGATATAAGGGGTCTTGAGTGGTAGCACCTCCTCTTGTGCGTATCTCACACGCTTGTTTTTCTCTTGCAGCATTAACTAGCAAGTCTTTTTGCACCTTGGTAAGCTGATCAATTTGAGTCTGAACCATTTGAAAATGTTTCACAAGTATCTTCACATCATTGGAGGTTCTCTCCACAATATCCTGCAACTTGTTAATAGCTCTAGAATTTTCCAACAAATGATTCTGCACCATTCTATTAAAATTATCATGCTTAACAATAAAATTATCCAACTCATCTAAGCATTGACCAGGAGGTTTAGAGTAAGGAATATTTCTATCATCAAAGCGTTGGAGAGAGTGTACCTCAATAATGGATGAATGAGGGATTGGCTTACATAATTCTTCTATAGGAGGTAAATTCTTCACATCTTCGGATTTAATACCTTTCTCCTTAAGAGATTTCTTGGCTTCCCTCATAACTTCATCATTTAATTCAATCATTCCTCTCTTCTTCGGTGTCAGTTCTGGAACTGGTGCAGGTGTTGATGCTGGCGTTGGCTCAACTACAGTCCAATCATCATGATTCCGGCTTATTTTAGCCATTAATTCTTCAGCTTCGGCCGGAGTTCTTTCCCAGAAAACACAACCAGCACAACTATCCAGATATGTCTTAGATTCATCAGTTAGTCCATTGTAAAATGTATCAAGGAGTTCATTTTTAGGCAATGGATCTTTAGGCAAAGCTCTAATTAAAGAACAAAACCTTGTCCAAGATTCAGGCAGTATCTCTCATTTTCCCTGTTCAAAATCAAAGATTTTCTCCACAGCAGCATGTTGAGCACTAGCAGGAAAATATTTCTGAAAGAAAGCATTAACCAAAGCAATAGGACTATGAATAGATCCAGGAGACAAGCTATTAATCCAAGTTTTAGCTGCATCTTTCAATGAGAAAGGAAAAAATCTTAGCAACAAAGTAAGTGCGAAGCTTAATATCATCAGAAAACAAATTACTCAAAGTAGAAAGCTCATTCATGTGCTCCATAGCACTTTCATTCTCAGTACCACAAAAAGGCTCTTTCTCAACAATAGATATGTTAGATAAATCTAAAGAGAAATCATAATCCTTATCTATAATATTTATGGGAGAAGCAGTAAACTTAGGATCAGGAGATAATTTATATCTAACAGCACGTCTTGCTAGAAGTTCCTTAACAGCTTTAGCATCACGAGTAGCATGAGCTTCAGCAATAAAATCATCATCAAGCTCAATATATGTGTCATCAAGATCATCACTAGGGCATCCCCTAGACTCAGGTGAACTAACAGGTATAACAGTGGTGTTTCCCATCTTAGCTCTAGCAATTGTAGCATCTAAAAAGGAACCTAGTGAACCACTCTCATCAAGCACAACAGAAGCATCATCTAAATTATCAGTGCCATTTTCAAACTCAGCAGAAGAAGTAGCAGTAGCGTGTGCATGTGGTGGTGTAAGCATCTTACTCATAACAGATGGCGAATCAAGAGCAACAGAAGTGTTGAAAGTCGTAGCTCTTCTTGTAGTGAATGGCAATATAGGAACTTTTCCATCACGAGGTTTACCCATGATGAATGGATTGCAGCAAACAATATGAATTCCAAGTGAACTTACAAATAAAGCTATGCTCCCCGGCAACGGCGCCAGAAAATAGTCTTGATGACCCACAAGTATAGGGGATCGCAACAGTCTTTGAGGGAAATAAAACCCAAATTTATTGATTCGACACAAGGGGAGCCAAAGAATATTTATAAGCCTTAACAGATGAGTTGTCAATTCAGCTGCACCTGGAAACAGACTTGTTCACAGTGGTTTATCAGTAGCAACAGTTTTATAGTGGTGATAGTAGTGAAACAGTAACAACAATAGTAAAATAAAAGCGGTAATAGTAGCAATAGTAAACAGTAGGATAAATTACTGTAGGCACAGGGATGGATGTTCGGGCGTTGCATGGATAAGATAATTCATGAAATCAGTGAGACATCGGCAATTGCAGATAAATAATGATAAGCATCCTAGTACTAACAATCATAGGCATGTGTTCCATAAATAGTCGTACGTGCTCGCAATGAGAAACTTGCACGACATCTTTTGTCCTACCAGCCTGTTGCAGTAGGGCCTCAAGGGAAACTACTGGTAATTAAGGTACTCCTTTTAATAAAGTACAGGAGCAAAGCATTAGCACTCGGTGAACACATGTGATCCTCACATCATAGCCATCCCCTCTGGTTATCCCAATTTCTGTAACTTTGGGGCCTCGGGTTCCGGACAACAATATGTGTATACAACTTGTAGGTAAGACCATAAACAACAAGTATCACCATAAAACAATAACAAGTTCAGATCTGTAATCATGGCACTCGGGCCCAAAGTGACAAGCATTAAGCACAACAAGTTGCAACAATGTCATAAGCACTAATAAAAGATACTAGGCACTATGCCCTAACAATCTCATAGCAAATTACATGAATGATCTCATCCAATCCCTACCATCCCCTTCGCCTACAGCGGGAATTACTCACACATGGATGGGGGAGTCATGGATGGTTGATGGAGAGACATCGGTGATGATGGTGATGAAGATCTCCTCCAAATCCCCGTCCTGGCAGGGTGCCAGAACGGAGTTTCTGGTTCCGAATCGCGGTTTCTGATGGTGGCGGCGCAGCGGAAGTCTATCTGGGAAAAACGCCAAACCCCCGCTCCTTTCAGGTTAGAGGGTATATGTAGGCGGAAGGATGGGTCGAGGCGATGGCCGAGGCGGCCTCACCACAGGTGGGCGCGGCCAGGCCTGGGCCATGCCCCCTGGTGGTGAGCCCAGGCCACTGCCCCCCTTCGTCTCTCCTTCTGGCTCCGTGGGTCTTCTGGCAAAATAGAATTTTTGCAATATTTTCCGGGATTTTTCCTGAAAGTCGGATTTCTGCACAAAAACAAGACACCAGAGCAATTCTGCTGAAAACAGCGCGAGTTCGTGTTAATTGTATTCAAAACACACAAATTAGAGGAGAAACAATAGCAAAAGTGTTCAGGAAAGTAGATACGTTTTGGACGTATCAACTCCCCCAAGCTTAGCTATTTGCTTGTCCTCAAGCAATTCAGTTAACAACTGAGAGCGATAAAAGAAACTTTCACGGACATATTTGCTTCATATGATGTATATATACTCACTATATGATCAAGTACTCAGGCAATTAATAATAAGAAATATGCTACTAATGTTACCTCATAGTCAAGCAAGCTATGAAAGAGTGCCAATATACTAATAACAAGCAGCATGAAACATAAGAAGTTGCAAGATTGTAATGCTCATAAATGATGGGAAAGAGTGGTATCCCGCTTGCCTTTATTTGTGGAGCAAAACATAAATGCTGAGGCACCTCTGAAGTCCAAAGGAATACTAGAAGTAAAAAATATCAAAGATACAAGCATCAAAGTTATATGACAATTAACCGTGTTCTGGGACAAGCACATTACACTAAGAATAATAGCTATTCTCTCAAGAAGGTGCTTTAAATTTAGAAGAAGAAGACTCAACATAAAAGTAAAATAAAGGCCCTTCGCAGAGGGAAGGAGTGATTTAACATGTGCTAGAGCTTTTCATTTGTAAAACAGAGATAAAAATTTATTTTGAGAGGTGGTTGTTTCATGTCAACGACTGGCAATGGGGACTTGCTATCTTCCATAATAAACAAGTGAGAGTGGTTCCGAGTTCTCTGAAAATTTGGCACATTGGTGCTCTTTTTATAAAGCTTTGGCACTCCTCCCCACCTTTTTTTCCTTTCTCAAACCATGGCTAACCGATTCCATCGGATGCCCACCAACTTTCACATACCATGGAGGAGTGCCTTTTTTCTTTCTTTTTTAGATTAGATTACAGCGGTCTGACCAGCTCCCTTGCAAAATTAATGACGAGCAGATGAAGCTGCCTAGTCGAGGGGTACTTAATTTAATATGGAAGATAGCAATTCCGGCCACTACGTCCCCATGAGCTAAAAACAGTGGCACAAAATGAGAAGTAGTTGAAAGTTTTGAAAGGTAGCACATGAAAATTTACTTGGAATGGCTTGCAAATACCATGCATAGGAATTTATAGTGGACTCTTTGGTAAACTTGGTTTTTGGTGATTGGATGCACGAGAAGTATTCCCTCTCAGTACAAGTGAAGGCTTAGCAAAAGACTGGGAAGCAACAATCGAGAGAGCAATAGCTGTCATAATCATGCTTGCAACAAAACAAAATTAATATAGGCATAAAAATGATACAAGAACTCTGAGGCAAAGTAAATCATCGAGGCTTAATTGACTTTTTGTTCAGTCATGTGCATGCTTGAGCATGTGCCAAGTCGATTCAAATGAAACTTTCAGAGGAGGATACCACAATGACATACCATATTATGAATAAAACAATGCAGGCAAGCGTCTACATGACATGCTACAAACTATTAGTAAATTGGAACTAATCATATGAGAGCAAGAACTACAAAGCATCCATTAGATAACATATGCCTTACAGGAACCGACTAAGCATGTCCACATAGATGAGTATATGTACAAAAATGAAAACAAATAGAGTTCATACCAGCCTCTTACCATATCTCGGATTGTCATATGTCATCATTATTGCCTTTAAATTGTGTGGCTTGAATAATATGAAGTGAAAACCAAGCTCCAATGGAGTCACGGGAAACTAAACTCTGCAACAAACTTTACAAAACCGAAGAAGAACAACAAATATTTTTGGGGTTTTTGATTTTTGAAACAAGAACGGAAGGAAATAGCAACCAAAGCAAAATATTTTTGGATTTTTCAAATATCAAACCGAAAATAGCAAGTAAAGCAAACCAAAGCTAGGAAACTAAAAAGGCAAACAATGGAAATATTTTCGGTCTTTTTGTGTTTTGGGAAAGTAGAAATAAGAACAAGAACAACAAAGAACAGAAAATGAACCATGGATATACAAAGTACCGACAAAATATGATATGTAGATGAGTGAATCGTCGGCGTACCTCCCGCCAAGCTTAGGCTTTTGGCCTAAGTGGAGATCAATCCCAGCTCGGCCATGAAGTGGCGTCCCCAAAATATGACGAAGAAGCACCTTTGTCCAGATATGAGCTCGAAGGCGCCCCGGTGTGGTACGTGGTGTAGTGATAGGCCGGCTCCTCCTCTTCCTCTTGGTCCATGATGCCATGCTGTACATTGAAGCTGAGCAACCTAAGCTGCTCGTCCAATTCCTCCTTCGAGCGCGACCATGGCCTGCTGTTAATACTGAACAAACTAGGCTGTGGCAAGGGCACTTCCCTTTCCTCTCCATCTGTAAATAACATTCTATGAACTAATTTCCCTGCATAAGAGTTAGCAGTAACAAAGTGATGGAGCTTCATGGCAGTAAGATCAAGCCTCTGTGGAGTCAATAATATATCATGAGGAGCAATAGGAAGTCCAAGAGCAGCAACAATGCACGCAGCAATAATGCCTCCATAAATAGGTCCCCTAGCATCTAGGCGATGAGCAATAAGAGCACCGAGGTTATACTTCCTGCTAACATCAAGAGCGGTAGCTAGAAAAGCTAAATGGTAGTTTGAGATATTGCTAGTGTTCCCTCTACCAAGAATACTAGTGGGAAGATAGTAAGTAAAATATCTAATAGCTGGGAGTTGAATGTTTCTTATCTTGCCACGCTATGCTGTGCGGTCATCATCGTTAGTCACTCCACGGTAGAGCTCCAGCAAATCAGTGGGCTGCTGTAGCATCTTCTTTGCCGTCCCAAACATGGGAATACCTAAAATATCACAAAATTTCTCCAAAGACATGGTGATAGACTTATCATAAATCTTAAATGCAATGGAAGGCTTGAAGTGAGAGTTAGTGAATTTAAAGCTTTCAACAAAAATCTTTGTGAGAATAGCATATTGATTACTCTCATCCGTCATGTATGCAGTCAATCCAACCCTGTTAATAAGGAGTAAGAAATCCTCAAGAATCCCTGCATCACTCAAAAAGTTAGCATAAGGGAAGGTGGATGGATGCGCATCTCCATCGTCTCCCTCAAGGTTTGGTGACATAAGATCTTCATTGTAGGATATCCTATATTGAGCAGTGGATCTTGAAGGCCTTGATGACCTTGGTGCTTCTCTTTCAAACACTTCTTCATAGGTGTAGTTGACCATTTCCCTTTTCCGAAATTTTTAACAAACCTCATAAAAAATGAATTTGAGACAAACAAATGTAGGGAACTACTATAGGGAGTTATTAGAGGGCTAACATGCATCAAAATAACATTTCTAAGCAATAGAACAAGCATGCAAACTCATTTCACCTGTCATCTATAGAGCTAAAATACTCAAGAAATACTCCACTAAACAAAATTCTACTTGGACAATCGGAGGAGTCACATACCGGAGAACAAATGCTCCAAATCTCAGCAACAATGATGGGCTGAGCAAGGAGATCGAAAAATCGAGAAGGAGAGCAGCAAGAACACGAGTTTGAGCTGGTGTGTCATTGTTTTTTGGGAGAGAGAAAGAGTTGGGGAGGAGGAGATAAGTGAGAGGCCAGGGGGCCCCCCTCACCATAGGTGGGCGCGGCCAGGGCTGGGCCGCGCCCCCTGGTGGTGAGGTGGCATGGCAGGTCCCCCTGAGGTCTCCCAGGTGCCTCTCTGCCCCATTTTTGACATAAAAATTTAAAAAGATTTTTCTGGAATTTTTCGAGAAACTTTATTTTGGAGGATTTTTCAGAAATTGACAACAGACTAAAACTTAGGAAAACGACAGTGGAGCGATAGAGAGCAAATCAAAACCAAGTATGCAGTAGCTCTAAGATATTCTAATATGGAACTAAATAGAGAGAACAAAAATAAACAAGTAGATATAAGTGAGGTAAAGTAAATGCAGTGAAAACGAAGTTTCGTTCATATAAAATCACTTTGTTAACAAGGTTGATCAAGTTTTGTCACCAAACCAACTTTATATGAGGCAAAACCTTGCATTTCACTATATGCTTATGTTACCTCAACCTTGATAGGCATAGTCCCAATCATGACAATTTTATATTCTTCCTTGGGCTTTCGCTCTGAAAAAATAATTTGACCAACTCGAATGGTCTCAACATTCTTGATTGAATTTAGAGCGTTCTTTCTATCAATATACCTGGGAAAATAGACCGTGTACTCTTTGTTATTGACATTAAAAGTTACTTTTCCTTGATTGCAATTAATAACAGCACCTGTAGTGTTTAGAAAAGGTCTCCCAAGAATAATGGACATATTTTCATCTTCAGGCATTTCCAACACAACAAAGTCGGTTAATATCAAACAACTGTTAGCAACTTGAACAGGAACATTTTCACATATACCAATAGGAATAGTAGTAGACTTATCAGCCATTTGCAAAGATATATCAGTTGATACCAACTTTTCTAGATCAAGTCTCTTATAAAGAGAAAAAGGCATGACACTAACTCCGGCTCCCAAATCACATAAAGCAGTTCTAACATAGTTATTTTTAATGGAGCAAGGAATAGTTGGTATACCTGGATCTCCAAGCTTCTCCGGAACTTTACCATCAAAAGAATAATTAGCAAGTAAAGTGGAAATTTCCTCATTAGGAATCTTCCTTTTGTTAGTAACAATATCTTTCATATACTTTGAATAAGGAGGCATTTTAATAGCTTCAGTCAAAGGAATTTGCAAAAATAGAGGTCTCATCCATTCACAAAACCTGTTGTAGTGTTCTTCTTCCTTGGACTTGTGTTTCTTACCAGGAAAAGGCATTGGTTTCTGCACCCAAGGTTCTCTCTCATTACCATGCTTTTTGGCAATGAAGTATTCTTTGGTGTACATTGCATTCTTATCAATCTTTTCTGGTTCCTCTTCAACTTCTTCTTTATCGGAAGCATCACCTGGTTCAGTTTCAGCATCAGAAATAGAAATACTATTAGGATCTTTACCTGCTTCAGAGGATTCTGCAACTATTTTATGCTTCTTCTTCTTCTTCTTCGAAGGAATATCATCTCTTAAAGTGCGTTGAGAATCTTGTTCGATCCTCTTAGGATGTCCTTCAGGATATAAGGGGTCTTGAGTGGTAGCACCTCCTCTTGTGCGTATCTCACACGCTTGTTTTTCTCTTGCAGCATTAACTAGCAAGTCTTTTTGCACCTTGGTAAGCTGATCAATTTGAGTCTGAACCATTTGAAAATGTTTAACAAGTATCTTCACATCATTGGAGGTTCTCTCCACAATATCCTGCAACTTGTTAATAGCTCTAGAATTTTCCAACAAATGATTCTGCACCATTCTATTAAAATTATCTTGCTTAACAATAAAATTATCCAACTCATCTAAGCATTGACCAGGAGGTTTAGAGTAAGGAATATCTCTATCATCAAAGCGTTGGAGAGAGTGTACCTCAATAGTAGATGAATGAGGGATTGGCTTACATAATTCTGCTATAGGAGGTAAATTCTTCACATCTTCGGATTTAATACCTTTCTCCTTAAGAGATTTCTTGGCTTCCCTCATAACTTCATCATTTAATTCAATCATTCCTCTCTTCTTCGGTGTCGGTTCTGGAACTGGCGCAGGTGTTGGTGCTGGCGTTGGCTCAACTACAGTCCAATCATCATGATTCCGGCTTATTTTAGCCATTAATTCTTCAGCTTCAGCCGGAGTTCTTTCCCTGAAAACACAACCAGCACAACTATCCAGATCTGTCTTAGATTCATCAGTTAGTCCGTTGTAAAATATATCAAGGAGTTCATTTTTAGGCATGGCTCTTTAGGCAAAGCTCTAATTAAAGAACAAAACCTTGTCCAAGATTGAGGCAGTATCTCTCCTTTTCCCTGTTTAAAATCAAAGATTTTCTCCACAGCAGCATGTTGAGCACTAGCAGGAAAATATTTCTGAAAGAAAGCATTAACCAAAGCAATAGGACTATGAATAGATCCAGGAGACAAGCTATTAAACCAAGTTTTAGCTGCGTCTTTCAATGAGAAAGGAAAAATCTTAGCAACAAAGTAAGTGTGAAGCTTAATATTATCAGAAAACAAATTACTCAAAGTAGAAAGCTCATTCATGTGCTCCATAGCACTTTCATTCTTAGTACCACAAAAAGGCTCTTTCTCAACAATAGATATGTAAGATAAATCTACAGAGAAATCATAATCCTAATCTCTAATATTTATGGAAGAAGCAGCAAACTTAGGATCGGGAGATAATTTATATCTAACAGCACGTCTTGCTAGAAGTTCCTTAACAGCTTTAGCATCACGAGTAGCACGAGCTTCAGCAATAAAATCATCGTCAAGCTCAATATATGTGTCATCAAGATCATCACTAGGGCATCCCCTAGACTCAGGTGAACTAACAGGTATAACAGTGGTGTTTCCCATCTTAGCTCTAGCAATTGTAGCATCTAAAAAGGAACCTAGTGAACCACTCTCATCAAGCACAATAGAAGCATCATCTAAATTATCAGTGGCATTTTCAAACTCAGCAGAAGAAGTAGCAGTAGCGTGTGCATGTGGTGGTGTAAGCAACTTACTCATAACAGATGGCGAATCAAGAGCAACAGAAGTGTTCAAAGTCGTACCTCTTCTTGTAGTGGATGGCAATATAGGAACTTTTCCATCACGAGGTTTACCCATGATGAATGGATTGCAGCGAACAATATGAATTCCAAGTGAACTTACAAATAAAGCTATGCTCCCCGGCAACGGCGCCAGAAAATAGTCTTAATGACCCACAAGTATAGGGGATCGCAACAGTCTTCGAGGGAAGTAAAACCCAAATTTATTGATTCGAAAGCCAAAGAATATTTATAAGCCTTAATAGATGAGTTGTCTATTCAGCTGCACCTGGAAATAGACTTGTTCGCAGCGGTTTATCAGTAGCAACAGTTTTATAGTGGTGATAGTAGTGAAACAGTAACAACAATAGTAAAATAAAAGCGGTAATAGTAGCAATAGTAAATAGTAGGATAAAATACTATATGCACAGGGATGGATGTTCGGGCATTGCATGGATAAGATAATTCATGAAATCAGTGAGACATGGGCAATTGCAGATAAATAATGATAAGCATTCTAGTACTAACAATCATAGGCATGTGTTCCGTAAATAGTCGTACGTGCTCGCAATGAGAAACTTGCACGACATCTTTTGTCCTACCAGCCTGTTGCAGTAGGGCCTCAAGGAAAACTACTAGTAATTAAGGTACTCCTTTTAATAAAGTACGGGAGCAAAGCATTAGCACTCGGTGAACACATGTGATCCTCACATCATATCCATCCCCTCTGGTTATCCCAATTTCTGTCACTTTGGAGCCTCGGGTTCTGGACAACAATATGTGTATACAACTGGTAGGTAAGACCATAAACAACAAGTATCATCATAAAACAATAACAAGTTCAGATCTGTAATCATGGCACTCGGGCCCAAAGTGACAAGCATTAAGCACAACAAGTTGCAACAATGTCATAAGCACTAATAAAAGATACTAGGCACTACGCCCTAACAATCTCATAGCAAATTACATGAATGATCTCATCCAATCCCTACCATCCCCTTCGCCTACAGAGGGAATTACTCACACATGGATGGGGGAGTCATGGATGGTTGATGGAGAGACATCGGTGATGATGGTGATGAAGATCTCCTCCAAATCCCCGTCCCGGCAAGGTGCTAGAACGGATTTTCTGGTTCCGAATCGCGGTTTCTAATGGTGGCGGCGCAGCGGAAGTCTATCTGGGAAAAATGCCGAACCCCCGCTCCTTTCAGGTCAGAGGGTATATGTAGACGGAAGGAGGGGTCGAGGCGATGGCCGAGGCGGCCTCACCATAGGTGGGCGCGGCCAGGCCTTGGCCGCGCCCCCTGGTGGTGAGCCCAGGCCACTTCCCCCCTTCGTCTCTCCTTCTGGCTCCGTGGGTCTTCTGGCAAAATAGAATTTTTGCAATATTTTCCGAGATTTTTCCTGAAAGTCGGATTTCTGCACAAAAATAAGACAGCAGAGCAATTCTGCTGAAAACAGGGTGAGTTCGTGTTAGTTGTATTCAAAACACACAAATTAGAGGAGAAACAATAGCAAAAGTATTCAGGAAAGTAGATACGTTTTGGACGTATCAAGGCACCATATATAAATTGTCTGGAGTTGTCACGAAGCTAGCAAGCATCAACCTTTGGAAGTTGGTTCTTTCTCCTACTGGTTCGATAATCCTTGGTTCCATACTGAGGGAAGACTTGCTGCTGTGCTCATCATACCTTCCTCTTGGGGTTCCCAACTGGGCGGTCATCTACACGCCATCACCCTCCCATCTTCATGCTCTTTTCCTCACCTTTTCTCTCCTAGGACCACACTTTTCACCTCAAGCGAAGACCTGCCCTACAGGAGACCGCATAGCTTTGAAAGCTATCTTCTTTTTGTTTGACAAACATAATTATTTATGTGGACCTCCTGGGTGGTTGTCCAGGGTGGAGCATTGGTCGTGCCCTAAAACGGGTCCTAGAAGGACAAAATTTGAGACACTCCAAACTTTACGGCAATGATAGGCTAATTCATGATTTGTCTAACATTCATGCAACACATCAAAGTTTAAATGAAAATCTCGTGGAATTTTAGAACTTTTAATATGCTCCATGAGAGTATCCAAGGTCTCCTTGGCGGTAGTGAGAGTGCGAACAAGAGCCTTGTCCTTTTCGGAGAGGGGCAAGAGGATGATTTGTAAAGCGGAGGCATTGAGTTGCATGTCCACTAGCTCCCTTGGAAGCAAGTTCTTTAGTTCTCTTAGATTAAAGCCATCCTCAATTACCCTCCACAACTCAATAAAACAACAATTAATGTGAGATTTCATGTTAGATTGCCAATTTGCAAAACTAGATGCATCGAGGAGGTGGGGGCCATGATGAGCTATATGGGGCATTGGAATGTGTAACTCTCTTTTATCTTCTCTCCCTAGTCACGTATTCAACATCTCACTACCGGATATTTTGTCGGATATTGTCTGGATATAACAGTGAAATATGGTATATCTTCGGATACGGTCGGATAACAGTAAAACCATATCCTTTTCTGTATCCGTTAATCACTAGCCGTATCCGTGACCATATCCGGCAACTATCCAATCGAATCCGTTTTTGGCTTCCGTAAGCCTTCGATCGGTCGGTCGGAAATAATCCGTTCCATTTTCACCCCTAAGTATTACGATGATTGTGGAACCACTGAGTTATCCTTGGTGCTACCATCCTTTTTGGTAGAGTCGTTCTCGTCTCCTTCCTCCTCCACACGTGGAAGAACTTCCTTTTTCTGGTAGGTTTCCCTTGTTTGAGGATGCACTCTATATGGGGGTAGGAGCAACACGCGGAGAAGCATCGAGTCTTTTATTTAAGGATATAAATTTTTCCATCACCAACTTCATCTTGTCCGCAAGGGACGCAAAATTTTCCCTAGTGACTATGGAAGCCGATGTGCTCCCATCCAACTTATCGGCTATATCTCTTAGTTGTTGAGCCCAAATTAAGAACCTAGATATGATACCAATTGAAAGGATCGATATGGTTGACTAGAGGGGGAGGGGTGAATAAGCAACTAATTTTTTATTACTTTTTCCAAATTAAGGCTTGACAATAAAGTAGGTTTGCCAGATATGCAACCAGGTGAGAAAACCTATATGACAAGATACATGAAGCAAGATATACAAGTAAAGGTAAAGGCACGAGATAACCACAATGGATACACGGGGATTTATTCACGTAGTTCTTTCCTTGTTAAGGGAAGTAGATCTACGTTGGAGATGTGTGGCGACATAGAGTCCACCAATGCCACAAAGTCTCACCTTATTCTCTGGTGAGCAAGCCACGGAGGCGAGCTCATGCTACACTAAGCGGTGGTCTTGAAGGTGATGACCGAAACCTTTACACAAAGGTTGGGCACAACTCCACAACTGAATTCGAGACTCCCAACGATGACCATGAAGCTTTTACACGGAGGAAGCTTCGAGGTGACATATTTTGCACTAAGCAAGTTCCTTCGGTGAGATTGTAGATCAAGGGATTCTCTCCCATATCCCAAAGAATGGAGTGATGTGAGTGGGTAGGGAGAGAGATCTATGAAGCTTTAACTCTTGAACAATGGTGGAGAGAGATAAAAGTTGAGGTAACCCTTTGGAGAAGAAGACCTCTCCTTTTATACCCCCTCTCCAAATCTAACTAGATTTGCGAGGATCCCCACTAGTACCGATTTCAATTTAGCCGGTACTATCATTTTATTTACACCTTGAGCATCAAAGAGTATAAGCAGCACTTTCAGACCATTGTTGGTCCACTGCTGCTTAGAAACAAAGGGCATATGCAAGCGGGGGGGGGGGGTGGTAAAGGGGAGGGGTTAAGCGGTAGTGGCCTGGTACTACTACTTATGGAGATGAGCGGAAGTTCCACGGCACTACCGCTGCCACCCAGGACGTGGGAGCTCCCAACTGCCATGATCCACTCAGGTAAGCGGTACTACCGGTCCCGATACTACCTCCTAGCCTAAACAAGATTTCTGAAGCTTGATTCTGCAGCAAATTTCATGCTTTGTAAATATAGAACATGTCAACTTAAACACACTAATTAGTCCTTTATAAGGTTGTCATCAATACCAAAACCACAAAGGTGGTAAATTCCATTTGATATTCAAATATGTTGCTATTGCCATGTGTTTGTAAATAATATAACAATTCAAATAATCAGCTTTTACATTGTGTTATGCAATTAGATCTTGATTGAAATCCTTTAATTAACCGATACAACTGATTTTTATGCAACACAAATATAAGGGAGGGGGCAATTGCCCCTCTCCCCCACCCCATCCACACACACTATAGTTAAAGTTAAATAATGATATATGTCTATGAGTTCGCCCTATCAAACTTTTAAACCGTCCCCCACCACTAGCGTCACTTCATATCGTCGCCTCGTCACTAGTTAAAGTTAAATAATGATATACATCGCTAGCTAGGGCTGCGGCGGCGATCGATCGATCCATCCATGACGGCGGCAATGTGATCCCTCGTCACTGCTCCTCGCCCAAACGAAACTTCCAAACAGTACCACCCTACCGATAGATAGGGGCACTGCTCGACCGCCATGGACGCATCGTTTCCTTTGCGCCCTTCCTTCTCAGGAATTTTTGACGCATCGGACCACCTGTGTCAACGTAATGTCAAAAAGGACCACCTCTGAAAATATTTGTCAAAAGAGACCCCCTAAGGGTGGCGGCACGTCTGGCCAAGCGACACGTGGCACGTGCCGCCTGGGCCAACGACGGCAAGGGGGTGCCGCTATCCCCAAAGCCGGCATGTTTCCTGGCAGGTGACGCCGTTGACGGCCGTCAGCCGAAGTGGGCCATGCCGCCAATGCCAACGCCGGCAGGGTGACATGGCAATCCCATCCAACTTATCGGCCATATCTCTTGGTTGTTAAGTGATACGTCTCAAACGTATCTATAATTTTTGATGATCCATGCTTGTTTTTACACCATTTGCCTATTGTTTCGTTACACTTAGTGGCATTTTTATGCATTTTCCGGAACTAACCTATTAACGAAGTGCCATAGTGCCAGTTTCCTGTTTTCTGCTGTTTTTGTGTTTCAGAAGTGATACACAGGAAATATTCTTGGAATTGGACGAAACAAGTTCCTGAAGTCTTATTTTACCCGGAAGCTTCCAGAGATCCGAAGGAGAGACGGAGAGGGGCCACCAGGGCCCCACACATAGGGCTGGCGCGGCCAGGCCCCTGGCCGCGCCACCCATGTGTGAGGGAGCCTGGCTCCACCTCTGACGATGCCCCTTCGCCTATAAGTACCCCCCGACGAGAAAAACCTAAGTGCCCGATCAGTTTTCCAGAACACATCGCGATCCGCCGCCGCCGTCGACCCGAAGATCGGGAGGGTCCAGAAGCTCTTCCCGGCACCCTGCCGGAGAGGGGAATCGCCACCGGAGGTCTTCTTCATCGCCATGCTTGCCTCCGGAGTGATGAGTGAGTAGTCTACCTTGGACTATGGGTCCATAGCAGTAGCTAGATGGTTGTCTTCTCCACTATGTGCTTCATGTTTAGATCTCATGAGCTGCCATACATGATTGAGATCACCGTTATGTAATTCTACATGTTTGGTTTGTTGGGATCCGATGAATATTGGTGTTTATGATTAAGTTGCTGTACTGAATTATATCTTTTGTTATCTCTATGTTGTTTATGATCTTGCATGCTCTCCGTTGTTAGTAGCTATCTTGGCCAAGTAGTTGCTAGTGACTCCAAGAGGGGGTATTTATGCTCGATAGTGGGTTCATGTCTCTATTTCACCTGGGGGAGTGACAGAAACCTCTAAGGTGGTAGATGTGCTGTTGCTACTAGGGAGAAAACAACATTCATATGCTCAAGGGCATATGCTTTGTTTACATTACACACTTTGCTTAATGCAATTATCTGTTGTTCGCAACTTAATACTTCTAGGGTGTTCGGATTGATATCCCAGGGAGTGGATTATTAGTCATAGATGCAGTTGGATGGCGGTCTATGTATTTTGTTGTAATGCCCAGAGTAAATCTCATAGTGATCTTCTTGACATATCACGTTATCTCTATTCTATCAATTGCCCAACTGTAATTTGTTTACCCAGCATGTGTTATTTTATCTATGGAGAGACACCACTAGTGAACTGTGGACCCCGGTCCTATTTACATCATATTGCAATCACATGTTTACTTTTCTCGTACTGTTTACTTTACTCGCATACTCTATTGTTTTCCACTCGATACGCTCATAACCTTTGTTTCAAGCAAACCGGTGAGATTGACAACCTCATCGCAAGTTGGGAACAAAGTATTTGTTTGTGTGTGTGCAGGTTCCACAACACCTTCAGTCGTCATTGTCTCTCCTCTCCTGACCGACATTAAACCTTGGTTTCTTAAACTGAGGGAAAACTTGCCGCTACACTAATCATACCTTCCTCTTGGGGTTCCCAACGGGCTGGTTATTCACCACGCACAAGGACTTACTGCTCCACGCCAGCAGCCTCTTTTCTGGCGCCATCACCAAGTAGCAGCTTCTTTTCTGGCGCCGTTGCCGGGGAGGAAGAGAAGACTTCTGTGAGGGGAGTTCTTCGCACACACATTCTTTACTTTGTTATTTGTTTTGCTTTACTTTATTTATTTTACCTGCATCATTTTTATATCAAAAACCCAAAAAAAATAGAATCCTTGGTAGTTGTTTTTACTTGTTTACTTTCGTTTTGCTGAAATGGCCAATCCTGAAAACACCAAGTTGTGTGACTTCACTAGCACGAACAATAGTGATTTTATCTGCACTCCTATTGCACCACCTGCTACTGCTGCAAACTTTTATGAGATTAAGCCTGCTTTATTGAACCTTATTATGAAAGAGCAATTTTCTGGTGCTAGTACTGAAGATGCTGCAGCTCATCTCAACAATTTTGTTGAGCTATGTGAGATGCAGAAATATAAGGATGTTGATAGTGATATTATTAAGCTCAAGTTGTTTCCTTTTTCTTTGAGAGGAAAAGCTAAAGATTGGTTGTTGTCTTTGACTAAGAATAGTATTGATTCATGGGCTAAGTGTAAGGATGCTTTTATTGGTAGATACTATCCTCCTGCTAAGATTATATCATTGCGTAGCAATATTATGAAGTTTACTCAGTTTGATAATGAACATGTTGCTCAAGCTTGGGAAAGAATGAAATCTATGATAAAGAATTGCCCCACTCATGGACTGACTACTTGGATGATTATCCAAACTTTTTATGCAGGACTGAATTTTTCTTCAAGGAACCTACTTGATTCAGCTGCTGGAGGCACTTTTATGACCCTTACTTTGGGCGCCGCATCAAAGCTACTCGACAACATGATGGTAAATTATTCTGAATGGCACACCGAGAGAGCTCCACAAGGTAAGAAGGTAAATTCTGTTGAGGAAACCTCTTCCTTGAATGATAAGATTGATACCATTATGGCAATGCTTGCTAATGATAGGACCCATGTTGATCCTAATAATGTTCCTTTGGCCTCTCTAGTTGCTCAAGAAGAGCATGTTGATGTGAATTTCATTAGAAACAACAATTTTAACAACAATGCTTATAGGAACAATTTTGCTAGTAACAATTATAGGCCGTATCCTTCTACCAATGGTAATGGTTATGGTAACTCTTATGGTAATTCCTACAACAACACTAGGGCCGCGCCCTCCGAGCTTGAGGTAATGCTCAAGGACTTCATCGGTAAGCAAACTGCTTTTAACAAGTCTGTTGAGGAAAAGTTAGGCAAAATTGATATTCTTGCTTCTAAAGTTGATAGCCTTGCTCGTGATGTTGAACTTCTGAAACTAAAAGTGTTTCCTAATGATGTGAAAGAGAACAATATTTTTGCTACCGCTAATGCTATCCAAGTTGGAATTGATGAAAATATTAGATTGTTAGCGGAATTGCATGCCAGGTGGGAAAGAGAAGATGAGATGGCTAGAGATATGAAGGTATGTACCATTACTACCTCTAATGATGTTGCTCCTACTGATAGTAATCCTCTTACTTTGATTGGTGTAGAGAAATCTCCCACTCCTTGTGTTAAAAAGCCCAAAACTGCCAAAACTTTTTCTCAAAAGAGTGCTGAAATTTTTCGGAGTGTGGGAGATGATAGCTCTATTTCTTTAAATGATTTTGATGTTGATGGCTGCAATATATCTGAAGTTATTTTGTTCTTGCAAAAGCTTGCTTTGACTCCCAATGCTAGTTCTTTAAATATTGCTTTTACTAAGCATATTACCAATGCTCTCATAAAGATTAGGGATGAAAAGTTGAAGCAAAAAGCTTCTGTTCCCAAGAAGTTAGACGATGGTTGGGAACCCATCATTGATATGCATGTTAATGGTTATGATTGCCATGCTTTATGTGATCTAGGTGCTAGTATTTCTATCATGCCTAGAAAGATTTATGACATGCTTGATTTACCACCGCTTGAAAAATGTTATTTTGATGTTCCTATTGCTGATGTTGCTAAGAAGAAACCTTTGGGAAGGATTAATGATGTTCTTATTGTGGTTAACAATAACCTTGTTCCCGTTGATTTTCTTGTTATGGACGTTGAATGCCATGCTTCATGTCCTATTATTTTGGGAAGACCCTTTCTTCGAACTGTAGGTGCTATCATTGATATGAGGGAAGGCGCGATCAAGTATCAATTCCCACTAAAAAAAGGTATGGAACACTTCCCTAGGAAAAGAAATAAATTGCTTTTTGACTCTATTCTTAGAGCAAATTATGAGCTTGATGCTTCATCTCTTGATATTACTTGATTCGCACTTTTCTGCGCCTAGCTCAAAGGCGTTAAAGAAAAGCACTCTTGGGAGATAACCCAATGTTTTCTTTTCAGTACTTTTTCTTTTATTTGAGTCTTGGAAGTCATTACTACTGTAATGACCGCTCCTTATCTTGTTTATTTCATTTTTGTGCCAAGAGAAGCCTCTAATTTGAGTGAGGTAAAGATTTGGGGATGTTGCTGTCCTGAAACTGTTTTCGGTGCTGCACCGTAAAAATTCGTAAACATTCTCTGTTTATCTTTTGGACCTGCGATTTCTTGTGCATATGCCCCAGGTTATATCCAAACTTTTCTTAGTTGAACACTTTTTGATTTGGGCAACAGAAAATCCCTCAAAAATTCGACCTTTGTCAGCTGTTCAGTTTTGACAGATTTCTGCCAATATTTGTGTTTGCCACTTTATCGCTTTCTTTTGAGTTCTTTTGATCATGAAACTTTTTGGGGGGTTGCTACAGTAGTATATGCTATATATGTGGTGGTTTTGAGTTGAAACCTGAAGCAAATAGAGGATTTATTATATTTTATGCTTGCACTAATGTTGCTAATAGAATTGTGTTTAGTTTTGTATGAAGGAAGTTTTCAAGTGTAGGGATTGGAGAATGATGAGATGAGTTGAAGAATGGACAAAAGCTCAAGCTTGGGGATGCCCATGCATCACCCCAAGAAATATCCAAGAAGTACACGCGTCAAAGCTTGGGGATGCCCCCGAGGCACCCCTTCTTCATCGGCAAAAATCAGGTCACCTTTCAAAACACTATATTTTTATTGCTTCATGCACTATGTGTTTTTCTTGGAGCGTCAGTTGTTTTAGTTTTCTTAGTTGGTTTAGTTTGTTTGTTTTCTGCAATAAATGGTTGGACCCCAACAAATTTTCTTTTGGAGAAGTTGCTTGTTTTCATTTGCAAAGAACGCTCTAGTTTTCACTCTTATTAAAAATCGAGTGTTCTACTTTTTCTGCTACTGCTTTTGGTTTTCGTTTTCACCTTGATTTGCGTTCAGACCTTGTCATATCTTTTCATCAAGGTGTATTTTTGCCTCTGATCTTTATTGGTTTTCATCAAAAGAGGTGTGTTTAAAAATTTCAAATGGTGTTGGAAAAGAGAAAAAGCTTTGTGCAAAATAGTGGTACAAGAAGGAGCTTGTGTAGACTGCGGTTTAGGCTTTTTCATGTCATGCTTGATGTCTTTTTGATAGAATGCTTAGTGGTTTTGCTGTAGCATGACTTGTCTCAAATAACTGAGATTACTTAATGAGCCTTTGAAAAAAATCATGCGTTGTTTTTATTGTATGGAAGCATTATTTTGGTTTTCTCCTTGATGCTTTATTTGGGTTGACTTGGCGCATGCTCACACATGTTAGACTCTTACAAAGTCGCCATTAGCCTTCATGATCATTTAGTTTTTGACTTTTGATGCCATCTTATGCTTCTTTTAATGTCGCTTTGTCGCTCTGCATGATTATGGCCATTATTGCTCTCTTAGTTAGTCGCTCCCAGTCTTTTGCTAGCCCTCGCCTTGTACTGAGTATGAGCTCTACTCGTGCATCCAACTCCTAAAAACCAAGTTTGTCATTGTGTCCACTATAAACTCCTATGCATGGTATTTGTAAGCCATTCTAAAGTAAAATTTTCATGTGCTACCTTTCAAAAACCTTCAAAACACTTCTTGTTTTGTGACACTGTTTTCAGCTCATGGGGACGTAGTGGTTGGATTTGCTATCTTCCATATTGCTTATTCCAAAAAGAAAAAAAAAAAGAGAAAAAGAAAGAAAAAAGGCACTCCTCCAAAGAATGTGAATGTTGGTGGGCACCCGATGGAATCGGTTAGCCATGGTATGTGAAAGGAAAAAGGTGGGGAGGAGTGCCAAGTTTTATAAAAAGAGCACAAAAGTGTCAATCTCTCTCTCAAAAACTTGCTTCATTTTTGTATGGAAGATAGTAAGAACCCCATTGCCAGTCGTTGACAAAGACAACCACCTCTCAAAACCAAGTTTTATCTCTCTGTTTTACAAATGAAAAGCTCTAGCACATGTTTAATCACTGCTTCCCTCTGCGAAGGGCCTTTCTTTTACTTTTATGTTGAGTCACCACCTTCTTTCTTTATGCACCGTTAAGAGAGCATAGTTGTCATTCTTAGTGTGATATGCATTGTCCCAAAGTTCATTGATTGACTCATATTGTTGGTTTCACTTGTTCTTAAATTATTTGTATCTAGTCGCCCTCTTAAACTTTGAGGTGTCCTATGCATTTATGTTTTGCTCTCTTTAAAGGACAAGCTGAAAACCTTTTGTATGTTTTTCCTTATGATTTGAACACACGTTTGACTTTCATTGTTTCATTTTCATGATCTTTTGTTTGTGTTCATTTGCATGTTTACAACATGGTTGCTAAGTTCTTATTGTCATGATTATATCTTCATGCCCATGTTTTAAGTTCTATTGATCTCAGCTCACCAATGCTTACATATATGATCAAGATTGTGTAGGTGCATGTCACCTCAAAAATTATTCTTTTGTTATCACTTACCTACTCGAGGACGAGCAGGAGTTAAGCTTGGGGATGCTTGATACCTCTCAAACGTATCTATAATTTTTGATGCTCCATGCTTGTTTTTACACCATTTGCCTATTGTTTCGTTACACTTAGTGGCATTTTTATGCATTTTCTGGAACTAACCTATTAACGAAGTGCCACAGTGCCAGTTTCCTGTTTTCTGATGTTTTTGTGTTTCAGAAGTGATACACAGGAAATATTCTCGGAATTGGACGAAACAAGTTCCCGAAGTCTTATTTTACCCGGAAGCTTCCAGAGATCCGAAGGAGAGACGGAGAGGGGCCACCAGGGCCCCACACATAGGGCTGGCGCGGCCAGGCCCCTGGCCGCGCCACCCATGTGTGAGGGAGCCTGGCTCCACCTCTGACGACGCCCCTTCGCCTATAAGTACCCCCCGACGAGAAAAACCTAAGTGCCCGATCAGTTTTCCAGAACACATCGCGATCCGCCGCCGCCGTCGACCCGAAGATCGGGAGGGTC
The DNA here is from genome assembly GCA_007115705.1 of Dactylis glomerata. NCBI lineage: Eukaryota > Viridiplantae > Streptophyta > Magnoliopsida > Poales > Poaceae > Dactylis > Dactylis glomerata. The sequence continues at coordinate 7,124 of QXEO01001984.1, read as the reverse complement.
CAGAAGCTCTTCCCGGCACCCTGCCGGAGAGGGGAATCGCCACCGGAGGTCTTCTTAATCGCCATGCTTGCCTCCGGAGCGATGAGTGAGTAGTCTACCTTGGACTATGGGTCCATAGCAGTAGCTAGATGGTTGTCTTCTCCACTATGTGCTTCATGTTTAGATCTCATGAGCTGCCATACATGATTGAGATCACCGTTATGTAATTCTACATGTTTGGTTTGTTGGGATCCGATGAATATTGGTGTTTATGATTAAGTTGCTGTACTGAATTATATCTTTTGTTATCTCTATGTTGTTTATGATCTTGCATGCTCTCCGTTGTTAGTAGCTATCTTGGCCAAGTAGTTGCTAGTGACTCCAAGAAGGGGTATTTATGCTCGATAGTGGGTTCATGTCTCTATTTCACCTGGGGGAGTGACAGAAACCTCTAAGGTGGTAGATGTGCTGTTGCTACTAGGGAGAAAACAACATTCATATGCTCAAGGGCATATGCTTTGTTTACATTACACACTTTGCTTAATGCAATTATCTGTTGTTCGCAACTTAATACTTCTAGGGTGTTCGGATTGATATCCCAGGGAGTGGATTATTAGTCATAGATGCAGTTGGATGGCGGTCTATGTATTTTGTTGTAATGCCCAGAGTAAATCTCATAGTGATCTTCTTGACATATCACGTTATCTCTATTCTATCAATTGCCCAACTGTAATTTGTTTACCCAGCATGTGTTATTTTATCTATGGAGAGACACCACTAGTGAACTGTGGACCCCGGTCCTATTTACATCATATTACAATCACCTGTTTACTTTTCTCGTACTGTTTACTTTACTCGCATACTCTACTGTTTTCCACTCGATACGCTCATAACCTTTGTTTCAAGCAAACCGGTGAGATTGACAACCTCATCGCAAGTTGGGAACAAAGTATTTGTTTGTGTGTGTGCAGGTTCCACAACACCTTCAGTCGTCATTGTCTCTCCTCTCCTGACCGACATTAAACCTTGGTTTCTTAAACTGAGGGAAAACTTGCCGCTACACTCATCATACCTTCCTCTTGGGGTTCCCAACGGGCTGGTTATTCACCACGCACAAGGACTTACTGCTCCACGCCACCAGCCTCTTTTCTGGCGCCATCACCAAGTAGCATTAAGCCCGAATTAAGAACCTAGATCTGATACCAATTGAAAGGATCGATATGGTTGACTAGAGGGGGAGGGGTGAATAAGCGACTATTTTTTTATTACTATTTCCAAATTAAGGCTTGACAATAAAGTTTGTTTGCCAGATATGCAACTAGGTGAGAAAACCTATATGACAATATCGACGCGGATTTGCTATCCACCCGGTTAGCTGTGCATACCACCGCAGCCGTCGGATGATGGGGAGCACATGCTCACCGGGATCACATCTTGGAAATGCCACCGTTAGCTTGTAGTGGTCTCCGTCCATCCAATAGAGAGCGGTTTTTATTTTTTGTGTATGGGTGGCCATGCATGCACCACCATGTTTTGGAAAGTTTCCATGTAGTGTTGGAAAGTTTTCAAAAGCTACACCGGCTTGTAAAGTTCTATTGTACTTTTTGGAAAGTTTTCAAAAGCTCCATTGCCGCATGTCCTACAACAGGTTTTGTTTTCTTTTTAGAAGATGGTAGATGCATACCACCCGTTTGCTAAAGTTCCTATCTCTGCCTTTTGGGTTTCTTAAATCACAAGAACACTCGAAACAAACTAGTGATAGTAAAAAAATAGAGGGAAATAGAGTACAAGGAGATGACAAGCCAAAACACAACATCGGGGTACTATCCGTTTGCTTGATGTTATTGGAATACAATTTCATTACACTCTTCCCTTTTTTTGTGTGATTCGTTCTTCAAAATCTCGTTTGTTTTTTGGTTTATGCTTCTAATTAGTCGTTGGGATTCATCTTGCTGACCCATGATCGGCCGTTCATTTAGTTGAGTTTGTGCCTACAGATACAAAAACATTTAGACAGTGATATGGCAAAAAAAATGCATGGGGAGTACAAAATTCCCACAAAAAAAGCATGGCTCCATATCAAAAAGACGAACAAAACAACACAAAAAAGCGGGGGGAGACGAACCTTCTATTGGACGGCCGGAATATGGTGGGGTTTTGGAGAAGACAGTGGTTAGTAGGGTGCGGATGAGCTCTTGATCTTTTTTGGATTTGTGGTCAATGGGGAGAGAAAAACGTTGTAGAAAGACAAAAATTTGGCGCTCCAAAACATATGGGCGCGATTGGAAAAAGGAAAACAAAAGTTGCTGGAACCTTTGTGGGGGGAGAGAGAACCATTTGGAAAGTTTTCAAAAGATGGCAGTGTGTTCGCATGCATGAAAAGAAAACAAAAACCAGTGACAACTTTGGGAAAGAAAACAAAAGTTAACGTGTGACCGGTAGCAAACGAGCCTGACGAACGCATGCATGAAATAAAAACAAAACCAAGAGCACATCTGTAGTTGCATGGAGGAGAAAAGAAACAAAAGATGAATGATGCATGTTGTGCTCTCTATATAACGGCGTTAATGGCCGGTGTGTTAGAATTAGAGACCAATGTACTGCATGTGCCAGATCCAACGGTGAGATGCGTATGCACACCTATCATGGTGGCTATCCCACTATTTTCCATGACAATATACACGAAGCAAGATATACAAGAAGGTAAAGGCAAGAGATAACCACAATGGATACATGGGGATTTATTCACGTAGTTCCTTCCTTGTTAAGGGAAGTACTTCTACGTTGGAGATGTGTGGCGACACGGAGTCCACCAATGCCACAAAGTCTCACCTTATTCTCTGGTGAGCAAGCCACGGAGGCGAGCTCATGCTACACTAAGCGGTGGTCTTGAAGGTGATGACCGAAACCTTTACACAAAGGTTGGGCACAACTTCACAACTGAATTTGAGGCTCCCAACAATGATCACAAAGCTTTTACACTGAGAAAGCTTCGAGGTGACATATTTTGCACTAACCAAGTTCCTTCGGCGAGATTGTAGATCAAGGGATTCTCTCCCAAATCCCAAAGAATGGAGTGATGTGAGTGGGTAGGGAGAGAGTCTATGAAGCTTGAGCTCTTGAACAATGGTGGAGAGAGATAAAAGTTGAGGTAACCCTTTGGAGAAGAAGGCCTCTCCTTTTATACCCCCTCTCCAAATCTAACTGGCTTTGCGAGGATCCTCAGTACTGACTTCAGTTCAGCCTCAGTCGGTACTACTGTTTTATTTCCACCTTGAGCATCAAAGAGTATAAGCAGCACTTTTAGACCATTGTTAGTCCACTGCTGCTTAGAAACAAAGGGCATATGCAAGCGGGGGCGGGGGCGGGGGGGGGGGTAATCGGGTGGGGGTTAAGCGGTAGTGGCCCGGTAGTGGCCTCGGTAGTACTACTTATGGAGATGAGCGGAAGTTCCATGGCACTACCGCTGCAACCTAGGACGTGGAAGCTCCCAACAGCCCTACTACCTCCTAGCCTGAACAAGATTTCTGAAGCTTGATTCTACAACAAATTTCATGCTTTGTAAATATAGAACCTATCAACTTAAACACACTAATTAGTCCTTTATAAGGTTGTCATCAACACCAAAATCACAAAAGGCGGGAAATGCCCTTTCATATTAAAATATGTTGTTATTGCCATGTGTTCGTAAATAATATAATAATTCAAATAATCATCTTTTACATTGTGTTATGCAATTATATCTTGATTGAAATCCTTTAATCAACCGATAAAACTGATTTTTATGCAACACAAATATAAGGGAGGGGCAATTACCCCTCCCCCCACCCCATCCACACACTCTACAGTTATAGTTAAAGAATGGTATATGTCTATGAGTTTGCTCTACCAAAATTCTATATTGTCCCCCGCCACTAGCGTCACTTCATATCGTCGCCTTGTCTTGAGCAGGTCGTCAACACGAAGTCTAGCCTCAGTAATCGTCACCCTCCTCTTTCTTCTTTCTTCTTTATTTCTTCTCACTTCTCCTTCTTCCTTCAACCAGCTTGATTCCGCCGCTCTCTCCTTCGCTCCGAACGGTAATCGTGGGTTTGATCCCCAAAGCTACAGGCAAAACATTAGTTTCTAGATTTTCCATGCATATTTTTCGATGAAAATGAAAACAAGGAGACTTTTTCCTCGTTTGATGACTTCGTTCTAGAATTCTATATGGATGATGGTGCTTTAGTTATAAAGCGGGGCGAAAGTCTGTTTCGAGGAATGCCTCCTTTAAGCGAGAGACTTCATCCACCATACATGAAATAAAAGTTTGAAATATGGAATTGTTCTCCAGATGTTGCTAGAATTTCAAACGAATTTTTGTCTTAAAGAAAAAACTAACGTGTTTCGAACATACTACCCGCAATTTGGAGGTCCCTACTCCACACACACAGCATGAGTTTGTTCAGCCGACATCGATCTCCCAATACCTCCCCCTCCGTGTGCAATCTCCATCGATCCATCTCACTCCCCCTGTCCTACCTGTGGGGATGGATTGGAGAGGAGAGCACAAGTGGTGCCCAGCCCCCCGCCGAAAACCTTTGTTTACTGCAAAAGCGCACTGCCTAGCCCGGTCCCCAGCCGCAGTGTGTCAGCGGCCACTCGCCATTCCCATGACGCACCAAGCAGGAGCAGCCGCATGTCTCTGCCTACATCTACATCGCTAGGCCTGCGGGCTGCGGCGGCGATCGATCCATCCATGACGACGGCGAGATGTGATCCCTCGTCACTGCTCCTCGCCCAAACGAAACTTCCAAACAGTACCACCCTACCGATAGATTGATAGGGGCACTGCTCGACCGCCATGGACGCGTCGCTTCCTTCGCGCCCTTCCTTCTCAGAAGAATCGAGGATCACCAGTCACCTCTCTCCTCTCTCTTTCAATTTTGCTGTAAAATAAACGTGAGGAGAGATGATGATGTGGAACACACGGTGTGCCGCGTGAGGAAAGTAAATTTGCCGATGAGAATCTTCGTCCTGGCGATGCACGCGTGACGCCTGCACAGTAATCGTACCACTCCTCCATCATAAGTCAGCTCGTAGTACGCTCATATGAGGAGTGTGTCTCCACTTACTGAAGCTCGTAGGCCCTGCGCTGATGTGCGTACGAGCTTCCATTGTTCCCACATGCCCTCCATTAATGGAGTTCGCCGTCTGCTCACCTCTCCTCATGGCCTCTCCTTTTCTGTGTGCCGCCCCTTTCGCAGGCCTACAAATCTAGGCGATTTAGACAAAAATAACCCAAACTTGAAACGATTTTAAATAATAAACCATCGGCCAAACTATTTCAAAAAAATAACCTCTTTTAGCTTCGCCATTCACGGTGGCGAAGCAGGCGTTCTTGCGTCGCCACAGGCAGTGGCGAAGCAGTGATGTGCGTCGCCACTCACGGTGGCGAAGCAGGTGTTCTTGCGTCGCCACTCTGAGTGGCGAAGCATAATGGCCTGCTTCGCCACTCTTAGTGGCGAAGCACAATGGCCTGCTTCGCCACTCTTAGTGGCGAAGCACTTTAGGGTTAGGGTTTGGAGCCCAGCCCCGAGCTGGCCTCCTCACTCACTTCCTTCCTCATCTTTTCAGAGCAAAGGCGGCTCTCTCTCCCCCTCTCAATCCTCCCACCCAAATCGAAGCTTTTCTCCGTGGATTTCTCCTTCCCCAAGTCTCCTAAGGTACTCTCCATCATTTCCCATTGATTTGACCCATTGGAATTTGCATATTTGGTTTTGAATCCCCAAATCTTGGAAATCCTAGAAATATTGATTCACCCAAATTGCAATGTTAATTAGGTCAATGTTGGCTTGTATGATGTGTATGAAGTATTTTAGTGTAGATTGGTAGGTTAGGGTAAGGGTTTGTGAGGTTAGGGTTTGTTGTTATGTTAGGGTTAGGGTTAGGATTTTCTTGTTATGTTAGGGTTAGGGTTAGGGTTTTATTGTTATGAAGTATGATGTGATGAGTAAATATTGGCATAGGTACTTATTAATTTTTTTACCTTATTGTTGATAATAAAAAATAGGTATGGCGAGAATTGTTCATGTTCATCATGTTGACAAGGAAGCATATTTGAAAGGCAATATAGAGCTCGACCCGGATGAGCTTGACTTGGTGTTCGAGCGTACTCCTACGTACGCCGAGGTCTTGGAACAAGTTAGAATAGAGTTGAATTGGATGGACCCTAGTGATGTTGTTGAGTTGGAAGGTAGGCACAACGCCGGATTTGGCATGCACTTCCGTTGGAAGATAATGCGTATCAACTCCGAGCAACGTTGGGGTGCATACAAGGAGGTGGTGGCCGAATCTCTCGACAAGGCTCTTGAGTTATTTTCCACCAAAAAGGTTGGTGGTACTTTGCATGTGGACTTGAACCGGAGTGCCTCCCGGGTTGATGCTAGGAATTCTCCACCGAACCACCAAGAAGAAATGACGGATGGAAGGCCAATTTCAAAGGAGGCACTATCGTTGGAAGAGGAGGATGATGAGTGGGGGGATGATGATAATGATATTGAGATTCATGACCACAATGTTGGAGATTTGGATATGTACTACACGCAAGAAAACATGGACCATGACATCCCGTACTCGCGATGCTATGCATCGGACTCGGATGACGATGGTCCCGAAGAAGAAGTTGATGAGGAAGGGTTCACGGCCAAGGAGGCCGAAGTCCACGAGAAGGTATTGGGACGAGATCATCGGATACCATTGTTCCGTGATCTTAGTCTCGCGGATGAAGCCACGGTTGACGGCGGCGAGGGTATAGTGCTTGGACCAAGGCCTACTTCTTACCGGGATGGCAGTCATGAGAGTTATGGTATATCAAAAGGCTTGATGTTCAAAACCTTGCTGGAATTTAAACAATGGATCAAAGACTTCTCGGTTAAGTATCATCGTCCCTATACGGTGCTTCACTCAGACGTGAAGAAGCGTTACACTGTTAAGTGCGAGGAGGATCGATGTCCTTGGATTGTGCGTGCAAGACCATGGAAGGGAGGACCCGATTGGCGCATAACAAGTTGTGTGCCAACTCACATGTGTCGCGGAAAGAGGGTGGATGGCAAAGCAGTAAAGCACGATCACCGACAACTCACCTCCGAGTTCATCGCATATAG